>JAJOZX010001578.1:167500-848778 GCA_023014485.1 Bathynomus jamesi | reverse complement strand
AATATGCAGATATGGTGTATGTCTACGGGTTTTGCGATGGAAGTGCAACAGCTGCTGTTGTAGAATACCGTCGACGGTTTCCGAACCGCAGAATTCCGGATCGAAGTGTGTTTACCAGGGTTTTCAACACATTGCGTGAGATTGGTACACTTCTCAGCGCTCATGTTTCATCTGAACGTGAGGGTCAAGATGTGGATGAAGTGGAAAACATTCTTCAGTTGGTAGAGCGTAGTCCTACTACTAGCTCACGAAGAATTTCCACACGTCTTGGTGTACCACACACAAGAATATGGCGAACATTACGTGAGGAAGGCTTGCATCCATATCATGTACAGCGTGTACAACACCTTCAACCAGGAGACGCGGCCATGCGACTGGAATTTTGTCATTGGGTAAATGCTAATCGCCGATTGCTTCGATTAATACTGTTCACCGATGAAGCTACTTTCACCCGTGACGGTATCAACAACACTCGTGACTCTCATCGGTGGTCAGACGAAAATCCAAATGCCACTGTGGAAACAAATTTTCAACATCGCTTCTCTGCCAGTGTGTGGTGCGGTATCATCGATGATCGATCAGCTGATTGGCCCTGTTACTTTAGAGAATCGTCTTACAGGACAAAGTTACCTAGAATTTCTGCAAAATGAATTGCCAGGACTATTGGAGGATGTTCCTTTGGCTGCACGCGCTGGTATGTACTTTCAGCATGACGGAGCTCCTCCACATTTTACCCGTCTGGTGATGCAATACCTAAATCAAACTTTCCCTGGTCGATGGATCGGCCGCGGTGGTCCCATTCAATGGCCGCCAAGGTCTCCAGACCTCTCTCCGTTAGATTATTGTTTGTGGGGGTGGATGAAAAGTCAGTTTACAAAAGAAAGGTGGATACACGAGACGAATTGCTTGCGCGCATTTTGGATGCTGCTGCCCGCATAAAGGAACGTCAAGATCAACTCAGATGAACAACACGCGATCTTCGCACACGAGTTGCAAAGTGCATTGAGGTTGACGGTGGGGTTTTGGAAAACATTGTAAACTGTAACAAATTTGTCATTTCTGTATCTGATACCATTCAAAATGCCAATGTTTAAACATTAAATGTTAAAAACAGTAATTGGTTTCTCTTTCTTGATTACCATTAACAATGCTTTTGTATTTGTAGATTCAAACAGTTCTATCTCCGTAACCATTCAGAATTAGACATGTTCATATGAACTTTTTTTCTCGTGCAACGACTGATACTTTCACCTCCCGAAGTATCGACCTTTCCTCCTGAAACATCCTGTATAGCAGGGGTGGGGAAACCCTCTCCCGCGGGCGAAATTTCGCCCACGAGCTAATTTCAATTCGCCCGCTTAGGTATTTATTTTTTACTAAAAATTATTTATTTACAGCCCAGCAAATAGCTTTTTAAAATGCATCTTATATACAGCCAGGGCCGTAACTAGGGTTTAGAAATTAGTGAGGTCCAGATTTTTTTCGAGCGCGGCGGGACGAGCTAAATTCAGACCAAAATGACATCTGCAAACACAACCCAAGCTATACACTAAACACTAAACACAACACTAAACACTAAACACAAAACGCTCGACGCTCCCTCTTTTCAAAAGAAAAGCGGTAATATGCGTTTCATACACGGAGAACGGTTCAGTTCAGTCTTTTTTTTTTTAGGAAATAATTACCGAGGTCCGGACCTCGGTGACCTCATAGGTAGTTACGGCCATGTATACAGCGTGTCCCAAAGAAATGTATACCCACTTTGTTCGATAATACCAGCTATGAGGATAATAAATATATTACTTTTTATATGTTTTTTAATAAAGAATTTTCTCCTGAATCTAAATATGTAATTATTTTTATTAAAAATTGAAAAACAAAACGTTACAGATGTTTAAATTATAATTATTATTTTCGAGACTTCATGTGCGATATTTTCTAATATTTTTGCACGTATACGAGATAAGTTTGAAACCGACGGCACTGTGCAAAACTTACAAAAACAACGTTCTGGAAGACGTCGAACATCTTAGATAAAGTGTCATTTAATCATGGAATTTGTAAATTTTTTGAATTAACTAATAATTACAACATTTATGCTTCAATATCAACACTAAACATAAGTATCTCAAAACAGTCGGTTAAAATATTAGAAAATATCGCGCATGAAGTCTCGAAAATAATAATTATAATTTAAACATCTGTAACTTTTTTGTTCTTCAATTTTTAATAAACATAATTACATATTTAGATTCAGGAGAAAATTCTTTATTAAAAAACATAAAAAGTAATATATTTATTATCCTCATAGCTGGTATTATCGAACAAAGTGGGTATACATTTCTTTGGGACACGCTGTATATAAGCTTAAAATTTGCCAGACGCCTGTGGAGGTGTTTATGTTATCGATTTTCGCCCTTGGTACTGAAAAGTTTCCCCACCCCCGCTGTATAGAGTACAGATTTTATTGAGCTTAAAATAGCGTATTATGTGATGCATTTAAAAATCTATTGTAATCTATTTGATTTCAACCTTATTTACAATGTACACATTTACCGACTCATAGTAAGGGCATTACTGATAGGCCTAATCCATAATTCTAAGATGGTCCGAAGCTATCTCTTAAAAGTGATAGTTTATAATTCATAAGAAAAATGTATATTTTCTGTAGAAGAATCAACCGTGTTAATTTTCGAGAAAATAGGAGTACATGTATACTCGATGAGAGGAGGAGTTTTGAGTTTGGAAAGTTCGTTCATTCGTCCGTCTCTGTCTGTCTGCGTGTCGTATTGGGCCGTGAACGCTTCTGGTGAATGGTGGCGAGATGCGGATCTCGTTAGTAGTCGGATGGATTGTTGTGGTTATACAGGTCTATTGGTTGCTTGGTTCATGTGTGAGTGAAAGTTTTGGAAGGCTGTTTATACCAAATTGGCGCGTTCGTATCCTGCCAGAGAACGGAACCGCGAATCCCGTTCGAAATGTATAAAGTGTTTTTTTTTTTACTTTTGGAAGGGGGAAAGACTTTAAATACACTGTATATACTCGTAGAATTTTAGAAACTTACTTTTTGGTTTACATTGTATTTCCCAGTTAAAAATCGAGATATTGAAATTTAATTCGTAATAAATTTTAACGACAGTTACAATATACCTTTTCAATACTCATTTGATGTCCTTCAGGATAGGCCCTCGTCTGGGCGTCCGTGTTGGTAATCTGAATGCGCGATAGTTGATCTCCAATAGTATGGAAATTCTGTTATTGTGTGTCTACTGGGAAATCGGTGGGTCCGACTATACTTTTTGCCATGCTGCTAAAGAGTAGCCAATTTTTTTTTTCTGATTTTTTTTCAGAAAAGTTAATTTTCTCCATGATCAGGGATATATATATTATATATATTAGTGGTGGACCGGATATCCGCATCCGCATCATTTTTAACATCCGCATCCGCACTTCTGACTGCGGATGTTATGCGGATATTACCTCTAATAAATTATGCAATTTACAATTAAATTAGCTTATAAATTAGCTTATAAGGTCCAGTCATGCACATTTCATGTAAAGTATTAATTATTATTAATGAACAAACAAATATATAAACCTGAAAATATAAATACCTAATAACACAGAAAATTAATGAAACTTGTTTCATTGAATTTTCTGTGGCTGAAACTCTTGAGAAAGTTATTATTTTTATCATGTAATGAAAACATTAATATTAATTTTAATTCTTATGCATTACCTGCCATAATAGTAATATCACGAAATTTGAAAGATTGCCATATATTCATAATTCTATATTATATTGATAGATTAACTAAATATCGCATCCGCGGATATTGAAATTAAAGATCCGCATCCGCAGATGTTGAAAAACTGACATCCGGTCCACCACTAATATATATATAATATGCAGCTAAGGGGCGTCGCGGCTTTATTAATGTACACTACCCTTTTCCACTTTAGAAATATATGTACATCACACTTCAATTAATTATATAGTGGGGAAATACCATTTTATGGTGAAGTTTAAGGAAATTATGTTAGAAAAAATTTGAATTTGCCGCTATCACCGACATGATCAACATGGCGGTTAGGTTAGGTTAGGTTAGGTTAGGCTGCTTTAATTGGTGATTTTTTTTTTTTTTTTTTTTTTTTTTTTTTAGTGATAATTCTTGTTTTTTTTCTGTTACGTTTTCGTGCTTTGTGCAGTGGTACTTGTCTATCCGAAACACCTTAAAACGTGTTTTTTCATAATTCCACAACTATTGACAATATTTACTAAACAAAGCTTGAAAAAACATGAATAAAAAAACAAAAATTATCACTGTACTCGGTGACGCCCCTTAGCTGCATAATTAATTAACTTATAATTGTTTGTGTGTGACTATCACGGGTCATTTTGTCATGGTCGCGTGTAACTTTCAGTAGTGTGACATCCCTTGGTTATGGTGTGCCGAAACATTGGAGGGGGGATAAGGGAATGTCAAAAAGTAGATCCAGGACATTATATCATTCTTGCAGTAGCCTTGCGATATACCCTGTACACTGTATTGTATAACGCAAAGAAATAGTGGTAAGCTGGGCTGGACCTTTGTATGAAGGATAGCCTTCCTGTATAAGTTAATTTAGTCCCAGAAAACATTATAAAACGCTTATAATGCACCTTTCGTGAAATTAGTGTTACAAATTGTTTTCTCGCGTTTGAAACTCGTTCGTCGTTCTCGGTGTTTTTGTTTTTAGTAATTCACGTTTTTCTCGCGTGATCGTGCAGTTGCGGAAGTAAATTCGACGAAAGGGATGTAAATTTCAAAAGAAATTATGCTAATTAGTAATTTTTTAGGTTTGGGGGGGGGGGAGGGGTGGCAGCTTTTTTTTTTTCCTCGCAACTGTACATGGCACAAAACCGGAATAGTTGCATGGAGTATCATACCAGTATTGATAAAAAACAAGTAGATCTTCATCCTGAAGCGATTCAAATGTATTTTAGGTACTTTTCCGTTATCTGCCCCCCCCTTGACGATTGGTTACAAGGAGTTACAAGGAAAAGAAGTACCTCAAAAGGCCTTGCGGCCCAAACCGAGGAGGTACCAATGGCACGGGTGCCGGGGAAAATTTTCTATACACTCAAATAGTGTGCAAGATTTGGTCTAACCTTTTCTTGAACTGATCCACAGAGGAACTGTTCACAACTTCTGAAGGTAACCTGTTCCACGTGTCACAGATCTTATACGTAAAGTAATTCCCACACACACTAGTCCTAAACCGTTTCAAATCCAACTTCCAACCATTGTTGCGAGTTGGGTTATCATTTAAACTAAACATGCTTCTAAAATCGACATCGTTGAACCCGCGTAAGAGCTTAAAAACTTCGATCAGTTGACCGTGCAGTCTCCGAGTTTCCAGCGAAAACAAATTCAGGGCGCGTAACCGTCGATTGTAGCCCATATGCCTAACGGAAGGGATTAACTTTGTGGCCCTCGCCTGCACTCGCTCCAGCCTCTCAATATCTTTCCTGAGGGTGGGCGACCAGAACTGCACAGCATACTCCAGGTGCGGCCGAACCAGGGAATTGTACATAGAGAGCACAATCTCCTTGTTCCGAAAAATTAGGTTAAGTCGTGATATTTTCGTTAAAACTAACGAAAATATCATGACTTAACCTAACCAATCGTCAAGGAGACAGATAACGGAAAAATACCATATTTTATTTATTAAAAAAATAATTCCATGTACGTGAAATTTCCTGAAAAATAGATGATTGTTGATTGATTCCATCAAAGTTGACAAAATTATCGTGAACGCTCGGCACAAATGGAATTCCATTCGTAAAGCAACATGAATTTCGCGTACAGAGTTCTTAGAATTTAACTGTTCCGTCCCCCCCCAAGACCAGTGTTAATATGTAAGGAAGATATTAATATCGAAAGTGTGTTAAAGCGATTTAGTTTTTCGATTTGAACGTGGGAAATTTAAAAAAGAAGCCTTTTTTATATGCACACAACTAAAAATTATGTCAAGTATTGTACACTTTTATTATTTATTGGATCTTGATGTCGCATCGTATAAATAATAAGGTATAGGCCTATTTGTAGGTTTCGGGTGTTTCGTTATTTTGAGTGGATTAGGTGAAGCCTTTGTTTGAAATATAAAATTTGAGCCGTCAGGGTTGGCGTATGATAGAGTGCTGTTTATTATACGAAGGTTCTGGATTCGAATATCTCGTCGGTTCGGACTTCAGATTTCAGCGATTAAGGGTCTTCTCTCGTTCTCCCTTTTGGGTGGGGTATAGTGCAGATTTCAGCGATTAAGGGTCTTCTCTCGTTCTCCCTTTTGGGTGGGGTATAGTGGTTAGAATCCCACGTAAAGCCTTAGGTCCACTTCACCGTAAATGTTGCGAAGTTCGAGTCCAAACAACCCCCCAAACATTATCACTAAATTTGATGTCATTCATGAATTAGTTTACATCTCGTGAATTAGAATAGCTCGTAGTATTAACGTGAAGTATTTTCTCCTACAGTGATCTCTTAACCTAATTTGGATCTTCCCTTACAATTTAGTTAATAATTATGATAATAGCCATATTGAGATATAATAAGGCATTATTAATTGCCGGGATTTTAGTATACAGCGTATTTAATAAGGAAAAAAATGCGTACAAGATATGAATATGATAGCGTGATACATTTCCTTAACTTTATTGAAATAAAAATAAAATAGTATGGGTGTATATCACCGAGACTTTCATTTCACTCTTCGTTCTGTATAAATTATATAAGTTTCTCCGCAATAATTTTATTTAATTATAGACATCATTTAATAATTAGAGAGATTTTTCACAATGGAACTTTCTTCAATAGAAAGTCTCTATAAACTCTTCTTATGATATTTAAAAAAAAATGATACTTTCAGTGACTTGATTCATTATAAAAGATAAATTACGAAGAAGCAGAGCGTAAAAAAGTACACACACACACACCACACACACACACACACACACACACACACACACATCTATTATATCTATCAAAGGTATCGACTTTTGTAAGCTCCGTTTCACTAAGGAGATGAAAAGGACCAACACAACAAGAAACATTTTCGTTTATTTTTGTACTTCAGACGTTTCGACGAATCTTTTGTCGTCATCAGTGAATTATAAACCTTAAACTGTTTTAGTTTTCGATTGAAGTTCCCAATTTAATAATTTATGTTGCCATAATTTATATAGTTTGGAATTATAGAGGCGTTTATTATAAAGTTTACTGTAAATCTAAGGAACTTAGGTACAATATTATAACTAATAAACGCCTCCATAATTCCAAACTATATAAATTATGGCACCATAAACTATTAAATTTGGAATTTCAATCAAACTAAAAGTAGGGTTAAAGAGTATATCCAAAATACCTCGTTATGTAGCGCAATTTTGAAATGGTAAAATCTTGCCAAAAAAGAGCAACTTATTTTAAGGAAAAAAGTTTGCAAAAACGCCAGTGATGCAACAGGTAATTGCCAAGACAAGACTATACACTGCAATATATATATATATATATATATATATATATATATATATATATATATATATATATATATATATATATATATATATATATAATATATATATATATATATATATATATATATATATATATATATATATATATATATATATATATATAATTTAGGGTGTCACTAGGTAATAAGGGGAAAATTAAACGATGGATATTTTCCTATGACACCCCCTAAAATTGTTCCATTTGGTGTAAAACATACGGAAGAGAAATTTGGTCCTGATTGGTCATCATTTAAAGGTCGCCCTCGTCACTGAAAACAAGACCCATTTGTTGACGTCAACAAGCTGTTCAGTGTTCACAGCTTGGGCCGAACCAGATAATAAAAAACAAGGCAATTTGGTGAAATAACGAAAGTAAGACACTTAAAAACGCAAAGAATACAAACAGTTTATTATATAATCAAAATAGAAGACATAATTTGGCGAATAATGGTACAAAATGGAGAAGCAACAAAAGCAAAACTTTGAGAAATAAAATACATATACAGTAGCAGAATAATTGGTGCTCATACGCTGATCAGTGATTAGTTCTTTCGCGTCCTCACTAATGCTGATTTGTTCGGAGCTGGGTGTTGCTTTCTGTGGTCAGTGACAACTTGAACGAGGAACTGGAGCTGTTCTTCTTTCACTGTCAACTTCCGTTCAGCTCCTTCACCAGAGCCACGGCCCATTCTGCTCTGTCGTTCACCACTGCAAGTTTTGGAGACCACATCCCGAGCTTGCACGTATTCAGAGTTTGACGTCCATGAACTGGGATGGTGGAGCAGAAAGCAATCTGGTAACTGAAGTTTTGAGAAGAATCCTCGGGTGTTCTTTGTGATCAGTTGCTCCAGTCCTTTGCTGTCACTGAGGAACATAGTATCAAGAACCAAAGGTCGTTTTGGCGGCATGTGAGGGGCTTCTTGATCTAACGCTGCAACCATGCTGCACTTCACTTCCATCGATATCCTCTCATCAAAGAACGCCAGACCCACTGCCTCTCCGAATGGTACCACAGGTGCGCAGACAGCTTCTTGGTGGTACCATCAGAGATCTTCTTGTGCGGGTATCGAAGGAGCGTCCTCATCAATTCCCAATCATTCAGCGGAGCTTCGATGGACAGATGAGCTGTTGCCCACGCTTTCATGTAAACTAGAACAGAAAAGAGGCAGATATCTCGAATTCCGCGTTCCTCAGTGTTCGTCAGTTTAACTGTCTTCGGAAGAGCCAGATCTTGATGGCATAGAGCCCCTTAGCCATCCATCTCGCCCGGTGCATAGCACCAGGGGCGCGGAAGTTTAGTCCCTTGTATGGAACTCCTCCAAGAAAGATGACGGAAAGATCGAGGAATTCCTGATAGTCATCACGAACTTGAAGTGCTTGTGATTTTGCAAACTCAATGAGCTCCGTTCTATGCTTAAAAATAGCTGCTTTGGTGAACGCATCTGTGTCCGCAGTTTGGAACTGTTGCTGGTCAATGCGGGTCCAATAATCATGGAAGCGCTTGAAAAGCAGAATTTCTGGACCGGTAGATACTGAATCTAGCGATGCTGCGAATGCCGCCTGTAGCACCAACTCCATCCAGTACATGGTGTCTGCACGCGCAGTGTAACAGGTCACGTCCAACTTTTTCTTCCAGAAGAACACAAGTTCCTCCACGGTGGCCTGTGTTTGTCGCGGTTGTGTCGAAACACATAGATTTGACATGATCGGTCACTCCCCTTCATTCAGGCAATCTATGATGGCATTTGTTTGTGCCAGCGCGGTTCCTGACAGAAGTTTTGGCACCCCGAGGAGCTGCTCTGTCCCGGAGCCAGATACAAGAATAGTAAGCGGTCAACATATTCTCGTGACGTCAGATCTTGCATGAGTTTTCCGTCCCAGTGAACAGTCAACGGACTATTGCCTTGGAACTCGCTCTTCAGTTGCCGAGCCTTAAGGGTACGGAATTTTTCACGCTGACGATGAATGGATCCACGATTGATGTTGTAGTCGCTAGCATCATGCCCTAAGCTGGAAGCTGCCTCAAACAGCAGATGTGTGGCCTTTCTTGACGAGAGTTGCGTGCGATCAAGCGCTGCCGCCAATTCCGATGTCATGATGTTCTTCGTTGCTCTTTGTTTAGACGCTAACGAACCACCACATGCTCCTTTTTCTTCGCTATCATCTGAGCTGGAGGATGAGGACTCCAAAACCGCTTCGTTGGATACTGCCTCCATTTCAGCTGCTGATCGCTTTCTTCGTTTCTCCTCCTCTTCCTCCCGACGTCGAGTACAATCTTTGACTTGGCGCTGATGGGTCATGTCCAAACCTGCCATTGAACCTGGACGTCCTTTCTGGCGCTGCTGCTGAAGGAACTCCCAATCCTCTGGGTACTTGACCAATTTCTCACAATCAGCGTGGGCGATGTCAAAGAGACGATCGAGGCGTTCAATGAATTCTTTTCTTTCGTCTTGTGTGAATCGCTCGTCCTTGAGGCGTGTTTTTTGAGTCCTTTCCACTCCTCGAAGACTTTATCCAGTTTGCTGACGCAGTGTGTCTCGAGTCTGGTTGGAATGTGAGCTTTCTCCCAGGACGACATCACTGCTCGAAGTGACTTCCTCAACGCGTCACGTATTGTCATTTTCTTTTCATGGTGAAGGTAAAGGAAGTAACCGAATGCTTGCCTGTAGGAAGGAAGCTTGCATCCTTTCACCTCATCAACCGCTGCCCCTAATAGGTATATACACTTCCGGGTTTCCATCACCAGAAATCACGTAGCTGAAATGAGAAACGGTGAATCGTTAAGTATTGTTCACTTTATTTCTCAGATATTCAGACACACACAGATACACACACAACATATATAGAGATAAGCAAACAACCACAAGGAAAAGGAAACACAAAGTCCGAGCGCTTTCGTGATATATTCACATTATCAAGGAAGAACAGATAATGTGAATATATCACGAAAGCGCTCGGACTTTGTGTTTCCTTTTCCTTGTGGTTGTTTGCTTATTAATAAGGTCACGTGTTATTTGTGATTCTAGTGCATATATAGAGATATATAGATATCTAATGAACGATTATGGAGACGCCGCGCAAGCATTAAACTTTGGAAGGCGGGGGCGACCTTTTATAGTTATTCAAATAAAAAGATTTTTCAGTCACCATGTTTTTTTTACCAATGGAATAGATTCGCGGGGTGTCAGCATGAAAATTTCAAACTTTGCATTTAAGTGACCCCTAAATTATATATATATATATATATATATATATATATATATATATATATATATATATATATATATATATATATATATATATATATATATATGCAGTGCAGTGCATAGTTTTGTCTTGGCCTTTACCTGTTGCATCACTGGCGTTTTTGCAAACTTTTTTCCTTAAAATAAGTTGCTCTTTTTTGGCAAGATTTTTACCATTTCAAAATTGCGCTACATAGCGAGGTATTTTGGATATACTTTTTAACCCTACTTTTATGCAAGTTTTTATTCAATATGCCTCCAGAAACCGCGAGTAGATTGTTAGTGTCCGGACGCAGAAAAGACGACTTTCTTTATATCAGGGTTTCCCAAACTGGTCCGTGGATCCCCTGGGTCCGCGGTAGTATCTCCAAACAGAATTCCAAATATTACTACACTAACAAAAATAATAATTCGTGTAATTTTGTCAAATATTGGAATTTTAGCGTTATCCACGAAATTCATAATCGTGAGGTTCATTTTTTAATATAGTAAATCGTTTGTTATCCAGAATGCGTGGACATATTGCATGCCGGTTATTAAAATATTCTGGATACTGGAGAGCGTATCCCCCAAAAATCTATAAAATCAACCCAAACGGGGAAAAAAATTACAAGTACAGTATACACTGTATACTGTACTCGTAATTTATGATGTAAAAACTCAAAAAGAAGAATTGTTAAAATTTCAGTGAAAGTGACTCTAATACTATACAGTATTAGTCACTTTCACGATGAAATTTTAACAATTCATCTTTTTTGAGTCTTTATATCATAAATTATTGAACTGGAATTGTAATCGCTTATCTGTTGCAATTTTTACTCTTCAGTTCACGTTTACAAATTTAAGTTTTCTGCTGCAGCGTCAACACCACTCTTTTTCTTTCCATCTTTTCACTGTTGTACTACTGGTTAGGAGGCTTAGAAGTATTTGAACGAGAAGCCATCTTAGAGAGTCAAAAATAAGAGAATTTTTAAAAGAATTTTTAAAAAATTCCGCAGCTGCGCACTAAAAATGGCGAATGTAACCAACTGCTTTCTTCCGCGAAGCGGCTGGCTGATCATTTTTGTAAATTAAAGACGCTTCGCGGTAAGTTTAGCCTAAGGTAGCCAAGCATGGCTAAAATTTGGTAACTGGGGGAGTTACCAGGGTTAGAAAGGGGTCCGTGACTGCAAAAGATTCCAATTCAGTATATTTCTCGTTTTAGGTAAAAGTTCGTCCACTGGTACTTAATAGCGGGATAGACTACCAATCTAGTAGGTACACGTTTAGGGTACAGTATATTTGTAACTCCTTGTGCAGAACCCAGTCCTTTGTTCCGAATCTGTTTACACGAATTATTATTAATGCGTATCCAAAACTTCTTAAGTTTTTCTTCCATTTAGTAGTCATGTTTTTATGATGTAGTTGTAATAAGAAATGAACTTAATTAATAAAAGCACGAACTTTCGGACTGTACTGTAGTGGTGGTCAGTATACAGGGTGTTTCAAAGTCCGAAATCATAGGGAATATTTTTAATATATATGTATTAATAATAATAATAATAGAGAAATAAATATTATTAAGAATACAGGGTGTTTCAGAAGTCGGGAATTATAGGAGTATTTATTTTTCAATTATACGTACATACATTACAAATTTCCTATGATTCCGGACTTCTGAAACATCCTGTATTTGTAAGGAAACCGGAAATCGTTTATAATGAATTCATTTCTTATTGTGACTTGATTTCTCGTAATTCATCATCGTATAATTGAGAATAGTCACCGAAGAAAAGTATTCAGTTCACCACCCCACGAACGAAACCTCAGAGATATTAGTAGACTCTTGTAAAGTCCGCGATGTTCAAATTTAAGTCACCGTGGGGACCATTCACTTTACTCGTTGTCGACGTTCTTCGTCTATTTGTAAGAGATTTAAATTTAATAAATTTAGAAAACTGACAAGGCGTCGTATTAAGTTTTATCACAAATGTCAACGTCCTCAATCAACACCCGACACACTATATACAGTATATATAAATAAAAATATACATTTGATTTTTCGAACAGCTGTTCATCGTTGACCCTTTTGTGATTATATATACATATATATATATCATATATATATAATATATATATATATATATATATATAATATATATATATATATATATATTATATATATACTGGTAGTGGTTTCGTTTTGTAACAAGATTGAAAAAAAAAAAAAGCCTTGTTTATTTCGTAATAGTATAGGTTTGTTCTAGATTTTAAATGTGAAGTCTTGAATATAATTTACTTATTCATATTTTTTAATTTTTTTAATATTTTAATATAAAATTGTTGATTTTGTACTTAATAATAATACTAAAGATTTGGATGTAATTTCTCGATTTTAATGTGATATACTTTCTAATATTTTATTTGGTATTTATAATATTGTGAAATGGGAATAAGATTTAACCTCATTATAATAATAATAGATTGACTATTAGGAATTATATTAAGTCTTTTATTTTCAATTTATGTTCATTTAATGTTGATGAAATATTTTTTGTCGTACCAACGCGTATCTCTGATTCGTAAGAGTTACATTTATATTGTGTAGGAAATAATTATGTAATTTTACGAGAAACAAGCCGAAGGAACTAACTTCCAGGTAATAAAATATTTTTGAGAACTAAACGCGCCTAGTAAACTCCACTCCATACCTAACCTAAATTTATTATGTACCCTAGTGTCTGCGTACCTAGTAAATTTTACTAGAACCATCGTTTGACTCGCAAACGGGTCTTTCATTCCTTGCCCGTTTGATTAATAAACATCAACGGAAGTATGCAATTTTTTTTTCTGCTTCGAATGCGGCCGACCTTAAATGCGAGACTTGGGGGGAAACCCGTATTTTCAACCTTCAGTATAGAAAGGTTTATGCGCATTTCTTTTTTACGTATTTATTTTTGTTTGATTATTCGATACTTTTTTTATATAAGCTTTTTTTACTTTGACACCGAACTGTAAAGTTATGGTTGCGGACACTCGCCTTTTCCGAGACTTCGCCATACCGTTTCAGACTATGCCCTGAAATTTAAACTGTCAGCAAGCATTGACGTATTGTGTTTAAAACCGGTTACGAGCGAAGGTAAAACAAAAAATAATAATACCGGTTTGAGTGTTTATTTATGGAAAATTTATCAATAGGTTTTTGTTAATACATTCGGTTAGAGGCGGCCAGTGATGGCGAACCTTTTTATGTTGGCGTGTCACTTGCATACATGCATTTTAAATTTAACTACAAAATCATAGATAGCTGACTTATTAATCGAAAGTACTAGGGCGTAGACGATTTATTGCAGTTTTTCATCAGAATACCAAACATTTTCAACATCCATCGCGTGATCGCGTGTCACCTGAAACCCTGCGGCGTGTCACTGCTGACACGCGTGTCATAGGTTCGCCATCACTGACTGACACAAATGTATTTGAAAAGTATTTACCAATGAGCAACCCCACCCCCGCTACTACCACCCTATTTTATTGGAGTAGGCAAGGTTATACTGGTAGCTGCTACTTTATAGATAATTTTAATTTGTTTAAAGTTCTGCCACTTCATTATTCGTCCGTATATGGTAATTGAAGCCCCCCCAATTCCTTTTGTAGAAACCATTCATTGAGGATATACAATTTGAGGTTTTCATTGTAGGGTATCCAAAAAGTTTCCACCCAATGGTAGTTAAATTAATTATTTTAATTAATTACGTTAACGTACTTTGAAATGAATGGAAAACATTTGAACAATTATGATACGGTTCCCACTTTTTTTGACGCTGTACTTTGCGTACATAGAAGCGATATACTTTCGCTTTTGAAATAAATTTGGTTAAAAATACCCGAGGGGTTTCTATAAAAAGGATTCAAAATAAGTTACCTTTATATTTTTACTTTTCATGGAATGTTAGTTGATGCCCATTCGAAATCTAGGTACCCTAATGCGCTGATTAAAACCAGTTCGAACCTTGAAAGTAAATAATGGCACTTTGCCAAGCGTTTATAGATGGTGTGAGCTTGCTGTGGTGCGTAGATGGGGGAGAGAGGGATCACTGAACTTTTTTTTTTTTCTTATCAGAATCGTCTTCATGGAGAATTCAGTCTCAGACTTCTTAATTACTATTACATTCATGCCCTTAGTTTCGAATTTGAGCCACATATAATAATAATAATAATACTCTGTTTGATTCATAAGTCTTATAATGGATTTACGATACTAATGGGCGGTGACGTTTAATGCCAACTTTCCACAGTGATATGGCCAAGTTTGGCTAATTCATTTCTTTAAATTTGCATAATAAGAATTTGACTTGCCGTGTGTGTGTGTGTGTGTAGTACACATTACCTACATTTTTTCCTAAGATAAATACCGAATAGACCGTATGTCTTTTACATGTTCTTGTTACACACTTTCTAAAATGTTGCTATTTTCAAGCGAGAAAGTACATTTTTGTTGCTTATTCAACATTTGACGTGATATCGCGACATATTCTAGCTGTCCTTATTTACAGTTTTGACAAGTCACGGTGTGGTTTGGTATCAGATCCCCCCCCTTTTTTTTATTCCCCCTCCCATGAATTTCAAAAATTTTGTTGTCATTTCAAGATTTCCTCGCGTTGCTTCACGAAACTTTGGTTATATATATATATATATATATATATACACACACACATGGGATGAATTTCACAATTAAACACTTGAAATGAATGAATGATGTAAATCCACAAGGAAAAAGAAAAATGATTCCAAGGTCTTTCGTGTATTCAGAAGTGCACCTCGTCAGGGAATGTATACACGTGTACAACGGGACGGAAAAATAAAAAGATTAGCACCTGATTAACGAGAGTTAGAGGCAAAAGGTATTTTAACAGGATATTGTCAATTTTATACATTCCCGCACTGTTGTTGAAATTATTTTTAAAATGGCCTTGAACTGAAATTCGGAGATGTTTGAATCAGTTCAAATTTGAAGTTTTTTGTGTGCATTTTGACCATCATCCATCGATTAAATCTTCTATTTTCTCTGCTGTTTCTTAGAGCATTGAGAGTTGTCAGTCCTGAATTTTTAGATTCCGAGTTAAGTAATATCATGAATATTGGTACTAAATTATGTTATCCTATTTCATTTCTAGATAACTGCCTTAGGAAAGCCAAGAATATATATTATAATAGTGTAACTGTAAAGGAATTTGAGCGTAAAAATATCCTGAGCCTACCTTACCATGTTAATTTTCAATATCTTCCGACTTCAGTTTAAGGGCCAAATTAAATAAAATAAATAGTCGAGCTTCAAAATTATTTATGTCACTGTAAATTGAAAAATGTATTTATTTTACTATTATTAATAAAGGTTATTCTATTCTATTCTATTGGTAGCAGTGTAGTCTTTAAGTATAATAATACTGTTAAATCATGTCTTATAAAGAATAGCTCGGATAATGCGATTGGTTGTGTGTATTCGATCGGATGCACACAATGTAACTCAGTATATATATAGGCCAAACGGGTAAAACGTTAGATATTAGGGTAAACAGCATAAATATGCGTGTAGAACAGCAAATAATTCTAATGCATTGTTTAACCATATGTATAGATGTAATCATAGTATCAATTGGGATAGTTCTAGAGCGCTCTTTAAAAAACACACATAATTGAAAGGAATATTCTATAATGTGCATTTATCCATTTTAAAAATAATTTCAATAACAGTGCGGGAATGTATAAAATTGACAATATCCTGTTAAAATACCTTTTGCCTCTAACTCTCGTTAATCAGGTGCTAATCTTTTATTTTTCCGTCCCGTTGTACACGTGTATATATTTTTGTCATCTCGCCCGCCTTCTCCCTTCATTCCCTAATGAGGTGTACTTCTGAAAACACGAAAGGCCTTGGCATAATTTTTTTTTCATGTGGGTTTGAATAAAAATAATATATATATATATATATATATATATATATATATATATATGGGAATGAACTCAGAATGGTCCCCTGAGTTTTTTATGATACACACAGACAGTGCATGGAACAAGGAACTCTTCTGCCAGTTGAGGTTTAAGTTTTGGTTTTGGCTAAAAATATAATAGTTACCCCTTTTCTTTTTCTTTGATGCATTCAATCTGACGTGAAGGCAGCGAGTCTTTTGCTTATATTGAGGTTCTAAATGTAGCATGGCTAGGTGCTTTAAACCCTAGATCCATGTCCCAAAGCTGGATCCTGTTGCTTTGCAGATAGCTGGTGAGGGAAGCTATATTTATGGGACCTCTTTGCGAGTGACCCGTTGCCCACGTCGGGCTAGCATCATGAAAAAGAAAAACTATGGTATTTGTCATTTACCATTACTTATTCGGACTATAGTGGATTTAATTATCCCAGAAGAGTTCCTTGTTCCATGCACTGTCTGTGTGTATCATATACTTTATATATATATATATATAAACGTAATTTTAGTTTGTATGGTGCTGTGGAAATCTGGTTCATAAATATTTATTCTCGTTGAGTAATTAGTATATTTTAAATGTGGAAATAATTATTTGATAATAATAATTTTGTAAATTAACAATAGCAAAATTAGAAGGTTTTTTGATGCTCTTTTTAAATATTTTGTATTCTGGCGACAATAGTAAATGGTTTCATAAGGAAATGATCCCAACTTTTAATGAAAATTGCGCAAGCAAGATTTCGAGATTTGTGGTCTCTGCTTCATTTGGATCCCCCCTCCCCCACCACCACCACCAAATCAGCCCTAGTTTTAATCCAATTCTGCAATACTGAGCCTCTTTTAAAACGTAACAATTTTTAGTTGTGTGTGTTTTATTTTGATTTGGCGTTCGGTTTTTATGGTTTTAGTGATGAACACTAACAATGAATTAAATATTCCGGTGACGTAACCACGTTTCCTTTTTTTAAAAATGAGAAAAAAAAGGTGTAGGTAACAATGTCTGGCCTCGAGTGTTCGTCCGATCATTATTTCGATCATGGATAGACTGCATACTCGTACAAACTTTCCTAAGTCTTTGGTTGCAGTCGTTCGTCTCTGCATCATTCTTAGTTTTACCAGCAGAGGGCGGTGATTATTTTGAAAGGAGTCGAATAGGACGCGTTCATGCGACTAAAATTGCAGTTCAGTTTCGAAGAACTACTTGACACGTGTTCTTTGGTTTGAGTCTGGAGAATGTGTTTCAATGTGTTTCGTGTCTTGTGTCGTGTTACACTACTTGTTTATCGTGGTTGTTGAAGTGTTATAAGGTTATTTATGTATACATGTGCCTCATTATATACCCTCTTAAGGTGTTTTTTAAAACGATGTTGAGTGGCGTTGATAAGAGAGAGAGAGTTATTTGAAGTTGTTTTAGGGTTCGAATACCAAATACCATCTCGCAAATTTTGTTTTCCCGGTTAATTTTCATTCTTGTATGCCTCGTAGCAGTTCCGTGCGTTGGTCTCTCTCTACGAGTCTACACGAAGGTCAAGCTGGTGGCCCCACCATATACATACTTATTTAGGTTACTTTAGGCGAGTTTGAACGACGGTTCAGGATCGACCTGCGGTCGACCACTGAAGCATCCCGCCTCATTTGTGCATTTGGTGAAGGAGGGAATTGCTGTCTGATCTCCTCCTGCCCTCGTAGCCAGCCACGCAGGGCTGGTCAGAGACTGCACAGGAACCTGTCCAGCTGGTTCTTGAAGTTATTCAGGTCGGTGTGCTGGAGATTCCTCACTTCTTTTGGTAGGACATTGAAAAGCTTTGGGCCTCGTATTTTGAGGGTATTTTCCATCCTCGTTTTCATGGTCCCTTGTCCCACCGCCGCTGGGACCGTACAAAATCTGCCTCTTCTCTCATTCCAGTTTCTTTCTATTTCATTTCTAAGGTTAGGGACAGAGCCCTCAAGTATTTTCCATATGTATATTATTGTGTACCGCTCGCGCCTTCTTTCGAGAGAGTAGAATTGCAGGGATTGTAGTCGAGACCAGTAATCTTCACCTTCCGTTTCCTCTATCTTAGACGTAAAAGTCCTTTGTATAGCTTCAATGTTCGCAATGTCTCGTTTCCTGTATGGGCTTGTGAGTACTGAGCAACACTCAATTATTGGTAGGATTAGACTCTTCCATAATTTGAGCATGATGTTTCCTTTTCTGCTGCGGAAGCTCCTCCAGATGACTCCCATTATTTTTCTAGCCGTTGTAATTTTGATGTTATAGTGCTCTCTGAATTTTGCATCCGACGACATTATTGCTCCAAGATGCCTGACTTGTGGATTTGGTGTTATCTGTTTGGCTTGCAGAGTTTTGTACCCTTTTTCTATAGCTCCTTGTCATTACCATATCTAGAAGTTGGAATTTTTTTTTGTTGAACTTCATATTGTTGTCTTCTGCTCACTGAATAAATGTTTCAATGTCGTTTTGTAATTTTCTTAGTCACCTTCGTTCAATATTTCTTTATATATCTCTGTGTCATCTGCGAAATATGATACAATACTGTCCTTAATATCTGCATCAATATCTGCAATCATTATTATGAACAGCAAGGGAGCTAATCCTGTCCCTTGTGGGACAGAGCTCTCGACTTCCGAGACTTCCGATTTAACTCCATTTACTACCACTTTTTATGTTCTTTGAGTCAAGAAATTAAATATCCACCTTCCTAGCTTTCCAGTAATTCCTCTATTCTTAAGTTTGTGTGCTATGATTCCATGGTCACATTTATCGAAGGCTTTAGCAAAGTCCGTATATATTACATCTATATTTTGTCCTCGACACAATTTTCCAATATTTTCTTCTGGTGGTCTAGTAGCTGTGATAGGCATGAGCTTCCAGCCCTGAAGCCATGTTGATTTGGGTTGTACAAGTCTTTTTCTTGTAGGTAGTAGGTAGTTTTGCCTCTAATTATACATTCAAAACACTTTATAATGTGTGAGGTGAGAGCCACTGGCCGATAATTCCTGGGCATGCTCTGTTATCACCTTAAATGGGGGCAATGTTCGCGTCTTTAAGGGAGTGGAATTTGTCCTGTGTCGAGTGATTTCCTCCATAGTAAGTATAGCGGTTGGTAATACTCTCCTTACATTTCTTCAAAAACGTGGCACTCCGTGTATGGCCTGGCGCTGAATTGTCTCGCATCTGTGATAAGGCCGAAATTACATCTCTTCCGTGAACTCGAAGTTCCATTAATAAGTTTGTGCCGGAATTGTTCTTGGTTGATTTGTATCTATTGTCGAAAATTCGTCAGGGTTTTCCTCTTCCATCTCGGACTTAGAGGGGTGCTAAACACAGAGTTAAATGTTTTCTAAGCAGTTCGCTTCTTTCTTTCGGGTCATTTGTGTATTCGACCTCCCCATCTATCAACGGACCAATACTCTCCTTACACTGCATTTTCCTTTTCGCAAACGTGTAGAAATATTTTGGGTTATTTTTTGTTTTCTGCTACCTTTTTTCCTCCTCGTTTGTCTTATGTATGAATGTTTGCTTCAGGTCCATTTCTGTTTCGCCAAGTTTCCTCTCTAGTTTGAGCCTCTTTGCATCAGTTCTGCATCTGTGGAGATGTTTTACGGTTTGTCTTCGTTGCCTGAATAGTGTCCTGATTTTCCTCTCGAACTTGCTACATTTTTCTTTCCTGTCCCTCTGGAATATATTTCAGTATTATAGGTTTGGTTCAATCTCTATTATACATAGTATTCTTGTGAAGTCTTCGTTTTCGGACCTCTGGGTGCTAACGTAATTGTATATCGATGAGGTTATGGTCGGAGAACTTTGTGTGCATTCCTTTTTTATTTATTATCATCTCGATATTTGTCAGGATTAAATCCAAAACGTTCTCTTTTTCGTCGGGCTTCACAGATTTCTAGGTAAAGGCGTAATGTTCCATAATATCTAATAGCATTGTTGCTTGGGTTCTATCATCTTGAATAATGTTGCCATAGAACTTCTCGACATAATAACTTCATTTTTCTTCGTGTTATGAATGGGAAATTAAAATCTCCGAAAATTAGAATATTTGTTGCTGGGTTTCAAGTAATTTTAATGTTTTCTATTTCATTTGTAGCAAATTGGAATTCACCTTTTTATGGTGTTTGGTGGTCTGTAGATGTTCATAATGGTTAGGTTCAATTCTTTTACTTCTAATATGATAACTTCGACTGTGCTGTTTGATTTGTTTACCTTCACTTCACATATGTGTGCGTTTTTCACGTAGATGCAACATCTTCCCCCTCGTCTAGCCACTCTACCTGCTCTGTGTATGTGTAATCCAGTAATGCTAATTCAGTATCCTCGATACCATTTTCACAGCCTTTTTCGCATTTATGCAAGTGTGTTTCCGTTAGGCACATAATATCTATGCTGGATTCGCTAGCTAAATTCTGTTATATGTATATAATATATATATATAAATATATATATATATCCCATAAGTCCGGCATCATAGGAAAAATAATAAAAAGGCAAAACAAAAGCTTTTATTTACAGAACGTGTTCAATATGTCCACCATTATTTTCAGTACACAAATTCAGACGTGATACCCAGTCAGCAAGCACACGGTGAATGATGTCAGGAGTAATGGTGTTACATGCCCCAATAATGCGCTGCCGCAAATGTTCAACACACCTAATTTTCTCTACGTATACCAGCGCTTCAAGTGGCCCCAGAGATAAAAATCTAGTGGCATGAGATCCGGGTTTCTAGCTGGCCATTCCACAGGCCCTCGACGTCCTATCCAATGACCAGGGAATTGTTGGTACAGGTATTCCCTTACTTGGGTGCTGTAATGTGCAGGAGCGCCGTCTTGCTGGAACCATGTTGGAAATTTCCTTCTAAGTTCAAGACACTGGAAAATGCTTCTTCGTTGAGCATACGTAGGTAGTTGCCTCCAGTGACATGTTCATCGAAAAAGAGGGGACCTATGATGCGATCCTTCCAAATGCCACACCATACCATCACCCGAGATGCACCTTGTTCCTTTGAAGAGGTATACCAGTGAGGGTTGTTTTGAGACCAGTAGCGGGTGTTCTGTTGATTTACCTCACCATTTCCATAAAAACAGCCTCGTTACTGAACAGAATGGTGGACGGGAAATTGGCATCCCGAGCATATTGTTCCGTAGCCCATTCACAAAATTCCATCCGCCGGTCGGGATCATCATCTTCGCTTAATTTCTGTAGGATCTGAAGTTTATATGGATGCCATTGTGAGCCTGAGAATGCGATGGATGCTACTTTTCGACACTCCTGTCTCGGCGGACAATCGCCGAAGAGACTTATTGGGACTTCTGTTAAAATGAGCCAGGATAGCAGTCGCTGCATCATCGTCAGTGGACCTCCTTGAAGGTCCACTGCGTGGTTTATCTTCTATAGATCCTGTTTCCTTAAACTTTGCAACAAGTCTGCTAACACAACTCTGTGTTATTGGCTCGCGGTCTGGATGCAGTCTGTTAAATTCAGCAGCGGCCTCTCTTTTGACTCCGATATCCTCTGAGTAGAATTATCTGGATTCGTTCTTCCTTGCACAGACATTATGGCCTGTAGAAAGAGAAAAATATGAATTATGGGTTTGTAGAAATAGAAAAAATATGGATTTCTCCTATGATGCCGGACTTATGGGACACCCTATATATATATATATATATATATATATATATATATATATATATATATATATATATATATATATCGCTTGTATAGAAGAAATGTTCCGCACAAGATGAGGAGGGAGAACGAACAAATGAAAAATGAGGTAACCACTCGGGAATCGAACCCGGGATCTTCCGATTGCCGGTCAGATATGCTATCCACTACACATGGGCCTCTCTCTCTCTCTCTCTCTATATATATATATATATATATATATATATATATATATATATATCACAGGGTGTAACGAAAGTCCGTTCTCATAGGGAAATAAGATATAACAGAATTGAGCGAGAAAATAGTTTTAACTATACAGGGTGGGCCGTAAGTTTCCATACATAGGAAAAATAAACATTTTTTTATGGACAACCATTTTTATTATATAATATATGCTCTACATGGTTGCCATTGTTTTGAAAACACATTTCAATACGTGTTCCCCACTGTTGATGAACACGCATTAGCACAGTTGACGTTATGCTTGTAATGGCGTTGGTGATACGTTCCTTTAGATGATTTATGTCTCGTATCTTTTCCTGATACACCATGGCCTTCAAGTGCCCCCAAAGATAGAAATCAAGGGGGGTGAGGTCTGGGGATCTGGGAGGCCACTCCACAGGACCACGCCGACCAATCCAAGCATCCGGAAACTGCTGATCCAAATACCGACGCACGTGAAGACCATAATTTAAATTTTCCTATGTATGGAAACTTACGGCCCACCCTGTATAAAATAAACATTTAAGTTGCAGTTCAAATAATGCTTTTAAATGAAATTTGGCAGAGCCAAAACCAGTATTGCGCGTTATAAATAGTACAAGTTAATTTATCATTGTTGTTCCACCGGTATTTCCCTTCTCACCGAACCTCCTCGGCTTTGCTTCTTTTTATCGAACCTGGAAAACTTTCCCTTTTTTCGACCGACGTAACCTTGACCTTGAAATACTGTAGTCAGTAGTAATCTTCCTTTACTTTAAAGCTTCGTTATTAGCGAAGAGTGGAAGAGGTGAGGTATTATTATAATCGTATATTCGTTGTTCGCAGTTTTGTCACTGAGATTGTATTTTGATCGTAATATATATATATATATATATATATATATATATATATATATACATACACACACACATTTAACTGCAATGACCGCGCAGTATATTAACGTATAGAAACGACGTAAGTATAGAGGAGTGTTCTGCACACGAGGAAGAGAAATAACAAACAAATGAAAAATGATAGTATTTCTCTTCCTCGTGTGCAGAACACTCCTCTATACTTACGTCGTTTCTATACGTTAATATACTGCGCGGTCATTGCAGTTAAATGTACATATTCACGATTTGCGCGGGGTGCCCTCTCAAGGCATTGGTTTCTGCCCTATGTAGGAGAATTACAACTTCTGACTATCATTTTTCATTTGTTTGTTATTTCTCTTCCTCGTGTGCAGAACACTCTCTATACTTACGTCGTTTCTATACGTTAATATACTGCGCGGTCATTGCAGTTAAATGTACATATTCACGATTTGCGAGGGTGCCCTCTCAAGGCATTGGTTTCTGCCCTATGTAGGAGAATTACAACTTCTGACTATCATTTTCATTTGTTTGTTATTTCTCTTCCTCGTGTACAGAACACTCGTCTACACTTACGTCGTTTCTATACGTTAATATACTGCGCGGTCATTGCAGTTAAATGTACATATTCACGATTTGCGAGGGTGCCCTCTCAAGGCATTGGTTTCTGCCCTATGTAGGAGAATTACAACTTCTGACTATCATTTTTCATTTGTTTGTTATTTCTCTTCCTCGTGTGCAGAACACTCGTCTATACTTACGTCGTTTCTATACGTTAATATACTGCGCGGTCATTGCAGTTAAATGTACATATTCACGATTTGCGAGGGTGCCCTCTCAAGGCATTGGTTTCTGCCCTATGTAGGAGAATTACAACTTCTGACTATCATTTTTCATTTGTTTGTTATTTCTCTTCCTCGTGTGCAGAACACTCCTCTATACTTACGTCGTTTCGTTTCTATACTATATATATATATATATATATATATATATATATATATATAGTTATATGAAAAACAAACTTTTTTCCTGACATCTGACCCTTGGAGGCCGCTTTGGGTAACATTTTGAAGTGTATAGATATCCTGCAATACTTGTAATATTAGGGGCTGCATCTGGCCACGCCGCTTCCCGTTAGATAAGCGATGATGGTCTGTTCAATAGTTGGACGGGTGACCGTTCTCTGCGTTTGGATGATGTAACGACCCGTAGATGGTTTGGTGAATCCCACCTAAAACAGTGGGTCCTTCGCGTCACGTGACGTTTACCGTAACGAAGGCGGCTCTGCAAGACAGCAACGTCGAACATTATTATTATTTATATTAGGCATCGCATTGGAACAATTGTTGAAACTGTTTTATTTATCGAAAAGGAAGCGCACTATCTGTTGCTTCATTCCTTCATATACGTTTTTGTTGTTCCTTAATCGCCATTTCCTCAAGTGGTTTTAAGCTCCCCTTGACCCAGTGCTCGCTCACTGTTAACATTTGTTCTCTTTGCTTGTTCTTTGCTCTCGCTTGCCTTGGGAATAGGAATAAGATTAGGATTATTATTGTGTGGATTTTCTTTGTGGAAATGCGCTTGTCGCTCACTTCTGTTTAATGCCAAAACGGATTATTAATTAAAATTTGACGAGAGTTTAATGCGTAGGTTTATTTGTTTATTTCTGCGTTTCCTCGTGTGGTTAGGATTAGTCTTAAAGAAAAGTAAACTCTCCATTAGGTGTAATGCGTTAAATTTTGTTTTTACTTTTATTTTTAATGTATTTGCGACTCTTCCACTAAGTTGTTCGGACGTACAAATTTTTTATTGTATATGAATTTATGTAGAAAAATTTAGTTTTAATACATTAGTTTGAGCCATCGAATGTGCAGTAAAGTTCTACGCAGTAAAAAAAGTTTCTTAAAGAGCTCCAACCATGCGCAACTCGAGTGATTTCGCAATTTCACGCGCCGCTGAAATTGATCACTGTTGATTATTATTATTAGGAAGCGTTGCGCGTTGCGCGTTGTCGAAGGTACGCCACAATACGGTGCTTTTGTGATGTTGAAGGTTGTTGCGGTAAACTACTTGTATATAGCACGCAATCTTAATTGTCACAAATCTTTCCAAGTGATTCGGTCACCGAAGTAAGTTTGAATGAGAGCCATGCTCCTCTGTGATGCGCGGCATCTCCTACCGCTTTGTTGGAATTAACAAAGTTTATTGTTGTCCAACTAATTTTCGAGCTGTTTAAAGAATTATTCATGTACAGTATAATTCTTGTGGGTGTGTTGCGGCGCACCTTCGACATCATGCAGCGCTTTATAACTCACCATGATGATGAATGTAGCTGTTGTGTAAAAGGTTGGAGCATATTTAATAGGTTGCGTGCGTTAATATAGAAGACACCCTGTAAATTTAACGCACTTGATATCGCGTAAATTATGGCGACTGATTGAACGTACTCTACTCGAACAGAAGACATTCCCAAACGAAGTAATTGTGACAATTTTTTTTTTGTTGTGATTGGCAAAGATTTGAGTAAAGGCTTTGGTTGTCAAATACCAATTAAAGTTTGATTTCGCAAGTGTGCTCAGCGATGCAGAGTCAGTTATCTCTCGTGTCCTCCAAGCCCCCTCCCCCTCCTGAATCCTTCCTCGAAGGTGTCGCCACGAAGCGACACAATTCCTCGAGCGTCTATCAACGTGGCCGCGAGACCAGAAGTGAGTAAGCTTCAATAGGATCCTCATACCTCCCAGCTCGTAATATCTTCATACCGCATATATGAACAATTCTTTAAGTGTATTTAATAAATTAGGGAGTTTAGGTCGTTATTAAAAATGTGCAAGGGATCCTTAGTACTTTTGCTGAATCACGAATTGTTTTTCGGTTTTTAAAGCAGGGTTAAAAATAAGAGTACATATTAATCATTATCAGAAACTCCATTTTAATTTTCTAAGCGGGGGTCACGCTCATGTATGACTCTTGACATAATCCTCACACCGGAGTAAGATACCATCCCGATTTCAGAAACGCTTCACCTTTTATGAAAAGACACTAGTAGTACTGATGATGACAGGTCAAATGGGGCCAAGAACTCTCGTTCATTCACCTTTCACAAGCCTTTTTATTCCACTCTTTCTGACTAGCTGTTATTGCTGTAGCATATTGGCACTAGTTCTACGCTTAGTCACGCAGTCACTGTTCGAACCCTCTCTCTCTCTCTCTCTCTCTCTCTCTCTCTCTCTCTCTCTCTCTCTCTCTCTCTCTCTCTCTCTCTCTCTCATTCATATATATATATAATGATTGTAATGATTTGCAATAAATTTAATAAATGGCACCGAGAGAAATGGTCGTAATGAACATTATTATAGCAGTTTATAAGTATAAGTATTTCGAATTAAACTTTTTAATATAATTTTTTTTATATAGTCGTTTTGGAAAGATAAATTTAAGATGTCTGTTCAATGTAACTTCTCAGAGAATGTAACGGTTTTTTATATTTTTTTTGTGGGTGTTTCGGTTGGGAATGGGGGAAGAAGTGGGGTAAAACCCTCTACAAGGGTGCCATAAGATCCTACATAAGGGGAGTTGAATTCTAGATTTTGTTCAGTCAGGACCACAGGTTTTTGGGGCTCTCAAAATTTTGTAAGTAAAGTTTATCAGTTTAGTGTAAATCGCAAAAATATTTACCAGATTTCCTCTCTCTCGGTGCTGTTTTATGTATTAACTTTCGGCCTTGCCCTAAAAGCCTGTAAATTTAAATTAATTTGGTTATTTTAATAAACAATAAAATAAGCCTACTGGTACGTTCTTTCGTCAATCCTTAAGGTTGTGTCGGTGGAAAAGTCGACTGTTATAGCTGGACAGATACTTAATTACCTGTTGCACTCTTAATACAGTGTGTCCGTAAAGTCATGGTGGGATTTTAAATAGCTATATTATTGCAACGAAACATGATAATGAGATGAAACAATGCCAAATTTAAGAACAACTCTCAAAGTTGTATCTTGTAGTTAGTCTAGGCTAAGCTTAACCTTTATCTCGTAGTTAGTCTAGGCTCTAGGCTGTCCACATGCCTATGTTGAACATGAGCGTAGTTAATGTGTGGTGTACTCTAGCACGAGATCGAGTGATTGGCCCATTTTTCTTCGCCGAACCCACTGTGACGTCACACAACTACCTCGCTATGTTGGAACATTTTGCAGTACCCCAATTTATTGACAATAATGTCATCTTTCAGCAAGATGGTGCTCCTCCGCACTATGCCAACGTTGTTCGAGAATTCCTTAATGAAAAATTTCCACAGAGATGGATAGGAAGAGGAGGATGGAAGCCATGGCCTCCACGCTCTCCGGACCTGACACCTTTGGACTTTTATTTGTGGGGTTACGTCAAGCAAAGCGTGTACAGTGTACCCATTAGGGATATTCATCACTCGCACGAGCGAATCACGGAAGCTATCGCATCCGTCACTCCTGATGTTCTTGGGCGTGTGTGGCTGGAATTGAATCACCGCCTAGATGTCTGCAGGGCTACCAGAGGAGCCCATATCGAACTACGTTAAATAAAGTTATTCTTTTAGAGTTGTTCTTCAATTTGCCTTTTTTTCATCTCATCATGTTTCGTTGCAATAATATAGCTATTTAAAATCCCACCATGACTTTACGGACACACTGTATATCGGCCAAACAGGCCCTTTAATAAACAAATCACTACAATATATATATATATAATATAAAATTTATTTTAAAGGATATCAACATGTCATATCTGCCAATCCGTTTTACGTGTCATATTTATCGTGTTCCTTATCTGAACTCAATCCATTCGAATGTCTCGTATCAATAGGTTATTGCAGGTTTCTCGCTGTCTCGATTCGCACGTGTTTCCCAGCCTTAAAGAATTAATGTATAGATTTTTATACTTTATTCGGTTAGCTTGCTTCCCGCTAAGGAAGCCTCACAAGAAACAAGTACACAGCAAATTATTTTCTAAACGCATTTATTAATTTTTATGAATATGATACGGCGACGTACGATACGTTTACATTACTCTCAAAGGTTCAAAGGTTTTAATTTTTTTAGTGTTTTAATCGCTGATGATAATGAGAAGCATTAAGAGTCAACCCATCTTAGAAGTCAGATTTAGAATGTCACAAAGAGAATTCAGGAGAATTATTAATTCTTGTACTGAGATTGAAGTTACATAACTGTTGGCCCATTTATCAAAGTTTAAAAAACTGAATAGAGTTGGTACGACGCTTATTCTACACTATTTTAAAGTTCTTTCAGACTAAGACTCTAGATTATGTTTAAGAGCTTTGCTTTGTAGTATAGTCAAAGAAGGTATAGGCCTGAGTGCGGGGATGCAATTTTTTTATGGTAACCATCAAGCAATGTATTTTACACTTACACAGTATAATAAAGACCTTATCACGCTAGTAAAAATTCAAAAGCTTTACTATATATATTTTGAAAGCCTTTGATGATCAGGGATAATTCCCAAGTTTCTTAATTTATTCTCTCGGATGAAAAGTGTTAAAGAAAGATAAAAGAATTGGAAAGTAAACCAAATCCTTTAACGTTCTTTAAAGTAGGGATAATAATTTATTTTTGTGGTTGGGGGTGCGCTTGTGACACTTGATCTTAACAAGTACCAAAGTAGAATTAAAAAAAAAAGTTGAAGAGCTTCAGTATTATATAAACAAAAATAGATAAAAGGAGTGAAATCATTATCTTCCCTTTATTCCAGAGCTTTGTACCGGTATTTGTTGCTGAGGTGGCGTATTAGTAGGATAAAGAAGAAAGACATTGGCGTTCCTGCTGTCTTTCAGGAGAATGTGGCTAAACATCCCGACAAAATCGCTTTTTATTTCGAGGAGGAAAAATGGACTTTCCAACAGGTAGGCCAACTCTTATTATTATTATATACCGGGTGATTACGAATGATCTTCCCGATTTTAAGCATTTATTATGAAAAACTAACAAAGCTACAACGAAAAGCAAGATATACAAATAAAGAAGAACTCAAAAAGTTTTATTTACAAGCCATTGAAGTTCAATATGAGTTCCTTTTGTGGCTCCTTTTGAGGTTACAACATTCCTGAATGAGCAAATTGCCTGATCGTTGGATCGGGCGTGGGGGACCCATTCCTTGGCCGGCTCGTTCGCCCGATCCTAACTCCCCTTGACTTTTTCTTTTGGAGCTATGTCAAAAATGAAATTTTTGTTCCATCAATGGCAACAACTTTCGAACATTTGAAGGAAAGGATACGTGAAGCTGTTAGAAAAGTTCAGTATGATATGCTACAAAATGTATGGAGGGAAACAGAATACTTCTCTAATGTCTAGAGCAGGGGTGGGGAAACCCTCGCCCGCGGGCGAAATTTCGCCCACGAGCTAATTTCAATTCGCCCGCTTAGGTATTTATTATTTACTAAAATTATTTATTTACAGCCCAGCAAATAGCTTTTTAAAATACATTTTTATATACAGCGTGTCCCAAAGAAATATATACCCACTTTGTTCGATAATACCAGCTATGAGGATAATAAATATATTACTTTTTATATGTTTTTAATAAAGAATTTTCTCCTGAATCTAAATATGTAATTATTTTTATTAAAAATTGAAAAACAAAAAAGTTACAGATGTTTAAATTATAATTATTATTTTCGAGACTTCATGTGCGATATTTTCTAATATTTTTGCACGTATACGAGATAAGTTTGAAACCGACGGCACTGTGCAAAACTTACAAAAACAACGTTCTGGAAGACGTCGAACATCTTAGATAAAGTGTCATTTAACCATGGAATTTGTAAATTTTTTGAATTAACTAATAATTACAACATTTATGCTTCAATATCAACACTAAACATAAGTATCTCAAAACAGTCGGTTAAAATATTAGAAAATATCGCACATGAAGTCTCGAAAATAATAATTATAATTTAAACATCTGTAACTTTTTGTTCTTCAATTTTTAATAAAAATAATTACGTATTTAGATTCAGGAGAAAATTCTTTATTAAAAAACATAAAAAGTAATTATTTATTATCCTCATAGCTGGTATTATCGAACAAAGTGGGTATACATTTCTTTGGGACACGCTGTATATAAGCTTAAAATTTGCCAGACGCCAGTAGTATAGCCGAAAAAGGGGAGAGTGCAAGAATGTTGCAAGTTATTATGTAATGCTGCAAAGGGGGTGGGGGTGTTGCAAAAAAAAAGAAAAAAATTCCCCCAAAGGGGGGATGCTGCAGGTGCAACAAGGAAAACTTGGAGGCGGCGTTATCCCCCAAGAGAAAGGAGGAGAGGTGTTCACCTGGCAGGAGCCAAGTGCATATTAAGACTTCAGCCGAGTAGACGTTGTTTTATAGGCTCCTAATCAGCCAGTTGGCTTAGAAGGCGTAAATGGCTTGAGTTGCCAGATAGCGCCATGTATTCATTTAATTCTAATCGAAGACTGAGTTGCCAGATACCACTTTTTAGCGATACCATTGTATACATTATTATAGACTCCTAATCAGCCAGTTGGCTTAGAAGGCGTAAATGGCTTGAGTTGCCAGATACCACTTTTTAGCAGTATTATTGTATACATTAATATAGGCTCCTAATCAGCCAGTTGGCTTAGAAGGCGTAAATGGCTTGAGTTGCCAGATACCACTTTTTAGCGATACCATTGTATACACTATTATATTTCTTAAAAGTTGGTTTAGAATACCGGTAGTAGGTTTAGAAGCCGTAACATGATATAATTAAGTAAAACAACATTGCATCATTGTTTATTATAAATATATAGAAAATAAATATACATTTCAATTGAGGAATATGCATATAATCATAACAGTACAGGAAATATATACACACAATTATGGTGATATATATAAAATAAATATACATTTCAAATAGAAATAAATATACATTTCAATAATAATAGAAATATGCATATAATCGTACAGGGGAAATATCACGCAAAATATATAAATACATTTCAATAATAGAAATATGTATATAATCATAACAGTACAGGAGAAATATCACGCAAAATATATAAATACATTTCACTTTTTTTCAAATACTAAACTCGGTCTTAATCGAGTTTACAATTACATCATTATTGCTCTGCATTACGCAGTATATGCTGCTTAATAATATTTCACCGCTTAAAGTATAGGGAAACCTGTATTCGATATGAAGGGCTTTCATATCGTTCAGTACTATTTTTGTTCCCACTTTACAACCGGTTGGTAAGTCATCTTTAAATACGTCTAGAATACAATCAAAAGCACGCACAAAGAGTTCATCGTTAGCTACATTATTAAACACAAGTTTATAAGCACGCTTTTCCAATCGAGGGTTTATTTCTACCGACTCGAGCTTTTCAATCGTGAACTCACTCAACATAGCGGCAATTGAAATAATCTTCTAAATCGTTACGATAACTGCGCGTTATATAAAGAAATAGTTCTTCAGGGTGAACGGTGTAGGTGAGCTCAGCCTTGTACCGATCAATTGTTTTGTACCAAAGTTCATGGTATTTCAGAGTCTAAACTTTTTAAATAAACATCCAGCACTAGACCATTCTCACCAGCCCTACACTCGGTAAACCCATCGAGCAGAGCGGTGTAGGCGTATTCAAGTACTGTATCAAAATAAAGCATGTCCGTAACACGCGCGTCTAATATAGGTTTCAGCTTGCGGAATCCGACGATTTCAAACATTCTGTCGAGGATGAAACGGTTTCGCGTAGGAACAAGAGCGTTATTATCAGAAGCATTCTTCCACATCAGCCGTATATCGATGCACGGCCGATCGTTATTTATACACAACGTACATACAACGGCGTATGAGGGTGCGTCACTAATCTGCTCTCTTCTTGTACCTACGTTAGCAGGTATTTTATAACGATCTTCACTCCACTTCTCAACTATCACGAAGATTCTATTCATCTCCTCGACACTTAAATAAACCTGTCTGTCTGTCTGTCTGTCTGTCTGTCTGTCTGTCTGTCTGTCTGTCTGTCTGTCTGTCTGTCTGTCTGTCTGTCTGTCTGTCTGTATTCCGTTTCCAGTACATAGCTAATGGTACCGGAATTACGCCTGAACACGCGCAACGATTTCGTCACGGACACATCGTACGAGGCGTTGAGAATGCTGCTCAAAGGAAGTTCCATCGTATTCGAGGAGCGCACGTCCACTCGGTTCAAGCTCTGAGATAACTATGAGCCGTGTGAGGCACGCAGGTAGGCAGGAACGGTTCGACGGGCGGCTGACTCGATGATACGTGAATGGGCTTGTTCGTATGATCCGCGAGTCGTACCGAATTGTACATATTTCGGTACAAGAATTAATTTCATCACTACCAGCCTACGCACCAGACATTTTACCTCAGGATAAGAACTAGGAACATTTTATGCTTTACTAAACATCTTCACACTCTGGCGCACTATTTGAGAGGAACATATGCTATATTTTTCCTTTCTGCCCATCAAACTATACTCGTCTCTAAAGTCTGTTAAAAATTCACGCAGGGCACTAGCCACAACCTCACTACGAACCTCATCATGATATACATTAATATAGTGATAAAAATACTTAAGATTGTCCATGATCACGAGATTCACATTTTCAGTCGTAGGGTATGAGTAATCGACATGGTGTAGCATGACGTAATACCGCTTGTCACACCACCCATCCGCAAGACTCATTATCCATACCTGCTGCTTCTCTTCTGCACGCGTTGTTTCTTTTACTTCACGGTGTATGTGAGACTTTATAAAGTTTAGCTCTGCAGTATACTTCAGCACATTGTCTGTGCAACGAAAGCCTTCAACGATCTCACCAGAACATCCGTAGAGTATTTGTACATCTTGGAACTTCGCACAATCCAATGTGTTTTTAAAAGAGGTATACGAGGGATGAATAGGAAGTTTTTCGTATCCACCACATCCTGACACTTTGCTGAATACCATTTCATAAACGTTGTACAAGCAATATTAAAGGTAGTCATTTGAATACACGTCTGATCTGAATACACGTCTGATCTCTCGGGCTTACTGCGTCGACTGACCACGCAGGGACTCCCAGATAGTAGCATGACTCACGGTCTTACAGTGGGCGGAGCTTAGAACTTCACCTGCACACACACACACACACACACACACACACACACACACAAAGGAGAAAGTGAAACGCTATTGAAACATGATTTATTTAATAAACGAGATATTCAAGTTATATATATTTACAAATACGATTTAATAAACGAGATATTCAAGTTATATATATATATATTTACAAATACGTGTAATAATTCAATAGATACTTTACAAATACGATTTAATAAACGAGATATTCAAGTTATATATATATATTTACAAATACGTGTAATAAATCAATAGATACGATTATATACAAGACAAATACGTGTGAGTTAACAATAGAAGCATCATCGTGGTATCCAAAGGGTACGGTATCATAGGTACCAGGTAACTGGTAACGTTTCCTATAGGTGTTACGGCACACCTTCGTACCCCTAAGTTCCTTCACGCCCCCCAGCTTCTGCGCCCGAAAATTGTGGGTGCCTACAATTAGTTGGGGAGGTTGTTCATCATCGTCCAAACATACTAGATCCTTCAACGATTCAAAGTTAACAACCCGCCGATTCGCATGGTTGAGCGTAATACCCTTTGCCTTCACGATATATTTCATTTCCTCCCCCACCCTGACCCATACCCCATAAGTCTTAGGTCCTGTTGAGACAAAAGAGTCGGCGTATGCGTTGTCCCCATACTCATTCTTGATCTCATCAGTGAGCTCGCCGAGGAACTCCCCAATAGCGGGCATGTATTCACCCTCCCTCTCTGTGAATATCACGCTATCTGTATCGGCATACAATACTCTCCGCCCAAGAGAATGCAATAGACCCCAAAGTTTTATACGGGCGTAGGCTGTTGTGAAGCTGGCCACAGGTATGTTTGTAACCCTTGAGGTATCTGTGGCAAATTCAGTGTTGTACTTTATTACGTAAGTATTACCTACATTCACGATCTCCATGACCTCTTTATCAGGGGCATTGGCATAATCCCAGACATCGCTATAACTTTGTGCCAAATGAATGCTCCCTCTGCCGGTATTCTGCGCAAATTTTCCCCATAGACTGTTTAGACACAACTTTGCACTAAAGCGCTTGCCAGGATTCTTTACAATTTGGACACGATCAAGTTGTATACCTTCGCGGTCGCGGTAACGTTGAATATAGGCAGACTTTTCATCTTCGGTATCAACTCCTCGCGGATACCCTGATGCCTCAACCTTATCCTTCAAAAAGGTTTATATATGGTGTGAAAAGGTTGGGTAGCTTCTGAAACCTCCACACCTCATGTATCTTCAGTATTCTATAACCATGGCGTACGGCTAGGGCCAACTCAGGACTTGTATATACGCCTCTGATCTTACGCTGGTGGGGTATATGGTTACATTCGCCGTTATCCTCTTCCGCGCACTTCACGCACAGGGGAAACATGAGCTTGTCGTCGATAACGACAGGTAAGATCGGCATCCATAAATTGCGTGGGGGAGTACGTCTACGAAAGAGAGCCCAAAGTAACGATCATTCAAATTTTTTGAAAATTCATTGATGGAGGGTAGGCTAGGTCCCACCAGTTTCTCAGGAGCGCCCACGGGGTACGGATTGCTCTTCATCACGTATGGGTATAAAGAACAGAAATCGTAGTAATGGAGCTTCACGCCCTCCGTAGGTGGAAAGTATAGTCTGAAAGGATTTGTACGTCCTCCAAACAAGCTATCACCACATTTGAGAGGATCCAGCACCATTGAACGCTTGATCGTTTTATTTCCTCACGGTACACCTCGTCTGTCTCCATCCGTGCATCATATTCATGCTCCCACAAGACTTTGTGAGTGAACTGTGATCCTATAAGTTGATCGCGGGTGCGGGTCGATGCAAGACAGTCGGCAGGAGACCTACCGTGGATATCTCCGGTGATTCCGCACTCAGGACGGGGGCATCCATGCCACCAGCAACCGTTAAAGGAGTACACAGTCTTCACACCAGTGACACGGTTTTCACTTAACCCATCAACCCAAAAAACACGTCCATTAATCTTAATGGGTACTTCACCCGTGTTGCGGGCGTGCTTTATGTATACACCTGTCTGTTGCTGTAGGTGTATGAGCCAGTAAATAGCCTTGTGCCCGTAACTGCGGGGATTGTTTCGGTGAATAATGGCTAAGGTGTCTTTCGGCATGAAGTTATTCTTGAACACCGTAAAACATAATGATGCGATGGTGGTTGCGACTTGCAGTGGATCGCATTTGAAACGGGCTATGTACATTTAGGGTGGAGCGAAAAATACTTTTTTTCTAGTATGAAGTTCTAATAGTGATTAAAAGTTGCATTTAGTGGACGATATATACCTGCCAAAATATGAGTTCATTTGTTTAATATTTTCAGCTGCCACCAGGGGGCTAAATTTAACACAATTTTGGGTAAAAAGGAAAAAAATGCTTCTATTTTAGGTTTATCAAACTATTATAAAATTTTATCTTAGAATTATCTAATAGTTTGATTAAGATTCTTAAATGATAAGAATTCGTTTTGTAAAAATGCCTTTTCATATGCTTAATATCTTCAGCTGCCACAAGAGGGCTGAAGTTAACTTAAAAATGACAATTAAGTATGATTCTGTATTTACTTGAAAAAGGGAACAGTAATAAATTAGGATGTCTCTCCTCCTTTATACTGGCTTGAGACAGTTAAGAAACGTTATTTCGTGCCTTAGCGGAGTTACCACCCTTTCCCCAACCAACCTCCCTCTAGAAAGGGTTCTTGCTGAAGACTATTTAGTAATTTGCTTTTGTGTCAAATTTTGGCTGTTTTTTCCTTGATTCTAATGTAGCACGAATCCAACCGTCTCTGTTTGTAGGTCCGCAGACTGATCCAGCAGCGTCTGTAACGAGCTTGACGCATCTCTCTACGGCTTGTGTATGACATGGAAACTGAAATAATTCTGAATGAAGAGTAGTACCATGTTTGATGCATGATTCAATATCATCAAGAGAAACTCCTTTGGTTATCGGTGGTTCTGCTATCTGAAAATCTTGCCACATAATGAGATCTGTATAGTCTTTGGCATAAAAATTTATTTCTGGCACCTTAAAATACCTGATAACATCTGTTTCTTGAATGCATGCCCTTGCTTTTATGATACGCCTAAATCCCAACTGACGCACATGCTCCCTTTCATCAGCTATCATTGCAATGAGAATGTTTTCTTGATTTGCGTAATATGCATTTCGCTGAATGACTGAGTCATGTACTCTCCTAAGCTCTTCACGGAGATACCGGCTTCTTGCAATCATATGCCACATATGTTTAGCACCATATTGGCATAATGGTTTACGCTTTATCTGAAACCACATTGGTGCGTATACCCTAACAATGAAAGTAGCTAATTCTTGTAAATTGCCTGAAGGATTCTCTGTGCTTGCATATAACCGCAGAGTCCTGTTTGCTGTGGTGAGCCACCTTGAATGTGATATATTGCCTGGACTCTTATGACTAAGACTCTTTGAGAATGTTCCACTTGATATAGCCTTGTGAATTTCAAGAAGGTATTTCTGGTCAGTACTTATGTCATCTACATCAACTTCACACATGTCCTCTTGAATTTCAATGGGTTTGAAGTTAACTATGGGAAGCTTTTCACAGTCTGAAAGTGCTCGGCCAATTTCTCCTGAAAATGCTCTTGGTCCAGTAGTGGTACCATCCAAGTGATGAAACAGATGGCGCAATGGAAGTTCATTAAGGTGTAAAAGGCATATCAGCCACTGCAATGGCTTATTAAAGGCTTCTTCCAGTAATCTTATTGTGCCTCCAATACTACCAGTGTTAACCACTGTCGAATCACAGCCAACTGCAACGATGTTCCCTATATCAACATTCCTTTCTTTCAAGCAATTCACTAGCGCTGTGCAAATGTATTTAGCTTTGCCACTGGAAGGTGTCACATGTGCAAAGTACAGAGAGTGTGGTTCAGATATTATGCTGATATGCTCTTCGCGTTTGGTTCTTTGGTGGTTAGAGCCATCACTCTCCTGGACTTGAATCATTGTTTTATCCTTTCTGCCATCAAAGTATAATCCCCGCATGGTTTTTGGCTCTCCTATCTGTTGTAGTTCCTTTCTCTGTTTTTGTCTTTCACGTCTTAGCTTACTTCTGTCTATAATATTCCCTTTGTCTTCGGGAGTAACAATTTTAAGATCTGCCAATACTGCAGAAGCAATAGCAGCCCCAGCTCTGTCCGACATTTTAAATCTATCACAAGTAATTGCTAATGAAGGCAGTGGCTCACGCATCTGTTGTTCTGATATTACATATTGAGTCGAGGTTGTATCTTCCTCATTATCTTCAGATATCTCTTCTAGTTGTTGAAGTTCACTTGTCTCTGTTTCGATTTGTAAGTTGGACGTATTGGTTATAGCAGCACTAGTTGTTTGTGAGGATTCCAGACGTGCTTTTTCCATTTCCTTTCGATGTTCTCTTGCTTGTAATCGTCTTGTGTGTGCTATGTCAATGCTTCCTATCACCATTATTCTGCGTGTTCGTTGGTCATTTAAAAAATCCTGCTCTTTTGGAGGGACTTTCTTACTCTTTTCACATGAGCATCTCCTAAACTCCTTACATTTGCAGGTGCAGATGTCAAACAAAGTGCATTTTGAAGAGTTTTCAAATTCTTCAAGCTGATTTTTGTACTTAGGCTGATCCTTGCGTGACTTGTATGGCTTTAATAAGGACCTGTATTTATCATGGTACACTCGCATCATCTGTAAAACGCGTGTATGTGAAACTATTGGCAAAGAGGCCTTCTTCCAAATATTTTCTACCTTTTTGGAAACTGCCTCTGCTATTTCAGAAAATGAAGGCTCCTTGTTATTCATCTGCTCCTTCACTAAATGTTTTGTGAACAGGTAATCTTTCATAATGCAGTTATAAGTTGGTAGTTGCATATCACTCATCTCACAAGGTACTTCAAATATGGCACACTTCATATGTTCTCTAGTGAAATGTTTATATTTAGTATTTGATGCCATAATATTTTTAAGAAAAATTCACAATCACAAAATATCCTGTAACATCAAAACATTATATAATTAATATATATAATATTTTATAAGTATATATAATATATTATATAAATATATAATATATTATATAAATAAACTAAAATTATATAATACATTATAACAAGCATTTTATAATAAAATCAATATTATCTCTATATAAATCACTTTAAAATAAAGTTTTATAATATTCCGATCATATTAAAAAACTCTCCGATCAACTGAGCGACTAGGCCTACTACCTAAGAAGACAAGTGTTAACACACTGTTCTAATGACTCACAGAAAGAAATTCCTTCACACCAAAACCCTCCCCCACAACCCTCCCCAAACCCTCCCCCACAACATTCAGTGTAGTCTCAACATGACTCAGTTACTCTAAATTGTGTTAACTTCAGCTCTCTTGTGGCAGCTGAAGATATTAAGCATATGAAAAGGCATTTTTACAAAACGAATTCCTATCATTTAAGAATCTTAATCAAACTATTAGATAATTCTAAGATAAAATTTTATAATAGTTTGACAAACCTAAAATAGAAGCATTTTTTTCCTTTTTACACAAAATTGTGTTAACTTTAGCCCCCTGGTGGCAGCTGAAAATTTTAAACAAATGAACTCATATTTTGGCAGGCATATTTCGTCCACTAAATGCAACTTTTAATCACTATTAGAACTTCATACTAGAAAAAAAGTATTTTTCGCTCCACCCTAATGTACATCCTTCTAAAGGCCTGGAAACATACTCTAAGCACGCGCACATCATTCACGCAATAACGCTCACATTCATCAGCTATATTATAAGGGTTACTTTCATTAAAACTGTCGTAGTATCGATCAAAGTCTTCACGTTCATCCATACAGTCAAAATAATGTTTGGGGGGTGGTGGGCCTACGTAGTTTAAAGTCTCGCTGGTGAGGAAAGTGTAAGGGAAGTATCCTTTGGAAACTTCAGCTGCTACTCCCATCACCTTGGGTAGCTTTGCTAATTTACAAGGTGTGAATAATAAAGTATCTTTAAATTGTACATTGCCTCTTATCTGCATCTGTATTAATTTGTTGCCTCTTTTCAATGGATCACCTGTAAATATCTCAGAGGATTCGTGTTCAAGCAACTCCTTATAAAGGAACTGCGTGTCAAACTTTGCCCCGTTATGGGCGAGAATATACACAGTCATTTTTTTGAACTTGTCGGCTAACTTGACAATATAGGACACAAATAGTTTCACAGGACTATCGCGGACATTCGTTTTAAAAACGTTTGTCCGTTTACCGCATTTGGGGCACTCGTCACATTCGATACCCATACACTCATCACAGATAGTCTGGCTCACAAGTAAATGTGGAATTACCTCTTTGGTTTCAGCGTTCGTATATGTTTCTATATCGTAGTATACAGTTATACAAGGGTTATTTTTAGGCTTAGCATCTTTCATATAACATACATGCTTTACTCCATCCGCCTTATATTCCTCCTGGCATGTAGGACAGTGAATTACGTCACACTTGTGCTTAAATTTTCCCCAATTATCCATTGTGTGAAACATACCACATTCACAGATTCTCATTTTCCTGCACGTGCCAATTGATTTATGGAAATCAAAACAGCTATTATTGAAAAATGTGCGTCTACACACATCACAGTCTCTCTTAGCTTCAACTACACGGCTTTCACATTTGGTGCTTTTACACAATGGATAATTTGATTGTATTCTAGACGTATTTAAAGATGACTTACCAACCGGTTGTAAAGTGGGAACAAAAATAGTACTGAACGATATGAAAGCCCTTCATATCGAATACAGGTTTCCCTATACTTTAAGCGGTGAAATATTATTAAGCCGCATATACTGCGTAATGCAGAGCAATAATGATGTAATTGTAAACTCGATTAAGACCGAGTTTAGTATTTTGAAAAAAAAGTGAAATGTATTTATATATTTTGCTTGATATTTCTCCTGTACTGTTATATGCATATTTCTATTATTATTGAAATGTATTTATATATTTTGCGTGATATTTCTCCTGTACTGTTATGATTATATACATATTTCTATTATTATTGAAATGTATTTATATATTTTGCGTGATATTTCCCCTGTACGATTATATGCATATTTCTATTATTATTGAAATGTATATTTATTTCTATTTGAAATGTATATTTATTTTATATATATCACCATAATTGTGTGTATATATTTCCTGTACTGTTATGATTATATGCATATTCCTCAATTGAAATGTATATTTATTTCTATATATTTATAATAAACAATGATGCAATGTTGTTTTACTTAATTATATCATGTTACGGCTTCTAAACCTACTACCGGTATTCTAAACCAACTTTTAAGAAATATAATAGTGTATACAATGGTATCGCTAAAAAGTGGTATCTGGCAACTCAAGCCATTTACGCCTTCTAAGCCAACTGGCTGATTAGGAGCCTATAATAATGTATACAATAATACTGCTAAAAAGTGGTATCTGGCAACTCAAGCCATTTACGCCTTCTAAGCCAACTGGCTGATTAGGAGTCTATAATAATGTATACAATGGTATCGCTAAAAAGTGGTATCTGGCAACTCAAGCCATTTACGCCTTCTAAGCCAACTGGCTGATTAGGAGTCTATAATAATGTATACAATGGTATCGCTAAAAAGTGGTATCTGGCAACTCAGTCTTCGATTAGAATTAAATGAATACATGGCGCTATCTGGCAACTCAAGCCATTTACGCCTTCTAAGCCAACTGGCTGATTAGGAGCCTATAAAACAACGTCTACTCGGCTGAAGTCTTAATATGCACTTGGCTCCCGCCAGGTGAACACCTCTCCTCCTTTCTCTTGGGGGATAACGCCGCCTCCAAGTTTTCCTTGTCATTTGGGGGAATTTTTTTTTAATTTTTTTGCAACATCCCCCCCATTTGCAACACCCCCACCCCCTTTGCAACATTACATAATAACTTGCAACATTCTTGCACACACCCCTTTTTCGGATATACTACTGACGCCCGCGGAGGTGTTTATGTTATCGATTTTCGCCCTTGGTACTGAAAAGTTTCCCCACCCCTGGTCTAGAGCACAAAAGGACCTCATATTGAGCTTCAGTAGCTTGTAAATAAAACGTTTTTTGAGTTCTTCTTTATTTGTATAGCTTGCTTTTCGCTGTAGCTTTGTTAGTTTTATAAAGTTTAAAGGAAAAGCATTTGATATATATATATATATATATATATATATATGAAAATTATTTCACGAAGGTAACACGTGAAAAATATTTATGATGAATAAAACCACGAAGGAAAGGAAACACAAAATGGTGCTCAAGCGCTTTCGTCTAATGACATCCTCAGGAACACTGAAGTACATAAAAAGGTTAAGCCTATATATAGGTTACAGAAAGAAAAAAAAATAACAACATACACACACACACACATATAATATATATATATATATATATATTATATATAATATATATATATATATATATATATATATACAAATACATACATACATACATATATATACAATAAACAGAGAAGTAAAAATAATAAAAAATTAAAAATTAAAACCTTAAAGGATTACCAGTGAGGCGTACAGATTGTAAGGAAAAATATCGATTTTTAGCACAAGATCAAATGGATTATAAAAATACAAATTTATACTGGAACTCTGTCCGGGTTTTAACACATTGCTGCCTATGGTCAGGTTTCGATATATATAAAAAATAAAATGCAAATTAAAAGTTAATAAAGTAGAAGATAAGTTTACCAAAGATTTAATGTTTTACACTTCTTATCTAAATCTGTTTTAAAGGAATTCAACATAACAGGATCGAGTTGAAAAAGACCTTTGCTTATGTTGAAGTTATTTGAAAGTTGGATAATGGCAGACTCAAGAATATTTCTATTAACAATGTTGCTTGAATGGAATAAAACTGAAGCATTATTCCAATCAATACAGTGGGCTAACTCTGACAAATGGACAAAAAGGGCACTGGACAACTGTCCTGTTCTAACGGAATATTGATGCTGTTTTATACGTGTGTGCAAATCCTTTCCCGTCTGACCTATGTAAAAGGAATCACATTGTTTACAACCAATTTTATAGATAATGCCTGAATTATTGGTAGGGCTATTTTTTACTATGATATTTTTCACAATATTGTTATATGAAAATACTACATTAATATCCAAAAGTTTAAGTACATTAGCAATGCCTAAAAAGCCCGGGAAAAATGGAAGTACTAAAATATTTTTTGACAAAGTACGATGTTAATATTGACACGATAGAAAGTTCGTTTTGCCTTGTTGAGACAAGATTCCATAAACGCAGATGGATAACACAAATCACTTCCAATACCGTTGATTTTTTCCAATTCGGCATCGATGTATTCCGGACTGGCGATCCTAAGGGCGCGGAGAAACATTGATGAAAATATGGCCTTCTTAGTGGGGGTATCATGTCCCGAGTAAAAGTGTACGTAGGACAAATTGTTTGTCGTTTTCCGATAGATACTAAACTTAAAACCTGGGCTTTCCCTATGTACACGCACATCCAAAAATGGGATTGAATTGTCTTACTCAACTTCTAAAGTAAACTTAATGGAGGGGACTTGATCATTTAACTGAAGGAGGAAGCTATCCAGGTCACGATTCATGGGCCAGATACACAAATATCGTCGACGTACCGCAACCAAGGGATGCCAACCCCCAGGATTCTCGGAATATAGGTAATTTCGAAAAACTCCATATAAATATTGGAGAGGAGGGGCGATAAGGAGTTGCCCATAGCCATCCCAAAAACTTGTTGATAATACTCGTTATTGAAAGTGAATTTACAGTCTTTGATGCAAAGCTTAATGAGTTCCAAAACAATGTGTGAAGGTAGTGGCAGGTCATACTTATGTAATTCTTGGGAGAGAAAGTCAAGCATATCGTCAATCGGCACTTTTGTAAACAATGAACAAACATCAAAACTAATTAATTTATCGTTAGTTTCAGTACGTGCATTATTCAATTTTTCCGTAAGATCCATGGAATTTTTTACATGTGAATCAGAGATAGTTCCGAGAATGGGGACAAGACTTTGACAAGCCATTTGGAGAGTTTATAAGTAATAGAGCCCACCGAGCTAATAATAGGACCATAGGGTTACCAGGTTTGTGGTAACCCTATGCGCCCTATTATTAGCTCGGTGGGCTCTATTACTTATAAACTCTCCAAATGGCTTGTCAAAGTCTTGTCCCCCATTCTCGGAACTATCTCTGATTCACATGTAAAAAATTCCATGGATCTTACGGAAAAATTGAATAATGCACGTACTGAAACTAACGATAAATTGATTAGTTTTGATGTTTGTTCATTGTTTACAAAAGTGCCGATTGACGATATGCTTGACTTTCTCTCCCAAGAATTACATAAGTATGACCTGCCACTACCTTCACACATTGTTTTGGAACTCATTAAGCTTTGCATCAAAGACTGTAAATTCACTTTCAATAACGAGTATTATCAACAAGTTTTTGGGATGGCTATGGGCAACCCCTTATCGCCCCTCCTCTCCAATATTTATATGGAGTTTTTCGAAATTACCTATATTCCGAGAATCCTGGGGGTTGGCATCCCTTGGTTGCGGTACGTCGACGATATTTTGTGTATCTGGCCCATGAATCGTGACCTGGATAGCTTCCTCCTTCAGTTAAATGATCAAGTCCCCTCCATTAAGTTTACTTTAGAAGTTGAGTAAGACAATTCAATCCCATTTTTGGATGTGCGTGTATATAGGGAAAGCCCAGGTTTTAAGTTTAGTATCTATCGGAAAACGACAAACAATTTGTCCTACGTACACTTTTACTCGGGACATGATACCCCCACTAAGAAGGCCATATTTTCATCAATGTTTCTCCGCGCCCTTAGGATCGCCAGTCCGGAATACATCGATGCCGAATTGGAAAAAATCAACGGTATTGGAAGTGATTTGTGTTATCCATCTGCGTTTATGGAATCTTGTCTCAACAAGGCAAAACGAACTTTCTATCGTGTCAATATTAACACTCGTACTTTGTCAAAAAATATTTTAGTACTTCCATTTTTCCCGGGCTTTTTAGGCATTGCTAATGTACTTAAACTTTTGGATATTAATGTAGTATTTTCATATAACAATATTGTGAAAAATATCATAGTAAAAAATAGCCCTACCAATAATTCAGGCATTATCTATAAAATTGGTTGTAAACAATGTGATTCCTTTTACATAGGTCAGACGGGAAAGGATTTGCACACACGTATAAAACAGCATCAATATTCCGTTAGAACAGGACAGTTGTCCAGTGCCCTTTTTGTCCATTTGTCAGAGTTAGCCCACTGTATTGATTGGAATAATGCTTCAGTTTTATTCCATTCAAGCAACATTGTTAATAGAAATATTCTTGAGTCTGCCATTATCCAACTTTCAAATAACTTCAACATAAGCAAAGGTCTTTTTCAACTCGATCCTGTTATGTTGAATTCCTTTAAAACAGATTTAGATAAGAAGTGTAAAACATTAAATCTTTGGTAAACTTATCTTCTACTTTATTAACTTTTAATTTGCATTTTATTTTTTTTATATATATCGAAACCTGACCATAGGCAGCAATGTGTTAAAACCCGGACAGAGTTCCAGTATAAATTTGTATTTTTATAATCCATTTGATCTTGTGCTAAAAATCGATTAACTTTTAATTTGCATTTTATTTTTTTATATATATCGAAACCTGACCATAGGCAGCATTGTGTTAAAACCCGGCAGAGTTCCAGTATAAATTTGTATTTTTATAATCCATTTGATCTTGTGCTAAAAATCGATATTTTTCCTTACAAATCTGTACGCCTCACTGGTAATCCTTTAAGGTTTTAATTTTTAATTTTTTATTATTTTTACTTCTCTGTTTATTGTATAATATGTATGTATGTATGTATTTGTATATAGATTGTATGTATATATATATATATATATATATATATATATATATATATATGTGTGTGTGTGTGTGTGTATGTATGTTATTTATTTTTTCTTTTTTTCTTTCTGTAACCTATATATAGGCTTAACCTTTTATGTACTTCAGTGTTCCTGAGGATGTCATTAGACGAAAGCGCTTGAGCACCATTGTGTGTTTCCTTTCCTTCGTGGTTTTATTCATCATATATATATATATATATATATATATATATATATATATATATTATATTATATATATGGCAATGGGTTCGCCCCTTGGTCCGTCCTTTGCTAACAGTTTTCTTTGTTTTCACGAGGAAAAGTGGCTGAGGGATTGCCCGCTTGATTTTAAACCTATTTTATTTAAACGTTATGTAGATGATTGTTTTGTCATTTTTAAGCATAAAGATCATGCCCCTTTATTTTTAAATTACATTAATACTAAGCATCCTAATATTAAATTCTCTATGGAAGTAGAACAATACAATAAAATTTCGTTTCTTGATGTTACCATAAATAAACATAGTACAGGCTTCTCAACACAAGTATACAGAAAACCAACTACTACCCAACTCGGTACTCATTTTTTCAGCAATATTCCACTTAGTTTTAAGCTGGCTAGTATTAAAAGTCGTATTTTTAGAGCCTATCACCTTTGTTCAAGTTGGTCTTTATTTGACATAGAAATTCAGTACCTTAAGAGATTTTTCAACTATAATTTTTATTGTACTTTGACTTTTGAGACTTTAATTTCTAAATTTTTAAATGACCTATATTCACCTAAAATATTCAGCCCACGGTTCCGAAACAGAAGGTTTATCTTAAGCTTCCATTTTTAGACCAACTAACTTTTCAACTTAATAAAGATGTCCACTTTATTTTGGACAGACATTTCCCTCAATGCGACTTTATAATCATTAATTCTATTTCTAATTCTCTGCAATCCTTTTTTCGCCATAAAGATCACCTCCCCGTGCTTTTGAGATCCTTTGTTATTTATTTATATACATGTGCGACCTGCCAAAGTCGTTATGTGGGGCAGACTGCCTACAGTTAAAACTTAGGATTTCGAAGCATTTGGGTTTTTCTTATCGAACTTCTCGCCCTCTTTCCACTCCTGAATCCTCTGCTATTCGGCATCATTCAGAGACCCATGACCACCCGTGCCCCCAGGACTCCTTTGGTATTTTGTCGTCTGCTTCTAATTCACTTGATCTTAAAATTTTAGAATCCCTTTTTATCAAGAAATTAAACCCAGAACTAAACGATAGCCTTTCCTCGATAAAATTACATACTTCGTAAGTTCCTAACCAACCAACACCTTTTTAACGCAACTACCGCACTAACTTAAGTTGTTTTTTCCTTTCTCTCCACTTGTCATTTGTAACTTTTACCATCCAGGTCAGTCCTTTTCACAAAATTTTAAATTTTTAAATTTTTTAAATTTATTTTAAATTGACATTTTTAAACGTTTAATTTTTCAAATTTTAGTTGTTTATTTTTACTTTTTTGTTTTATAATCCAGATAGTTTTTTTAACAACTTTTTAACTTTTTGTATTAGATTTTATTATTGTACAGTTTGACATTTGTATTTACTTTAGTTTTATGATTATTTTTAGATGCTTCTATTTAGTCACTGAAGATGGCCCCTGAGTGGACCGAAACGTTTGGCCAATAAATGTTGAGAGTCGTATCTCTTGTTTTCATATTCATATTGATTATATTATATATATATATATATTATAATATAATATATAGATTATATATATATATTATATTATATTATATTATATATATATAATATATTATATTTATATATATATATTATATTATATTATATTAATATATATTATATATATATATATATACATTCAACTGCAAAGAACACGCAGTATAAATAACGTAAAGAACGACGCTTGTATAGGAGATATTCCGCGCAAGACGAGAAAGAGAAAACAACAAATGAAAAAAATGAAGTACCACCTGGGAATCGAACCCGGGATCTTCCGATTGCCGGTCAGACGCGATAACCACTACACCATGGACTCCACTCTTCCAAATGCCGTAATTCCTCTACATACTCGCAATTGGGGCATTGGTTTCTGCGAGTATGTAGAGGAATTACGGCATTTGGAAGAGTGGAGTCCATGGTGTAGTGGTTATCGCGTCTGACCGGCAATCGGAAGATCCCGGGTTCGATTCCCAGGTGGTACTTCATTTTTTTCATTTGTTGTTTTCTCTTTCTCGTCTTGCGCGGATATATATATATATATATAATTTTTTTTTTTTTTTTTTTTTTTCTAGACCTTATCCGCTTATCTCGCATAAAATTTTTTAGGTGTCTTAGTTTTTTTTTAAGCATGATTATAAATTATTTTATCAACACGTACGTCTTAGTGATAAGAGTGGTGTGATGTACTGTATATATTTTTTTGATAACAGGGAATATCCTGTATTACTTTTTTTTATCTTATCTGTACTCGTATAAAGAATAAATTATTGAACTTGGAAATAGATGAGACTTTAATGAGGCTTGAGTAACGTAATAAGTTAAAAAGTTAGGTTTAGTACTTAAATATACGAGAACGTTAGTTTCTTCGTGTAAAACCTTCATTACATATTTAAATGAATACGCGCATTACCATCTCTCAAACTTGTTAAACCGGGGTTGAATGTATGAAGAAAGAAATTAACGAGTTCGCGGATCTGTTTATATATTTATTTTACATGTTTTAGGTGGAAGATTACAGCAATCGTATTGCAAATTACTTCCGGAGCCCAAGGGATCAACATGGAGATTGTGTGGCTCTGTACATGGAAAATAGGGTGGAGTATGTTGGTATTTGGCTCGGTCTTACGAAGGAAAAAGAATGTTACCGTATTATTATTATTATTATTATTATTATTATATATTATTATTATTATTATTATTATAATAATAATAATATATTATTATTATTAATAATATTATTATTATTATGTATAAAATAATATATTATTATTATAATAATATTATTATTATTATTATTATAATAATAGTGTATTATTATTAAATAATTATTATTATATTATAATAATATTATTATTATTATTATAATAATATTATTATTATTATTATAATAATATTATTATTATTATTATAATAATATTATTATTATTATTATAATAATATTATTATTATTATAATAATATTATTATTATTATTATAATAATATTATTATTATTATTATATATAATATTATTATTATTATAATAATATATTATTATTATAATAATATTATTATTATTATAATAATATTATATTATTATTATTATTATAATAATATTATTATTATTATAATAATATATTATTATTATAATAATATATATTATTATTATTATATAAAATAATATTAAGTTTTATGCCGTATGAATATCTGCTCATTTATTGCTGAACCAAATGTTTTCGATGAACCACAATTCTACACACTTATACTGAATTATGATGATCTTTTTGTTCCATTTAATTGTGATCAAGTAGTCTTATTGAAACTGTAATTAAATTCTTTTTTTTTTTAGCTTCAGCAAACCTCGTAATTAAGTTTCTTTGTTAACAGCTGGGAGCTGTTCCGGCGCTGTTGAATAACAACTTACGATTGACATCGTTGAAACATTGCGTCACAATCATCAACTGCTCTTTGATTATCACTGGCGTGGAAGGACAGAAAGGTAGTTGTGGGACCCTCTGTAATAATAATAATAATAATACATTCATGGACTTGTGTGCATTTAAGTTATGGGCAAATAGAAGCTATTAGTAACATGGTAACATTTCTTTTACAGCCTTTGAAGAAATAAAAGATGAGCTGGAAGGCTTCAAATTGTTTGTGAGTGGAGTGACTCCAACCAAGGAACTCGCGTATCCCGGTAAGAGATGTTTTGGTATCACTTTGAAGTTTTACATTTCGTAAATTGTCAAGTCAGAGCTCAGTAAAGCCAAAAGTTCTGCGGAAGCCAAAATTTGCGACGAAATATGTAAATGCTTTTTCTATTTAGATTTTATGTTAATAATATTGTACGAATGTTATTTTATCAGTACGGATATGTTGCTTTGTTCATAAATTAAATTTCTTTTACTGATTTTAATTAGCAGTAAACTCTACTCGAGTTAGGTTAATTTTTTAACAGTATTTGGGAATGTTGACGAATCCCATTTGAAATTTGTTAAACGGAGCTACAAACGAGACTTTTATTAATGGTTATCTTAATAGCTATAATAATAATAATTTTATAGTATACAAAGGGTTAACAAAAGTAAACAGACACCACGATGATTTTCCCTCAAGAACAAATGGCAAAGCTCGTCAGTGGAGTGCCAAAACGTGTGTCAGCTTCACGTAATGGAAACGAATACGATTCTAAATATATTGATTCAATAAATGTTTTTATTTATTAACTTTTACAAGGGGCGGTCAGAAAATAAGTTTACACGGTGTACAATTTCGTAACTAAAAGACCTACTTTAATTATAGGTTGTATAAGTCAGTTATTGGTTATATGAGTCAGTTGAACATGGCGGCGGCTCGACTGGAACGGTGCCCTGTCATTTCTGCAACGATATTCCGAGTCTGTCAGTGGTCAAGAATAGTGATGTGAGTCGTTTTTTATTGTCGTTTTTTTTGTTTTTTTTGTCGTTTTTTTTTGTTTAAAACGAAGATAGTCTGTTTTTTTTGTTTTTTTTTTGTTTTTTATTGTTTTAAACTTATTCCATATTTTTCTTCCTTTAATCTAATAAGTATATTAGTATTACCTATAATTTACTATACTACCATGCTTATACAGTTATACCTAGTATATATGTCATCTTTTAGAAAACTGAATCACGCAAAAAGTATATAATAGAAAGGAAAAACAAACCCTCATTTTTTATATGTATATATATTTTTTAACTAGAACATAAAACATTCTTCCTTGTTTCAAACAATATACCGTACATAATTGTGATTGGCAAGAGTACCAGTATAATATTTTCCAGATAGAAAAAAAAATATTCACCTTTTTTGAACCTTTTTGTTAACCTAATGTTGTTTAACCTTCATTTCCATGGAAGAATCATCACTAAATTGGGTAGAGCATATATGCTAGTTTCAATATCACAGGTACTGGTATAATATACATAATAAAAAATACATAATACTGGTATAAAACAATATATATAATTGTGATTGGCAAGAATACCAGTGTATATATATATATATATATATATATATATATATATATATATATATATATATATATATATATATATATATAACTGCAATGACCGCGCAGTATATTAACCTTTGTGTTAACCTAATGCTGTTTAACTTTCATTATCTGATTCTATTTCCATTGAAGAATCATTATCACTAGATTGATTAGAGCATATAGTTTCAATATCACAGGTACTGGTACTTATTGCAGATTTGGATGTTGACGAAGCCAATGTAGCACCATGTTTTACTTCACTTTCTTGGAATTTTGCATTTTGGGATATAAATACTAGCTTTGCTGCTCTGTCTGTGCTTAATCGGTTTCTTTTGGCTGTATGGATATTACTGTATGTGCTAAATGATTTCGGAGGTAATGAAAGGGCGAAATAGAGGTGTATGAGTTTGTGTAGGTATATATGTGAGTATGTGTGCGTATGTATCTGGAATTCTGGATGTATGCGTGTGTATGGGGTATATAATAGATATAAATGTGTATATAAGTGGCTCCACTATAGTGTGTAACATATATTGGTATATGGGTGTATGTGTATGTACTCGGGGGAAAATATGTTATCGCGGGTCTAAAGGATAGTTAAGTGGGAGATTCAAAATCCGAGGCATGGATGGGAGAGTCCTGGAAAGGTTGGACAATGGGCAGTCAGCTCCCAGCCAGTGTTCTCGCAAGTTTAACGGATCTAAGATACAAGACTTTCAGTGCAAGAAAGAGGCCAGTTTTTTTCTGTAAATAGGCTGAAACGGCCATTCTATACTGGTACCATATGGCCTATTTTATTATTTATTTATTTATTTTTATAATATATATCATTGCAAAAGTATACCTTATAATTAAATTGGCAATATCTATATTAATTATTAAAAAAAACAAAAAAAACAAAAAAAAACAATCAAAAACAAATAAAACGACAAAAAAAACAACATGGACATAAAAAAAACCGTTTTTTAACATCACTAGTCAAGAATTTCTCGAGCGCGTTGTCACGGGAGACGAGACATGGGTTCATCACCGTACCCCGGAAACAAACCGTGCGAGCATGGAATGGAAACATCTTGGGTCCCCGCGACCAAAGAAGTTCAAGATTGTGATGTCCGCTGGCAAAGTGATGGTTACCGTGTTTTGGGACCACAAAGGCGTTTTGCTCGCAGACTTCATGCGAAAAGGCACAACATCAATGCAACTGCATATTGTTCAACACTGGAACGTTTACGAGCGGCCATTAAACGTAAACGTCCTGGACTGCTCCGGAGGCCAGGGCACTGTTCGAGTCGAACCGCCATGTTCAACTGACTCGTATAACCAATGTACGGTAGATGGCAGCCGAATCGACGTGTAGTGTTGCCAACAATGATTAACGAATTCACTTGATACAAACATAATCATTGTTCAATGTGTAGGTCCTTTAGTTACGAATTATACGCCGTGTAAACTTAATTTCTGACCGCCCCTCATATTAAGACAAAAATTATGGAAAAACCGAAGGTGTTTATTTACTTTACAGCAACAGAATAATTTAAGTGAAATTTTAAGAATAGATGTAAAATTGACTCGGGTAAGTAATCTCGTTCACTAAGTCTTCGTAGCAGACATGGGGCCTGGGCTGGCCTCGGGCATGTTTTACAGGACTCGGCTTCGGACTTCAAACTTGGCATTGGCCTCGGCCTCGAAGCCGGCTGAAAAGGGGAAAGGCCTTGTGAGGCCTTTTGGAATCCTGATATTTTTGTCGTCTACTTTTGAATTGCTTTTCTTTGAAAAGATCATCTATAGTTCTATACATCTAATTAATACAGAAAATATATCGTATTCACTGTATGAAAGAAATGCAATTACTCTGAATTTTGTTTCACATATTTTTTGATCAGTCATGTCAACGTTAAAATGGACTCTAGATGCTCTGTTTTCAACCTCTCAGCAACTTTGGGGTCGATGCTTTCAATGAATTAACTTATCGCCAATTCTTCTCAAATGACATGACGAACTGATGTCAGTACATATTTTGTACATTTTCATATTTATTTCGACGAGTACCATAATTAACCTAACTTACTCATATGTTATGACATTACAATTTTGTTTGTCTCCTGTTTTAGAATCGGGAGAATCCTGTACGGTGCTGAAGACTTAAGGCCTCATAAGGCCTCCCTCAAAAGGCCTCGGCCCCATGTCTGCTTCGTAGGTTTCGAAAATAATAATTCCATCATGAAACCCTCTTCTTTTAAGGCGGAATAAACTTGGATGAAGAAATGAAAGACACTTCCACTTCCTCTCCACCGGAATTGAGCACTGTCAAGTTTCCGACAAAATGGTGTACATTTACACGTCCGGTACAACGGGTCTACCCAAGGCCGCTGTTATCAAGCATTCTAGGTGAGGTGCCGATTTTGATGTACATCCATCAGTTTATTATCTCGGTATGTAGGTGGTGTATTACTCTCCATTTAGATGATGCAATGTTCCTTATTAGATGACATTATCCGCCATTTAAATGCTAATTTCGAAAAAATGTTCTCCTGGAAACAATTTCTGAAAAGCGTGAAAAATAGTCTTGTTTTTTCCCGTGGATATTTTATTCGTTTCGTGACACTAACAGAATTGAAAAAAAAAAATCATTACTGATTATTAATTTTTATGAATTTTACAAGTTTTACTTTTCGACATTATTTGATACCTTATTTCAGTATTTAAACTATATCACAATAAACTGGCATTAAAGCGCCAAAGACAGCGTTTATTTCCTGTCAGATCGATTACGGTTGATTTACTGCTTGACACAGTTTTCACTGAAATTATTCGTATTTGCCGTATTCGTAAGAGCTTTGGAAATTCGTAGAAGTGAAATGTTTGTACGATATTTCCTTTGCATCCAAAAGTATTTCCAGTCATTAGAAAGTCGCAGTTTTTCTTTCTTCACCTTTTTTTGGAGCGTAACTTACAATGCAATTTTGAAAGCTGAGACGAAAGAAATAAAAGAAATAAGCCGATAAAGTAAATTATGCTGACAATGCTGATAAAGTACATTTAAAACATTTCTAGTTTCTCGTTCATTAAAAGGCGCATCAGTTTCACCATTGGCGAGACTCGCATACAGTAAATTTACGTCATAATTTTTAATATTTGGCAAGTTTTTTTTTTTTTAAACTGTGTCGAAGAAAGCCATTTTATTATAGTTTGTTTGTATGGCAAGAGGACAGAGGATGTGGAATGACTTGCATTTATATTACTTGCTAAGTAAATGCGCATTGGAATGTTGCCAGTCATCAATTTGAGGGTATATTATTGGAAATTTTTACTCTTCTACTTTTTTATATTTTTATTTCTGACAAGCCTGAGGCCATCGTGAATAAATTTCTAATGTAAGTACTGTGATTAGTTTAGCGTCTTACGATATACATTTCTCGTTCTTTGTTTTAATTTGTTAATTTAATTTTAGTACATCATCATTACTTTCAGTTTGAGTTCCTTAAGTTTAAATTTTAGATCAATGTTTATGATTTACATTTTAGTGATGTAGTCGTAACGCTGTTAATAATATAAATTTGTCACTTGAATTGTATGTTAAAATAGGCTTACATGTTACCAGCAGTGCGAGTGGAAATATGGTATGAACAGTATGTTTGACACTTTTTACAAGTCATAAATTTTATGAAAGCAAACACGAGGCTAAAATTTCAATGTAAAAATACACCGCCACAGTATATTTTGTGACGTTTGGGAGCGTCTCTCTTCTCTCTCCTCCTCTCTCTTCTCTCTCCTCCTCTTCTCTTCTCTCTCTCCTCTTCTCTTCTCTCTCCTCCTCTTCTCTTCTCTCTCCTCCTCTTCTCTTCTCTCCTCCTCTTCTCTTCTCTCTCCTCCTCTTCTCTTCTCTCTCCTCCTCTTCTCTTCTCTCTCCTCCTCTTCTCTTCTCTCTCCCCTCTTCTCTCTCTCCTCCTCTTTCTTCTCTCTCCTCTCTTCTTCTCTCTCCTCCTCTTCTCTTCTCTCCTCCTCTCTCTTCTCCTCCTCTTCTCTTCTCTCTCCTCCTCTTCTCTTCTCTCTCCTCCTCTTCTCTTCTCTCTCCTCCTCTTCTCTTTCTCTCTCCTCCTCTTTCTCTCTCTCCTCCTCTTCTCTTCTCTCTCCTCTTCTCTTCTCTCTCCCTCTTCTCTTCTCTCTCCTCCTCTTCTCTTCTCTCTCCTCCTCTTCTCTCTCCTCCTCTTCTCTTCTCCTCCTCTTCTCTTCTCTCTCCTCTTCTCTTCTCTTTCCTCTTCTCTTCTCTCTTCTCTCTCCTTTCTCTTTCCTCTTCTCTTCTCTCTTCTCTCTCCTCTTCTCTCTCCTCTTCTCTTTCCTCTTCTCTTCTCTCTCCTCTTCTCTTTCCTCTTCTCTTCTCTCTCCTCTTCTCTTCCTCTTCTCTTCTCTCTTCTCTCTCCTCTCTCTCTCCTCTTCTCTTTCCTCTTCTCTTCTCTCTCCTCTTCTCTTTCCTCTTCTCTTCTCTCTTCTCTTCTCTCTCCTCTTCTCTTCTCTCTCCTCTTCTCTTTCCTCCTCTTCTCTTCTCTTCTTTCTCTTTCCTCTTCTCTCTCTCTTCTCTTCTCTCTCCTCTTCTCTTCTCTTCCTCCTCTTCTCTCTCCTCCTTCTCTTTCCTCTTCTCTTCTCTCTCCTCTTCTCTTTCCTCTTCTCTTCTCTCTCCTCTTCTCTCTCCTCTTCTCTTTCCTCTCTCTTCTCTCTCCTCTTCTCTTTCCTCTTCTCTTCTCTCTCCTCTTCTCTTTCCTCTTCTCTTCTCTCTCCTCTTCTCTTTCCTCTTCTCTTCTCTCTCCTCTTCTCTTTCCTCTTCTCTTCTCTTTCCTCTTCTCTTCTCTCTCCTCTTCTCTTTCCTCTTCTCTTCTCTCTCCTCTTCTCTTTCCTCTTCTCTCTCTCTCTCTTCTCCTCCTTTCTCTTCTCTCTCCTCTTCTCTCTCCTCTTCTTCTCTCTGCTCCTCTTCTCTTCTCTCTGCTCCTCTTCTCTTCTCTCTGCTCCTCTTCTCTTCTCTTTCCTCTTCTCTTTCCTCTCCTCTTCTCTTCCTCTCCTCTTCTCTTCCTCTTCTCTTTCCTCTCCTCTTCTCTTTCCTCTCCTCTTCTCTTTCCTCTCCTCTTCTCTTTCCTCTCCTCTTCTCTTCTCTTCTCTCTCCTCTTCTCTTTCCTCTTCTCTTCTCTCTCCTCTTCTCTTTCCTCTTCTCTTCTCTCTCCTCTTCTCTTTCCTCTTCTCTTCTCTCTCCTCTTCTCTTTCCTCTCTTCTCTTTCTTTCCTCTTCTCTTCTCTCTCCTCTTCTCTTTCCTCTCCTCTTCTCTTTCCTCTTCTCTTCTCTCTCCTCTTCTCTTTCCTCTTCTCTTCTCTCTCCTCTTCTCTTTCCTCTTCTCTTCTCTCTCCTCTTCTCTTTCCTCTCCTCTTCTCTTTCCTCTCCTCTTCTCTTTCCTCTTCTCTTTCCTCTCCTCTTCTCTTTCCTCTCCTCTTCTTTCCTCTTCTCTTTCCTCTCCTCTTCTCTTTCCTCTCCTCTTCTCTTTCCTCTCCTCTTTCCTCTCCTCTTCTCTTTCCTCTCCTCTTCTCTTTCCTCTCCTCTTCTCTCTCCTCTCCTCTTCTCTTTCCTCTCCTCTTCTCTTCTCTTTCCTCTCCTCTTCTCTTTCCTCTCCTCTTCTCTTTCCTCTCCTCTTCTCTTCTCTTTCCTCTCCTCTTCTCTTCTCTTTCCTCTCCTCTTCTCTCTCCTCTCCTCTTCTCTTTCCTCTCCTCTTCTCTTCTCTTTCCTCTCCTCTTCTCTTTCCTCTCCTCTTCTCTTTCCTCTCCTCTTCTCTTCTCTTTCCTCTCCTCTTCTTCTCTTTCCTCTCCTCTTCTCTTTCCTCTCCTCTTCTCTTTCCTCTCCTCTTCTCTTCTCTCTGCTCCTCTTCTCTTCTCTTTCCTCTCCTCTTCTCTTCTCTTTCCTCTCCTCTTCTCTTTCCTCTCCTCTCTCTTTCCTCTCCTCTTCTCTTCTCTCTGCTCCTCTTCTCTTCTCTCTGCTCCTCTTCTCTTTCCTCTCCTCTTCTCTTTCCTCTCCTCTTCTCTTTCCTCTCCTCTTCTCTTTTCCTCTCCTCTTCTCTCCTCTCTGCTCCTCTTCTCTTCTCTCTGCTCCTCTTCTCTTCTCTCTGCTCCTCTTCTCTTCTCTTTCCTCTTCTCTTTCCTCTCCTCTTCTCTTCCTCTCCTCTTCTCTTTCCCTTCTCTTTCCTCTCCTCTTCTCTTTCCTCTCCTCTTCTCTTTCCTCTCCTCTTCTCTTCTCTTCTCTCTCCTCTTCTCTTTCCTCTCCTCTTCTCTTTCCTCTCCTCTTCTCTTTCCTCTCCTCTTCTCTTCTCTTCTCTCTCCTCTTCTCTTTCCTCTTCTCTTCTCTCTCCTCTTCTCTTTCCTCTCCTCTTCTCTTTCCTCTTCTCTTCTCTCTCCTCTTCTCTTTCCTCTCCTCTCTCTTCTCTTCTCTCTCCTCTTCTCTTTCCTCTTCTCTTCTCTCTCCTCTTCTCTTTCCTCTTCTCTTCTCTTTCCTCTTCTCTTCTCTCTCCTCTTCTCTTTCCTCTCCTCTTCTCTTTCCTCTTCTCTTCTCTCTCCTCTTCTCTTTCCTCTCTCTTCTCTCTCCTCTTCTCTTTCCTCTTCTCTTCTCTTTCCTCTTCTCTTCTCTCTCCTCTTCTCTTTCCTCTCTTCTCTTCTCTCTCCTCTTCTCTTTCCTCTTCTCTTCTCTTTCCTCTTCTCTTCTCTCTCCTCTTCTCTTCCTCTCCTCTTCTCTTTCCTCTCCTCTTCTCTTTCCTCTTCTCTTTCCTCTCCTCTTCTCTTTCCTCTCCTCTTCTCTTTCCTCTCCTCTCTCTTCTCTCTCTCTCCTCTTCTCTTTCCTTCTTTCTCTCTCTCCTCTTCTCTTTCCTCTTCTCTTCTCTCTCCTCTTCTCTTTCCTCTTCTCTTCTCTTTCCTCTTTCTCTCTCTCCTCTTCTCTTTCCTCTCCTCTTCTCTTTCCTCTTCTCTTCTCTCTCCTCTTCTCTTTCCTCTTCTCTTCTCTCTCCTCTTCTCTTTCCTCTTCTCTTCTCTCTCCTCTTCTCTTCCTTCCTCTTCTCTTTCCTCTTCTCTTCTCTCTCCTCTTCTCTTTCCTCTCCTCTTCTCTTTCCTCTCCTCTTCTCTTTCCTCTCCTCTTTCCTCTCCTCTTTCCTCTCCTCTTCTCTTTCCTCTCCTCTTCTCTCTCCTCCTCTTCTCTCTCCTCTCCTCTCTCTTCTCTTTCCTCTCCTCTTCTTTCCTCTCCTCTTCTCTTCTCTTTCCCTCCTCTTTCTCTCTTTCCTCTCTCTCTCTTCTTTTCCTCTCCTCTCTCTCCTCTCCTCTTCTCTTTCCTCTCCTCTTCTCTTTCCTCTCCTCTTCTCTTTCTCCTCTTCTCTTTCCTCTCCTCTTCTCTTTCCTCTCCTCTTCTCTTCTCTCTGCTCCTCTTCTCTTCTCTCTGCTCCTCTTCTCTTTCCTCTCCTCTTCTCTTCCTCTCCTCTTCTCTTTCCTCTCCTCTTCTCTCTCCTCTTCTCTTTCCTCTCCTCTTCTCTTTCCTCTCCTCTTCTCTCCTCTCTGCTCCTCTTTCTTCTCTTTCCTCTTCTCTCCTCTCTGCTCCTCTTCTCTTCTCTTTCCTCTTCTCTTTCCTCTCTCTTTCTCTCCTCTTCTCTTTCCTCTCCTCTTCTCTCCTCTCTGCCCTCTTCTCTTCTCTCTGCTCTCTTCTCTTCTCTTTCCTCTTCTCTTTCCTCTTCTCTTTCCTCTCCTCTTCTCTTTCCTCTCCTCTTCTCTCTTCTCTCCTCTCTGCTCCTCTCTCTTTCCTCTCCTCTTCTCTCTCCTCTTCTCCTTCCTCTGCTCCTCTTCTCTTTCCTCTCCTCTTCTCTCTCCTCTTCTCCTTCCTCTCCTCCTCTCTTCTCTCTCCTCTTCTCTTTCCTCTTCTCTTTCCTCTCCTCTTCTCTCTCCTCTTCTCCTTCCTCTCCTCCTCTTCTCCTTCCTCTCCTTCCTCTTCTCCTTCCTCTCCTTCCTCTCCTTTCTCTCTCCTCTTCTCTTTCCTCTCCTCCTCTTCTTCCTCTCCTTCCTCTTCTCCTTCCTCTCCTTCCTCTCCTCTTCTCTCTCCTCTTCTCTTTCCTCTCCTCTTCTCCTTCCTCTCCTCCTCTTCTCCTTCCTCTCCTTCTCTCCTCCTTTCCTTTCTCCTCCTCTTCTCCTCCTCTTCTCCTTCCTCTCCTTCCTCTTCTCCTTCCTCTCCTTCTTCTCCTCCTTCTTCTCCTCCTTCTCCTTCTTCTTCTCCTCCTCTCCTCCTTTCTCCTCCTCTTCTCCTTCCTCTTCTCCTTCCTCTCCTCTCCTTCTTCTCCTTCCTCTTCTCCTTCCTCTCTCCTCTCCTTCTTCTCCTCCTCTTCTCCTTCCTCTTCTCCTTCCTCTCCTCCTCTCCTTCCTCTCCTCCTCTCCTTCTTCTGCTCCTCTTCTCCTTCCTCTCCTCCTCTCCTTCTTCTCCTCCTCTTCTCCTTCCTCTCCTCCTCTTCTCCTTCTTCTCCTCCTCTTCTCCTTTCTCTCCTCTTCTCCTTCCTCCTCCTCTCCTTCCTCTCCTTCTTCTCCTTCCTCTCCTTCTTCTTCTCCTCCTCTCCTTCTTCTCCTCCTTCTTCTCCTTTCTCCTTCTTCTCCTTCTTCTTCTCCTCCTCTCCTTCTTCTCCTCCTCTCTTCTTCTCCTTCTCCTTCTCCTCCTCTCCTTTCTCCTTCTTCTCCTCCTCCTCTCCTTCTTCTCCTTCTTCTTCTCCTCCTCTCCTTCTTCTCCTTCCTCTCCTCCTCTTCTCCTTCCTCTTCTCCTTCCTCTCCTCCTCTTCTCCTTCCTCTTCTCCTTCCTCTCCTCCTCTTCTCCTTCCTCTTCTCCTTCCTCTCCTCCTCTTCTCCTTCCTCTTCTCCTTCCTCTCCTCCTCTTCTCCTTCTCTTCTCCTTCCTCTCCTTCTTCTCTCCTTCTTCTCTCCTTCTTCTCTCCTTCTCCTCTCCTTCTTTTCTCCTTCTCCTCCTCTCCTTCTCCTTCTTTTTCTCCTTCTCCTCCTCTCCTTCTCCTTCTTTTCTCCTTCTCCTCCTCTCCTTCTCCTTCTTTCTCCTTCCCTCCTCTCCTTCTCCTTCTTTTCTCCTTCTCCTCTCCTTCTTTTCTCCTTCTCCTCTCCTTCTCTCCTCTTCTCTCCTTCTCTTCTCTCCTTCTCCTTCTTCTCTCCTTCTCCTTCTTCTCTCCTTCTCCTTCTTCTCTCCTTCTCCTTCTTCTCTCCTTCTCCTTCTTCTCTCCTTCTCCTTCTTCTCCTCTCCTTCTTCTCCTTCTCCTCCTCCTCCTCTTCTCCTCTCCTTCTCTCCTTCTCTCCTTCTTCTCCTCCTTCTCCTTCTCCTCTCCTTCTCTCCTTCTTCTCCTCCTCTCCTTCTCCTTCTCTTCTCCTTCTTTTCTCCTTCTCCTCTTCTCCTTCTCCCTCTTCTCCTTCTCCCTCTTCTCCTTCTCCTCTTCTCTTTCCTCTTCTCTCTCCTCTTCTCTTTCCTCTTCTCTTTCCTCTTCTCTCTCCTCTTCTCTTTCCTCTTCTCTCTCCTCTTCTCTTTCCTCTTCTCCTTCTCCTCTCTTCTCCCTCTTCTCCTTCTCCCTCTTCTCCTTCTCCTCTCCTTCTCCTCCTCTCCTTCTCCTCCTTCTCTCCTTCTCCTCTCCTTCTCCCTCTTCTCCTTCTTCTCTCCTTCTCCTCCTTCTCCTCCTCTCTTCTCCTCCTTCTCTCCTTCTCCTTCTCCTCTCCTTCTCCTCCTTCTCTCCTTCTTCTCTCCTTCTCCTCTCTTCTCCTCCTCTCCTCCTCCTTCTCTCCTTCTCCTCTCCTTCTCCTCCTCTCCTTCTCCTCCTTCTCTTCTCCTTCTCTCCTTCTTCTCCTCTCCTTCTCCCTCTTCTCCTTCTTCTCTCCTTCTCCTCTCCTTCTCCTCCTTCCTTCTCCTCCTTCTCCTCCTTCTCTCCTTCTTCTCCTTCTCCTCTCCTTCTCCCTCTTCTCCTTCTTCTCTCCTTCTCCTCGTTCTCCTCCTCCTTCTCCTTTTTCTCCTCTCCTTCTCCTCCTCTCCTTCTTCTCCTCCTTCTCCTTCTTCTCCTCTCCTTCTTCTCCTCCTTCTCCTTCTTCTCCTCTCCTTCTCCTCCTCTCCTTCTCTCTCCTTCTCCTCCTTCTCCTTTCTCCTCTCCTTCTCCTCCTTCTCCTCCTCTCCTTCTTCTCCTTCTCCTCTCCTTCTCCCTCTTCTCCTTCTTCTCTCCTTCTCCTCCTTCTCCTCCTCCTTCTCCTTCTTTTCTCCTCTCCTTCTCCTCCTCTCCTTCTTCTCCTCCTTCTCCTTCTTCTCCTCTCCTTCTCCTCCTCTCCTTCTTCTCTCCTTCTCCTCCTTCTCCTTCTTCTCCTCTCCTTCTCCTCCTTCTCCTCCTCTCCTTCTTCTCTCCTTCTCCTCCTTCTTTCTCTCCTCTCCTTCTCCTCCTTCTTCTCCTTCTTCTCTCCTTCCTCTCCTTCTCCTTCTTCTCTCCTTCTCCTCTCCTTCTCCTCCTTCTCCTCCTCCTCTCCTCCTCCTTCCTCTCTCCTTCCTTCTCTCCTTCTCCTTCTCCTCCTCCTCTTATCCTCTCATTCTCTCCTTCTTCTCTTCTTCTTCTCCTCCTCCTCCTTCTTCTCCTCCTCTCCTTCTCCTCCTCTCCTTCTCCTCCTCCTCCTCCTTCTTCTCCCCTCTCCTTCTCCTCCTCTCCTTCTCCTCCTCCTCCTCCTTCTTCTCTCCTTCTCCCTCTTCTCCTTCTTCTCTCATTCTTCTCCTCCTCCTCTTATCCTCTCCTTCTTCTCCTCTTCTTCTCCTCCTCCTCTTCTTCTCTCCTTCTCCTCTCCCTCTTCTCCTTCTTCTCCTCCTCTCCTTCTCCTTCTCTCCTTCTCCTCTCCTTCTCCCTCTTCTCCTTCTTCTCTCCTTCTCCCTCTTCTCCTTCTTCTCTCCTCCTCTCCTTCTCCTCCTTCTCCTCCTCCTTCTCCTTCTTTTCTCCTCTCCTTCTCCTCCTCTCCTTCTTTTCTCCTCTCCTTCTCCTCTCCTTCTCCTCCTTCTCCTTCTTCTCCTCTCCTTCTCCTTCTTCTCTCCTTCTCCTCTCCTTCTCCTCCTTCTCCTTCTTCTCTCCTTCTCCTCTCCTTCTCCTCCTTCTCCTTCTCTCCTTCTCCTCTCCTTCTCCTCCTCCTTCTTTCCTTCTCCTCCTCCTCTCTCCTCTTCTCCTCCTCCTCTCCTTTTCTCCTCCTTCTCCTCTTCTCTCCTTCTCCTCTCCTTCTCCCTCTTCTCCTTCTTCTCTCCTTCTCCTTCTTCTCCTCCTTCTCCTTCTTCTCTCCTTCTCCTCTCCTTCTCCCTCTTCTCCTTCTTCTCTCCTTCTCCTTCTTCTCTTCTCCTTCTCCTCCTTCTTCTCTCGTTCTCCTCTCCTTCTCCTCCTCTCCTTCTCCTCCTCTCCTTCTCCTCCTCTCCTCCTTCTTCTTCTCCTCTCCTTCTTCTCCTCTCCTTCTTCTCTCTTCTCCTTCTTCTCTCCTTCTCCTTCTCTCCTTCTCTCCTTCTCCTTCTCTCTCCTTCTCCTTCTTCTCTCCTTCTCCTTCTTCTCTCCTTCTCCTTCTTCTCTCCTTCTCCTTCTTCTCTCCTTCTCCCTCTTCTCCTTCTTCTCTCCTTCTCTCCTTCTCCTTCTTCTCTCCTTCTCCTTCTTCTCTCCTTCTCCCTCTTCTCCTTCTTCTCTCCTTCTCCTCTTCTCCTTCTTCTCTCCTTCTCCTCTTCTCCTTCTTCTCTCCTTCTCCTCTTCTCCTTCTTCTTCCTTCTCCTCCTTCTCCTTCTTCTCCTTCTTCTCTCCTTCTCCTTCTTCTCCTTCTTCTCTCCTTCTCCTCTTCTCCTTCTTCTCTCCTTCTCCTCCTTCTCCTCTCCTTCTCCTTCTCCTCCTCCTCCTCCTTCTCCTCTCCTTCTTCTTCTCCTCTCCTTCTTCTTCTTCTCTCCTCATACATGTAACTGTAACTCCTTGACTTTTATTTCTTGAAAGTCTGTTTACAGAACATGATTATAATTATTACCGTATTTGTTTAGTTCATAACGTGAATATAAACGTAGTCGTAAGCGAAGCAACATCCGATGATCTTCTGGAGCTGATTATTTCCCTTTGCTTTTCCTTACACTAATTCTCGTGATTGGATCCTCTCCAAGGTGTTTCTTTGCGGCTTACGGAGCCACTTGCGTGATAAGCCTCAAGGCCTCTGACGTGGTCTATTCTCCTTTACCCCTCTACCACTTTGCGGCGGGCATTTTGGGGAGTGGTCAAGCCCTCATTTCAGGGTTGAGCGTGGTTCTAAAGCCCAAATTTTCTGTCTCCAAATACTGGACGGATTGCATCAAATACAAAGCGACGGTAAGGGCTCTCTCCCCCTGGTTGTCATTCCCCGTTGGTAAACTACGAGTTATTCTTGCATAATTTTGCTCGTAAATATTTTGACAGCGGTACACAGTAGTTAAATGTTTGAATCGTCCCTTTGCTCAGTAATTCGTTTGTAATACCTGTAGGATCGTGTTTACAGTTTCATTAAAGATTTCTCATGATTTGTCATTTGGCAGTCTTCAAGTTTTATAGTTTCTTAAGATTTAGGTTAAAACTAAGGGCTGTCATTTTATTTTGGAGTAAGACAGTGTGTGGTCGCCTTTTACATTTTGCTTTTAGGTGTAGTAGTTTATTAATCAGTGTGGTTTTACGTAAGTTGAGTTTCGCCCCTAAACTGAATTATTCTTAATGCTTGTTGAGTTAGCATGAGATAAAGAATTCTTTCTTCATAATGAAACGTATTTTATTAGGTAATCAGTGTTTGTAATTAGTTGTAAAAAAGTTTCATAATCCAGTTTTAGTTAAAAGAAAAACCTTACCTATAACGTACGTTTCAAATTGCAAATTTGAAATTGTCATGAAGTGCATGGTTTTGTTTGTCTTGTAAAACAAATTGCGTGGCCTTGGCTCTTTCCTTTCCTATCCTTTCTCTTGTTTAGTTACTCGTATGGAGGGACGTTGCAGCGTTATTTAGTATTCGGTTTGTTGGTAAGTTTTAACCCGAGTTTAGGGAAAGAAACTACTGGAGTTCGCGTATGAATCGGCGTCATTATAGGGGCGTGTTTCGTGTTTGTTTTTATCAGGGCAGTATTTGCTGCATGTGGAATGTTTTACATTGTTGGAGTCACCCCAGAGGACACTATTTACGACCCTCTACCTATGTATCACACCGTGGGAGGTATCATCGGTCCTGGGATGTGTTTGGTGCAGGGCACGAGTTTGGCAGTGAGGCGGAAGTTCAGTGCATCCAATTACTGGAAAGATTGCGCCAAGTTCAACTGCACGGTGAGTAGAAAAGGGTGGTAGGTGTGAGCTCCCTTCGCCTGTTTAATTTTCCGTTGCTTCGGCGTTAGGATGAGAAAACACGAAAAAGTAACTTAAAATTTAAATATAACTTTTTTTTTTTTAATGAAATTGAAATTTGTCTTACGATGTTCTTGCTGTATGTAATGGCTAATTATATATATTTGGTAACCTTTGGTTTGCTTCAGCTCGAATTATTCATTCTGACGAAGGTCAAGCTTTTCACTCCACCTAAGAAGACCTACAGTTTAACGTGGAATCCGAACCACGCCCCACCAGCAGCCCAGCGTCTTAACCACTAGGCCACCCAGGGTACCCATTTATCTACCAACCACTTTCTTTATTGTGTGGAAGATTGTTTTGCTGCGCGCCGCTTGCCGTCACCGGGTCTCGATCCCGGGGCCGATGGATTCGTAGTCAGCGACGCTAACCACTACACCACCGAGGCGCATTCAGAGGATATATATATATATATTTTTTAATTGGGTTGTTTAGCCTCCTTCGCAACATCTGAGGTCATATGACGGAGGAGACCTACAGCTTTACGTGGGATCCGAACCACGGGTCGCTACATAATCTGGGCGCAGAGGACGGTCTCCCATCCAACTACTACCCAGACCCAATGTCGCTTAACTTCGCTGATCTCCGAGAAGCGGTGTTACTACATCGGCCACTACGTAGCTCATATATATATATATGTATATATAATATATATAAATATATATATATATAAATGAAAATGAAAAGGTTTATTGGCAGACTATAGTCCATATGACAAATATTATTAATACAATGACAGTTCACGTACTAATGGTAGAAATATATACAACTGATTAGAAATAATACAGTAATGTCGAAGTGAAGTGGAGCTACAGACAGACGTTTTCGTACCAAACATTCCATAGCTTAGAGGACAAACGGCAGGACTCATGGATAGCTTGGATAATCGGGTTGGTTGATTTTTTAATTCTTTGCATTAGACTGTATTGAGTACGTCTTGTTACCTCCGGGAAGCTCGGGACATTGCGGGTAGCAAACATTTGCCAAGCTGAGCATTTCGGGGGGTAATTTATGTAAGTCTAAAAGACCTGTTGTACAGCAAATTTAGGGTTCTGCCAGAACCTTTTTTATAATTCACCCAGAGTTGCTGTCCGTATATATTACTGCAGAAAGTACGAAAGTGTGTGTTTTTAGCTTCACTTGTACAGAACCGAAAGTTCCTTATAGTCATATTCGCTTTAGCACAAAAGCTTCGAGATTGTTTTCTTAATATCCGAGTCATCACTCAAGGAGCTGGTAATAGTTTGACCCAAATATTTAAACTCATGTACTTCCTCAATTACTTCACCTTCATTTTAAACCTAATATCAGCTGGCTGCTTACAGCTTTTAAGATGAAATTGCATAACCTTAGTTTTTGTAACATTAAAAAGAATACCATGTTTCTGCGAATACACTTCGCAAACTTTTAATAGCCGATCCAGACCTTTAACAGAGGGACTTATTAACACCATATCATCGGCATAAACTAAGTTGTTCATCCTTTTTATCTATACAACGTCCCACTGTTGCCTCATTAAGTGAAGCAATTAATCTGTCAATATACACATTAAACAGCATAGGGGAGAGCAAGGAACCTTGTCTCACCCCGCAAGAGGAGCCAAAACACTCGGATAGTACACTGCCCCACCTAACAGTAAAAGATTGGTGGGAATACCAAAATTTCAATAAATTTAATATGTACATGGGAACCTTCCTGTCTTCTAGTTTTGCAAATAAAATATTGTGGTTCACCCTATCATATGCCTTACTTATATCTAGGAAACAGCTATAAATAGTTGAATTACTATCGATGTATTTAGATATTGTTTCTTTAAGTACATAGATACACAGGTCAGTTGAGTGGGACCTTTTAAAACCAAACTGATTAGGAGATGTCCATAGGAAATCATTCAATCGGAGTAACAGGAGTTTTTCTAGTAGTTTCGAGAAGCAGAAAGCGACAGCAATAGGCCTGTAATTATTGCTGGACAGAATGTCTCCGTACTTTCTTTTGACCAGGGGCAAGATATATACCCTCATGAACTCTGCAGGGATATAACTATGAGCAAGCATGGATGATAGGAGCAATGATATATGCAGACATACTAAGTCATTTGCATATTTTAAGTGCTCATTCGATAAGTCATCTACCCTGACGCAGAACCAGTCTTTAACTCTTTAATTAACCTCTCTACTTCAGGAAATGATATTAAAGTATTTTCCCTTGTCCCTCCCACAGTTGTTTCGCTGCAATCTATCTTAAGATTATCCCTACTCACACTGTTAAGAATGTTAGAGTGGTGGTTTTTCCCACAGCTTTGCAATTTCATCCTCCCCTGACACCCCATCGATTGTCGGAGGGAGGACATTTTTGACACCTGTTTGATTCTTAACAAATTTCCAAAATTTATCGTTATTTATGCGAGCTTCACAGGCTTTTGATGCTCGAATAGACTCTTCTTCCTGTTGACATCGCTTTATGGCCGTTTTATACTGACCCCCTACTTCTACACATATTCATGTATACTGGTCCTAATTTTGGTCTACCATGAAAGCATCACAAATCATAGGCGTCTTTCGATTCCCTCTTCAGGTGGGGGGGCCAATAAAATCATTCCATCCAGGAATAATCTTAGTATGATAGTTGTAAGATTTAATCAGGGGGCTTTCTGTTTCTCTTAACAGGGATACTATCTTACTATGAGTTTACAGTGAGAATCATTTGAGCAAGGCAAGATGCAAAATTTCTAAATTATTAAAGAGATGACCTGTTCTGTCTTTGTATTCTATTCTCTGTTGCATATTAACATTAGACCAATCGACGCGATTATTCTTACCTATTGAGTTCTTGTTAAATCGTGTTGCGCATAAATTGGTAAAGTTAATTAATATTTCTAATGGTCTATGATCAGAAAGAAGGAAATCGTTCAGAATATGAACTCTAACAATTCGATCCTTTAGATTATTACTAGTGAGACTGATCAATCCACCTGGTGGTACCACTCATATCACTAACGTATGTAAAATTACCACTGATTAAATGTATTTATCTAGATTACTGCCGTTGTTGTATGGTAAATAGCAGTTTACAATTAATACCGTATGCAATCATTGTTCACTTGTAATTCAATGCCTAATAACCTTATCGCTTGATAAAAATTTTGTTTTGACAAATTTTTCCTTATTAAGAAAGCAACACCACCAAAAGGCCTTCCGTACATTAATTCATCTGACAAGTCTACTGCTGATGACTCATGGTACATAGTCATCATGGATGGTAGAGAGGAATTTTAGCCCTTGCTTAGGTAGCCAGTACTCCTGCAAGAGTAACAAATCTGCACTGTCACAGATTTTATGAACATCTACAGTTGAATTCCTCACTGACCTTACGTTATATGAGACTATTTTCAACAAGTTATCCGCCATGACTGATAGAAAATTTATTATTAGTAAGATTATTATTATTATTGTACACAGTGCAAATTTCAGGCATTACCGTTAGGGCGCCTTTATTATTATTATTATTATTATTATTATTATATATATTATTATTATTATTATTATTATTATTATTATTATTATTATTATTATTATTATTGTTATCATCATCATCATCAAATCTCCTGGAAAAGTGAATAAACTCCTTAACAATAATACCGTCTGGCCACTGACTCATATTATACGGGTTGAAATGCGAATTTGCACCTTTAATTATTACTTTAAATGAGTTATAATACGGAGATTGTGTTCAGTTTAACTAACTAACAATATACTGTTCGAGAGCTGAATTCGCGACACAGAGGATGAGATTCCCCATCGGTGGCCTCGCCGCGAAGACCGGTTGAGGAAACCTCCGGGAAGAGCGCCTGTTAATAGTGACCCACCCGTCCTCCTCCCTCAATCTCCCTGAGGCAGGATTCGCTTGCTTCGGGGATGGGTGGCACGACCTTCGGGGCGGTGGGTAAGAGGCTCCTCCCCTACTGTGGCTTGGTGAGGGTCTGTTAGCGGTATTTATATCCTGACGGACGCGCGTGCCCCTCCTTCTTCGGTGGGAGGGGTGGGGGGAACTGCGCACCGAGCGAGGCGTTTGAGTAATCGAACGCCCCTCCCCCGCAGTGGGAGGTAGGGAAGAGGGCAATGATGCCTCGTCTCTTGGCATCGGACAGTCCCTGTTTCTCATTGTGAAATCGCGAGCAGCGGTCCTTTCCTGAACGGAAGGGGGGTTGACCGCTTCCCCCGCATGCTGCGTTTCCACTCCACCTTCAGGGGGGTAGTTGGGGGCGGGGATTTTGTTTCCCTCGCTGCTCGACGCGCTTCTCGGAGATCTGACTTGCTGAACAACTTCCGAGTAACTGGGCTTTGGGAGGAGCGTCTCTTTCAACGCATCTAACTCTGACCGGAATTGTTCTAGCGAAATCGCATTTTTCGGAATTGACACGTGTTGGTGTTTCGGTTCAACTATTGACTTTTGTACCTCATTGTACTGTTTGAGGAGCACCGAGACGTCTACGTCACCCATAGAGATTACCGGTATTCTATGGAAATTAGTAACGTAGAAGGTAATATTATTCTCATTATCCCGGAGGGTCGACACTTTGTCTTTTAGGGTATTCTAGTTTCTAGAATTACCTCTACAAGTTGAGAGGGTAGCACTGAACAGGGTGTTTAACTGTACCCTCGCATGTTCTATTTCTTCCGAATCATAGAAATCATGACAGACAGATACGAGAAGGTCTGACCTAATATGATCTACCTTGTCAAATATAAAACACGGGATTTTCTACAAGGTTTTCAGCAGACGACCCCATTGTATCTGTAAAGGCTTGCGGGGGAGCGTAGCTGGTGGGGGTGGTTGGGGATGAAGATAAGGGGAACGCCGATAGGGGTCCCACTTCTCGTCCCTTTAAATCATGCTCCATTTATATATATATATAATATATATATATATATATAAGCACACCGGACAAAAAATTAGTCACCCCTAATAGCACCGATAGTAGGAAGTTCAAGGTCACACAGAGGGCGCTGATGTAGCATTGGTAAGTGACAAGTAGCGGTGACGTAGCACACAGGATCAGATCTGTTTCGTGAGGTGGTGAAGAACAGTGTGTGTTGGATATAGTCTGCAAAATGGGTCGTGAGGCAGACGTTACTCAGTGGCAAAAAGGAGCCATCGTTTGGCAGAGCCCACGGACACAAAATGTCTGAAGTAGCCCAATTTGTTGGTGTGTCAACGCGTACTGTCCAGCGAGTTTACAAAGAGTGGTGTAGTTCGCAATCAACGGACAATCGACGGCGTAACTGTGGCCGGAAAACAATTCTCGACAATAGGGGCCGCCGCCATGTTTCTCGTCTAGTAACTGCAAATCGTTTTCAAACCAGAGAACAATTGCTCCAAGAAACCAATGAGGTTCTCCAGCGACCAATTTCCGAACGGACATTGCGACGAGAACTGCATGCGATGGACATCTGGAGCAGGGTACCACGGAAGAGGCCGCTGTTAACAGCAAGTCACAAATTGGCACGTTATAAATGGGCTCAGAGGCACAAAAGCTGGACTGCGGCAGATTGGAAACGTGTAATTTGGTCCGATGAGTCCCGTTTTTGTTTGTTCTCCAATGATGGGAGGCGACGAGTACATCGCAGGTCCAATGAAGCCTTTAATCCTGAATGCGTCGGTGTTGTTGTTCAGGCTGGAAACAGAAAGTGAAGCGCAGGAATAGACACCCACGGACTCTGGCGGAACTTCGGGACCGGCCGATGAACGAGTGGCAGCAAATCGATGTTCAGTACATGCACAACCTCGTAGAGTCTCTGCCTCGCCGGATTCGTGCGGTTATCAAGGCCAGAGGCGCCGTCACACGTTATTAGGTACATTCTGAGAGGGGTGACATTTTTTTTCCGGTGTGCTTATATAAAGAATAGTTAGAGAGAAAATTTATGATTTCCTGGAGACACGGGAAAGATTCAACGAAAATCAGCATGGATTCCGATCAGGTAGATCATGCCTATCACAACTAATAGAACACTACAACAATATCCTAGATGCATTGGAAGGCAATGACAACTACGATGTTATATACACAGATTTTGCTAAAGCTTTCGATAAATGTGACCATGGTATAATCGCGCACAAAATTAAATATATGGGAATAACAGGCAAAGTGGGAAAATGGATCTACAACTTCCTTAGAGATCATCTGCAGGTCGTCAAAATTCAAGGTATATCATCATCAGAATCGGAAGTACGCAGCTCAGTACCACAAGGGACAGTACTGGCCCCACTCCTGTTCATAATCATGTTAACAGACATAGACAGCGGAGTAAACAGCAACAGTATAGTAACATCCTTTGCAGACGATACAAAGATCAGCAGAAAAATCAGCGATGTACATGATGTGGAGGCCTTGCAGAGGGACACGAACAAAATATACAAATGGTCAGAAGACAACAACATGTCATTCAACGCCGAGAAATTTCAGTTCTTGAGATATGGTAGAAAAGAAGAACTTCAACAGACTGCATATTATGCTCCAGATAGACAAGAAATTCAGAGAAGCACGAAAGCGATTGATCTCGGGATAATAATGACATGATGCGAAATTCGAAACACAAAATCAGATAGCGATAAATAAAGCAAAAAGAGTCGCCGGACAGGTACTAAGAACGTTCAAGAGAAGGGACAGGACAGTAATGATTCCCCTGCTAAAAACACTGATTATACCAAAACTTGAATACTGCTCAGTTTTGACGTCCCCAAAAAAAAAGGAAGAAACTAATAAACTAGAAGAAACGCAAAGGCATTTCACAGCCAAGATTGATGGCTGCGAAGAACTCAACTACTGGGAAAGACTACGTAAACTAAATCTGTACTCACTGGAAAGAAGAAGAGGTACATCATAATCTACGTATGGAAAATGATCGAAAAACTGGTACCAAACCTAAAACTAGACCCAATTACTATTCAAACAACACTGGAAAATAGGAAAGGTAGAATGTGTAGTGTTCCCAAATTAACGGCCCGACAAGGGACCTCCTCAACCCTGAAGGAAAATAGCTTGGTTGTCAGGGGACCAAGACTTTTCAACCAGCTTCCTAAGGACCTCAGGAACGTAACGGGGGTCAAAGTTGAAGTCTTCAAGAAAAGACTGGATGCCTGGCTCAGGACAGTACCAGATGAGCCGGGCGTGCCTGGCTATGTACGGTGGAGAGCGCAAGAAAGCAACTCGCTCCTCCACCAGGCCAGACCTAGAGGCGGGGCCACCAGCTTGACCTCCGTGTGAAGAGAGAGAGCAACGCACGAAACATAAGGTGTATTATATATATATATTATATTTGGCGTTCAAAAGTCTGCGTCCACCTTACAATCACCCAATTTATTGTTATTGTAAATTGCATAAATATATATGATAATTACAACAAAATTTGATTTTTTATCATTACATTATTTGCTTCTAAATGTAATTATTATAAATTAGTAAAGAAATTAACAATTTAATGGCATAATCTTATTAATAATCGATATGACCTCCTTTTGCTTTAATGACAGCTTCCACTCTGAGAGGCATAGATTCGACAAGTTTCTGGATAACATCTTGTGCTATGCCGTTCCATCGTTCTTCTACATTCTCCCAGAGCGAATCAATAGAAATTATATTCTTTTTAGCTTTCAGACTCTTCAAATGGTCCTGAAGATGCTCTATTGGATTGAGATCAGGACTTTGAGTAGGAAATTTCATAATTTGTAGAACACCATCTTTTTTCTTGAGCTAGTTCATGCAAAGGTTAGAAGTGTTTCTTTGGGTCGTTATCCTGCTGGAAAATGAATCCTTGACCACAAAGCCTCAATCCTGATGGTATTGCATGTCTCAGTAGCAGACATGTGGCCGAGGCCGAGGACGTGCATTTTTCAAAGCCCTCGAGGCCGAGGCCTTTTTAGGGGAAGCCTCACGATGCCTTAAGATTGTTAGGCTGAAGGTATTTGCACCCAGAGGTGTGATATTCGGATGCAAATAACGAATGTGGTATTTGGGTGCAGATGTGCAGATACTCGCTTCGAAATCTTTTACGAATAAACTCCATTCTTTGGGAAGACTCAACAATCTAGCTTGGCCTAAGCCTGAAGCTCTTCCAAAGGTAACCTATCGTACCCTCACACTAGCCTTTCTCTCTTCTTTCTTTGAAATCCATAAGAAAGCAAGATTCTACTCAAAATTAATAAACAAAGACATAGCTCACTTCACTTACCTAATAAAAGGGAATTATTAAACATTAAGCACGTTCATCTATCACATGCGGCCACCACAACACCGACACGCTGTGTTTTTACACTTGCCAGGTCACACAGTCAGACACAGTTGCCAGAACAAGATTTCTTGGCCAATAACTTTTTTTTCTCAGTTCATGCAGTTCTTATTTCTCATTTTAATATACACGCAATATTTCGAGTATTTATGATGATATGGAAAGTTATGATGTGAAGATGATCTAGCAAAATATTTCAAGATTGTACTAATTCATTGAATGTTGATCGTATAATTTCTGAATGGCTACAATTAAATTATTAGCGACTCTAGCGAGCATTGCAAGCAGAGCTACATTTGGAGATGCCTTATTTTTTTTAAGTTTTGCATTTTTATGTATCTTGACAATAAGAAATTGTGGTCTTAAAGTCTACCAAAGATCATTAATGTAGTTGTAGCTTGTACTGTATGTGAAAGATGTTTCTGATGTACGGTAGGCCTATAGGTATGAAGTTTGTCATGCCATTACTATATAATTATATATACGATAATATAATAACGATAATATTAAGAATATATTTGTACATGATATTTCAACATGTTATATATGTAATTTGATTGAAGAGTATATTTGCACCTGATATTATCCATTATCAGACATTTTTTAAGTTAAATGTTTAATACTTTATATTGTTAAAGTAAATGAAAAAGACCGAAAAAATTATTTGCAAACAATATAACAATTTATATATCGGTTATAATGCCGATATTAGCAAAATTATTGTTTACAGTCGATATTATATATTCATTTCAAATCATATTATTTAGAAGTTTATATGTTACAATTTACGACGGGCGAAAAACAAAATTATCGACACTAGTATCTAGTTATCAGTATACCAGGTGGTATTTTTCTCTAGTTTGGCCTATTGGCCTAAATAACGCAAACATTAATGAGCTCAGTTCAACTGATGGCCAACTGATAGATTGCTTTCCCACACTAGTTTTGCTACATTAAGTCAATTGGTCTACTGCTGACTGACTGAATAATATTTATATACCGCGACATATATAATATTTGTACCTAACGTCATAATGACCTATCACTAATCCGTTGGTCACCTAACTGAATAGTATTTATCAAAGACTGCCACCTGACTAGTCATCTGTCTGAATAATATTTATCAAAGTAATCCGCCACATAGGTCGCCTGTCAGGTCATGGTCCTCACCTGAAGAATATCTACCCCAACGCTAATGGGTTTTGAAAATTACAGAACAAAACAAATCAGGATTCCCTAAGCCTCACGAAAGTCGCGAGACCTTTCCACTTTTCAGCTGGCCTCGAGGCCAAGGCCACTTTTGAGGTCCGAGACCGAGGCCTGCAAAATATGCTCGAGGCCGATGCCAGGCCTCAGCCCCATGTCTGCTCACTAGTATGGAGTAGTACTTCTCTTTTATGAGAGTGTAAGTGTTTCTGTGAAGATCTCCAACTCCAGAATAATTGAAACAACCCCAAACTTGAATGTTGCCTCCACCATGTTTTACTGAATGTTTTATGCAGGGATCTATCAGTTTTTCGTTGGTTCTACGTCTAACATAAACTCTTCTACGAGACTCAAAAAGTTCCACTTTTGATTCTTCAGTAAAAACTTTTTTACTGAATTTCGATATTCTCTTGCCCACCCCAATCTTTTAGCCTTTTGTTTTCTCAGTAGTGGTTTTGACACAGTAACTCTACCATGGAGACCAGCTTTTATGAGTCTTCTTTTTATAGTACTTCTACCTATTAGAGAGTCCCATTGTTCATTCAACAGTGATGTAACCTTGATGTAATGATCCTCAGAATCAGTAGTCACTTTAGGTCTGCCAGATCTTGTCTTTGAAGAGAACGATCCAGATTCTTTATATCTGTTTATAGTTCTTTGGACGGTCCCTTTTGAAACTTTAATTTTTGCCGAGATTTGGCGTTGGAACACACACTCTTGAAAGGGTAATTATTTGTCCTCTCTGGATTAAATTTAGTTCCTTAGACATTTCAATTACGCCCTGTAGAGAGAGAATAGAGAAAATTATTCATTATTTTCTAATCAAATTGCTAGTGTCATTGACTAATTGCTTTTATCAGTATATATATATATATATATATATATATATATAATTTTTATTTAGTATGTTATTAAAAAGCAGCTCTATTTTTTAACAAGCCAATACGGTTTTACCACGTAGGTCGGCCAATACATCGGAGAAATATGCAGATATCTTCTGAACACGCCACAAAAACCAGAAGATACACAGCATCAGGTACAGTCACCAAGAAATATCTGTGTTTAGTATATTTTTGTTTCGTTCTAATTAGTTACCTTCTACTTGAAAGAGTGAATTACTTTATAAAGTTTAATTTTTATTGAAACTTTCTAAATTACTACTTTTATTATAATTAAAATAGGTCTTGATGAAAAAGCTTCTGATAAGCTAAGAAATCTTGGAACGCATCTCTCCATCCTAAGTTACAGTAAATGGGGAGAGGGGGAATACTTAATTAAAACATGATTAGTTTTAGGCTTAAAAAAATCAGTTTTGTTCATGCTTCGTAATTTTCTTTCAGTTTAGAGAATTGACTTTAGCCCGATGATTGCTTGCTGTTGAATCTATTATTTTTGTTTCTTATATTAATAGGTTAGAGTAATGTTTGGCAATGGTTTGAGACCTCAGATTTGGGACCAGTTTCAGAGTAGATTCGGCATCAAACAAATTTCAGAGTTTTATGGAGCTACGGAAGGAAATGCGAATATCAGTGAGTGCTGAAACAAAAAAACAAAAAAAAACTATATATATATATATACACACAGTAAAATCACAGAATAACACGTGATCTTATTAATAAGCAAACAACCAAAAGGAAAAAGAAACGCGAAATCCGAGCGCTTTCGTGATATATTCACATCTTCAAGGAACAAGAAGTAACTTCTTGTTCTTTGAAGATGTGAATATATCACGAAAGCGCTCGGATTTCGTGTTTCTTTTTCCTTTTCCCTGTGGTTGTTTGCTTATATATATATATATATATATATATATATATTATATATATATTAAAGAACGACGCTTGTGTAGAAGAGCGTTCCGCACAAGATGAGGAGGGAGAACGAACAAATGAAAAATGAGGTACCACCCTGGAATCGAACCCGGGATCATCCGATTGCCGGTCAGATATGCTATGTTACGGCATGCGAAGGTGCCCCTTCAGGGCATTGGTTTCTGCTCGTATGTAGGAGAATTACGACTTCTGATTGATCGAGGTCCATGGTGTAGTGGATAGCATATCTGACCGGCAATCGGATGATCCCGAGTTCGATTCCCGGGTAGTACCTCATTTTTCATTTGTTCGTTCTCCCTCCTCATCTTGTGCGGAACGCTCTTCTACACAAGCGTCGTTCTTTATATTAATTATACTGTGTGTTGTTTGCAGTTAATATATATATATATATATATATATGCTGCAAACCCACAAGGAAAAAGAAAAACGATTCCAAGGCCTTTCGTGTATTCAAAGCTACACCTCGTCAGGGAATGAAGTTAAAAGGCGAGAAGCCCATATATATATACAACGTACAGGAAAAACAAAACAATTAGCACATACTTAACAAGGGTTAATGAGAGGCAAAAGAAATTTTAACATGATATCAGGGTTAATGAGAGGCAAAAGAAATTTTAACATGATATCAGGGTTAATGAGAGGCAAAAGAAATTTTAACATGATATCGTCAATTTTATAAGTCCCCGAGCTGTTATTGAAATTGTTTTTAAAATGAATAAATGCACATTCTAGAATATTTCGTTCTATTATATCTCTGTTTTTAACAAGCGCTTTAGAACTATCCCACTTGATGCTATGGTTACATCTATACATATGGTTAAATAAAGCATTGGAAGTACTAGCTGTTCTACAAGCATATTTATGCTGTTTTACCCTAATATCTAACGTTTTACCGGTTTGGCCTATATATACTGAGTTACATTGTGTACATCCGATCGAATACACACAACCAACAACATTATCAGGGCTATTCTTTATTAGGCGTGATTTAACAGTATTATTATACTTAAAGATTACATTAATGCCAATTGCTTTAAGTACAGTTGGAAGGTATTGAAAATTAACATGGTAAGGTAAGCTAAGGATATTTTTACGCTGAAATTCCTTTACAATTACATTATTATAATACCTATTCTTGGCTTTCTTAAGACAGTTATCTAAAAATGAAATAGGATAACATAATTTAGTACCAATATTCATGATATTGCATAACTCGGAATCTAAAAATTCAGGACTGACAACTCTCAATGCTCGAAGAAACATAGCAGAGAAAATAGAGGATTTAATCGAAGGATGATGGTCAGAATAAAAATGCACGTAAGAGTTATTATTAGTAGGCTTACGGTAGACTTCATATTTGAACTGATTAGAGCATCTCCAAATTTTTAGATCAAGAAAAGATAGGCTTCCCTCAATATGAAATGTGCGTTAGGTTTTGGATTAGGTTTCTCAATCCCAAAAAAGCCCAGCAGTTTACTGATTGCTAAGTCTTTTATTAATTTTGAAAAACACAGTAATATTTCCGAAAGTGAGGTGACTTTAGCAAAAGGTTGTGTGTATAGTGCTTTTAATACGAAGTTTGAATCGAATTATCCTTTGAGGTTTGAAAAAGCCCTAAAAACACTGAAAAATAATGATTCATTACATATTACTAAAGCGGACAAATCCAATTCGATCGTCATCATGGACAAAAACAGTTATGTTGAAAAGTTGAATACATTATTAAGTGATCGTGACACGTACAAACCTCTAAATAGAGACCCATTGGAGGATGTTAATAAAATGTTTAACAGAAAATTAAGAGAAATATTAAAAATAACTATAATGGGCTTTCACAGCAGTTTCTTAGTATTAATTCGTCACTACCATATCTACGGCTTAGTAAAAACACACAAAGTTAATAATCCCATGAGGCCTATTGTTAGCTCAGTGGGCTCCGTAACCTATAAGCTATCGAAATGGTTAGTTAGTTTATTAACACCGTTAGTTGGCTCTATTTCTGAGTCACATATTGTAAATAGCATGGATCTTATTGACAAACTGAAGTTCCCTAATGACCCTAATTTCAAATTGGTAAGCTTCGATGTATGCTCGCTATTCACAAAAGTCCCTGTTGATGACCTACTTGATTTCTTAAAGATAAGATTTCTGATATTCTTTCCCTGTTCAACACAACACTCTTATTGAGTTAGCTGTGTGTCAAAGATTGTAAATTTCAGTTTGAAAATAAGTTTTATGTTATGTCGTTTGGATTGGCTATGGGAAATCCCCTTTCACCTGTACTAGCTAATTTATATATGAATTTTTTGAAAGTAGAATTTGCCTACGATTGTTAATTTTAACCTGGTTTGGTACAGGTATATAGATGATATTTTATGCCTTTGGCCTAATAATTTGGATGTGGACTTATTTCTTGGTAGGCTCAACAATTTAGCCCCATCTATTAAGTTTACAGTTGAAAAAGAAAATGAGGGAAGCCTATCTTTTCTTGATCTAAAAATTTGGAGATGCTCTAATCAGTTCAAATATGAAGTCTACCATAAGCCTACTAATAATACTCTTACGTGCATTTTTATTCTGACCATCATCCTTCGATTAAATCCTCTATTTTCTCTGCTATGTTTCTTCGAGCATTGAGAGTTGTCAGTCCTGAATTTTTAGATTCCGAGTTATGCAATATCATGAATATTGGTACTAAATTATGTTATCCTATTCATTTTTAGATAACTGTCTTAAGAAAGCCAAGAATAGGTATTATAATAATGTAATTGTAAAGGAATTTCAGCGTAAAAATATGCTTAGCTTACCTTACCATGTTAATTTTCAATACCTTCCAACTGTACTTAAAGCAATTGGCATTAATGTAATCTTTAAGTATAATAATACTGTTAAATCACGCCTAATAAAGAATAGCCCTGATAATGTTGTTGGTTGTGTGTATTCGATCGGATGTACACAATGTAACTCAGTATATATAGGCCAAACCGGTAAAACGTTAGATATTAGGGTAAAACAGCATAAATATGCTTTCCCTTTTGCCAACCTTCTACCCCTGCTGCCTGATCAAGATAGATGAAGAGACAGGAAAACCTAGTACTTCCAATGCTTTATTTAACCATATGTATAGATGTAACCATAGCATCAAGTGGGATAGTTCTAAAGCGCTTGTTAAAAACAGATATATAATAGAACGAAATATTCTAGAATGTGCATTTATTCATTTTAAAAACAATTTCAATAACAGCTCGGGGACTTATAAAATTGACGATATCATGTTAAAATTTCTTTTGCCTCTCATTAACCCTTGTTAAGTATGTGCTAATTGTTTTGTTTTTCCTGTACGTTGTATATATATGGGCTTCTCGCCTTTTAACTTCATTCCCTGACGAGGTGTAGCTTTGAATACAACGAAAGGCCTTGGAATCGTTTTTCTTTTTCCTTGTGGGTTTGCAGCATTCATTCATTTCACGTGTTTTATTGTGAAATTCATCCTATATTATATATATATATATAAAATAGTTTGTTACCGTCCAGTATTTTCCGAAATATAATTTCCTGTACATTGTCCTGTAAATAAATGGTACCGTACGTTAATTTTAATTTTAATTCAACTTTAACTTTCAGTAAATATGGATGGAAAACCAGGAGCCATTGGCTTCCTTTCAGTGCTTTTGCCAACCTTCTACCCCTGCTGCCTGATCAAGATAGATGAAGAGACAGGAAAACCTTTAAGAGATGAAAACGGACTTTGTATCAGATGCAAACCTGGTATATAAAATTGGTTGTATTCGGAAATAAACGCGGATACTAAACTATAAATTTTAGTTATTTTTCTTAATCACTAGTTGTTTAACAGTTTTAGTTTAGTGTAGATCATGTACGGTAACCTTTAAATTTTAGTTTAGATACTGAGGTTTTGGAAGTTATCATGTACATGATTGAGGTAATAAGTGAACTTAATGTGTCTCTGTCTCTCTGTCTCTCTCTACGGAAGGAAATGCGAATATCAGTGTGTGCTGAAACAAAAATACAAAAAAAAACTATATATATATATATATATGGGAATGAACTCAGAATGGTCCCCTGGGTTTTTTTATGATACACACAGACCGTGCATGGAACAAGGAACTCTTCTGGGATAATTAAATCCACTATAGTCCGAATAAGTAATGGTAAATGACAAATACCATAGTTTTTCTTTTTCATGATGCTAGCCCGACGTGGGCAACGGGTCACTCGCAAAGAGGTCCCATAAATATAGCTTCCCTCACCAGCTATCTGCAAAGCAGACAGGATCCAGCTTTGGGACATGGATCTAGGGTTTAAAACAGCCTAGCCCTGCTACATTTAGAACCTCAATATAAGCAAAAGACTCGCTGCCTTCACGTCAGATTGAATACACAAAGAAAAGGGGTAACTATTATATTTTTAGCCAAAAACCAAAACTTAAACCTCAACTGGCAGAATTGAGCGTCCACTTTTCAAGGCACATAACATGTCCGCTTCAAGATGGGAATGAACTCAGAATGGTCCCCTGAGTTTTTTATGATACACACAGACCGTGCATGGAACAAGGAACTCTTCTGGGATAATTAAATCCACTATAGTCCGAATAAGTAATGGTAAATGACAAATACCATAGTTTTTCTTTTTCATGATGCTAGCCCGACGTGGGCAACGGGTCACTCGCAAAGAGGTCCCATAAATATAGCTTCCCTCACCAGCTATCTGCAAAGCAGACAGGATCCAGCTTTGGGACATGGATCTAGGGTTTAAAGCAGCCTCAGGGGACCATTCTGAGTTCATTCCCATCTTGAAGCGGACATGTTATGTGCCTTGAAAAGTGGACGCTCAATTCTGCCAGTTGAGGTTTAAGTTTTGGTTTTTGGCTTAAAATATAATAGTTACCCCTTTTTCTTTGTGTATTCAATCTGACGTGAAGGCAGCGAGTCTTTTGCTTATATTGAGGTTCTAAATGTAGCAGGGCTAGGCTGCTTTAAACCCTAGATCCATGTCCCAAAGCTGGATCCTGTCTGCTTTGCAGATAGCTGGTGAGGGAAGCTATATTTATGGGACCTCTTTGCGAGTGACCCGTTGCCCACGTCGGGCTAGCATCATGAAAAAGAAAACTATGGTATTTGTCATTTACCATTACTTATTCGGACTATAGTGGATTTAATTATCCCAGAAGAGTTCCTGTGTCCATGCACGGTCTGTGTGTATCATATATATATATATATATATATATATATATATATATATATATATATATATACAGGGTGGGCCGTAAGTTTCCATACATAGGAAAAATAAACTTTTTTTTATGGACAACCATTTTTATTTAATAATATACTCTACATGGTTGCCATTGTTTTGAAAACACATTTCAATACGTATTCCCCACTGTTGATGAACACGCATCAGCACAGTTGACGTTATGCTTGTAATGGCGTTGGTGATACGTTCCTTTAGATAATTTATGTCTCGTATCTTTTCCTGATACACCATGGCCTTCAAGTGCCCCCAAAGATAGAAATCAAGGGGGGTGAGATCTGGGGATCTGGGAGGCCACTCCACAGGACCACGCCGACCAATCCAAGCATCCGGAAACTGCTGATCCAAATACCGACGCACGTATTTAAATTTTCCTATGTATGGAAACTTACGGCCCACCCTGTATACAGTAAAATCACAGAATAACACGTGATCTTATTAATAAGTTAATAAGCAAACAACCACAAGGAAAAGGAAAAAGAAACGCGAAATCCGAGCGCTTTCGTGATATATTCACATCTTCAAGGAACAACAAGTAACTTCTTGTTCCTTGAAGATGTGAATATATACCCGCAGGGGGTATAAAGGTTATGCACATTTCTTCTGGATGTATTAAACTTTATACTTGGTGTGACAGTCCTCCGGTCCCGAGTCGTGGGATTCTAGAGGAACTGGCTGCCAGTTCCTTTAGGTTCTCTCTCTCTTTCTGGAGGGCGGGTGAAGTATTTTGCACAATCCCGTCCCGTGGGTTACTAGGACCCAATCCCATCCCTACTCTGTCCTTTTAGCTTACGTTTAGGTTGTTCTCCTCTGACTGCAAAAAAAAAAAAAAAAAACCTTAGTATTAAGTCTTTTTCTCTTCTTTTACTATTAGGACCCTACTGCTACCTCATGCGTGGGAAAGAGGCTTTGGAACCTCTATAAATAACACCATTTAACGCTCGTAGGTTGTGAGAGACTGGGATGGAGGGGTCCCAGGCGTAGGGGCGCGATGAATGGAGTGTGGCTAGTGCCCCGTTAAGCCCATTCCTAACGCGTAATGGCCTGACCAGCCCCCTGCGACCGTTCTTTGGTGACCAATTGATGGTGCTTGGCTGTACTGCTCTGAGGTGAGAGAGCTTTACTGCCCAGCTGGCTGCCAGGCCAGCGTAAAGTCTCGGGCGTAGCCTCTGGGTCTGGTGGGATATCCCTTGAACACTGGATTCTAAGAGTCTGGCCGCTTGTGAGTGACTAGTAAGACTTAGTAAGGGGCTGCATCTCGCTATCGCTCCTGCGGAAAATCCGTGACGCCTGCGTCGCGAGTGTTGTCAGTTGGTAGCTGCGACACGTTTGGGACTGTCCGGCCCTGGGGAGACCTTTGGTCGGTGCGGCAGCAGGAGAGGTGTAGTCTTCTGGAAGGGATGAACCCCCCCCCCCCCCCCCCCCCCCCCCCCCCCCCCCCCCCCCCCCCCCCCCCCCCCCCCCCCCCCCCCCCCCCCACTTTATATACTGGTCAGAACGTTTTTGGATAGTTTTCATTGCTAGAATGCTTTATCTTATTCAGAGTATTCAGAAAAAAAAATAAAAGAGAAAATATGGCAGGGCCAGCTAAATTGAAAGCAGAAATGCTTTAAATGTAAAGTTAATCATTGGTGCGTTGACTTCCCTGAGGGTAGTATCAGCGATATCACATCCCTTAGTGTATGTTTGTTTTGTAAACTTCACGAAAAGGAAGTTAAAGCTCTAAAGGAATTAGTAAAAAAGTTTGAAGCTAGTGTCGTAGCACTGGAAATCCAACCCAGTGGACAAGATCAAATTAAAAACACACCAGCAGACTTAAACTGTAAGATTAAGTATCTAGAACAAAGGGAGGGCGCAAAGAAGGGGCTGATAGAGAAGGGTGGGAAGGGATCGATAGAGAAGGGTGGGAAGGGATCGATAGAGAAGGGTGGGAAGGGGCCTACTGATGGCCCAAAGAAACCGAAGGATGTAGCTACCAGTCGGGGTGGGTCGGGTGGTGTAACTGCGTGTATGGGTGGCGACGGGTTTCGAAAGGTCTCGGGCAAGAAGGCTGCGAAGCCGAAGCCTGAGACCCCAGTTGCCCCTGTCAAGACCTCTAACCGCTTTAGTCTCCTGTGCTCGAAGGAGGAAGACACCGTTTTGATTAGGGACTCGCAGATCAGGGGCCAGGAGAAGTACTTTGCTTCTGCAAACCGGGATGGGAGGAAGGTAAGGTGCTTACCTGGGCGGGGAACGGCGCACTTAAGGAAGGAGGTAGAGAAGGTGCGCGTGGCTAGTCGGAGGACTGCGATCGTTGTCCACGCTGGTGGCAATGACCTGTTCCTCAAAGGCGGTGGGGTAGGTCTTACAGAAGGGATCATCACCGAGATCATGTCTCTTGCGGATGATCTAAAACTGAAGACAGACAGGGGAATGTTAATGGGTATTTTACCGCGAATGAATGCCAGTGACCACGCGCTCAGTAAGGTCATTGGCATCAATGAGAGGGTACAAGACTTGTGCGTTCCGCTGGGCGTGAAGTTTATTGACCCCTTCGATGCATTTTTGGGTAGGTGGGACCTTTACCAGAGGGATGGTGTCCACCTCATTAACAAGGGTAAAGGTGTGCTAGGCGCGCTGCTCGACCGGCACCTATACAGAATGGTGAGGTCGAGTCTGGGGAGAGATGATGGGCCCCCACCGGGGAGAGATGAGGATGAGCCGGTGGCGGACGTACCTTCAACTGAAGGGTGCGTCGAAGTACAGGTGGGTGACCCTCCTCCTACGTTGGAGGGGGCTCAGGCTCCTGCGGAAGTTGTCCCCTCGTTAGTGAGGGGCTCTTCAACTCCCGACAGCCCTGGCTGTTCGGGAAACGGGTCGTGCTAGGGGGCGGTCAGAATAGGGAAGGCTCCCTCCGTGCAATGCTTTTTAATGATAGGTCAATTAGGAACAAGTTTTGCGAGCTACGGGCGCTCTTAGCATCAGAATACCAGGATATCGTTGCTATCACCGAGTCCTGGATTCATACTGATCGTAGGGACTACGTTGGGGAGTTCGAAATTCCCGGGTATAGAATGTTTCGCAAAGACCGCACCCGTGGGGAGTGGGGTGGGGTACTAATATACGTCAGGGACACGTTGAGTCCGGTTGACTGCCAGTTCCGATCGGAACGGGAGCTGCTTGGTGTCGATCTGAACGTGGGGGGGACGAACTATAGATTAATGTTGGTGTACGGACCTCCGCATCTCCTCCTCGAGGAGGATACAGCTCTGTACACCGAACTCAGTGGCCTGCTAGGTGATAGGGTGTGTGTAGTTTTAGGAGACTTCACCTGTCGCGGCATAAAGTGGGAAGACAGGACTGCTGATGCTGAAGGGAGGAGGCTAGTTGTCTTTGCTGATGAGAACTTCCTCACTCAGTGGGTCAACGAGCCTACACGAGGCGAAAGCGTTCTAGACTTAGTATTCACGACCGAAGACAACCTCGTCACTGGCCTCACCGTTGACGAATCGTTGGGCGGGAGTGATCACGGTCTGATTAGGTTCCGTGTGCGCGTCCCTCGGGTGAAGCGTAGTAACTCGAGAGGCAGTAAGCTCGATCTCCGGCGGACTTTGTTAGCCTCTGGGATAGTGTAGGAGAGATGGGGTTAGAGGTTGGCGGCGATGTTGAGGGAGTGTGGAGTGCATTCCGGGACGAGTTTATGGTGCTGCAGTGTGCTGCCATACCCTCAAAACCGGTCACCCCTGCTTCAACGCAGCCTAAGTGGTTCAATCGTGACATCGCTTCGGCTATCCGAAATAGGAAAGCAGCGTATAGGAGGGCGAAGGCCAATCGTTCCCACGAGAACACTGAAGCGTATGTCCGCCTGTGTAGGGAAGTGAAGGCGAAGGTTAGGCTAGCGAAACGTAACGAAGAACTACGGGTGGCAAGCCTCTGCAAGGGGAACCCTAAGGAATTCTTCAGTTATGTTAATAGGAGAAAGCCCATTAGAAGCATGATAGGTCCATTAAAGTACGGAAGCGGCGTTCTGCGGACCTCCGACGCGGACATCGCTAATGTGCTTAATGAGTACTTTGCGGGAGTGTTCACCAGGGAGGATACCCGCGTCATCCCCGAGCCAGGCGTGAGGCACGAAGGTGCTGGCCTGGATAGTGTTAGATGTACCGCGACAGTCGTTGCCGATAGAATAGACAAACTGAGCGCGTTTAAGGCTCCTGGGCCAGACCAGTTTCTCCCCAGAGTGTTGCGAGAAGTGCGCGACCAGGTGGCTCCCCACCTGGCTACAGTCTTCAACAAATCGTTGGAGATGGGCCAGGTGCCTGGTGACTGGAGGGAAGCCAACGTGACCCCGATGTTGAAGAAAGGGCATCACGAAAGTCCAGGGAACTATCGTCCCATTAGTCTCACTTCAGTTGTAGGTAAATTATTAGAAGGGATAATAGCTGATAGGATCGTTGACCATTTGGACTCCTACAAGCTGCTTGGGGACTCCCAACATGGGTTTAGACGGCATAGGTCGTGTCTCACCAACTTGCTCGAGTTTTTCCACGTCATGTTGAGTGAGTACGATAAGAGTAGGGCGATTGATATACTTTATCTCGACTTTCAGAAAGCCTTTGATAAGGTACCTCACCGCCGGCTAATGGTGAAAGTGCGCGCGCTGGGTATCGGTGGGGAAATAGGTAGGTGGATTGAAAACTGGCTGAGGAATAGGCGGCAGAGGGTGGTAATTAAAGGGGCTAGTTCGGGTTGGGCCTCGGTCACTAGTGGGGTTCCTCAGGATTCCGTTTTGGGGCCACTGTTGTTTATCATTTACATAAATGATATCGACGGTGGCATCGTCAGTCGGATCGCCAAATTCGCTGATGACACCAAGCTTGGGGCCAATGTTGGGACGCCCGAAGCGATCGAGGAACTGCGTGCGGACCTAGGTAGGATAGGAGAGTGGTCCGAAAAATGGCAAATGCCGTTTAACTTGGGTAAATGCAAAGTGATGCACATTGGCTACGCCAATCCCAAGTCGGACTACTCGATGTTGGGTAGTAATATCGAGGTGACTGATTTAGAAAAGGACTTGGGTGTGCTAATTAGCAGCGACCTTAAGTTTACGAAACAGTGTGTAGAGGTGGAAAAGAAAGCCCAGAAACTATTGGGTTATATCAGGAGGCAATTTCAGTTTCGGAACAAGGAGATTGTGCTCTCGCTGTACAATTCCCTTGTTCGGCCGCACTTGGAGTATGCTGTGCAGTTCTGGTCGCCCACCCTCAGGAAAGATATTGAGAGGCTGGAGCGAGTGCAGGGAGGGCCACAAAGTTAATCCCTTCCGTTAGGCATATGGGCTACAATCGACGGTTACGCGCCCTGAACTTGTTTTCGCTGGAAACTCGGAGGCTGCGCGGTCAACTGATCGAGGTTTTCAAGCTCTTACGCGGGTTCAACGATGTCGATTTTAGAAGTATGTTTAGTTTAAATGATAACCCAACTCGCAACAATGGTTGGAAGTTGGATTTGAAACGGTTTAGGACTAGTGTGTGTGGGAATTACGTTACGTATAAGATCTGTGACACATGGAACAGGTTACCTTCGGAAGTTGTGAACAGTTCCTCTGTGGATCAGTTCAAGAAAAGGGTAGACGAAATCTTGCACACTATTTGAGTGTGTAAAGACATTTAGGACCTCAGTCTGCGGAAATTTCTTTTCCTATAAAATAGTTAATATCTGGAACCAACTTCCCTCAGAGGTTGTTTCCAGTCAAAGTGTAAATGTGTTTAAAAATAGGCTAGACAAAGTACTGAATACTCTCATAGTTTAAGACTAAAACATAAGAAAACTCTGCAGGAGATCGCTTGCACGGTGTCTCTGTGAGCGAGCTAAATATAGAGCTATTTATATATTCTCCACTTTCCTGTAAAATTTCCTTGGCTACTTTTCCAGGGTCAAGGTATTTTCTTCAACCTTTTTCCGTACCTGCCTCTGGCAGGGAGGGAGCGGAGGGTGGCGAGAGAGCCTTCTACTTTTCTATCCAGTTTTCTACTACTGCTAGGATAGTTGAAAGAAAAATAAACTTTTACAAAATTTTCCCTGGCACCCGTTGCCATTGGTACCTCCTCGGTATGGGCCGCAAGGCCTTTTGAGGTACTTCTTTTCCTTGTAACTCTCTCTTCTCTCTCTCTCTCTCTCTCTCTCTCTCTCTATTTAACTTCAACTCAAAAGTAGTTCCCGATTCTTAGTGGAACAAGTGTGGCGCCACGGCCAAAGTCACGATCCAGTTAAAATGCTTCTACATTTTTAATTCCGCTGCAGGTGAACCTGGCGAGTTTGTCGGAAGAATAATTCGCAACGACCCCGTCAGAGACTTCCACGGGTACGCGGACAAGAAAGCGACGAAAGCAAGATCGCTGAAGACGTTTGGAAAAAGGGGGATTTGGCTTTCCTCTCAGGTACTATTTCTTGTCCGTCGGAGCCTAAAGTGCGTATTAAGGAAACGAGTCTCGAAATCCTTCTAATTCCGTTTACTCACTTAGGCGACATTCTGGTGATGGATGAGAAGGGCTACCTGTATTTCAAGGACCGACGAGGAGATACGTTCCGGTGGAAAGGCGAAAACGTCTCTACAACCGAATTGGAAGGGATCGTTTCTCAGGTGGCACAGATGGCGGATGTTGTGGTTTATGGTGTAGAGGTGAGTTTCATTAGTTCACCGACTCTTCACAGACTTTGTTTCTTAAATGTTATTGGTTTACATACTCTAAAAATGCTAATAATGTGCGGAACATTAGCGGAGGGGTTCATACAAAATGTTAATTTGTCAAAAAGGAGATAAGATTTGGTCAGAACTCTCAACTCTGGGATAAATTGATGTTAAATTCAAATTTAAACTTTATTCAGGAAAGAATATAAGTGACAGAGTTTTACAACTTTTAATGACAACAGACAAAGTCACACTTCCCCAATGTTTAAAGAGAGAGATATTTTAAAACTAAATGACTCGTACAAATTCACCGTTGCTGTTAATATCGTATGCTTAAAGGTATCAACAAAAATCGACATGCATCACCCTTTCAAACTCAAAGAGCAATAACCCCCCAATCAAATACACCATCATTATGACTGCCCAGTAAGGTGGTCCAAGAAATAAAAGTTTTATTTTTGTACTTTCTCAAGGCTGCACTTGTTTGAAATCATAAAAGGATAATTGCTACAAAAAATGAGCTCATTCCGAATCTATTTATAGGTTGCTACAAAATGAATAATTTTCTCTTAAATAAAAAAAAAACGAAATTTGACAAAAGAACATGCAAATGGCTTTTAATTCTGTAAAGACGCTTTAGAGGGGTTAGGAAACGTTCGTAGATGGGTCTCAACAATGCGGAGAAGGAATTGTTTTCGCTGCTCATCTTTGGTAAGCGTTGTATTGTACCGTTGAATAAGAACAATCGCTCTCTGCAGAGTCATTGACAACGTTCATCTTCAATGCTCTTTCTTTCAACAACTCGTAGTTGTCGTTACTTGACCAATCACTTGGTGGTTTCGAAAGAAACTCTTGAGCAATCTTCTTTCCGTTTTTATCCAGTACATCGAAGAGTTGAGCCGTCTTCTCACTGACGTAAGTTTCCAATGGGTTTGCTGTTTTGAACAGCTTTGAATCGAGGCGCTTCAGACCTTTCGCTTTTGCAGGATATGAGAATTTTTTAATCATATTTTCTTTCACTTTGCTGTCCAACCCATCGTCAAAAAGTGACAGTCCAATCAGCTCTTCCGAGAAGTACCAGAGATGTCCCTTAAATGCCTTGAGTGTAATTTCAGCCAAAACCGTTTGGATAAGTCTACATAACTGTTAAAAAACTAGGTCGTTTCTAGGGGCCCTCACTGCCAAGGGTGCTTCATGCTAATATTTACTATAAACGAGTGCCACAAAGAGAGAAAAATCTTTCAAGCCCTTTTTTCATGAGCAATAAGTTTCATTTGCTCCTGGAAGAGAGAGATCTTCAAAGCATAGATAGCTTTTGCTATCCAGCGAGCCTGATGAAGAGCTCCTGGAGCTCTGATGTTGTACTTCTTAGGCAAACTTCCTCCCAGGAAAATTAGAGAAACTGCTGTTCTGAAGAGCGTCGGAGAGGTACTGTATCATCTCTTGACAAAGTTCCCACAAGTTTCCTTCAAAAAGTTCCGTTCCTGCTGATAAAGTTTTTTTTACTGATAACTGGCCATTGTGCCATTAATCGCTTAAACAATGAGACTTGTGGTCCTTTCGAAGGTTCAAGAATACTAGAAAATACGTTAGCCAAAACGACTTCATACACACGATGACGACATGCTATCCACGTCAGAGAGCGACATACAGCTCTCTCTATCAGGGTACAAGCTCCATCAAGTGAATCAAGTCAGTGCTTGATTCAAGGTCACTCAACCCAAGACGAATTAATATGTGGGTTTTGTACATGTAGAATTTTGTATATTGTGTATCCTTTGCAGTTATCTCTCGTAACCTATATATATACAGTAGGGTGGTCCACTCTTATAGGGGTGGAATTTTTTTTTGTGATTTGTTTTCATTGCTGGGTTGTAACTTATGAGGATGGATGAGAAAACACCTCTGGGAAAGTTTTATTTGAATCAGTTAATTTGTAGGGGTAGCACATGACACTTGAAGTTTTGGTATAATCTGAAAATCACAGCAAAGTTAATCTTGGTGACAGTACATGACTATTAGGGTAACTAACAATTCCGAAATGAATTGACTAACAATTCCCTCTGCACCTCATTTGATCTTTGTTTTCTCGCCCAGTTGCCAGGCTGACTTCAGTGGTTGAGGAAACTGCTTCCTGTAGTTAGCAACAACTTGCAGGAGATACTGCAGTTGTTCCTCATTCCTGGTGTGGCAGCCGTTGTATTCATTAATGAGAGCAACCCCCCTCTCTGCATGATCGTTCACGACAGAGAGGTTTGCCACTGATTTCTTCGTTATTTGGTAATCAGGATCACTGTCCCAATCCCGCACCTCCTTCCTCAGGTATCCCACACCTGACCCCAGAGACAACAGCAGTCTTTTTGAGTTTGCTGTTGCTAGTGACTCGATTGAAGCCCCCTCAGCAACACCTTTCCTTCTCTTCTGGCAATCAGGCTTTCCTTTAACTTCCTCCATCGCCTTCACCATTGCTGTTTTAGTCTCTTCAGACACCTCAGGATCGAAAATCGCGAGGCCCACCATCTCCTCCGAAAGATGATACCAAAGATGACCGCTGAGTTTTTTTAATGCCACTTCCGAAATTTTGGGGTCATGGTATTCCCGAAGACTCTGCAGAAGACTGAGGTCGCTGCGAGGCGCAGCAGCAGCTATTGGCGCTGTCATCCATGCCTGCAGGTAGATGGAAACAGCGAAGACACTGACATCCTTAAGACACTTTTGCTCTCGTGGAGTGAGGGCTGGGATTTGTCCCCTGAACAGCCACATCTTCAATGAATAGATCACCTTGGATAACCATCTGGCTTGGTGCATGGGGCCAGGTCGCTTGAAGGTGTAGTTGTCAATGCTCCCTCCCAAGAAAATGATGGACAGATCGAGGAATTCCTGATAGTCATCTCGAAAGGATTTTGAGGAGTGTTTTTCCTCAGCAAAGCGGAGAATCCAATCTCTAATGGGGGCCGAGAGTCGATGCACCTCTTCATCATCCCATCTGGTGCCGTATGTTCCTGTGTCGATGAAGGTCCATTTGCTCTGAAACCTGCTGAACAATGGAACATCAGGTCCACTCGTTGGGCCATAGCAAACAGTGAAAACTCCACCGATCATCACTTCCATGATGTGATGACGGCAGGCAAAATGGAGAAGGTCTTTCTTCAACTTCTGCTCCAACAACACACACGCTCCATTCAAACGACCAGCATTGGAGGCAGTGGTGTCGAAACACATCCGCACGACAGATTCTTCGAGGCCCCAATCAGTCAATAATTAAAAAACTGCGCTGGCTTGGTGTTCTCTTGATCCAGTTGGTATTTTGGGGACTCCAAGGAGCTGAGATTGACCCGAAAAGGAGGAAATGAGCACAGGCAGCCGATCCACATGCGCATGGTCTCTGGTGTTGAGGAGGTCTGGAATAAGTTTTCCATCCCAGTGGATGATTGCAGGACCGGACTGAAAGGAAGCTTTTAGGCTACTGCAGATCATGATCCGATGTCGTTCTCTCTGCCGTTTGATGGAGGTCCGGGTGATGTTAAAATTCATTGGGCTGTGGCCAAGGCTCAATGCAGTCTCTGCTATTATGTAGGTTGCCATCCTGTCCGTAGTGTGTGTCCGATCTAGGGCAGCAGCTAGATTTGATGTTATCACATTCTTGACTCTTTTCACCTGTTTTGGAGGTCGCTTTCCACCTTTTGACATTCATCTTCGGTGGAGGATGACTCGTCAGTGACTGAGGATTCTGTTGAGGACACCAATACTGCTGTACCCGACGTTGATGCACCTTCATTGATTGCCTGCAATACAATCGAAGAAAATGGACAATTAGTGTTAACGAACAACCTAATCATTGCAATCAAATGAAAGTAGAATTTGAAGAACAATCTCACCTTTCTCTTTCGCATCTCCTCCGCCATCTTCCTGTGGCAGCTTGTTTTTCTTTTTCTCCTGTTTTTCTGTCTACTCCCACCATGCATCCCCGTCTTCCAGGCTCTCGCTGGGCCAGCAAGAAGGCCTTGTCTTCTGGGTTTTTGATTAGAGACAAGGCATCAGCATGTGCCATATCAAATAGGTTCCGAAGTGTCTCCTTGAATCCCTCTTCGTTGTACACCTAAATATAAATAATAAATATATATATATATATATTATAAATGTATTGACTATTGTACAGTATAATATGTCATACTCTCGAGAAACAATTTTATTTATCATTGATCATCCAACTCACCTGCTTCTGGCTCCTCCTCATTCGTCCTTTTTTTATTTTGATCCAATCTTGGTGAAGGTCCAAGATCTTTTGGATTCCTTTGTATTTTCCCTTGTCGGGATTCGAGCTTTGTTCCAAAATATTTCAAGTTGACCCCACACTACTTGAGCACTTTCCTTCAACTCCTTCTTGATATTAGTGTGGTGATGAAGGAAGCATGACAATACTTCTCCACGTGATGGTAATTTGCTTCCAAGAAGCTTGTCCTTCACTTTATCTCCTTCAAGGAGTTAAAAGCAAGAGCTTCGAACTTGAGTCATCATATATCCAACCACTAAACACAACCAATGAACACTACACCAATAATCTGTCAAGGAAAAGATGTATTACTGGAACTGGAACATAATATACAAGTAAATCTACTAGGTAGTGCAAAAGTGCAAAAATGAAGTACTGTGTGCTACCCCTAAAAAGTGATTGATTTGGGAAAAAATTGGCCAGAGGTGTTTTCTCATTCATCCTCACAAGTTACCGCCCGGCAATAACAAAAAATCAAAACTTCAATTTTATGGACCACCCTAATTATACAGGGTGTCCCATAAGTCCGGCATCATAGGAAAAATAATAAAAAAAGGCAAAACAAAAGCTTTTATTTACAGAACGTGCTCAATATGTCCACCATTGTTTTCAATACACAAATTCAGATGTGATACCCAGTCAGCAAGCACACGGTGAATGATGTCAGGAGTAATGGTGTTACATGCCCCAATAATGCGCTACCGCAAATGTTCAACACTGCTAATTTTCTCTGCGTATACCAGCGCTTTCAAGTGGCTCCAGAGATAAAAATCTAGTGGCGTGAGATCCGGGCTTCTAGCTGGCCATTCCACAGGCCCTCTACGTCCTATCTAATGACCAGGGAATTGTTGGTACAGGTACAATTATGGTTTGTAGAAATAGAAAAATATGATTTTCTCCTATGATGCCGGACTTATGGGACACCCTGTATATTATTACACACACACACACACACACACACACACACACACACACACACACACACACACACACACACACACAAGAAATTAACCCAAACCAATACAATTCTAGTATGAAAAAATGTTCAATTTGTCCATCCATCCATCGTGTTCCGCCAATCAGGCAGGTCCAACTCATGTGTCCCGCCAAAGTGTTCTATCCTGAGCTATCCTTTTCATCTCATGATAGCTCCTGCCTGCCTTCAAATCATCCAGCATTGCTTTCCTTTTCCTTCCCCCTCGGCCTTCTACCTTCATATCTACCCTCTATCACCTCCTTCAACAATCCTTCTCCTCTCAACACATGTCCGATCCATTTCTTCTGTTTTTCTCTTATCACCTTAATGAGTCTTCTTTCCTCCCTCACCTGTTGCAGTGCTTTCTCATTACTTTGGTGTTCCCTCCAGCTTATCTTTAGCATTCTTCTCCAAATCAAAACTTTTCAGGAGTTTCTTTTCAGTTGTTTTCAGTGTCCATGTTTCTGCTCCATACAGTACCACACCATATCAAGCTTTTTACTAACCTTTTCTTCAGCTTCAAGTTGAGTTTACCTGTAAGTAGTCTTCTCCCTCTCAAAAGCTACCTTACCCATACCAATTCTAGATCTTACTTCCTTATTGCAATCTCCATTGTTGGTTAATAAACTTCCCAGATATTTAAATTGCTCAGTTTCTTCTAAGGTCCGATTTCCTATCGTTAGGTTCATTTGTGCTCCTTTCCTGCTTGCAATTTTCATTACCTTTGTCTTGGTCTTATTAATTCTCATTCCGAATTCTTCCGCCGTTGTTGTCAAGCTATTGACCATTCTTTGCAGTCCTTCCTCAATTTGTAGCGACCTCTAAATGTGCTCCAATTTGCTCAAAATTTTGTGAGAGTATTACTATTGCATAGTGTAACAAGAGCAGCCTTGAGGAGATTGACATTTTAAAGTTTGAAGTTTTACCATACTATCTTGGACCACCCTACTTACTGCCCAGTGATTTTATGCACAAACCAAACTATACAATAGAAACTGCAGGAAATGCACTTTTTCAAAGGAACGAGGTATGGAATGCAATTCCCATGCATATCAGGCAACTCCCACTGATGTATAAGTTCACTATTGCCATTTTCACCATAGTAATCAATTTTGTAATCAACTATTTATTTAAAATATGCTAATTTCATTAAGCACCTTCAATTTCATAATCTTTCTTTTCCTATATTTTTTTTTTATTAAGCAGCATTTATTTTCTACGAAATATATATATTCACCTTCAGGTGAAAATGCAGTCTTTAGTAGCTATTTCAAGGAGCGAGCGTATGTTATCTTCACTTTACGATCATATTGAACTACTTCGTAAATATTTAAATTCTAAACATAACATTAAATTCACTACGCGACAAGACACTTGAACCGAGTAAGCAATGTATCGAAGCGGTTGAAAAAGCAAATAGAATTTTAGGATTTATTGGTAGATCATTTGAATTTATGTCGGAGAAAACAATGCTCACATTATATAATTCCTTAGTACGCCCCCACCTGAAATACTGCGTTCAATTCTGGTCCCCATATTTACGACAGGTTATAGACAGAATGGAGAGAGTGCAGCGACGGACTACCAAGATGATTCCTAGACTTAGAAATGAATCATACCTTGCCCGTTTAGAAAGGTTAAATTATTATTCTCGCTCGTAAAAAGACGTATTCGAGGAGATTTAATCCAAGTGTTTAAAATGACTAAAGGTTTTGGTAATGTCGACGCCGAAAAATATTTCACCTTCACAAATGCAGATAGAACTCGTGGTAATGGTCTCAAATTTGTAGATAAAAACATTTTAATTCTAAGGAAGCTAAACATTTTTTCTTCAATCGTGTAATTAATTTGTGGAATGGATTGCCAGTCAGAGTATTTCAAAGTAATTTTGTCGAATCCTTTAAAAAGAGACTAGATGCTTATCTTGCCTTAAACCCCCAGTTAGAAGCATTTGTTAGTGCATAAAAGTAAGAATTTTCACTCGGAATACCTCCTTTTTACTTTAGAATTTTCAGTTTATCTTTAAATTTTTTTCCTTCCTTTCAACCTCCTTTCCTTGCTTTGCTTTAAAATTTTCACTTGTTTTTAAAGTATCTTATATTTTTTAACCTTCTTAAATAGCCTCCCTCATACGGACTAGCCGGTCTATTACTGTTTGGTGCCCTTTATATCGGGTTAAACGTTTCGTAAGGTACCAAAGAGTGTGTGTGTGTGTGTGTACACACACACCTTTATCTGTTTGTGTGTTTTAGACTTATGCTCAGAATATCATAACTGGTATTGACATAATCCCTAATACTAGTTTACTCTTGTCCCGTGTGTAGGTTCCTGGCGCCGAAGGAAGAGCAGGAATGGCAGCCATTTTGGATCCTGAGAAGAAAGTGGATTTGGAGAACTTCGCGAAAGGGTTACAGAATGCTCTTCCCAGTTACGCCCTTCCTCTCTTCCTTCGTTTGGTCACCAAAATGGATATGACTGGTAAGATACCGTGAAAATGAAGCTTCAGTTAACGGACACTAACAGTTATTTTTAAATTTATCTGCGTATTTTAATGAAAGGAATTCAAATCTGTAAAGAACTTAGTCGGTCTCGTTTGTTGGAGATCAAACTCACGACGTAAGAGGCTCAGGTTCGACTCTCACCTCCGCTGCAGAGTTCGAGTTAGTCCGACCACCTACTTTGTGATTGTCCTGACCCCAAGTAACACACACGGGGTTTTGTCCCCCCTCCCTCCCTCCACACCGTGTGGGGAAGTAGGGGTTCTTTATGTTACTTGTCACCCTTTTTAATTTAAATCTACTGATTTTCATCTCATTTCGCGGAGATGTTTTAATTGAAATAATTTTGGTTATTTTTATGAATTGTAATATTCGACTCCTGTGTTAGTTAACAAGTGAAGTTCCAAGTCCGTCTCCTCTTATTAAAGAAAATTAAATTACGCTTGAAAGTCGACCCTAACCTAACTTAAAGTCACAACCTAAAGTGACTTAATTTAACCTACTCTAGAAGATGGGAGTCTATTTTCATAAGTCAATTTACGTCAGCATTTCTAGTGAAGAGCATTTAGTTGACTTTACCAATGACATCGATATTACTCATTTTAAGTATGTTGGCAGGGACTTACAAGTTGAAGAAAGTGAGTTTGCAGAAAGAAGCCTTCGACATAAATGTCGTAACGGATGAACTCTATTTGCTCGACATCAAAAAGGGTGTTTACCAACTTCTCACCAAAGAACTATTCGATAAAATTCACAGCGGGGAAATTAGACTTTAACGTTAGACCATCCATCTTTTTACACTTTTCATTATTATTATTATTATTTATTATTATTATATTATTATTATTATTATTATTATTATTATTATTATTATTATTATTATTATTATATATATTTTTTTTTTAAAGTCTTGGTTTGTTTACACTTTACATATGACAAAAGTATTCATGACAAATGTCTAATTTAATTACCTTGTTACGTTTCGGTAATGATTTGAGCGTGTTAAGATGAGCAGTAGTTGTCGCTACTTTACCATGATTGATGATCCAATCTGGTTTCATGGTATTCCAATTTTTATTTCCCTAGAGTACAATTCATGGTCACAGGGTTATATTTTTCGGTAGAAGTAAACATTAGCAATTTTTTTTTTAGATCTGCTTTTCCATGGTTTGTATTGATTTTTTAGCCAGAGTGGGAACTATCTTTAACCAACTTCGTTGCGCTGCTGGTAACGTATTCAATTGTGAAGTTAACTCTCACCCGCTATTGTGGGGTCAGAGAGGATCCAATCATTTTAGTTTTGTGTGACCGAGAAATTACTATACCGGTTGAGGGTTAAACTACTTAACAGAAAGTACATTTACGAAGTACGGTTAGTTACAAAAGTTGGCATACACAGGGTCACACGTACAGTACCTTAATGGCCCATTGTATCCCGAATTTAGTAAACACTGGTACATACCTGTAAATTTTTTGTAAAAGTATTTTTATCGAGTGTACAACGATAGCCCTTTTTTTTAGAATAGATTTATGCATGTATAGTAATAAACTTTTAAGTTATATAGTAGTTCATTACTAGTTTGTTGTTAAGTTCAAGTTTGTTAATGTTTATTAGAGACTTTTTTCTTCTAGCATTCTATAATTACCATAATGAAAACTAAGTGGCTACCAGCGCATTAAATGCTTGGTTCGTTTTCTAAACGTTTTCCGTAAAAACATTGAAACACGTGCATTATATATATATATATATATATATATATATATATATATATATATATATATATATAAATATATATATATATATATATATATATATATATATAATATATATATATATACATATATATATACAGGGTGTTTGAAAACTTTCTGTACAAATTGTAATGGGGGATAGGCAACACCAAGACAAACCCTTTTCGTCTATAAGTGTATGTCCGCTGACGTCACCATTCGGCGCGAGAGGGCGCCGCTGCAATTGGCTAAAAGGTGAAGTGGGCTAGACTCGCGCTTGCCGCGGGCATTCTTAAATCGGACGTAGTACGCGTAACATGGAGCGCTTCACGCCTGCTGAGATGGCTGACATGCATATGGTGTATGGGGCTGCCAATGGAAACGGAAGAGCTGCTGTGAGGTTGTACCGACAGCGCTTCCCAAACAGACGTGTGCCAAACCACCAAACGTTTGCGCATTTGCATCGGCGACTGCGATAAACTGGAACATTCCATGCAAACATGCATGACACTGGTCGGGAGAGAAACGTGCGCACTCCTGACATGGAAGAAGAAATCCTACGGCGATTTGAGGACAATCCAAGCGCAAGCACGCGAGGTGTTGCACGTATCCTCGGTGTGAACCACGGCCTGGTCTGGAGAGTGTTGCACGAGCAGCAGTTACATCCGTTTCATCGTCGGAGAGTCCAGGCATTGCAACCTCGGGATTACCCTCTTCGTGTGGAATTCGCACGCTGGTTTCTGCAGCAGACAGCGGTGCAGCCTAATTTTCCGGCTTATGTGCTGTTCTCAGATAAGGCCTGTTTCACACGTGAGGGTGTGTTTAACATGCACAATTCTCATGTGTGGGCGCGCGAAAATCCACATGCTACACGGGTTTGTAATGCCTGGACACTCTGACGATGAAACGGATGTAACTGCTGCTCGTGCAACACTCTCCAGACCAGGTCGTGGTTCACACCGAGGATACGTGCAGCACCTCGCGTGCTTGCGCTTGGATTGTCCTCAAATCGCCGTAGGATTTCTTCTTCCATGTCAGGAGTGCGCACGTTTCTCTCCCGACCAGTGCCATGCATGTTTGCATGGAATGTTCCAGTTTCTCGCAGTCGCCGATGCAAATGCGTAAACGTTTGGTGGTTTGGCACACGTCTGTTTGGGAAGCGCTGTCGGTACAACCTCACAGCAGCTCTTCCATTTCCATTGGCAGCCCCATACACCATATGCATGTCAGCCATCTCAGCAGTCGTGAAGCGCTCCATGTTACACGTACTACGTCCGATTTAAGAATGCCCGCGGCAAGCACGAGTCTAGCCCACTTCACCTTTCAGCCAATTGCAGCGGCGCCCTCTCGCGCCGAATGGTGACGTCAGCGGACATACACTTATAGACGAAAAGGGTTTGTCTTGGTGTTGCCTATCCCCCATTACAATTTGTACAGAAAGTTTTCAAACACCCTGTATATATATATATATATTTTTTTTTTTTTTTTTTTTCCCTCATTTTACTTTCCTTTTAGCTTCCGCTCAACTTTTTTTAGGCACTTTTTATTTCGAAGAACGAGTGTTGAGATTATTTTGTGAACGTTGAAAGTTTTCTAATAAAGCTGATTTAAGCATAAGTTTTTTATTCAACTCTTAAAAATAAGAAAATAGTTTTTTATTTTGATTTGAAAATTAATGAACCTTAACCCTTGTTTTTTTACGTTCTTCATTTCCAAATGGCATAGTATACATTGGAGAAATTTTTTAAGTGTCACGAATTCACTTCATCTGCTCGGAAAGATTTCTGTAGTGTTTGTAATTCAATCTTTAACTTGAGAATATGGTTAAAGTTTTTTACTTTGTAACATTTGATATATAAATTGTCTTGACGAGTCACCTTCGAAGGAGAGAAAAAAATTTCCTTATGTAAGTATTTGCAAAATGGAAATTTGAAATTCGTTGTTGCTTCAACACTTGCCAAAAAATTGATTTGTTGCGTGAATGCCGTATTTGTATTTTTTTTTAACAGAAATGAAGGAGTAACATTTATTCGTACATATTTCAGCGCGTCGTTTGAATATACTTACATTTTAGAAGGAACATCGATCTTAGCCGCGTCCTTAATTCGACTTTGATCACAAAATAATCAACTTTGAGTAAAGGAGTTTATTTTTAAATAAAAACTAATAATAGCGTATAACGAAATATAGTTTACTAGGGTGCTAGTGCATGTAATTAAAATAAGATAGAATTGTTAATAGAACTTAAGATGAAGACTTTCAAAGTAGTTTGCGGAAGTAGTTCACAGGAACCGTTTGGAGTCCATATTCTGTGAGGTTTATTTGATTAAAAACTGGCTGAACTGACACCGAAAAAAACATTTTTACTCGTGATGAAAATCAGGAAAGTGAACCTTTGTCACGAGTATATTCGAGGCCAAAAGAAACTGCGTCTCGTTAGTTATTGGAGGCAGTATCGCCTTTCCTTTTTTAAGTAACAAATATAACTGTGATCATTTGGAGAGCAAAAGTGTTTTTGATACTTTTGCTCTTTTCCGTTGAATGGCCGTCGCTCAAATTTAATATGCGTGTACAATTCAGTCTGTTTTAAATTGGAGAAAATAATTTGTATTAAAAAATCAAACGACATTGGTTATTTAGTCGTTTTATTTTTTATTTTGGAAATGTGTAATATTTCACTGAATAAGTCTTTCCGTACCGTCACATAAACTCGGATAAATAGGAGTCAACCCAGTTTCTGTACGTCCCCTACTGTCTTTTGTTGGTTAGGGCTCGGTTCAAATTACAAATTACGTTTCTCCACGTTAAAATGTACGTACCGAATAGTAATGAAAAGGCCAAAAGAATTAAAATAATGTAATTTTATTTGATTTTGTTGGCGGCCATTGGACGGAAAATATCCAAAAGGACCCAAAACTCCTGAAAATAAGTGATCACAAACTAGAAATGCCTCGCATGCAATAACACCACAATATCGAATCGAAATAAAGAAATTTCATTGCTACGTTGTGACCCAAAGGGACTTAAACCCTCGTTATTTACTCAAATTTTATGACTACGTCGTAGCTATATCGCGCGCACCGCTTCTCGTTAGATCATCGAGGTTAAGCGATGTTGGGTCTGTTCAGTAGCTGGATGAGTGACGGTTCAGATGGATGTATCGACCCTTCATTAAATAATCCCAAACATTATTAATACTAGTGTTTTAGATGAAGAAAATCAATTAATTAGAAACTTAGTGATAAGGAAGAAACTACTAAAAAAATACTTTATTTAAATATATGGCATGTCTTTATCTAATAAATAAGTACAATAAATAGCTGAGATCGTTTCAGACATTCTTATAATACTGCTTTATTGAGCTTAAAAGTTATTACGTACATGGATTTAACACTGTATACTAACATTATATATCTAAGTACTTGTAAGAGAAAATTTACTCAGTTCTGTTAGTATTTTTTTTTATTTTCGAACAGTACGAGAAAATGTCAAAATAAACCAAATTCAAATTGCTTACATTAAATAAATGGGTTAAGAATAATTTGTGACCAGTATTTGTTTTTAAACATTATATATACACAACCTTGGTTAATCTTGGTTTTGCTTCGGCCCAAATTGCTCATTCTGACGAAGGTCAAGCTTGTCACCACCTTTGACCTACAGTTTAACGGAATCTGAGCCACGCCCCACCAGCAGCCCAGAGTCTTAACCACTAGGCTACCTAGAGTACCTATTTATCTACCAACCAATTTCTTTGTGTGGAAGGATGAACAGCTGGGTTTTGCTGCGCGCCGCTTGCCCTCCCTGGGTCTCGATCCTGGGCCGATGGATTCGTAGTCCGCGAAGCTAACCACTACAACACCGAAGCGCATTATTTATTTATTTATTTTTTAATTAAAAGAAAATTTAGGAAAAATGATTGCACTAATTAAGTATTTTGCCATATTTCTTTACATACATTTAAACATACTGTATTTTTTATTAAAACAAATCTTCGTAAGATTTTAGTTTACTTCATAAATTACATCTGAAAGTCTGTTTTTTGAAATTACAAAAACTAACTGACAAAAAAAAAAAAAAGTAAAATAGTTATTATAAATTATAACTAATTGGCGACACCATACGATGTCCATATTTCATCCCACTACTTTTCATAAACTACTTATATAATAATACTAATACAAATCTGTCATTGTAATAAGACCATATAAATTATTATAAACTTGGATACTTGGTACGTAAGTCCTCATTCGCATGACAATATGCCTTAATTATAACCTACTCTAAAAGTAAAACAATGACTACGTTGTGTATATATATATATATATATATATATATATATATATGTATGTATGTATGTATACATAATATGTATATATATAATATGTATACACACACACACACACATGACTAGCATCTTTAAATTTCAGCCAATTTTCTAAATAACCATCACTTTGAAACGAACACCTTAAAAGGTTTTGCACCACCCGATACAATCTATACACCTGAAGATAAAGAGTCAACCTAAATTATAGTCTATCAGACTATCAAATTGAACAAATTTAAAAATACTATTTTTAAAGGGGTTTGGTATGAAAAGGAGAATAATAGGCATATTTAGAAGTAGGAACATAAAATATGGGTAATTTTTAAGGGTTTTTAAACCTCCCAAGACTTTGACTCCCTGCCATATAGTCTATGGACTTTTCAATTATAACCTCAGTAATTACTGAATATGTGCCAGAACAGAATGACGTGAATCTATTGCTCTATTATGAAATGTCTGTGAAATATTTAATTAAATTTCTTATCCATAAAAAAACCTCATTTCGATTTCTTTCTGACGTTTTTCTGTAATCAGAAGCAGACAAAATAGAAGCTTATTTATCTGTTTCTTCTAAAGATTCACTTAATACTGTGGGGCGTTTGAACAGGGGTCTACTTTGTTATTAAAACATGAATTCCAGCGGTGTTATTTCTTTTTACAGACAAGAAACTTTCAGTAGTAAATACCGGGTGGTGCCTAAGATGGTTAAGAGTAATTTTTTTTCTTATTTGGTTTTTCGAAAAAAAAATATAACGTCAAAGGCAACAATTTCATACTAATTTATATCATAAAGTATACAAAACTTTTGGTAATACAATTTAAGGTATCAATATATGTACAAATTCTTCATTTACAACCGCATTTCATAATGTAAAAATATTTCATGTAAAAAATAAACTTTAATATCTATATAAGTATAATTCATCTACCGATTTTCATGTATTTCTTACATTTGCAGTTTGTAACCACAAAAAATTCAATTCGAGTTTCGGCCTGAAGCTTTCCTGGCTAACCGAAGGTTATCCTAAAACCCTAAAAATAAATTTTAAAAAATTAATTACATAGTTAAGCTGTTATAAGGTGGCCGTTGGAGAAGCTATGAGATCGCATCCTTGAAACACTAGTTTTATCAATTCATTCCGCAGAAAAGGATCACACAAGATATCTTTGGCAGTTATGACGTGATCCATTTCGTCCGTGTCATCCTTGTCATCATTATCATCCTTACCTACTGTGTCATCCATCCTATCCTCATCGTCTGTCATTTCATCCAAGTCATCATATTCTTCTCCATCCAGTTCTTCATCTTCCTCTAGAGTTAGTTGGTACGCGTGGACACGAGGTATTTCCTCTTCGTCAGACAGAGATGTGTCAACACCGGAATCAAACTCGTCTTCGGTAACACGTGGCCTCCAGTCTTCGTTCAGTTTCAAAGCCAGTTGCCCAGAAACCCTCAAAAGTTCTTGGTGTGCGGTGTCACTCGTCAGGTGAAAATTTAATCCTGCTACGAGCGGATGTTCAGCCGGAAGTTGCTCCTCCTGCACGAGAAATCGAATCGTTTCCCGGAGGCAATCTTCGTATCCGGCCACCACGCAAGGATCTGCAGCAGAATCTGAAGGAAGTTCCAAGCCAGACGTAAAAGAAGAACAATGCGAATTCGAAGAAGGTGAATGTTCGGACTTTTTCTGGGGAGTTACCGGAACGGGCATCTAGAAAAGGTAAGAAACGAAGCGTTTAGTTTAATCATAAAAATAAAACCATAAATTATGTTAACTAATAATAAATAGTGATAGTAATAATTAAACGTGCGTACATGATATTTCGGTAGAAGAATATAATCTACTCCAAAAATTTGAAGTTTAATAACAATTTCAAACGAATGTAAGTTAAGTCACACACACACACACACACACACATATATATATATATATATTATATATATATATATATATATATATATATATATATATATATATATATATACACTAGGTGAGGTACCCGGCGTTGCCCGGGATAAATTTCACAAACAGACAGGCTGACCGACTCTGTGTTGACATTCTTCATCCCATTAAGAGGTTCCCGTGCTAAATTTGGTAGCTCTAGGTCAAACGGTTTGCGCTTGCATAAAGGACAGACAAACAAACAAACAGACAGGCGAAAAAATATATATATATATATATATACACTAGGTGAGGTACCCGGCGTTGCCCGGGATAAATTTCACAAACAGACAGGCTGACCGACTCTGTGTTGACATTCTTCATCCCATTAAGAGGTTCCCGTGCTAAATTTGGTAGCTCTAGGTCAAACGGTTTGCGCTTGCATAAAGGACAGACAAACAAACAAACAGACAGGCGAAAAAAAAAATATATATATATATATATCGCTTATCTTTGACTCAAATTGGGCTCCATTTTCGGCCTCTGCTAATTCCATCTTATCTTTGCATTCCTTGTTCGAAAACATTCTTTTGTTGTTGGTGTTTTGCAGAGATTATCCTTTGCACTATACATTCAAAGCCTACCTATAATATACAACTCGTACAAAATTCATACACTTTTGGTGAAATCGAGGGAAAGCCAGTCGGCCCATAAATTTACAAATATACCACAGCCATCCAAATTCTGAGCTTCGCATTCAAAGCTAATGGGTTAAACTTAAAAAATGTGAATCTACACTTTAAATCTAAATGGTTTGTGAGCTTAAAGTAAATGTTATACTCTCGCTGGCTTCAAATTTTTTGCTCAAAATCTTTTTACATGTATATGTAATGATGGGGTTGTTTAACCTCCTTCGCAACATCTAAGGTCACATGACGGAGGGGACCTACAGCTTTACGTGGGATCCGAACCACGGGTCGCTACATAATCTGGTCTCCCATCCTATCCAGACCCAATGTCGTATAACTTCGCTGAACAACAGGAATCGCTGTTATGACACTGGCCACGACGTAGGACTATGGACGTGAATTATAATGTGAGCCGGTCTGACTACATGTAGGAAGTCTCCATTCATACACAGTAAATGAAATAATGAAATCATTGCACGAGTTTGCGTATGCACTAACAGGCAGGGGAGGGCGTATGACAGAGGGAACCTACATCTTAACACAGAATCCGTACGAGAGGTCGCTACAATATCCGGACGCAAAGATTATATATATATATATATATTATATATTATATATATATATATATATATATATATATATATAGGGTGGGCAAAAAAAAAGGGAAACCTCGAACTTTGGCTGTAAAATCCAAAGTTATGGTCAGATTTCAATATTTTTTCACACCCTACAACTAAGTAAATTTCCTATACAGTGAGCGGATTTCAAAGAAAACTAATTAAAATTACGGATTTAGTGAACATTTCTTTGCCACTGGAAATTCTCCATTTACACTACTACTGCATTGTCGGGTCGGCAAAAAAGAAAGGGATACTTTTTAAATCCTTCATATCTCGGCAAATACGGTACATAGAACCATGAAATTTTAGTATGTTAGTACTAAGTAATTTTATGGTTTGTATGCCATCTTTTAGCATTTTAGCTGAGAAATTGGATTTATGGCAAATATTCCAGAAAAATCTTGCGATAATTAAAGCGATTTTAATTAACGTAAGCCAACTGCAGGAGGTTTGGACAAGCTTCTCAAGAAAATCGATAAAACAGGAGATGCTAAAAGATGGTATACAAACCATAAAATTACTTAGTACTAACATACTAAAATTTCATGGTTCTATGTACCATATTTGCCGAGATATGAAGGATTTAAAAGGCCTCCCTTTTTTTTTTTTTCCGACCCGACAATGTGATAGTAGTGTAAATGGAGAATTTCCAGTGGCATAAAGAAATGTTCAATAAATCTGTAATTTTCATTAGTTTTCTTTGAAATCCGTTCACCATATAGGAAATTTACTTAGTTGTGGGGTGTGAAAAAAATATTGAAATCTGACCATAACTTTGGATTTTACAGCCAAAGTTCGAGGTCTCCCTTTTTTTTTGGCCACCCGATATAACCTTTGGTTAGCTTCCGCCCGAATTGTTCATTCTGACGAAGGTCAAGCTTTTCACTCCACCTTAGACCTACAGTTTAACGTGGAATCCGAACCATGCCCCATCAACAGCCCAGCATCTTAACCACTAGGCTACCTAGGATACCCATTTATCTACCAACCACTTTCTTTATTGTGTGGAAGGATGAACAGCTGGGTTTTGCTGCGCGCCGGCTGCCGTCGGGTCTCGAACCCGGGGCCGATGGTTTCGTAGTCAGCGACGCTAACCACTACAGACTACACCACTATTTTTTTCGTAACATTGCGATAGTCAGCAGTTGGTATATTTACCATCTCCCAAAATGTCAATACTTCAGCGCAAACAACTTTAGATGCATCTTTCAACGTCTTTTTGGCATGTAGATGATGAAAAATAAGTCGCAGAACGTCACCATAGGATGGTAGCTTTCTTCCACATATTGTCTCAATTGTTTGTCCAATAAGCCACATTTCTGTTGATTTTCTAGTCGCTACTGAACTTGCCATATTTTACATCCTGTTTGTGCATGATGCCATTTGACACTCTCCTACACTGCTATGATGCTATCATCTCAACAACACAAGTAACATACCTACAGAAGATAACTACTCCACAATCCATATAATATTACTAATTTTTTTATTTCTGATATTTTTGACAGTAGTGCGGCACCCCTAAATATACTTCAAATGAGCTGATATTTTTGTCAGAAGTTATTCTTATAAAGGTTCACAATAATTTGAGGTACTATGTTATGATTTCAAAAAATTTGGACCAGTCTAATATACAAGGTGGGCCGTAAGTTTCCATACATAGGAAAAATAAACATTTTTTTATGGACAACCATTTTTATTTATATAATATGCTCTACATGGTTGCCATTGTTTTGAAAACACATTTCAATACGTGTTCCCCACTGTTGATGAACACGCATTAGCACAGTTGACGTTATGCTTGTAATGGCGTTGGTGATACGTTCCTTTAGATGATTTATGTCTCGTATCTTTTCCTGCTACACCATGGCCTTCAAGTGCCCCCAAAGATAGAAATCAAGGGGGGTGAGATCTGGGGATCTGGGAGGCCACTCCACAGGACCACGCCGACCAATCCAAGCATCCGGAAACTGCTGATCCAAATACCGACGCACGTGAATACCATAATGAGGTGGAGCTCCATCTTGCTGGAAGTAAACTGGAAGTTACCTTCCTCGTTTAGCAGGGATGGGAAAATCTCTTCTTGCAACATGTTAAGATACCTTTCGGCATTAAGATTTCCACTGACAAAAATTGGTCCAATAATTCTGTCACCATATCCCGGCCCACACCATCACTTTACCGGCACCTTGCATCTTCGTCGGACTCAGCCAGTTAGGGTTAGCATTACTCCAATAACGTATGTTTTGCCGATTAACCTCTCCATTGACGTAAAAATTTGCTTCATCAGTAAACAAGATCTTACGTCAAACGCATATTCTTAGGGTATCTGAAACATAAAAACAAACGTTTAATTTTTCCCATGTATGGAAACTTACGGCCCACCCTGTATATATATATATATATATATTAGGGTGGTCCAAAAAGTTAAAGCATTGACTAAGTTCTCTCCACAAGGTTGGTTTTATGCCTCTTGGTGTGGACAGTATTTGTGCAAAGTTTCACGTTATTCGGTTAATATTTAGGGGTCGCCCCACTTGCCCCCTTTTTGAAAATTTGGGAAAATATATAGACAACTGAATAACTAAATTTTTTTTTGGTTCTCAAAGAATATGAAAGAAAACAGTAAGACAATAGGACATGATAATGGGTGTATCTTCATTATTTCTTCTGCATCAGAGTCGCCTTGTATGGTATTGGTATCTGTTTTCGGTGGGCGGCTACGAGTTGTAGGAGGTACTGCTTCTGGTCCTCGTTTCGTGTCAAAGTGTCATTGTAGCGTTGTGCGAGAGCAATACCTCGCTCGGCAGCATCATTGACGACTTTCATCTTTAAGGCGCGATCTCTAAGTTCCCTGTAGTTCTTGTCATTTGGCCATTCCCGTGGATCTTTTTGAAGTAACTGGCGCGCTTCCTCCTTACCTCCAACTTTCAAGGCATCAAAGAGGGTCAATGTCCTTTTCGTGACGAAGGATGCCACATCATTTTCAACACCAGCTTCCGCCATGTCGATTCGTCGGGGGCAGCCATTCTTTTGGGGATGTTGGAGGTGTTGAACCATTCTCCTTTGGTATCAGGATCGATCCTATTATCGAAGAAGGCCAGTCCAATCAGATGCTCCGACAAGTACCACAGGTGGCGTCTTAGAGCTGTCTTCGCCGCTTGTGCAGCTCCTCCGTGTGGATTTTTCCAGAAGATGCAGCATTTTGAGATCATTGAGAGGAGCTTGTGTCCCCCATTGGCGCTTCATGCCAGTACTTGACGTAAATCAGACTGACAAATAAAGCCAGCTGAGTCACGTTTCGTTCTTCGCGTGCTGTGAGCTTGAATTGATAGTGAAAGAGGTAGATTTTGAGCGCATAAATCGCCTTCGCCATCCATCTCGCGTGGTGCATGGGACCCGGAGCTCGGATAAAGAGTTGACCACCAGTCTTTCCCCCCAGGAAGAGCAAAGATAGTTCAAGGAACTCCTTGTAGTCGTCATGAGGTTGGCTTGCCTGAAGAGCGTTAGGTAAGTAAGTGAGCATCTCTTTTCTCATCTCTTGGAGTTGAGGGTTCTCGAACAAGCTGTCCGATGCTGAGACAAATGCTTCGTGGGAGAGAGATGGCCATTCCTTTTGAAATCGCTTAAAAAGGCCTGTTTCAGGACTTCCTGTTGAACCAAATATTGAGGCAAAGACATCAGCAAGTACGACTTCAAGTATATGATGTCGACAACCCCAAACTAGCTCGTGACCCAATGCTTCTTCAATCCTGACACAGGCTCCACGATGTAAACCCGTGTTTGACGCAGTGGTATCGAAGACGAGACCTCACATGCTGTTCCACGTTCCATAATTTCATAGTTTGAAGGCATGCCTGGGCCTGTGCTTCTCCAGTTCCTTGTTTCATCTTTGGGACACCAAGCAGCTTCTCCTGTCCATTGAATGTTATAAGGATTGCTATCCGATGCACATTCGTCTTCTTCCCTTCAATGCCGGGGAGAAGCTTTCCGTCCCAATGGAGAAGGACAGGGTCTTCTAGAGAGAATGATTCTAGGTCTCTTCTCGAGCTGCCTGTTCTCGCCCACTTTCTCTGTAGCGATGAATAGAGCTCCGAGAGCACGTCATCCCAGACAGATCATGCCCCGCGGCCTGTAATACAGCTCCAGTTACGAAAACAGCATTCCGGTCAGAAAGATTGGTGCGATCCATTGCTCCAATGACTTCTGGAGATTGGAAAATGTTCGTAACCTTGTTCTTGGGACGCTTTGGTGCCGGAGCTTCAGACGAAGAAGGAATCGGAACCGATGGTCTATAGTCGTCGTCGTCTTGCGAAAAAAGGGAAGAAGAAGAAGAGGAAAGATCAATTGATGACACTCCTGCTTCTTCCAAATCTTTCTGTGTTGCTTCATGCCTTGCCTTCCTCTTGGCTTCCTTCTCCATTCTGGATCGCTTTCTGTAATCTTGTGTAGTCGTTTCCTTATCAATGCCAGCCATGCTGCAAGAATTGACGCCCTTGCGCTGCATGGACAGGAAATTTCGGTCCTCAACGTTGACGATTGTGCTCATGGCATCACTGGTTGCGATGTCAAACAGTTCCTGGATGTCCGCTTTGAAGATGTCTTCATTCATTCTATCGCTGGCACGTTGCCTGGTCCTGTGCTTCTTGAGTGTTTTGTAGCGGTCTAAAGCTTTGAAAGCTTACGGACACAGGAGTCGATCCGTTGAGTTGGGATCCGCGCTCGGGTCCAGACTTCAATCACCCTCTGGCATGCCTGGTTCAGACTGTCGGAGGTGGTTTGCTTTTGATTGATGTGGTGGTATTGCCCCAAGAGGAGGGCGTCAAGGCATGTAGGGAGCCTTGACGTGGATAAAGTTCCAGTTGCCATCCCTAGAAGCCAAACTTTTGGAATTGATCGAGTTTGAGCCATCGGACCTACGGAAGAAAAAGTACATTATATAATATATATATTCAGAGTGGGGCGACCTCTAAATATTCACCAATCACGCTGCAATTTTGCACAGACCATGTGGACACTAAATGGAAAAACCACACTTGTGGAGACTATCTAAGACAATTTTGAAATTTCCCCTTATGGATTTGGACCACCCTAATATATATATATATATATATATATATATATATATATATATATATATATAATATATATATTATATATATATATAATGTGAAGAAATGTGTATATACACCAGGACAAGGGGGGCACAAGAAAAGACCAATCTCAAGCAAAAATGTTGATAGCTCTAACAAATGAATTTGTTAACACAGGAGATAACATATGACACCAGAAAATAATAACTACTTGCATAGGAGTATGAGGCGGGGGTCTGGGGGGGAGACAGCCCCCCCCCCCCCCCAGGACTAGGGAATTGAGCATTTTCAGGGCAGATTTTTCCTGACATTCCTTTGTTTTTTTTACTGCTTGAAGTGAATTAATTACTTGCTACTATACTTGTACAGGGTGTCCCATAAGTCCGGCATCATAGGAGAAATTCATATTTTTCTATTTCTACAAACCATAATTCATATTTTTCTCTTTCTACAGGCCATAATGTCTGTGAGCAAGGAAGAACGAATCCAGATAATTCTACTCATAGGAAATCGGAGTCAAAGAGAGGCCGCTGCTGAATTTAACAGACTGCATCCAGACCGCGAGCCAATAACACAGAGTTGTGTTAGCAGACTTGTTGCAAAGTTTAAGGAAACAGGATCCATAGAAGATAAACCACGCAGTGGACCTTCAAGGAGGTCCACTGACGATGATACAGCGACTGCTATCCTGGCTCATTTTAACAGAAGTCCCAATAAGTCTCTTCGGCGATTGTCCGCCGAGACAGGAGTGTCGAAAAGTAGCATCCATCGCATTCTTCAGGCTCACAAATGGCATCCATATAAACTTCAGATCCTACAGAAATTAAGCGAAGATGATCCCGACCGGCGGATGGAATTTTGTGAATGGGCTACGGAACAATATGCTCGGGATGCCAATTTCCCGTCCACCATTCTGTTCAGTGACGAGGCTGTTTTTTATGGAAATGTTGAGGTAAATCGACAGAACACCTGCTACTGGTCTCAAAACAACCCTCACTGGTATACCTCTTTAAAGGAACAAGGTGCATCTCGGGTGATGGTATGGTGTGTCATTTGGAAGGATCGCATCATAGGCCCCCTCTTTTTCGATGAACATGTCACTGGAGGCACCTACCTACGTATGCTCAAGGAAGAAACATTTTCCAGTGTCTTGAACGAAGAAGGAAATTTTCCAACATGGTTCCAGCAAGACGGCGCTCCTGCACATTACAGCACCCAAGTAAGGGAATACCTGTACCAACAATTCCCTGGTCATTGGATAGGACGTCGAGGGCCTGTGGAATGGCCAGCTAGAAGCCCGGATCTCACGCCACTAGATTTTTATCTCTGGGGCCACTTGAAAGCGCTGGTATACGCAGAGAAAATTATGAGTGTTGAACATTTTCGGCAGCGCATTATTGGGGCATGTAACACCATTACTCCTGACATCATTCACCGTGTGCTTGCTGACTGGGTATCACGTCTGAATTTGTGTATTGAAAACAATGGTGGACATATTGAGCACGTTTTGTAAATAAAAACTTTTGTTTTGCCTTCTTTTATTATTTTTCCTATGATGCCGGACTTATGGGACACCCTGTAGTTAATAATTAAAACGTAAGTTGAGGATTTACTGAATTCTCTATCAACTGCAATGCCGTAGTTTTGCTTGTCATTTAGAAATGTTGTAGCAAAATTTTATCCCATTTTTGTAAATTGTAATGTTTTTTATGTCAAAAAGGCTTTAATATATGTTACTCATACTCTAACCTTTGTGTTATTTTATGCTACACATAGTGCTTATGCGGAAATCAGGGCACCCTGAAAATTGTTTGGGCAAATTTTTTCCGCCCCCATCCCAGTAAAGTGCTATCTCATACGCCTATGACTACTTGGATCTGGTATTCACGAATAACACGAACCTGATCAATGTGATCAAATATCCTAGACCACAACATTATCGAGGTTTCCACTAATATGGCGAGAGCACTAAAGGAAAATAATTATACGGAAGGAAGAGTAAATTTGAGATTTTTAACCTGAACTCCAAGACTATAAATTGGGAGGAAATCAGATCCCATATGTCACAAATACAGTGGAAAACAGTCTTAAAGGATAAAACAAGTGAAGAACTGCTAATAACCTTGGTAAAAAAGACGCTGGAAATCTTAGAAAAATATGTTCCGAAAGTACAGCCAAGGGGAAAGAGGAACTATTTCGAGAGGCAAAAACGAACACTATTCCACAAGAGAAGGAGAGTAGCCACGAAGTTAATTGCACAGACAACATCACCAAACTCGTGATACAAGTAAAACTGGGAAATACACAGGGAAATACAAACCCTAATTAAGGGCTATTCAGAGAAAGAAGATGAGGTGAAAACAATAAACTATAACCCAAAATACTTCTATAGCTTCGCGAAAAGAAAAACAAATGTGGACCACTACCGCACCCTTAAGGAAAGAGCAAGCGGTAAAAATCCAAGGTATATCTTCATTAAAATCGGAAGTACACCACTCATTTCCACAAGGAACAGTATTAGCCCCACTCTTATTCATTATCGTGCTGACAGTTACAGACACTGAAGAAGACGACAACAGTATAGTAACATCCTTTGCTGATGATACAAAGATCAGCAGAAAAATCGGCAGAGCAGAAGAGGTGGAAACCCTGCAGAGGGACACAAACAGAATATATAAATGGTCAGAAGGCAATAACATGAATTTTAACACCGAGAAATTTCAATTCTTAAGATATGGAAGAAATGAAGAACTTAGACAGCATACTATGCCCAAGACAGACGAAAAATTTAGAGAAGTGCGAACGTAAAAGATTCAGGAGTAATAATGACCGATGATGCAAAATTTGAAACAGAATCAGATATTGATAAATAAAGCAAAAGGAGTTACGGGACAGCTACTGAGAATCCTAAAAAAAATGGACAAGAAGGTAATGATTCTCCTGCTGAAAACATTGATCATACGAAACTTGAATACTGCTCAGTCTTGACGTTCCCATACAAAAAAGAAGAAATTAGTAAACTAAAAGCCCAGAGGAATTTCACAGCCAAGATTGATAGCTGCAAAGAACTCAACTACTGGGAAAGACTACGTAAATTAAATCTGTATTCGCTGGAAAGAAGAAGAGAGAGGTACACCATAATTTACATATGGAAAATTATCGAAAAACTGGTACTTAACTTCAAACTAAACCCAATTAACATCCAAACACGACTGAAAAATAGGAAAGGTAGAATGTGTAGTATTTTCAAACTAAAGGCCCGACAATAGACATCTTCAACACTGAAGGAAAATAACTTGGTTGTCGGAGGGCCAAGACTTTTTAACCAGCTTCCGGAGGACCTCTTCTTCAAAAGAAGACTAGATTCCTGGCTCAGGATGGTACCAGATGAACCGGGTGTGTCTGGCTAAGTGGGATGAAGATCGCAAGAAAGCAACTCGCTCTGCCCTCAGGCCAACCCTAGAAGTGGGGCTACCCGTTTGACCTTCGTGTGAAGAGAGACCAACGCACAGAAGTTTTACCAGGTTTATATATATATATATATATATATATATATATCAGTGGCGTGCGGTCCATGGAAGCAAGGGAAGCAATGCTTCCCTATTCAAAGAAAGAAGAAAATGCTGTATTATACTTTAAAGTTTAAACAGTTCAATATGTGTTAATAATTTGTACAAAATCATTTTATTATACTATTTATAGCATTTGATTGGTAATCAGGTGGATACATAGTATATACATTGGTTGCCGTTCGTGCAAAAACCTTTAAGAAAGCCGACGCAAAAAATCTCGAGTCGGACAACAATTGACGAAATGCATCCTTTTTCCCAATGACTTTCGCTTTTTTTTTACTGTTACAAATTGTTTCTTTCCATTCTAAAAACTCATTTAATGTTTAATAATGTAGTATTTATTGAATACAACAAGTTTCATATATAGTTTTTCTACTAAAAAATTTCATGGCCATGTTAAGCGAAAAAAAATATATATTTATCGTTATTTTATCCTTCCCTATGTCAAAAAGGAAGCAATTTAGAAATCCCTGTCCAGATCTTATAGTTAATTTTCTTGAAATATCTGGCAACTTTACGTGCTGTCTGCTGTCATTCTCTCATTTAAAGCGAATATGTAACTATGCTAGAAATGCGCAAGGGTAAGAAAGGCTTGCAAGTTTAGCTTTAATCTCAATTGAGAAAAAGCTTCTTAAGGATATGAAAACCGATGCCTTTTACGAAGAAATAATAGATATATTTAATAAAAAAGAAAGAAGAATAGAATTAACCTATAAGTAAAGTAAGTAGATGATTATATGTGTTTTGTTTTTATTATATACTAGTATTTTAAAGTTTTATTGTTATTTTATATAATCTTTGTTGTTTTTGCTTGAATTGCTTCCCCTTGACGAAAAATCACCGCACGCCACTGATATATATATTTAGTGGCCCAACGGTAGGACCACTATAATATGTACAATAAAATGAAACGATTTTGGGGGTCACCAGTATTGACCTTTCAGCCAACAAACAATATTTAATAAGGAGATAGAAATGACTGGTTTTCGTTTAATTAGAAAAATAAATAAATTATTTGTTCAGTGATTAACAATTGTGATTATGATAATTGTGCAGTATTACAATGACTGATTATTAACAATAAGAAATGGTTTTTATACAGTATAAGGGTTAAATGCTACAATAGTGACAAGAAACAATAATTTAGGTAATGGGATATATGGTATTGAACACACAACAATAAGTAATTAAGCAAATAATGACGGAGGTAATGAAAGTAGGTACTGATACAATAAATGAATAGGCCTAACTGCGGTCGTAATGGTGAGTTAGACTGAACGGTATTAAGGACACTACGAAGAGTCTAATTCGGTTAGGCTGGGAGTATATTGAATTTGTAAGCTAACCAAAAGTAGTTTACGAAATAAACAGTAGGGCAAATGAGCTGGTAGCCTACGTGAGGTTTACACACCTGAGATTTTGATGAGGAAGATAACTCTGAAGACGGAATGCTACAAGACAGGCTGCGTGATGAGATCTTGGTGAAAGGAAATGAAGTGTCGCACGTCGAATTAAATGAATGGTGAGTGAGATGAAGGCGAACGGATGGCGTCAGTTACATCTTGCAGAAGTGATGTTGCTTCCAGGGAGATGAAATAGTAGTATGCCTCAACGGAGGCGACCTGAAGTGGATTGGCACTTTTATAGGCTCGGTGACGCTAAAAGTTTTGGCGGGGATTTTCGAGAAACAAAAGTAAAATAAGTGTTCTTTTGTGGTCTCTTCTTGCCTACGTGTTTGGAATTTTACAGCCATGTGAAGGAGGCGAGGAAAAGGAATTTTCCTTTATGCTGCTACGTGTATATATATATATATTCGAGACTGAAGCAAACAATTTTTTTAGAACTTTTAAATTGTTATAAAAGTAATCAAAAATCATAATTACAGCTATCCTAAAGACGATGGTGTTATGTGGTGTAGCACAGAAAAGATTCCCAATTTAAGAGAAAAATTGCAAGAAATGAGGTGGGGGGGGGGGGGAATTAATCAGTACATACAAGGTGTCTACAAAAGATCCGAAATCAAGTAAAAATTCCCGTCTTAAAGAAAGTGATGTAAGCAAAAACACATTGCAACAGCTAATAGTCAGACTCGCCAGGTTTATGAAGCACAGTTCACACTATCGTCAACAATACAACAACAACAACAGTACAGACTTAACATTAATTAACACCTGACAAACTCTTGGTGTGATGCAGAGAACGATTGGATGTGTGTCAAGCTACAAGCAATACACACATCGAGATTGTCGAACTTTCTAAAATAATTTGACGGGTCTAACCTTCATAGGTTGTAAACCTTTCATAAATGCGTAGTGGTGGTGTAGTGGTTAGCGTCGCTGACTACAAATCCATCGGCCCCGGAATCGAGACCCGGTGACGGCAGCCGGCGCGCAGAAAAACCCAGCTGTTCACCCTTCCACACAATAAAGAAAGTGGTTGGTAGATAAATGGGTACCCTGGGTGGCCTAGTGGTTAAGACGCTGGGCTGCTGGTGGGGTGTGGTTCGGATTCCACATTAAACTGTAGGTCTAAAGGTGGAGTGAAAAGCTTGACCTTCGTCAGAATGAACAATTCGGGCGGAAGCTAACCAAAGGTTTTTCCAAAGGTATATATATATATATATGTAAGTTAAGCATTTTACCTATTGTAACAATAATGATGAAATTTATAATCATAAGAGATGCACAAATTCTTGCCTAATTCTTGAAAGGAATTATTAATCCTTTGTTTCCCATAAAAAGTAAATTAAATAAATAAAATTATAATAAATTTAACAGCGACGTTTCTGTTTCCATGGTAACATAGTCACCCCATTTTCTTCATGTCACTTTACATCTCGATCGATAATGGGGAACATTTAGGCTATCCGGGCAGTGGTTCAAATTCTGCCCAAAATACTCTATTATGAAATTTAAAACTGTTATTTACATGCAGGAAAAGTTGGTAGAAGACAAAAGACCACTTTAATATATTGAGGTCTTTAGGTAGGTCTATTATATCGTCTATCATAGACTGGTTATCTGCCCGAATGACATTAACTTCGTAAGATATCTGTTTTTGGGGTATTTTGTAAATATAAATTATCTAGGCCTACAAGTATATATATATATATATATTATATATATATATATATATAGTACATCGTACGTAGATAATAGTGGACTTATAGTTTTGCATATTGATTTTCGTTAATCAATAAGATATGTATATACTCCTTCATGTACAGAACTTACATGAATACATGCCTTATTATTATTTATTATTATTATTATTATTATTATTAGGGGATAAAAATTATGTTTCATTATTAGTCCATAATCATAAGTATCCTTTAGACATTTGACCTTCAATTTATTATTAGAAAATTTTGAATAATATTAAAATAGTTTGACGAGATGTAGGCTTTGGAGAAATACACTCGACTGTATAAATGCTTCGGTCCGTACCGCTAATTTCAGCGTTAACACACACGAAAAATCAAGATAAAAGGTAACCTCTACGTAAAATAACGCACAATAACAACTTAATACTAATTCTGTTACTCACTTTTATCTTAAAATATAGAAAAATGACTAGAAATACACTCCTACAACGAAAATATCACAAACAGAGCTAACAACAGCTCTCCAACGGTTGAAGCAACTCTCCCAAATGCCAAGCGAGAAAGTCTTTTAACTATCAGGATCCCCAATTCTCCCTTTTCATTGGCTTCTGGGGGAGGAGGGGGCATATGGGAAAAGAACAATGAACTGAGAGAGAGAGAGAGAGAGAGAGAGAGAGAGAGAGAGAGAGAGAGAGAGAGCATACTTCATTCAGTTTACAATTTAGACTTTAGAGGGTAGGGTCCCGATCAAAATATAACTACTTAAAGATGTATCGAGTGTGTCCCCGTTATCGCTGTAATTATTATCATTATCATTACCGTTATAATCATTATCATTATTATTAATTATCACGAATGAACAAACAGGTTTTAATACTTTTAATTAGAATAATATTTAATTAGTAAGAAATTACCGTATAATTAGCGTAAATCTCTCTTTCTCACGCTCCCTCTCTCACACACACACACACACACCACACACACACGCTCGCTCTCTCTCTCTCTCTCTCTCTCTCTCTCCTCTCTCTCTCTATATATATATATATATATATATATATAATATATATATATATATATATATCACTTGGAAACTCGAATGGCACATGCTTCTTTGACCGAAATTTTATGAAAACCGTAAAATCGAAAAAAATTGTCCAAAACAAATGAAACGAAAATAATAAGGCTGCCATATTGCTTGGGGGAAAACCGCGTCTCGTGCTCAGGACAGACGATGAACAGACGAACAGACAACGAACAGACGTGTCTGTTTCGGGGCTCGTTCTTATGCTCGTTCGTTCCCCTTCTCTCCAAAGTATAAATATAAAAAGAATCCTTTTAATATTTGTATAATGTGGAGCCTTGGTAACTGCAGCTTGATACAAGAGCGTCGTATACTGTACTCGTATTTTTAAAAATTATTTTTATAGCTTGCTTAAACTAGGATACATATATATATATATATATATATATATATATATGATGCAAATCCACAAGGAAAAAGAGCTCATATATATATATATATATATATATATAATATATATGATGCAAATCCACAAGGAAAAAGAGCTTATATATATATATATATATATATATAATATATATATATATATATATATATATAGTACAGTATATATATATATATATATATATATATATATATATATACTGCAAACCCAAAGGAAAAAGAAAAACTCATTCATTCATTCATGTGTTTAATTGTGAAATTCATCCCATATATATATATACACACACACACACACCCACACACACATACACACACTATGATTTGCCTTTCATATCCAATCTTTTAAAATAAATAATAAATGTAATATCAATACTAAATATAGACAACATTATAACTAACAAATATACCCCTCGGTGGTGTAGTGGTTAGCGTCGCTAACTACGAATCTATCGGCCCCAGGATCGAGACCCGGTAACGGCAGAAAAACCCAGCTGTTCATCCTTCCACACAGTAAAGAAATTGGTTGGTAGATAAATGGGTACCCTGGGTAGCTTAGTGGTTAAGACGCTCGGTTGCTGGTGGGGCGTGGTTTGGATTCCACGTTAAACTGTAGGTCTAAGGTGGAGTGACAAGCTTGACCTTTCGCCAGAAATAAACAATTCGGGCGGAAGGTTAACAAGCTCAGTTTTCGAAGAAAACGTTTGTTTAAATCTCAAAAAGAAAAAATCTTAAATACTTACAAAAGCACATTCTCTTCTTATACAAAATCTAAGTATTTTATATAAAATTTTTCGCTTGTAATCTTAAAATTAAAATTAATTTTATTTTTCATTTGCAAACTGTTGTTTAGAACATTATAAACTCTGAAAATATTGCGGGTAAGAAGATTGCAACTGTATTAATTTTTAACCCCTCCCAAAAACAAAAAAAACAAAAACTATATTAAATAATTGGTCTAAAAATAATGTACGCGTTGGCAACTGCTCTCATTTTGAGGACAACATCTGTTCGGCATTGAAGGCCAGGTGTACGAACAGTTCTTAAAGGACGTCAACCGTGAAAAGTAGGGAGAGGTCTTCGTATACACGCTTCACGAAATTGGAGCCCTCAAAATTTTAGCTAAAAGAGAAGGAACAGCTAAGAATTGGATAAATATTTATATCCACTTGTTCATTGTGGATAAGAGATACTGCAGTAACATGTGGTTAAAATTATGGGTATGATTTGATAGGGTAAGTTAAAAGTTTGTATGTATTATAAGTGTTTTGTCATACGTATGTTCAGGGGCTAAATCAAAGGTAGAAGAAAGGCAAATCAAAGGTAGAAGAAAGGCTTAACTTTTTTTTCATTTAGAAAACACCTTTCCGCCCATACACTCACTTAGAGTACGAGCAGCTCGCACCATCATTGTCAAGTACATGGGGCAATGGTTCCCAATATTCTGTGGCTCGAGGCGCCCCAATGACGTCTCTTCTTTCGTGACACCTCCGAGGAATTTCGTCTCCTACTGTTCAACTGTTCAACATTCAATTTCTCCCCGACCCCACACTCCATCACCACGTAACTTCAAACTGAGCCTCGACAATTTCTGTATGATGTACGTAATAAATGGCGAATGTCTTGTTTTATTTGAATTTTTCATCTGTTCAGGAACTTTTGAAATTTCAATTACAATTCCGGATCAAAAAATATATTAAACCGACATATTAAACCTTTGTCAAAGACTTTATAAGTCTGCGTCTTAGCATTTAGTTGGTTCACCTTTAACTCTAATTAGGCTTCCAATTAGGTCGACGATGACGCAAAAGAGATTTGTTGGCCTTTCATTAATTTTGATTGAAAATATCTTTGCATCATCACTAGACTATTCAGATTTGACTGCAGATTTTGTTAGCACGAAAGTGAGTAAAATCAACGTTTAGGTTGCAATAACCTTTTCTTGGCATGTATTCATTGTCTAATGTAATTACAAAGTTTTCCTTTCTCATTCATGAGGTGTCATACTACAATGATTTACAAATTACAATTACTATTTACGGCTGGCAAAAGAAAACGAAGATACAAAGAAAATTGATTTTGATACGCATTTCAGGGTAAACTGTTCAATAATCACACACACACACACATATATATATATATATATATATATATATATATATATATACTCTCAGTGTTGGGCACTAAAGCGTTAATCCGATAACAGTTAATTAACGAAGTTAACTTTTTTTAACGGAAGTTAATTTCCATTTATCGTTATCGGACCAGTTAACTTCCGATAACTCGATATTTAGTCTGTTAAAGTCCGTTAACACGTTAACTGCGAGGAGTCATTCACGGAAGATCACCGCTCCGCGAATGAATTCAAACCGCCATAACTTCAGTTCCCGCAATAATAATTCTCTGGTAAACTAAAATTTAGTTAATGGTTAGTGGTTACAAGGGTTTCAAAACATGTAATCAGTACATTTTTTATTAAAAATAAAAAAAAGAAGTTATTAAGCAAAAAAGTTGCAAAACTTGATAAAAATACAGTTAAATACCTATTTATTGTTGGATTTTGCATAAATAAACATTTTCTATGGGTCTTAAAGCTTTTTTCCTTGATTTTTTTAAATGTTAGTAAAGGAATAGTTATCGTTAACGGATTATCGTTAACTTCCGTTAACTTTGTAGTAAAATTATCGGATTATCGTTATCGGAGTTAAAAATTGGGGTTAACGGATTATCTTTATCGAAGTTAACTTTTTGGTTAACGGTGCCCACCACTGTATACTGTATATATATATAGGGTGTCCATAAAGTCACGCATCATAGGAAAGTACATTTATTTTGTATTTTGTTTATTTACTTATTTTGTTTTATTTATTTGTTTGAAATGATTCCCACCAATCTCAAAACATGTTTGTAAACGAAAAAGCAGGTTTCTTTGAATGTTCCTCATCATATTATATTTGGCCTGATGGAGACATAAATAAATAGACATTGCTTGTGTTTCTTTGATGCATGACTTTAACAGTTTTACGTATCAAAATAAGTTTTCTTTGTTTCAGTTTTCTTTTGTCCGACGTAACTTGTAGATTTGATGTTGACTGGGATTTGCAATTTGTACTACTCACATGAGAGGGTGAGGAACGTTTGTAAATGAATTGAACTTTTATGATAAGACTCGGTAATTATATTAGACTATGATGTAGCCTATTTGTGCGATTATCAAAGCTTACCTACATATAATTGGTCCACGCTTGTGTAATAACGATGTAAATAACTTCATGCAATCAATTTTGAAGAGAAATTTTTAAGCCAGTGAAACTTTAACATTTACCTTAAAGCTCATGAACTACTTAGATTTTGAGAACAGCGGCTTTGGATGTGAAGTTCAAAATCTTAATGGATGTGGTATTTTGTAAATTTATGGACCGACAAGCTTTTCCTCGATTTTGGAAAAAGAGCACTAAATTTTGTACATAGTAGGCTGACCAAATTTAGGCAGGATCTGTCCGCAATAACTTAAAAATTTCCACTGAACATCGTTTGCATTAAATTATTTGCACGTTATAATGCCAGCATGGATCGACTGGATGGGTGACGGTTCTCTTCGTCCAGATGAAGAAGCAACCCGTGGTTCGGATCCCACACTAGGTCCCCTCTGTTACATGACTTTGCCATTACGAAGGCAGTTAAATAACATATACAGTTTGTATTAAAAAAAAGGAATAAATTATAATCAGTAAAATTATACTTTGCTGAATCCATATCGTCATTTGTACGACGTATTGACAGGTGGCCCCGAGGCATTTTGCCCATTACAATATATATATATATATATATATATATAATATATATACAGGGCGTCCAAAAAAAATGTATACACACTTTAAATAATTATAAAGGCAGTGTTTATTAAAATACATTTCATTTTCAAAATGTAATAGAATCTACAGACATTATTTAATTGTTTTGTCAACGCCTGTTTTCAAACTGACGTCCGTTCTGGTCCAGGCACTGCTGATAACGCGAAGCAATGGAATCGCAAACATCACGAAACATTTCGTTTGGTATTTGTGTGCATTCTCGTTCAATGGCTGCTCTCAATTCAGCGACTGTTGCAGGTTTTATAGCGTAGACTTTGTCTTTTAAGTATCCCCATAAAAAAAAGTCTAGTGGTGTGAGGTCTGGTGAACGCGGAGGGTATTCTACGAAACCCCTTCGTCCAATCCACATCCACATCGTGCCAAGTACCACTCGCAATACTCCACTCTTCGGTCCGGATCATGTTCATTAATAGCATGGACTAATCTTGGAATGTAACTTTTCCATTGACAACGCTTCAAAATGCGTTGGACAGACGATTCTGAAATTCCTACCTCACGACTCGCTTGCCGCACAGGTTTTCTTGGACTTTGGTGATACGTTTCCAGTACTCTTTCTTGCTTTGTGGGGCTTGTCAATGTCCGTGGTCTTCCGGAACGCTTCTTGTGGACATTCTGAACAGTTCCATCGGCTTCAAACTTATCTCTAATTCGAGTGATGGTAAGTCGCGTTGGTGGATCTGTTTGAAACTCCCTCCTAAACTGTCTTTGCACTTCAACTGCGTTTTCACACTTCCAGTAGCATTTTAGAATGAATTTCCTTTGTTCAAAGCTTAGTCTGACTGCCATTATTAATTCTAATGGGTTTAACTTGGAAAGAAAGAAACATCAATTGAGCTATCAGCTGTTAAAGTGTGTATACATTTTTTTGGGACGCCCTGTATATATTAGAGTGGTCCAGAGAATTAAAGGTTAGATTTTATCTTCTCCACAAGGCCGCCCCTGTTCCTATTCAAGGTACGAATTTATGATAAAAATTTGAATCCGATTGAACAACATTTAGAGGATGCGCAAAAAGTCGACTTTTTGTGTTCTTCACAGAAAAACTGAAAAAATTTAATTTTCACCTTGACTCAGTTAGTAATTATGTCCATAACACGAAAATCCTTGTGTTTTGGCTTCAGGAAGACAGGAAAAAGAAAAACTGAATACTAGACCAGATTTACTCACGACAAATTATAATTATTTCTTCGATAGAACGGTCTTGGTTGCCGTCGGTAACATCTGATGAAGCTTCACCACCCTCAGTAGAAATTGCTTTTGTTCTTCGCTCTTTGTTAGTCATGGCCAAGAGCTTGTGCCACGGCGTTAGTGACAAACATGGCCCGACGATCTGTGAGATTTGCTTTGTCCAGGGTGGCAACCACTTGCGGTGTGATGACCTCTTTAGGCTTCTTCAGTCTCTTTGGGCGAGAGTGCGTCGACGTTGAGGGAGTGCTGACTTTGAAGTCATCATCTGAATCCGAATGAGTACTGACACTGGCACTACTCGACGTCTCGTTCTCCACCACCACCGAGATGGAAGGGACCGACTTCTTCGCCGCCTGAGCTTCCACCGCATGCTTCTGCTTTCGGGCCACTTCCTTCTCGATCCTGGAGCGCTTTCTCTTCTCCGCCAGGCTGTTGTCAACCGAGCCCATGCGCGAACTGGAGGTGTCTTCGCACCGCATGATGAGGAACGCTTTGTCTTCCTCATTCGTCATAGTGTTAAGAGCATCCTTGCGTGAGATGTCGAAGAGAGACTTGAAGTCATCAATGAACATCTGCTCCTTGACTCTGTAGTTCTCAGAGGACTTATGACGTTTTTTTTTAGCGCTTTGTACGCATCGTACAGTTTTAAAAGCTGTCGCTCACCATCGTCAAGTCTCTGCACTGGAATCCTAGCCTTCTAGTAGACTTTGGCGGCTTCGATGGCGAGCTTGGCACTTGCCCCAATGGTGACGTGCTCTTCTACATGATGAAAGGCCACCTTTCGTAGAACGTCACCCTTGGTGGGTAGTCTCCCACATACAATGTCCTTCTCTGGCTTTCCTAGAAGCCAAACTATAAAGGAACTTCGAGTTTCCGCCATTGTCATTTCACTTGAAAAAGGCAGAAAATTTTACTCACTAAAATTTGAGCTACAGAGCACGTTTGTCGGGGTTATCAATTAGACAAAGCGCAGAACTCACACAGAACTGATAAAATACAGCTAGACCAGCTTTCAGCAGCACAAATGCGAAGACAATAACTACAAAACCTAAAACGAAGACAAACAACATAGTCAAAGAAGTCGATTTTTTGTGCGACCTCTAAACGTGTTCCGAGGGGTCTAATGTTTGGCATGCGTGAACCTGTTGAACATAGGAACAGGGGCAGCCTTGTGGAGCGGGGTTTTTCCGACTTTTATTTTTTCCCCTATACGGGTGGCGCAAAAGTCGCGCATCATAGGAATTTTGAGTCTCGTGAGTTATGAACCATCATTTTTGCAAACCTTTCTCAAGCGGATTTTACTCAATAAAACAACATCTTTGAATGAAACATGAACTTTTATTCAATGAATATTGAAATGAAAAGTAAATGATGGGTTAGGTTAGGTTTCTGTTGTATTATATGAAAAATGAAGTAAATGATGGGTTATAACCCACAAGATCCTGAATTTTCAGTATTGACTGTAATATATTATTTTTTTTAGTTTTAGGTAGGGGATGGCTGCGAAATTAACAATAGACGAGAGGGTGAGCTTGGTTTTAATGTATGGAATACCAGGTATAAGTCCAGGGGTGCAGTGCCAATTTTATAGTGCCGGAGCTCTGGTGGGCCTGACAAAAGCCTGCCATTTCCTATCCTGTTTCTATATATGCCACACGATGACTAAGTATTTCGTGTTTGCACTCACTCACTAAACTGTTGATAATTAATGGAGACAATTTTTTTGTTGCTTGTTATGGTAATTCCTCCAAACTTCCTCTTGCAGAGGTGCCGGAGCGGCGCTCCGGTGAGCTCCGGCAGCACTGCACCCCTGGACCGTATAACAAATCGCTGAATCGGCACAGAATTTAAATTTTGTACAGATTCATCGATTTGTAGCACCTGGTATTCCATGCATTAAACCAAGCTCACCCTCTCATCTATTGTTAATTTCGCAGCCATCCCCTACCTAAAATAAAAAAAATAATATACAGGGTGTCCATAAATGATTACCCTGATTAAAGCATGCTATAACTTTTAAATAAACACTCGTATTCAAACACAGTTTTAATCATAAGTAGATAAACATACAAAGTTTTGATACATAGTTAATGAACTTAATAAGCTTCCACATGTGCACCCCTAGTGGCACGTAAAATGTCTAAACGATATTCACACTCACGCCACACATTTTCCAACATTTATGGGTTAACTGTTGCAATTGCATCCGTAATGCATTCTCGCAATGTCCTGATATCTGGAACAACTGTTGCATAAACCAAATCTTTACCATCTTTAACAAGCAGTTTGAATGTTTTCCACCGTCCCATCGGAAACTGATGGTCTACCATTGCTCTTTCCCTTTTCCACGTTTCCAAGAATTTTTTCATCCACGACTTAATTAACTTCACATCAGGTGGATTCTTTCCATACTTTGTTCTGAGCCTTCGTTGAATACTGACAGGAGATTTTGTTTCTGCAAGCCACACAACACATTGTGCATTCTCTGTCACAGAAGCCATCTTAACTGAACAGCTACTACAGCGCTCCTAGCGGCGAATGCGGTAGACGAAACACACCAGCACAGAAACTCTATGCGTGTACGAGATCACCTGTAAAAAGAAAACGGATGTAAGATTCGTCATTAAAACATGAGAGCATACTGTTTTCAGGGTAAACATTTATGGACATCCTGTATTATAATCAGTGGTGTAGTGCTGTGGGAACGCGTGGGAACGGCGTTCCCTTACTTTTTTTGGTAGACGGAACGGCGTTCCCTCACTATTTCAAATAAATCCGAACTTACAAATCTCTAACGTCATGAAATTTTAATTCCCACCCCTAGAAGAAATATGAGAAAGAATCATTAACTGTTTCATTTCTTTTAGCTTCGACTGAGGCAATGCTGGCCTATAAAGATCTGGTGAAACAGTCACCACGGCGTAGCAGTTGTTAACTTTTTTTTAGTTAATCATTCCAATTGTTAGCTATTTTTATTGATCGTACTGGATGTCGTATATCTAATGACACTGGAAATACTGCATCTTCAACCTTGGAATATATCCTAATATCCAGTGCATATGACCTCAAAATATCCCTGAAATTGGTCAGATTTCAAAAGATTTCCCGGGGGGCTTACAGTGCCCCCGGACCCCCAGCTGTATGGGCTCGCCGCGCTTGCCATTGTCCCCCCCCGCATCTGAGTAACACTTTCAAAATGCGTTCCCTCACTTCTTTATTTAGCACTACACCAGTGATTATAATCAACACTAAAAATTCCTATGATGCGCGAATTTTGCGCCACTCTGTGTGTGTGTGTGTGTGTGTATGTGTGTGTGTGTGTGATACAGCTCAGAATGGTCCCCTGTGTAACATATATATATATATATATATATATATATATATATAGAGAGAGAGAGAGAGAGAGAGAGAGAGAGGGGCGGGGCCATCAGCTTGACCTCCGTGTAAAGAGAAACCAATGCACGAAACAACGTAAGATTCATGAGGTGTATATATATATATATATAATTATGCGGGTTGCTTCTATATATATATATATATATAATATATATATATATATATATATATATATATATACAGGGCGTCCCAAAAAAATGTATACACACTTTAACAGCTGATAGCTCAATTGATGTTTCTTTCTTTCCAAGTTAAACCCATTAGAATTAATAATGGCAGTCAGACTAAGCTTTGAACAAAGGAAATTCATTCTAAAATGCTACTGGAAGTGTGAAAACGCAGTTGAAGTGCAAAGACAGTTTAGGAGGGAGTTTGAAACAGATCCACAAACGTGACTTACCATCACTCGAATTAGAGATAAGTTTGAAGCCGATGGAACTGTTCAGAATGTCCACAAGAAGCGTTCCGAAAGACCACGGACATCGACAAGCCCCACAAAGCAAGAAAGAGTACTGGAAACGTATCACCAAAGTCCAAGAAAATCTGTGCGGCAAGCGAGTCGTGAGGTAGGAATTTCAGAATCGTCTGTCCAACGCATTTTGAAGCGCTGTCAATGGAAAAGTTACATTCCAAGATTAGTCCATGCTATTAATGAAGATGATCTGGACCGAAGAGTGGAGTATTGCGAGTGGTACTTGGCACGATGTGGATGTGGATTGGACGAAGGGGTTTCGTAGAATACCCTCCGCGTTCACCAGACCTCACACCACTAGACTTTTTTTATGGGGATACTTAAAAGAGAGAAATTGAGAGCAGCCATTGAACGAGAATGCACACAAATACCAAACGAAATGTTTCGTGATGTTTGCGATTCCATTGCTTCGCGTTATCAGCAGTGCCTGGACCAGAACGGACGTCAGTTTGAAAACAGGCGTTGACAAAACAATTAAATAATGTCTGTAGATTCTATTACATTTTGAAAATGAAATGTATTTTAATAAACACTGCCTTTATAAGTATTTAAAGTGTGTATACATTTTTTGGGACGCCCTGTATATATATAAAACTTCCATTTCTAGAAAATTATTTAAGCCAAGCTAAAAACGGGTATTGTAATAATTAGGGCAGTCAAAAGTTGACCGAAAAAAATTAAGAAAGTTGACCTTACGAATTGAAAAAATTGACTTATAAAGTTGCCTTTACTTTCAATAATAAAAACGATACTTTAATTACTTATTCTTGCTCTTCTACATCAGTTGACCGATTGTGGTAAATTATGAAGTATTTGCCGACATTTTCTGGCAAAAAATTGCGATCCTTACTTAATAATTTATTAAGCATGGAGAAAGATCTCTCTACAGCGGCAGTTGTTGGTTGACATTGCAAAAGCTGACCATAAACTGTTGGTGAGATTTCAGGTCTACTGAGGTTAATTATTTCACAAATACCATTTGTCTCGAGTCTTGTTTCAATGTATTGTTTGACTGAACACATATCTTCGCCAAGGTTGATAGAAGAAATGGTTTCATATGCCTCTCTAATGGTGCAATCAGATGCTTCCATCCTAGTCACTAAGCTAGCAATCAAACTATAATTCATTTTGATTGACATTAGTTGCTTTGGTAGTTTTTCATTAGCAACACTCTCTTTAGCCTTCTGAACAATGATTCCTTCATCTTCAAAATTTTCCACAATTGTCTTCACATTTGGAAAATTGTCTGCATAATAAAAAGCAGCGTTCAGCCAGCTTGCCCAACGTGTTACAATCGGTTCTGGAGGAGTTCCTATTTCAGCAAACAATTCCTTCCTTCTTTTTTTTTAACAGTAGAAGCCTTGACACATGCAATTAAAGTGTCAACATCACTATAAAATGCTCTTATTTGCATCACACAATTATGTAACAGATGCGCAAGACACGTTACATGGAAAAGTCTTGGAAAAAGTTGCTTGAGTGTCGCTCCAGCTGACACCATGTAACGAGCTGCATCAGACAGAAGTAAACAGAAATTTTCTCTTGGTATCTCGAATTCTTTTACAGTATCGTCAATCTTGTGTATGACAGTTCGTGCATTAACATTTCTAAGAAGAACATCGCACCTGATTAAATATGTTTTCTTGGGAACATCAATAGATCCAGCAAGTATGTTCAAATATTTTGAGCCCCTTACTTCACTTTCATCAACAATTAGGAAATTTTTAGTTATTTTAATTATTTATTCCAAAAAATTGACTTTATTTACCTCATTGCTATTTTTTGACCTAACAGGTAAAAGTTGACTTTTGGTTGACCTATTAACTTTGGTAATATACCCCCTACAGGTGTTTTTATTGCATTTTCAGTCGTTTCAGCGAAAAGTGCCCCATAGGAAACAATTTGACTTTATTGACTTTTGACCGCCCTAGTAATAATATAGTTGACAAGAAATTTTACCATAAAAATATCGTCAGCCTCCCTTACCATGTAAATTTTAAATACCTTCCGACTAAGGGGTTCCAAAAAACCTTAACCTCCCCATTTGCAGCTTACATATTTACTTATATCGAAATAGTTTTTAGTGATTATAAAAATACATAAAATTCTTTATTTATTGCAGGTATTAAAATTACTCTTGCTGATAAAGTGATAATATAATGGCTTCTCAATTAATTGGTGATTCGGAGAGGCAACGTGTGATAGATCGCATACGAGCAATAACATTTCGGGAAGCTCGTGATGCTGGAGCCATCTTTATAACACGTTCATGGGTTGCCAAAAAGTTGCGAAGAAGTGAGGACTTCGTCAAAAGAAATTGGAATAAAACTTTGGATGAATGTGAAATGGATACAACCAAATCTGGGCGCCCAAATTTGCCACTCTCTCAGGAAACAAAGGACATCATTGAAAGCGGTACGCGTAAGCGGAAAAACAGCTGTGCTAAACATTCTAGAGAGATGTCGAGAGGAAAGATCGTTAGTGGTGAGATCATTCGACTGTACCGTCATAGGCAAGGTTTAAAGCCTTGGCATGAACTTCCAAAGCCAAGAAAAACTCAACTTAACATCGATGACAGAATGTGCTTTGCCCATCATCTTGAAGATTCGGATGTGGATGATTTCATGCATTTAGCTGTCTCCGATGAATTTTTTTGTTTACGTAACACGTCGGCCTAACTACCAAAATGATCGAGTGTGGGCCACAACACCAGATGAAATCGATGACAATGAACATTATCGCGAATTATTAAAAAGTCAAGACTGCTCTGGTGTGTTTGTTTTGTTCACTGCAAAGCTCATGTGGGTGCTGAAGCCAAATGGTCAGAGTTGGGATGGACAGTTATTTTCGTGATATTATTTTATCCCAGCATGTCATTCCTTTTCTAAGAAATCCAAACAATGTTATGGATGTCGATCAGGTCACACTTCTGCACGATAAGGCCCCCTGCTTTAAGGCATTAGCCACTCAACAGTTGTTGCGGAACCATGAGATCGATTTCTTTGGAAATGAAGAATGGCCAGGAAATTCTCCTGACCTGAACGTCTGTGAACACATTGGATCAGTTATAAAGGACAAGGTTAAATGTCTCTTGTTTCAAGAACCTGCAGCAAATCGATTTTCGAAGGATACAATGACGCAACACATTGAAACTGTTTTAGCAAATTTGCGTAACGATCAAGATCTATTCACGTCACTTTTGGCAAGCTACCCAAAGCGAATTCAGACTGTCTAGTGTCTTGGAAGCCAATGGCGGGAACACCAAGTTTTAATTGTTTCTCATTAAATGCAGGATTAAATTCTCTTTTGTAAGGTATGTTTAGTTTTACTGTACCTCTAATGGTTTAGGCCATGGGCGGGGGGTCTAAGGTTTATTGGAGCCCCGTATACTTAAAGCAATCGGAATTAACATAGTTTTAATCATAAAAATACTATTAAACTTCGCCTCGTAAGAAACAGTTCAGATAATGCAGTTGGTTGTACCTATTCCAGTGGTTGTAAGCAATGCGATTTAGTTCATGTAGGTCAAACGGGAAAACTTTAAATGTCAGAATAAAACAGCATAAATATGCTTGTAGAACTTTCAATAATTCTAATGCATTATTTAATTAATTAAGTAGGGGTGTAGTAAACCTAAATTGCGCTTAGGGCAAAGTATGCGAGTGGTGGCCCCCCTCCCCAGCGACCCCTAACGAGGCGTAGAAAACAAGAAACATAATAATGGAACCTTTAATACTTTTAACCAAAAAAACTTAAAAATATAATATTTATCACTCTTTCAAAATGAAAAATGTTTAATTTTTTCAAAAAGTTAACATTCTAACAACACAAATGTCAAACGTCTTGTCTGTCAAAAAACACAAAACTTGCGTGGACGTTTTCCTTGCTGCTTCAAAAATGGAGAGATTAATTATCATGAACAATGAAAACTTTCGATTTTATGTAAATATATGTCAGAAAATGTTACATTACTTAATTTATATTGATTGTTGAAAAGTAAATGTTCTTGGAAAATAAAATTTTTGACAGCTATGTACAAATTGCCCCTTGCCTTAAGTGTGACAAAGTCATCCAGAATGTTATCAAAGTTACTTTTATGTGCAACATCCCTTTCGATGGACAAGATTGCCAAGTTGCCTTGTTTGACTCATGATAAACCTAAGGTACGTAGGTCTTGATGAGTTTTAATTTCGAAAAGCTACGTTCGGAACTGGCGATGGACACACATAGTGTCAGAAATATGCGTAAGATAATGGAGAGGTTGGGTAAGGTTTCAGTGTAGGCCTACTTCACGATCCAGTGAAGCAATTCAAACACCCCCAGTTTGTTACGTCATTCCCTGTGACGTTCAACGCCTTGTCTCTCCGGATCACCTTCTTGTCCAGTCTCGTCATCCATTCGTTCACGTGGTTCACTAACTCCTTCAACCCTTTCTTCACCTCGTTTGTCCTCTGGTTTAACTCCTTGTCCTTCCTGTTCACCTTCTTGTCCAATCTCGTTATTCATTCGTTCATCAGGTTCATCCTGTCTTCCATGATGTTCCGTTCTTGACCATCCTCATCACTTTGTTCAGCTCTATCTTGGTTTCTTTTTCTCTCTTTTTCTTTCTCCAACCAGTTATGTATGATAGTACTCCAGCACGAGATTGTGCTTCCCGTAAGGGTGGATCGAAAATGAGGTTTTTAAACTTTTTTTCGAAATTCAAATATGGCTAGTGCGGAAAATATGTGGGTGCTATAGATAATGACTGTGCATAAATATTAGTCCTGCGAAATTATATCTTCAGGTGCCACAAAGCCGTCGAAAAAGGTGAAATATAATGATTTTCTTATATTCTGCATTAGTACTGTAGTGAATACTCTTATTTTAGTTTCAAGTTAAATGTTAATTTTACCGTCTTGAATTTCGGAATAGTATAAATTCATTTTAAATTAGTTACCCCATTATAATTCAATTGTGAACCACATTAATACTAATTTTATGTATACTATATTATTTTATTGTATGTAAACATAATTAATTATATATCACAATTGTCAGTTAATCATTTATATTCAAATATTTATTTTAATCTAATGCCATGTCCATTCCATTTTGCAAATAATAATAGAAAACCAAAGGTTATATTTTCCACCTTTGGTACTGTCGTAGTTTCGCCTAACGGACTCAATACGGCTAGTGAGATAATCACTGGTTGGCACTTAACTAGCGGCAGTGCTTATGGCTACATCATCCAGGTTAACCTATACCGGATAGATGCGCTACGGTCCCAAGCCGTAGCTTGCCTAGGCCAACGACGACGACGACGTAAACCAACAATTGATGACCCCGGAGCTGGATTACCCCTTCTACCCGAACGACTAGGACTAGACTGTAATGTCGTTCGTGCCCATCACCCCCTTCACCCGAGCGACTAGGACCAGACTGTAACGTCGCTCGTGCCCTCTGCCCATCACCCCCTTCACCCGAGCGACTAGGACCAGACTGTAATGTCGCTCGTGCCCTCTGCCCCTCACCCCTGCCCGTGCGCTCTGTGCCTGCGCTCGTCTCAACCTCCACTCCTTCGTTGGGAACTTGTCGTCTTGCTTGTACGTTAGCAAGCATAGGAGAAGATGCCTGACGACGCTGGTGCCATCTCCCACTTGAGCGTAAAGCTCCCCGTCTTCTGGCCGGGTGATCCATTTATTTGGTTCCACCAAGTGGAATCACAATTCAACTTGGGAAGGATCACCGCTAGCAGGACGAAATACGATCATGTTTTGTCCTCTCTACCAGCGAGCATCATCTCTGAAGTCCGTGACGTCATCGTGTGTACTTCCACGAGTGAGGACCCGTACAACGATCTGAAGTCTGCCATCCTGTGCCGCACCACTGTCTCCGAGCGTGAGAAACTACATCAGTTAATCTCAAAAGAAGAACTTGGAGACCGTAAGCCCACTCAAATGCTGAGGGCTATGCAGTGCGCTCTAGGCGAACGCGCACAAACCTTCGATAAGGACATCTTTAGACAGTTGTTCTTGCAGAAACTTCCTCCATCAGCTCAGCGTGTCTTGGCCACTATGGTTCCTGCTACTCCAGTTGATAAACTAGCAGAAACTGCCGACAAAGTAGTGGAGATTGACACAGCTCCGGTCAACAACGTGAACACACAATCGGAACTGGAGTTGAAAGTGGAAGAGTTAAGTCAACAACTCAACCACGTTTGTTCTCTGCTACAAAATCAACGGCAAAGAAGCCATTCTCGGTCAAGATTTACGAAGAGGCATCGTTCGAGTTCCGGGAAGATCTGCTTCTACCACTCGAAATTTGGAAAGAAGGCTAGGAAGTGCATCTCCCTTGCAATTTTCCGTCGGAAAACCCCAGCAGCGAGTCCTAATGGCGTCTAGTACTCGCACTGCCAACCTGTTATTCATAAAGGACAGGAACTCTGGTGTCAATTTCTTGGTCGATACCGGAGCGTCAGTCAGTGTATTCCCTCAAAAATCTGGTCATACGCACTCGGAATCTCCGCCTCTATACGCTGCTAACGGTTCACGCATACCCACGTACGGTACTCAGTCGCGTGAACTAAACTTGGGCCTTCACCGATCCTTCAAGTGGATTTTCATCTGTGCTCAAGTGCGGCATCCCATAATCGGCGCTGACTTCCTCCAGCATTTCAAACTCCTGGTGGATCTTGACAAGCGACGCTTATGCGACCAGGCCACACTGCTTTCTGTTCTTGCCAAACAGGTTGCCCTTCCGGACGCCTCGAACTCTGCACTTTCCCTCGTTCCCCCTAATTCCATGTACCAGTGCCTTTTCCAGCGATATCCAGGAATTCTTCAACCGATGCAGATGGGTGATACCATTAAGCACACCATTACCCATCACATTACAACAAAAGGTCCCCCTGTGTTTGCAAAACCCAGACGTCTTGCCCCGGACAAACTGAAAGCTGCCAAATCGGAATTCCAGCTTATGATAGATCTTGGGATAATAAGACCTTCCAAAAGCAGTTGGTCCTCTCCCCTACACCTAGTCCAGAAGAAGTCAGGAGACTGGAGACCATGTGGGGATTACCGATTTTTGAATTCGACAACCATCCCGGACCGATATCCGGTACCAAATGTCCAAGACTTTACTTCTCTTCTCCACGGCAAATCTATCTTCAGTAAAATAGATCTCGTTAAGGCTTTCCACCACATTCCCGTAGAACCTTCGGATATTCCCAAGACTGCAGTTTGTACACCATTTGGGTTATTCGAATTTTTGAAGATGCCGTTCGGGCTACGGAATGCTGCGCAAACCTTTCAGAGGTTTATAGATGAGGTCACCAGAGGCTTAGACTTTGTTTATGCCTACATCGATGATTTGCTTGTGGCCAGCTCAACGGAAGAGGAACATAAGGAACATCTTTCACTCCTTTTTCAACGCTTAGAACAATACGGTGTTACTATTAATGCATCTAAGTGTGTGTTTGCACAGCCAACCTTGGAATTTCTTGGTCACACGATTTCGCAGCACGGAATTACCCCCCTTCAGGACAAGTGTGAAGTGATAAAAATTACCCTATGCCAAGTAATCAGCGTGAGTTACGTCGGTTTCTAGGTTTGGTAAATTATTACCACAAGTTCATTAGAAACTGTGCCAGTGTTCTTGCTCCTCTATACGCTATGATCACACACAAACGCAAGGTAACGAAATTGTTATGGTGTAGCGATAGTTTACAGGCGTTCGACAATGCCAAAAATGCTCAATAGTGCATTGTCTCTGTCATTCCTATCAGTGATGCCCCCCTAACTCTGACGGTCGATGCATCAGATGTTGCGATCGGTGGGGTGTTGGAACAAACCATTAACGGTCAACAAGCACCCATCGCGTTTTACTCGAAAAAGCTGCAGCCAGCCCAAACGCGTTATAGTGCTTTCGGACGTGAACTTCTTGCTATTTACTTAAACGTGAAGCATTTTCAACATTTCCTTGAAGGCCGAGAGTTTTGTGTTTTTACCGACCACAAACCTTTGGTCACTGTCTTCAATAAAAACAGCTGTAACCACTCTCCCAGAGTCATCAGGCAACTCGATTATATCTCGCAATTTACCACAGATATCCGCCACATCAAAGGTGTCTTGAACACTCCAGCGGATGCACTTTCAAGAATAGAGATTACTTCTGTTACCCTCAGCTCTACACTGTGGAATGCTATTGCACAGGATCAAGATAAGGATACGGAACTACAAGAACTGCTCAGAGAAGACTCCACTCACTCACTTTCCCTCAAGAAAATGAGTATGCAGGATTGTCTGTGCCCCTCTATTGCGACGTATCAACAGCTGCTATTCGCCCTTATGTCCCTCCATGTCACAGAAAAGCAGTCTTCACGGATCTTCATAAGCCCTCCCATCCTGGTATCCGTGCTTCGCAACACCTGGTTACCTCTCGCTTTGTTTGGCCCTCGATGCGGAAGGATGTCAAACATTGGACCAAAACGTGCCTTGCCTGCCAGCGTGCCAAAGTCCAAAGGCACACCAGGTCCCCCTTTGACGCATTTCCGCCCATCCCAGCGATTTGAAATAATTCATGTAGACATTGTTGGCCCTCTTCCAGTGATTCAAGGCCAACGTTATCTGCTCACCTGTCTCGACCGCTTTTCCAGATGGCCTGAAGCCATCCCACTTCCTGATATCCAAGCGGACACTGTTGCAAGAGCCTTTCTTCATGGATGGGTATCAAGATTTGGATTGCCGACAAAAGTCATCACTGACCAAGGTCGTCAATTTGAGTCTTCGCTTTGGAAAGTTTACCAGCTTGTTGGGTACAGTACATGCGCATACCTGTGCGTATCATCCGCAAGCTAACGGCCTCGTCGAACGCTTCCATCGCCAGCTGAAGTCATCCCTTATGTGTCACGAAGACTCCCATTGGATGGATAAGCTTCCACTCGTGTTGCTTGGTATTCGCTCTGCATTTAAGAGTGATCTGAAGACTACAGCGGCTGAACTAGTCTATGGAACAACACTGCGGCTACCAGTGGCTACTTCACTGCAGGGGATAAGTCATGCGATCCTACGGAATTCGCTCAACACTTTCCTCTCACATGCAGTCCCTTCAGCCTGTTCCCCCTCGATTGACTAGCCAACAGAACATCTTTGTTTTCCCCAGCCCTCCAATCTTGTACCCACGTTTTTCGTTCGTGTACCTGTCCCAAAACGGCCTCTCCAATGTCCATATGACGGGCCCTATGACGTTCTCCGACGTACGCGCAAATCATTTCTCATCCAGCGCGGTTCCAAGGTCGACAAGGTTTCTATCGATCGTCTTAAGCCTGCGTTTTTGGAATCAACCTTAAGTGAGGTACAAGTAGCTACCAAAAAGGTTCAGCGGAAATCTGTGTCGTTCGGAACTCTTTGAACTTCCTCTCTGGTGGGGGAGTGTGTAGTGAATACTCTTATTTTAGTTTCAAGTTAAATGTTAATTTTACCGTCTTGAATTCGGAATAGTATAAATTCATTTAAATTAGTTACCCATTATAATTCAATTGTGAACCACATTAATACTAATTTTATGTATACTATATTATTTTTATTGTATGTAAACATAATTAATTATATATCACAATTGTCAGTTAATCATTTATATTCAAATATTTATTTTAATCTAATGCCATGTCCATTTTGCAAATAAATAATAGAAAACCAAAGGTTATATTTTCCACCTTTGGTACTGTCGTAGTTTCGCCTAACGGACTCAATACGGCTAGTGAGATAATCACTGGTTGGCACTTAACTAGCGGCAGTGCTTATGGCTACATCATCCAGGTTAACCTATACCGGATAGATGCGCTACGGTCCCAAGCCGTAGCTTGCCTAGGCCAACGACGACGACGACGTAAACCAACAGTACAATAACTGAAACTTACTTGTTATTATTATATATTAAGTGTTCCAATTACCGAAATAGTTACTGAATTACGCAGCTCTTAGTTTATTTAGATCAATGTTCTTTTGATTAATGATCTAAATAATCCAGAACTCACCACGAGGAGGTGGCTGCGTGTCGAGCTCCACCCATGCCCTCCCAACCACCCATCCTTGCGCATGTTTTTTTTCTATTAACGTTTTATTTAAACTTTATATTCAGCTTTACTTTCGAATGATGGCATTTTTCGTGACTGAAGTGTTGATCTTATGAAGCCATCTCGCGCGTTCAATCCAAATACTTTTGATGATGCTTCAGTCACTAATTTTACCATTCTTTCTACTACTTGTGTATGACAAGGGAATTTCTCGAATGGAGGGGTACTCTTGTTTTCTATGAATTCTTCAATCTCATTTTCTGTCAGGTGTCTTGTCACAGGTGGTTCAGTGACAATGCATTTTTTCCAATTAATTAAATCAGTATAATCAGTAGCTTCAAATTGAATAACAGGTACTGTGAAACGCCTCACAACTTTTTCCTTGTTTGTTTGCCTTGCTTTCTTTATTCGCCTCCACGCTAATTCTTTTATGGCGCTGCGGTCATCATGAATCATTGATGCTAGAATATTTTCTGGATTTGCAAAAAATGCATTTCTTTGTATGACAGGGTTTACAATATCCTTTACTTCGTCATTCAGTGTTCTTGTTAGTTCAATAGTTTTTGAAAACATGTTTTGAGCCATTGACAAAAGACGTACTTTGCTTAATAGAAAACCACATTGGGATGTAGACCTTCATTATAAAAGAAGCAATGTTCATGAGGTTCTCAGATGGACTTACAGTTGAAACGTATAGACGAAGCAAACGATTTGCTGTAGTCAGCCATCGTGAATGTGCCATTTTGCCTGGACTACGATGAGCAAGATCTGGAGAGCAATATCCCTTTGTTATGGCCTGATGAATATCAATTAGATATTTTTTGGTCGGTGCTAAGATCTTCACAGTCTACAGTTGGTTCCTCAGCATCAATCCTTTCAAACTCGACAATAGGAAGACTCTCACAGTTCTCTAATTCCCTGCCAATAGGACCGGTGAATCCGCGGGGGCCAGATGTTTTTCCATCCAGCTTTGCAACTAAATGGCGTAATGGCAATTCATTGGCATGGAGCTGGCACACTAAATGTTGAACTGGCTTCTTCAGCTTCAATTCTATAAGCCTTATAACGCCTCCCTTTTCTCCAGTGTTGACTGCTGCACCATCGCATCCAATGGCAACAAGGTTTTCCAGGTTCATGTCATTATTTCCAATATACTCAAACATTCCTTTACATATTTCTTCAGCTGATCCAGAATTCACAGAATAATGGCCCAAATAATCTGAACCAGGTTCTCTCACTAAAGTGATATGTTCTTCTGTTACCTTCTTCTGATATACTTTGGACTCTTTTTTTTCTTGGAAGAGTGTAGAATCTTTTCGACCATCAAAATAGATTCCTCTGATTGGGACCTGATTTTGATCTTTCATAATTTCTGATATCTTCTTTTGTCTTTCTCTTCTGATTTTACTCCTATCCACTACTTCAGATGTATTGTCAATAGAAACTTCTCCAATATCTTGCAATACTGCACTAACAATGAATGCTGCAGCTCGATCTGAAACTGCAGTCCTGTCACAAGCAGTAGCCACTGAAGGTAGATTTGTAGTTTTCCTTTTCTTGAATAATTGTTCTTCAGGTTGTTCGAGCTTTCTCTTCGAGCTAACTGGCTCTGGAAATGTATCGTCTGATATTTCGCCAGATTCACTTTCACTATTTGATGTCGATGATGATAATTCAACATTTGTATCCTGCAATTTCTCCTGTGAAGATTCTTTGGTGAGCCTCACAGCTTCTTTTTGCTTTCTTAGCAACGTAGATGCTTTTTTCTTTGAGAGTGTAATATCTACTCTATCAATAAACAGTTTTCTTTCACTCCTTTGATCTAAGAGGAACGTCACTTCTTCCTTTGGAACCGTTTTTTTCTTTGGGACAAGAACATTGTGTTAGTACTTTGCACTTGCACGCTGCAATGTCAAAAAGTTTCGTGTGTGCTTCTTTTTGAACATATCAATCTTTGCTTTGTAAGCTTCAGAATTTTTTCTGCTTTGGTATGGCTTCATAATGACACGATACTTTTCGTGGTAGCTTCTGAACATTGTTTCAATTCGCCTGTCTGACAGAATTGGGACGGAAGCACTTTCCCAAATTGTTTTCAATTTATCAACAACTTGTTCTAATATTTGAGATATTGAAGGATCTTTATTAGTATTCTGTTTCAAATCGTTTCTTACAAACAAGTAATATTTAAAACTCCTTCGTATGTAGGAAGATTCCTGTGCCACAAATCTTCCCCCATACCAAACATGGGGCACTCAGTTGAGGCCCTGGTTGATTTTGCGCAAACTCGAGACATTTTGAAAGTATACAAATCTGAAAAAGAAAGAGCTAATATCAATTATACGTTAATTTCAGTTAATAGTACATGGCAAACTTAGGGCAACACAATACAGAAATGCAAAATATATAAGAAATATAGTTTAGACTATCTGAGTAACGCCAACAACAGAACACCCACCTGCTACGAGAGCGACAGCTACACTGAACCGAGGTACTCACGTGACAGCTGAGTGAGCTGACTATAGAAAACTGTTTTTAGAGAATAGAAACTTTTTTTAAAGGTTGACTGAGCTATTTTTATACAAGTGTGAATAAATTCTTGTCTATTGTGCATCGTGGACTCTTCTGTAATTATTGGTTAAAATCTGCTTTTTTCAATTTTTTTCAATATTGAAGGTCATTGTGGCACCTGAAGATATTAATGTTATGATTTTAAATTTATACCAGCTTATTTCCTCACTACTCCACACATTTTCCACACTAGCCAATTTGAAAATTCGAAAAATGAGTTTTTCATCCGCCCTACTTCCCGTGTCCTTTTCTGTCTCGTTTTTCTATACGCTGATTCACTTGGCTTGGAGCTCCGTTTCATAATGTTGTTTCTGAAGAAAAAGCAGAACTAAAAATTAATTGAAAAATTAAACTTAGACTTAAAACATTGTAAAATAATAAAATTTCAAAAGATTTAAGTAAGATATACTTGTCACATAAAGTTAAACACAAAAATTATCATTATACATAAATTTATACGCATTACATATAAATTTATCATAAAATTTTTGTATTTATTTTTTGGCGCCGCCCTTACGGTCGCGCTCGAGGCGGTGGCCAAGTGGTCCCAACAAATAATAATGTTACATGGAGGTGGTTCTAAATGGGTACTTGTTATAGCGAGGTGGTCATTATAAATGAACACTTGCCATATTGATGTGGTCCTTATAAATTAACACTTGCCATATTGATGTGGTCTTTATAAATGAACTATCTTTATATGGAGATGGTCTTTATGAATGAGTGTCCGTTATGTCGATGTGGCCTTTATAAAGGGCGCATTCGTTATATCGAAGTGATCTTTATAGAATATGCATTCGTTATACTCAAGTGGTTTTTATGGATATAATTAGTTGTGGTTAGGTGGCCTTTATATGTGCACATTCGCCATATCAGAGTGGTCTTTATGAAAAAATAATTTACTATATTGAGGTGGTTTTTGTAAACGATCATTTGCACTATCGATGTGATCGATATATGAAGGCTCGCGTTTTACGTAAGGTACTAGTCAGTGCTTAACTTGTAAAAAAAGAAGTGGAACGCTAGTGAGCCGGAGGCAGAGGCTGCCAAACAGCGGGCGAGGAGCACAGCAGCGCCGTGGCCCGTAGGGGCACGGTGCATGGAGCACAGGGAGGTTGCAGAAAGTAGTATCCCCCTCCTGCTGGGGGGTTTGGGTGGTCTCCCCTAAGAAAATTTTCTATCAGGGTGCTTCTGAGATGCTATTTCATGGCGCTGTTTCATTTAATAGACCTCATCCAATGTTTTCATACAGTTAGTATGTGTGAAATATATTTATTTTAGGTATTCACTTCACATTCCTCTTTATGATCAATTTCACAATTTACTAAACCTTAAGAACAAAAAATAACAGTATTTTTTTTATGCAGGAAGGAGGGGCCAAGGGCAAATGTCCGCAAAAGCGCCTCTCCCATAGAAGAAGAGAGCCAAAGTCAAGGTCCGAGGTTTTCGAGATGCCTAGACAGGAGGAAAGATGGATTGAGGAAGATTGTTCCAGAGTTGACCGGTTGGATAGCTGAAAGACTGAAAATACCGATTCACCCTTGCCTTAGATAGTTGGACAGAAAAGGAATGAGAAAGTGTAGAAAGTCTGGTACTGCGTGCTCTCCTTAAAGGCATGCAGTTTGAGAATTCAGAAGAGCAATGTCCGTAATGATAGCGATAGTAAAGAGTGAGTGAGGCAATATTGCGGTGAAGAGAGAGAGAGATTGAAGACAATCAGTAAGAGGCGGGGAATTAATGAGACGAAAAGCCTTTGATTCCACCCGGTCAAGTACGGCTGTGTGGGTTGAACCACCCCACACATGCGAAGCATACTCCATACAGGGGCGAACAAGACCCCTGTACAGAGACAGCAACTGAGTCGGGGTGAAGAAACTGCGGACTCGGTACAGCACACCTAACCTCTCAGAAGCTGTTTTAGAAAGAGAGAATATATGATCTTTCCAGGAAAGATCACGAAAAAGGGAGACGCCAAGAATGTTAAGAGAAGAGGAAGGATTGAGTTGTGTGTTGTTGACGGTAAGGGGATAGTCGTGTGGAAGATTGTGACGAGTAGACAGATGGAGGAACTGAGTTTTTGAGACAGTGAAAGCCGCAAGGTTTTCTCTGCCTCAATCAGAGATAGCAGAAAGATCAGAGGTCAGGTTCTCCATAGCTGTACTACGCGAATCATGGAGTGACTGTTGAGAGGGACACTTTGGGAAGCGGGTGAAGAGGTGAAGGGTGGAATCATCGGCATAGGAGTGAATAGGACAGGAAGTGCGAATTAAGAGATCATTAATAAATAAAAGGAAAAGAGTGGGTGACAGGACAGAACCCCGAGGAACACGACTGTTAATAGCTTTAGGAGAAGAACAGTGGCCATCTACAACTGTAGCTATAGATCGGCCAGAAAGGAAATTAGAGATGAAGGCACAAATAGAAGGACAGAAACCGAAGGAGGGCAGTTTTGAAATTAAAGATTTGTGCCAGACTCTATCGCAATAGCAAAAGTTTCACCAAAATCCCGAAAGTAGGATGACCAAGAGTCAGAGAGATATGCAAGAAGATCGCCAGTAGAGCGTCCCTTGCGGAATCCATACTGACGATCTGAGAGAGTATTGTGAGAAGAAAGGTGTTGAAGAATCTTCCTCTTAAGGATAGATTTAAAAACTTTGGAAAGGCAAGAAATCAAAGCAATTGGACGATAGTTGGAGGGTTGAGAGCGGTCACCCTTCTTTTGAGACAGGTTGAATGAAAGCGAACTTCCAGCAGGAAGGAAAAGTACCAAATGAGAGATAAAGACGAAAGAGTTTGCCTTGGCAGGGTGTCAGCACAGAAGCACAGTTCTTAAGAACAACAGGAGGAACACCATGAGGACCATGCGCCTTCCTAGAGTTGAACCCAGATAGGGCAGAAAAAAGATCTTCAGAAGAGATTCTAATTTCAGACATAATAAAGTCAGAGGGGGGGGGAGGGAGATGGAGGAACAGCACTGGAATCGTTACCTTAAATTTACCTTAAAGCGCTTCTGCCTCAAGGGTGCGCTGCTCCCGCGAAGTCCACTCAGCGCCTCCTGAGGCGGGGCCACGACGGGGTCGCCACCCTTCGTTGTGATATTATTATGTACACCTAGAGCGGCCTGCTACTATAAGAGAGGTGTGCTGCCGTGCTTGTTTAGCGTGCTCATGGTCGGAATATTAGTCGGTAAATATTTTCAGTGAGACAATTGGTGCAAGAAATACTTTATACAAAAAGAAATGGCAGGCCAAATATAAGTGTCAGAACGTCGTTCCGGTGCGTTCCGGCAAAAATTAACCACTGGTACTAGTGAAATTGTAAGTAATACAACGAAGTAACGTCATAAATCTTAAATTTTTATATGCAGGAAAGCGTTATTCATTTTACAATACATGTACTGTAGCTAAGACTAATCTAAGCTTGTCTTGTGTGCAATATTTAATAACTATACAACTGCAGAGTAGTAGAGACTGAAATACTTAGGTTATGGCTACTTTAAAGTTTCTTAATACGATTTAAAGTTAGCAAAAAATTATGTAATTCATAGGCGGATCTCGAGGGGAGGGGGGTCAGCGACGTCTGGACCCCCTCAATTTCTTGCAAGTGCCCTATTTGAATGATGTGTATGCCTCTAAAAACAAATTGTTTTTGTAAATAGATGATGGCTATTTTATTTTATTCAAATTCTATTTTGAGTCTTTATCCATATACATACATTGTACTTCCAAATTTGTAGTTGTAATAGTTTTCATAGGTGACCTTAGTACTGGTGCAGGCCCAGGGCCGGCGAGAGCTGCCACGGGCCACGGGGAAGAATTGGTATATGGGCCCCCCCTGTTTACTCAGTATTTTATTATGAATGTTTTTTGTGCACACAACAAGCAAACTGATTATATGTCCGAGTCACTATTCAAAACATACAGTATGATAATCAGATAATCTTTATAAAATGTATGTTCATTAATTATATTTCCTCTCTGTTATTTAATCAATTACTTTATTAATATTTTTAGATTTTATCCCCCCTCTTTCCGGGACCCGGAGATTTAACCCGGCTTCCCCGCCCTCTCAGCGGCCCTGGGTACAGCCATATCACTCTTTTATCTTCATCTTATTCTGATGGTTCTTTTAAAAATTGGCAAGACATTTGTAATTGTTTAAAAAAAATTCTGTGTTAACTGTTGTACCCAACTTAGATTTTTATTTTGTATCATATTTGAATAAGACTGATCTAATAAAATAATACAATTCATTTTACACTCGCTCATTGGTGGTCTGTTTTAAGAAATTTTTTTTAGCACTGTGCCCTTTTTTCTTTGGACCCTGTTATTTTATTTATTTGTTGGGTTCAAAATCCCAGCTGAGCCGTGAACGGCCAAATTCTAAAGGGCCAGTTCTACCTACAGCCCAAGTTAGGCTAAAATTAAAACTTACGGATTTGAGATCCTATTAGGTCCTACCTCAGGGTTGCTGACTCGATGCGGGCCTACCTTAGACCTTTGTTACATGAATTTAATATAAACAAAAGGGGTACTATTTATGGTCTTCTTTCTCAACCTTGCAACAACAACGCAACCTGGACTATTGCACGATGCAACAATCTTGTATCTAAACAACCAAACTGAATTGCAAGAGAGCTCTCTAACAGACCACACCCTGTACGTACGACATCCCACAAACGAGTAGAAAAGACGCGCAGCGCCCCAAAATGATGCCACCAGCGTCCCAAACACTGATGCCACAAGAGCCCAAAAATGCTAGCTCTAAATTAAGTGAATTTTTCACTAACCTTACAATTATGAGATGGATATATATACACCTTAACTTAATATATACAAGCAATGCTGCATCAATCAGCTTAGTAATCATATCGCCTTGGGACAACAGTGGTTCTTCCTCTTCTAGATTTTCTAACACTCCCCACCGAAGAGGCATTGTTGTCGTTACCTTCTGCAAGGTTAGCCAAGCCTTCTCCATGAGGCTGTAACTCAAATGTTTCATCTTGACTACCTGTGTTTTTGCTGATTTCTAAAGCATAGAGTTTTTGTATAGGTCTCTTTAACTTTCCTCCTGAAGTCTTTACCAGTGCAGACCTAACTAAATTGTCTTTGCCAACAAACAACTCTTCAATTATGCCAAGCTTCCAGCATTGCCTTGGTCTTTCATTCCCAATCATTACCACTTCTCCCACCTTGATACAATTTGCATTGGAGCCCTTTACCTTGCCTGATGGGTAATAATTGAGTTCTGGCAAGTATTCCATCTGCCACCTCTTCCATAACTGATCTTGTAGCTCTTCAAGGTACCTGAACCGTCTGGTTAACTCTCCTTGAGTGCTCTGGATAGGCTGCAAGTCTTCTGGCACACTGGGGCTTGATGTTAATCGTTTACCACAAAGAAAATGATTTGGTGTCAATGGCTCTGCATCCTGCATACTGTTGTAAACAAAAGTGATAGGCCTACTGTTCACCATTGCTTCTACTTCACATAAAACAGTAGAGAATTCTTCTTTGCTCAAATGAGCATTAGCTAAAAGTTTCTTTAACCCTTTCAGTCACTGGGTACCCAATTTGGTAGCTGAAAAATAAACCATATTGGTTCTTATATACCCACACATAAAGGCAAATTTCTTTTTTACCCTATGTCATAAGTCATGATCGAAGGGGTTAATGGACACTTTACACTTCTCACTAGCCTTTCCCAAAATCCACCCCACCATGGTGCTCTCTCAACAATAAACTCCCACTGTACCCCTTGGTGTGAAAGGTAGGATTGGAATCCTTCCTCTTTTAGCAAGGACCAAACTTCTTGGAGTTCCTTTGCAGCCTTTTTGAAGGTTTTTGCATTATCCGATATGATTTTATTTGGGAAACCCCTTCTGTTCACAAACCTTTTAAAGGCCAAAAGAAATACATCACTACTTAAATTGCTTACCAACTCCAAATGGATTGCTCTGGTGGTAGCACATGTGAAAAGACATATATAACCTTTGTTAGACTCCCCTTGCTCATACACATAGACTGGACCTGCAAAGTCTACTCCCACTACATCAAATGGGGCAGTATAGACACACCGTTCTCTTGGAAGTGGAGCCACCTTTTCATAATAAGGCTTTGCACTCCAACGCTTGCAAACCACACATTTATGCAAGACCTTTTTTACTACTTGTCTAATTTTGGGAATCCAAAATTGTTGTCTAATCTCTATTATCACTTCTCTAACTCCCGCATGTAACAGCTTATGATGAGTATCCAGGATCAAAAGGCCCACAAAGTGCCCCCCAGAAGGTAGCAAGATTGGATGTCTTTTCTCCTCTGGAAGCCCAGAAAACTGTAGTCTACCTCCTACTCTCAATAAATCCTGATCTAAAAACACATCCAAACCCTTGAGAGCAGAATGTGATGGTAGAACCTGTAATGGATGGCTGGTGAGGCATTCCCTCTCTTCACCAAATTTTTCCTTCTGCATATATACCACCCAGTATTTCCTGGCTTGCTGAATCTCATTACTGTTCAGAATTCCTTCCCTTCTTGTTTCTCCTTAATGTTGTGGTAAATCTATATACCCATGCTGTCACTCTTAACAATCTTTTCAGACTGCTAATGTCCTCAAGCCTCAATATGGGGTCCTGCTGCATAACTTGACAACTGTTCACAGCGCATTTTCTCACCTCACTCACCCATGCTTCTTCAGCCTGGCATTCTCCTACAATAGGCTGATTAGAAGGCCAGTTTTCACTTCCAAGTTTTAGCCACTCTGGCCCATTCCACCACAAACTTGACTGTGAAAGATCTTTCACTGAAATTCCTCGTGTTGGTAAATCAGCGGGTTTTGGATGCCTGGACAATGCTTCCATTGCTTGGGATCTGTGTGCGCTTGAATTTCCTCCACCCTATTGGCAACAAATGGTTTCCATTTCCTTGCCTGACTTCTTAACCAGTGCAAAACTATAGTGGAGTCTGTCCAATAATAGCTTGGAATTTCATAGAGGGCCAAAGACTTTCGCACTGTAATTGCAAGCCGACTAGCAATAACGGCACCCATCAATTCCAACCTTGGAACAGAAAGCCTTTTCAAAGGTGCTACTCTACTCTTTGCAGCAACCAACCTGCAACTTACTTCCTCTTGCAATGCGCCTCTTATATAAATACAAGTTGCATAGGCTTCCTCACTTGCATCACAAAAGATGTGCAGCTCCAAATTGTCTGGACTATTGGTTCAACTCTCCAAAGTACCATCTTGGGATTTCAATCTCTCCAAGATGTGCCAATTCTTTGAACCAATATTTCCACTTACCACCATATGATCAGGTAACTCTTGGTCCCAACCAAGTCCAATTTCCCAGAGGCTCTGAAACCAAATTTTTGACTTTATCACAAATGGAGCCAGGAATCCAAGAGGATCAAAGACCTTTGAAGCCAAACTAAGAGCTGTACGTTTTGTCCACCTTGTCTCATTCTCAGCCAGCTCTACTAAAGATTTCCCATTGAAGGTAAACAAATCATCATCTTGCTGCCAAACAATGCCTAGCACCTTTGCGTCTATTGCCCACAACTCCTTAATACCAGAATCCGCAATACTTTCTGCTGCATCAGGTACTACACAGGAATGACTCATAAACTCTTGTAATTGCGAATGATTGGTCTGCCATTTTCTAAGCTCCATGCCAGCCTCCCTCATTATAGCTCTAGCCTCCATGAATATCTGTTTAGCCATTTCTGTATTATCCACGGAACACAGCAAATCATCAACATAAAAATTTTTCCTTATGTGTTCAATAGTGTTAGGATAGACTTCAGAATATTTCTTAAAATGGTACTGCATAGTAGCTGCCAACAGAAATGGACTAGAGCTGAGGCCAAACAACACTGACTTCATTCTATATGCTTGAACCTTAGGTTCATTTTCCAACAAGTCTTTCGTATCCACCCACAGATACCTTACTGCATCTCTGTCCTCTGGTTTAACTTTATCCGCAAAAAGGCTTGCTTCACATCTGCAGTCAATGCTACTCTACCAAACCTGAATCTCAGTAACAAGGAAAATAAATCTGCATTTAAATTTGGCCCAGCATCCAAACAGTCATTCAAGGACACACCACCTTTGTCCTTGGCTGAGCCATCAAAAACTACCCTCAGTTTGGTGGTAGTTTTGTCTCGCCGTACCACTGCATGGTGTGGCAGATAATGTGCCTCCTGGCTCACCAGCTCACCTTGCACCCTTTCAGCATAGCCCTCCCTTACATAACTTAGGATGGCCTCATTGTATTCAATTAACAACTCCTCATTTTTCTTAGCCTGTACAATGAAGTCTCCAACCTCCGATTAGCTAGCTGAAGGTTTGAACCGGGTTTGCAAGAATCCTTCCATGGTAGGCCAACTTTATAGCAACCATCTCTAAACCCAATCCCTTTTTCAAATTGCTCTAAAACATCATTGTTCACTGTACTTGCCTGTTTGTCCTTTATGCCAATAGATTCAAGTTCCCAAAACGCTTTCAAATGCCTTTCCAGACCATGGCTGTTCTCCTCAATCTTAACAAAAGGAGCCTTAACTTCCATTTCATTGCAATAACTACCATGTAGCATCCAGCCTAGCTTACTTTCAATAGCTACCGGGCCTCGAGATGTGCGGACAATATTACCAGTGATGAAGCCCCAATAATAGTCAGCTCCAATCAAAAGACTAATATCTTCTGTTCCTTCAACTTATTATTGCCCAAATTAATTCCTTTAACTTGCAATTCTTGGACACATGCCATATCTAAACAAGTAGTGACTGGAGCACAAAGTTCCTCAATCTCTACAGCTTGGACCTTGATAGTGGGACTTTGCGGTAACAACCCTTTAACCAGAACTTCTACCTTCTTAAATTTGGTTCGGTTTTGAACGGAACCCCCAAACCCAGAAATTCTTAAATTTTCCCTCTTAAGTTCTTTAAACTTCAATTTTCTGGAAATTCTGGTCTTAATAAAAGTACACTGGCTACCACTATCAAACAACACTCTTACAGTAACTTCAACCTCATTCCCAATTAATAAGGGCTGCAGTGTTTGCAATAATCCCCCTTTACTTTTACTCCCTTGCATAGCAGTGGCATGTGCCACTGATGTCTCTACTTCTGGGTAGGCCTACTAGGAGTGTGTTCACACAATAATGGCTGATGCCTACCATGACATTTTTTGCACAAAATTTTAAACTTACAAAACCTTGCTCTGTGACCTTTCAAAAAACATTTAAAACATGATGTGGACTTAGTTATCCTGTCCTTTCTCTCCTCAAAGGGTAATGCCTCAGCCACCTCACATTTATATGACTTGTGGTTGCCTTCGCAAAATATGCATTCCTTGATTCCCTTTAATTTATTCTCAGAGGATGCATTTAGAGCTGACACTGTACCTGGGTTATTCCTTTTTGTGGAAACTTTGGTGCTGTGCCTGCCTTTGTCCCCTTGTTTACCATCCCACTGTGCAAACTCAATTCCCTCTCGTCTTGCTAATTATGTGCCTAAAAGACTTAACATCTGCTGAAGGGGGATGTACACATGTTCTGTAGAGTGTCCCCTACTTAATTCAAGCAAAATTGAGCTAGTCAATTTAGACTCCAGTGTAGGAACCAACATTATACCATACCTTTCCATTCCTACACCCAAGTTATCCAGGGACCTAGTTCTAATTTCAAATTCATCATATAACTGCCGTAACTCCTTGACACTATTAGGATTATTAACAGGAGGTATAGCTAAAAGTGCACGGAGGTGGCTTTTAATTAAGATCTCTGGCTTACCAAACCGTTTCTTTAATATATCCCAAGCCACATTATAATTAGCCTCTGTTAATGCTAATCCTGCTATAGTCTTTGCTGCCTCCCCTTCCAAGAGGGACTGCAAATAATTAAACTTCTCCACGGCACTTAACACTTGACTAGAATGAACTACTGATTGAAAACTGTCTGCCCATCCTTGTCATTCCTGAATACTCCCAGAAAATGGTTTGAGTACAAGCCTCGGTAATTGAACTACAGATCTGTTAACCTTAACTTCACAAACATCATTTGTTGAGTGTTGTGTTTCATTATTAGACCTGGTCTCTAACTGTACTGAGCTGCTAAACTCTTTTGCTCGGAGGCCTACTTTAATTATATCATCAATAATCTCTTCAAAGTAAATTATGTTATTTTCTATTTCATCCTCTTCTATAAGAGCCTCAATTTTAACATTTACCTCACTTAGAGCAACCTTTTTAGTTTCTAATATGGAAAGCTGCGCAGTCACTAAGCGTAAATCCTCTTGCTCTATGGCAGAATCTATAGTGGCAATGACCTTTGTAATTAGACCTTTGTAGGCGCTTCTCCTTTTTATAAATTTTTTCAATTCAGATGCACTCATCTTCAATGCAAACAACAATTGGGCTCAATGCCAAATGAGCTGAATTGGCAGAAATACTTAACCAAACTGATCAAACGCAAATTTTACTTTCAAATAAACTGAATTGCTGGGTGGGGTACTAACCAAACACCAGTATGGAATACCAAATTTTCCACCCCAGGACCTTAATTCAATAATAACCCAAAATTAACCAAACCGGTAAAATGCAGGCCAAAAACAACGACAGACGACTGGCCAAGTTTCGCAATTGGGCAACCAAACTTTCTACCCTGGGACCTTAATTCAATAATGACCCAAAATTAACCAAACCGGTAAAATGTAGGCCAAAAAACGACGACAGACGACTGGCCAAGTTTCGCAATTGGGCGACCAAACTTTTTACCCTGGGACCTTAATTCAATAATAACCCAAATTAACCAGACCGGTAAATGTAGGCTAAAACAACGACAGACGACTGGCCAAGTTTCGCAATTGGGCGACCAAACTTTTTACCCTGGGACCTTAATTCAATAATACTCAACCCGTCTAGGCCTAACTTGGGCTACAATTTGCACAATCAGAACTTTGCCGAAAAATAGTCACTGACTCAGTCTTGGGCTAGAATCCGGTTCTGAAGGACCATGTTATTTTATTTATTTGGTGGGTTCAAAATCCCAGCTGAGCCGTGAACGGCCAAATTCTAAAGGGCCAGTTCTACCTACAGCCCAAGTTAGGCTAAAATTAAAACTTACGGATTTGAGATCCTATTAGGTCCTACCTCAGGGTTGCTGACTCGATGCGGGCCTACCTTAGACCTTTGTTACATGAATTTAATATAAACAAAATGGGTACTATTTATGGTCTTCTTTCTCAACCTTGCAACAACAACGCAACCTGGACTATTGCACGATGCAACAATCTTGTATCTAAACAACCAAACTGAATTGCAAGAGAGCTCTCTAACAGACCACACCCTGTACGTACGACATCCCACAAACGAGTAGAAAAGACGCGCAGCGCCCCAAAATGATGCCACCAGCGTCCCAAACACTGATGCCACAAGAGCCCAAAAATGCTAGCTCTAAATTAAGTGAATTTTTCACTAACCTTACAATTATGAGATGGATATATATACACCTTAACTTAATATATACAAGCAATGCTGCATCAATCAGCTTAGTCATCATATCGCCTTGGGACAACAATGGTTCTTCCTCTTCTAGATTTTCTAACAGACCCCCTTACTGAAATACTTAGATCCGCCCTTGAAATTACTGTGCTTGGCAACAGTGTCTGGTATTGTTGTCAAATTTCGAACACTTCTTATAACTTATAATTTAGTTATAGTGGTATTGAATTTTAAAACCTCTTCAAAGGTGGTTAAATTTGGAATTGTTATTTCACTGTTTGTAAAAAGGTACATTGCGTAAATTAAATTTTTGTGTTCGTATATATAAACATTAGTCTTATATATTTAATCATCGATGCATTCATAGTTCAAGTGGAAGTCTGAAGAGTTGTACATCTTTTTACATAGAGCACTATTCCGCCCATAATCCCATTTCAGGGTATGAACAGCTCGCAGCAGAATTGTCAAACAAGTAGGGGGTCAAAGTACTACGAGGCTTTCGTACACGTTCATCACTAGTGAAAGCAACAGTGCTCTGTGTTAGTCTAGTCCAAAGAACATTCATATCTGTACTCAATTTAAGGCAGCTTTCGTTAGTTTGTATTGTATATACAGTATATACTGTAAAACCGATAAAATATGACATTCAAATATATTTTTTAATTAAGCACAGATATGACCTATTATATCGTCTCATTTTGAGTTCAGTTACTTTCCTTTTAGTAACCCGTAATTTGTTACATTACAACACCATAATCTGAGTGTATATATATATATATATATATATATATAATATTTAGGAGAAATCCAATGACAAGGAGAAATGTAAATGCCATGAAAAGTCTTCTTTAATGCGCAACGTTTCGAGCAATACGCTCATCTTCAGGCTGTTTAATAACAATGTGAAATTAAAATCAATATTGAATGAAAAACAAAACAGAAAATTTCTATAACCTATTCGTAAAGACAAATTTTAAAAGACTGAGAAAAGAGGGTTAAATTCTAAGTTATACAGATTTACATATAAAAATTAAGAAGTTATTTTTAAATACATGTAGTAAATGTGAAATTAATACACTGGAAAAATTACCAATAGTACACTGGAACAATGGAACTATCTACCTTACACTGCAGTATCCGAGGCTGACTAATTTGAGCAGAGACAAAGAACGGGAAATACGAGAGATGGCGAGGGCGATTGGGGAAGGAGGGATTATAAGGAATTGGGGAAGGAGGAGGGATCATAGCAAATTGAGAGGGACGGCCGATGAGTCAACATTCAGACTAGGGGACAATGCTTTAATGAACAGCGATTCTAAAATTCTTAGTGAGTTGGGACAAGTATTACAACCAAGAATTTTAAAATTGTCTAAAGTGACATCAATTTTACATTTAATGCTGTGTTCACGAATACTCGAGGCTTCTTTAGTTTTTAAAATTTTACCTGTTCGGCCACTTATTCCCATATGCGAATAAAATCTAGCCCTGAGAGAGCGAACAGTGCTGCCGATGTAATTCCCAAGGAGACACCTGGGGCAGGTAAATAAATATACAACACCGCTACGCAACGAGTCAGGGGTTCGATCCTTCGCTGAGAAAAAGCTACCTAAAGACGTTTTATTAATAAATATGATGCGGAAATCAGTATGATAAAAAAATTTCCTTAACAATTTTGTAAATTTAAGCTTAAATTCCTTATTCAAAGGACCCATTTCAGGTACCAAGAAATATTTTATATCCTTCGGCACTGTAATACATGGAAGTTGAGGGCTATAAACATTATTTAAGAAGGATCTAATTAGTTTGTCTACATATTGAACAGGAAAACTATTATTAGTAAAGTATGATCTTAGATTATTAAATTCATCATTAAGTAAGGTAAAATTAGAGGTCAAATTATATCCTCTGAACAGGAGAGTTTTAATACAAGACATCTTATAGTTGAAATCAGTAAAACTAAAAAAATTCATGCCCAAACCAGTGAAAGTGGGTTTCCTGTAAACTGATGTAGTAATAGAATCACCGTTTTTCGAAATTAAAAGATCTAAGAAGGGGAGGGAGCCATTTTGCTCAGTTTCCATTGTATACGTTATATTGGGGTGCAAAGAATTTAGGAAGTTAAAGAATTGTTGCGCTTGTACCGCATTATCAAAGACTGCTATCGAATCATCAACGAAGCGTCGATAGAAAATTGGCTTGAGATGAGTGGGAGATTGTCTAAAAATTACACTTTCTAAATGAGTCATAAAAAGTCAGCTGCTAACGGTCCGACTGGTGATCCCATCCCTACCCATCAATTTGTTGGTAAACCTTATTGTTGAAAGTGAAATAGCATTGTTTGAAGACCAATTCTAAAAGTTCCTTCAAATGAGACAATGAAAAACCATGAAAATTATCAACTGAGCTAAAAACCCTATCTAAAATAATGGCAATAGTTTCAGATGCAGGTACATTTGTGAAAAGTGACTTTACATCAAAACTGACAAAAAACTTTTTTGAATCGAAGTTTTTACCAAGGAGGTCTTTTTGGAATTCAAACGAGTTATTTATAGTGTAAGCATTTTTCGCAAAGGGGGACAGGAGACGAACAACAAATTTTGCCAATTGAAAGGTTGGTAAGTTATACGAAGCTAAAATAGGACGGAGAGGTGTTCGAGCTTTATGGATTTTAGGCAGACAGTATAATTGAGCAAGATTAGCACCAGATGCGAACAACTGAGAGTAAGTATCATTTTTTATTATCTTTAAGGACTTTAGTCGTGACAGAAATCTATTAACCTGGTCTTCTAACCTTACAATGACTTTATTTACAGGTTCTAGAATTTGTTTGAATTTAGTAAGATCACTTAGGATTTCATTAGTTTTGTTTATGTAGTCCGATTTATTCAAAATAACCACTCCGTTACCCTTGTCTGGTCTAGTCACAACAATCTCCTGGTTCTTTGCCAAATTCTTAATACACTGCAAATCACTCTTCCTAAATATGAAAGATTGAAATTTAAGATTTCTAAGTTTAAGAAAAAATTCTTGAGTTAAATTTGAGAACTGACATTTGAAATTATTGAAATCCCCCACATGGGGAACATTTTTCAAGCCATTGAAAAATTTTTCAAAGTAAAGAAAAAACGAAGGCTTATATATTTGAAACAACGGAAGCTTAAATTGCAAACCAAGTGACAGTAAAAACTTTTCCCGAGGGGAGAGTGTGTAACTAGAAAGATTCGAAATTACCTTCTCTGAATTGAAAAAATTTGGTGAATTCATTCCCAAAGCCTTTAACTTACGTTCATGTGTTTCCAAGATGGTAGAGTGAAATTTTTCTAGTTCACGTTGTACAAGAGAAATTATTAATAAATAGTCCAACAACGACAAGGTATTTTTAAGAGTAGTTGTATAATGCCCAAGAGACTTGTTATGCGAATCTGATATTTTGATTTTATAATTAATTTCATTATTTAATAAATATTCCAGGGACGATTGATAAAATTCAGAGTCATATAGATTATCACGGTAGAGTTTGAAGTAAACAAATTTCGGGAAAATCCTGCAAGTCCGACACATTTCAAGAAAATAACAGTCCAGTTTTGACTTGAGAAACTTTCGTGAAGTCTTCCAAACATGGCGATAAGCCCTGAGGCCATCTTGTCCATACCTTGAATATATAGTCATGCGGGTTGCTTCTACAGAGCTTCAATTTAATATTTAGGAGAAATCCAATGACAAGGAGAAATGTAAATGCCATGAAAAGTCTTCTTTAATGCGCAACGTTTCGAGCAATACGCTCATCTTCAGGCTGTTTAATAACAATGTGAAAAAATCAATATTGAATGAAAAACAAAACAGAAAATTTCTATAACCTATTCGTAAAGACAAATTTAAAAGACTGAGAAAAGAGGGTTAAATTCTAAGTTATACAGATTTACATATAAAAATTAAGAAGTTATTTTTAAATACATGTAGTAAATGTGAAATTAATACACTGGAAAAATTACCAATAGTACACTGGAACAATGGAACTATCTACCTTACACTGCAGTATCCGAGGCTGACTAATTTGAGCAGAGACAAAGAACGGGAAACACGAGAGATGGCGAGGGCGATTGGGGAAGGAGGGATTATAAGGAATTGGGGAAGGAGGAGGGATCATAGCAAATTGAGAGGGACGGCCGATGAGTCAACATTCAGACTAGGGGACAATGCTTTAATGAACAGCGATTCTAAAATTCTTAGTGAGTTGGGACAAGTATTACAACCAAGAATTTTAAAATTGTCTAAAGTGACATCAATTTTACATTTAATGCTGTGTTCACGAATACTCGAGGCTTCTTTAGTTTTTAAAATTTTACCTGTTCGGCCACTTATTCCCATATGCGAATAAAATCTAGCCCTGAGAGAGCGAACAGTGCTGCCGATGTAATTCCCAAGGAGACACCTGGGGCAGGTAAATAAATATACAACACCGCTACGCAACGAGTCAGGGGTTCGATCCTTCGCTGAGAAAAAGCTACCTAAAGACGTTTTATTAATAAATATGATGCGGAAATCAGTATGATAAAAAAATTTCCTTAACAATTTTGTAAATTTAAGCTTAAATTCCTTATTCAAAGGACCCATTTCAGGTACCAAGAAATATTTTATATCCTTCGGCACTGTAATACATGGAAGTTGAGGGCTATAAACATTATTTAAGAAGGATCTAATTAGTTTGTCTACATATTGAACAGGAAAACTATTATTAGTAAAGTATGATCTTAGATTATTAAATTCATCATTAAGTAAGGTAAAATTAGAGGTCAAATTATATCCTCTGAACAGGAGAGTTTTAATACAAGACATCTTATAGTTGAAATCAGTAAAACTAAAAAAATTCATGCCCAAACCAGTGAAAGTGGGTTTCCTGTAAACTGATGTAGTAATAGAATCACCGTTTTTCGAAATTAAAAGATCTAAGAAGGGGAGGGAGCCATTTTGCTCAGTTTCCATTGTATACGTTATATTGGGGTGCAAAGAATTTAGGAAGTTAAAGAATTGTTGCGCTTGTACCGCATTATCAAAGACTGCTATCGAATCATCAACGAAGCGTCGATAGAAAATTGGCTTGAGATGAGTGGGAGATTGTCTAAAAATTACACTTTCTAAATGAGTCATAAAAAAGTCAGCTGCTAACGGTCCGACTGGTGATCCCATCCCTACCCCATCAATTTGTTGGTAAACCTTATTGTTGAAAGTGAAATAGCATTGTTTGAAGACCAATTCTAAAAGTTTTACTGATTTCAACTATAAGATGTCTTGTATTAAAACTCTCCTGTTCAGAGGATATAATTTGACCTCTAATTTTACCTTACTTAATGATGAATTTAATAATCTAAGATCATACTTTACTAATAATAGTTTTCCTGTTCAATATGTAGACAAACTAATTAGATCCTTCTTAAATAATGTTTATAGCCCTCAACTTCCATGTATTACAGTGCCGAAGGATATAAAATATTTCTTGGTACCTGAAATGGGTCCTTTGAATAAGGAATTTAAGCTTAAATTTACAAAATTGTTAAGGAAATTTTTTTATCATACTGATTTCCGCATCATATTTATTAATAAAACGTCTTTAGGTAGCTTTTTCTCAGCGAAGGATCGAACCCCTGACTCGTTGCGTAGCGGTGTTGTATATTTATTTACCTGCCCCAGGTGTCTCCTTGGGAATTACATCGGCAGCACTGTTCGCTCTCTCAGGGCTAGATTTTATTCGCATATGGGAATAAGTGGCCGAACAGGTAAAATTTTAAAAACTAAAGAAGCCTCGAGTATTCGTGAACACAGCATTAAATGTAAAATTGATGTCACTTTAGACAATTTTAAAATTCTTGGTTGTAATACTTGTCCCAACTCACTAAGAATTTTAGAATCGCTGTTCATTAAAGCATTGTCCCCTAGTCTGAATGTTGACTCATCGGCCGTCCCTCTCAATTTGCTATGATCCCTCCTCCTTCCCCAATTCCTTATAATCCCTCCTTCCCCAATCGCCCTCGCCATCTCTCGTGTTTCCCGTTCTTTGTCTCTGCTCAAATTAGTCAGCCTCGGATACTGCAGTGTAAGGTAGATAGTTCCATTGTTCCAGTGTACTATTGGTAATTTTTCCAGTGTATTAATTTCACATTTACTACATGTATTTAAAAATAACTTCTTAATTTTTATATGTAAATCTGTATAACTTAGAATTTAACCCTCTTTTCTCAGTCTTTTAAAATTTGTCTTTACGAATAGGTTATAGAAATTTTCTGTTTTGTTTTTCATTCAATATTGATTTTAATTTCACATTGTTATTAAACAGCCTGAAGATGAGCGTATTGCTCGAAACGTTGCGCATTAAAGAAGACTTTTCATGGCATTTACATTTCTCCTTGTCATTGGATTTCTCCTAAATATTAAATTGAAGCTCTGTAGAAGCAACCCGCATGACTATATATATATATATATGATGAATAAAACCACGAAGGAAAGGAAACACAGAATGATGCTCAAGCGCTTTCGTCTAATGACATCCTCAGGAACACTGAAGTACATAAAGAATTACAGCCTATATATAGGTTACAGAAAAAAAAATAATAATATATATATATACATATACAATAAACGGAGAGGTAAAAATAAAATTAAACATTAAAGGATTGTGGGAGGAGCATACAAATTTGTAAGGAAAAACTACCGATTTTTAGCACAAGATCAAATGAGTTGTTTCCAACCAATGTTATAGATTAAAAAAAATAAAATAAAAAAATACAAATTTATACTGGAAATCTGCCCGGGTTTTAGCACTATGCCCTTCTTGTTTAAGTTCGATGTATATAAAAATAAATTGAAAAATAAAAGTTATTAGACTAGCATACAAGTTTACCAAAGATTTAGCGTTCTACCTTCTTATCTAAATCTGTTCTGAAGGAATTCAAAACAACAGGATCGAGTTGAAAAAGACCTTTGCGTATGTTGAAATTATTTGTAAGTTGGATAATGGCAGACTCAAGAATATTTCTATTAACAATGTTGCTAGAGTGAAATAAAACTGAAGCATTATTCCAATCAATACAGTGGGATAACTCTGACAAATGGACAAAAAGGGCACTGGACGACTGTCCTGTTTTAACGGAATATTGATGCTGTTTAATACGCGTGTGCAAATCCTTTCCCGTTTGACCTATGTAAAAGGAATCACATTGTTTACAACCAATTTTATAGATAATGCCTGAATTATTGGTAGGGCTATTTTTTACTATGATATTTTTCACAATATTGTTATATGAAAATACTATATTAATATCCAAAAATTTAAGTACATTAGCAATGCCTAAAAAGCCCGGAAAAATGGAAGTACTAAAATATTTTTTGACAAAGTACTTCCATTTTTCCCGGGCTTTTATCATTTATTTAAGTTACTCTAATCATTTTACCATTAATTATTTATTTTATTATCTACTACAAATGAACTGTTTGAAGGCATGGGTCGCCGAGCTAGGCTCACAACCAGAATTTGGGTCGCAACCTAAAAAGTTTAAGAACCACTGCCTTAACCTAATATATACAAGCAATGCTGCATTAATCAGTCTAGTCATTGTATCGCAGAATAACAATAGTTCTTCTTCTTCTAGATTTTCTAGCAGTACGTTCATCTTTGGTGGCTTCCCTTGTGTCCGGTCTTCCAGTCCCTCAGTCTATATACCTATTAATTCATTCACATGATCAGGCAGAAGGTGACTTCTTTCAGAACACAAAGTTCTCTTCATTGACGAAAAAGAAGCTCAGCTGTAGTTGTTCTGACTGGGAGTAGCAATGGATGAATTCCTACTTCTTTCATTCCAAGAAACATAGCAAAAAGATTAGGTTCATTGACGAAAAAGCTCAGCTGTAGTTGTTCTGACTGGGAGTAGCAATGGATGAATTCCTACTTCTTTCATTCCAAAACATAGCAAAAAGATTAGGTTGAGCCACTAGTGATCATAAAAAAGAAGCTGAAGTAAAAGTTTCACTCGTTTGTCGTATAATGTTCCACTGTATGTTCAAATTCTTTATTTTGTCCTGATCACATGGCAGCCCCATCACTGTTAGTACTTCATTCCAGTCAACTTCGGTGTTTTATAAGACAGGAATCTGTTAACTGGCCGTGTAGTACGAAGTTAATTCAGCGAAACAGTTATTGCTCAATAATTTTGTTGAAAGCCAGATTGATCTATTTGCAAAAATATTAAAATTCTTGTTCTTTTCCTACAAGTGATCTGTATACGTAAACTTTGTAATATGATTAGTGAGCAAGTAATGCTTTCGGCATAAGTAGTCACTCACTCAATGTTACAAAGTGATAAATATACAGGGTGTTTAGGTCAACCCTAGAAATATGGAAATTGGCGGAATTTGTAATTTGTATTTGGTAGAACCTATCTTACTTACTACCCACTTGCTACAAATTCTGCCAATTTCCATATTTCTTGGGTCGACCTGAAACACGATGTAGATTACCCACGGAAAAAAGGACAAGTATTTTTATATTATTGTTGAGAGATTATTCTGGCTTTCAACATACAGTTTTCTGTTACTGAATAATAATAATTATGATAATAATAATTACTACTATTATTATTATTAGGGGCCATTTATTACTAGTGGCTCATTAATTCGCTTGCCCAAACAAAATACCTCAAAATTAAATAACCCGCTTTAACGCTAATTGAAATTCCAAATTTGACGATGAATCAAAACTTTTGGACTGCATTTTTGAGATAAAGAATCGAAATTTTTAATAACAGCAGGGGTGCAGTGCTGCCGGAGCGTGCCGGAGCGCCGCTCCGGCACCTCTGCAAGAGGAAGTTTGGAGGAATTACCATAACAAGCAACAAAAAAATTGTCTCCATTAATTATCAACAGTTTCTTACTAGTCTTGTGAACAATTTGCAGCACCGTATGTTCACGACAACATCCATGAAAGGTTCTCAAAATTCTGAACCTCAAAGTATGTATAAATCACTGCTAAATGAAATGTATGTCCTTGAAAAAGACTACTGGCCTGATGAAATACCACCTAATTACGGAGAAGCTGAAATCTCATCTCTCTGTAAGAGGTTTAAGCTTTCTTCTTACTCTGTACTAAATGCCTTTAGAGACTATGTGGAAGATCATGGGCGCCGCATCCCCCAAGATTTACACCCATTACTGAGCTGTTCACAAGTTATTCCTATTAGTACTGCTGAGTGTGAGAGGGGATTCAGTCACATGAACTTGATAATAACAACAACACGCTCAAGAATTCTCATAAATCATGTATCAGCGCTTATGTTTGTTAAACTACATGGACCTCCTCTAGTTCAGTGGAATCCTGAGCCATATGCCATATCATGGCTGCGGTACCACAGATCGGCAGATGACACCAGGACAAGAGTTGCTTCAGACCCCCGAAAACATATCACGCCTGACCCTTTGTGGAAATTATTGTGAAACTTCCCACTGGTGGTATTTGGTAAGCACTAAGTAGTTTTAACTTCTTAAATTGATAAAATACATGATTGCTCTTTTTTCTTTATTTGCTTGATAATTATATTTATTTTATGATAATTAGTGAGTGCAAACACGAAATACTTAGTCATCGTGTGGCATATATAGAAACAGGATAGGAAATGGCAGGCTTTTGTCAGGCCCACCAGAGCTCCGGCACCTATAAAATTGGCACTGCACCCCTGAATAACAGTAGGTGTGATGGACCCTTGAACTTTCGTAGCCAGTTCGTGGCCGGGTCAGTGATTATCTTCCACCCTTAATTTAATTTCTTAAAACTTATTTATGAATATTCTATTAACCTGTAACAGCTTATGGTAAAACTTTACAAGACACCTGCATTGCCATGAAACATGCTACAGTAACGAAACATATCAATCGATAGAGCAGAAAAAATGGTTCAAGTAGCTATGTGTGAAAAATGCTCTGTATGAATTGGTCCACAATTAACCCACCCCTTATTTCTCCAGTCTAACTATAGAGTAGATCAAGTCTAGCCTAGAGGGGTCAGCCTAGAGATTCCGGAAATGGTTCAGAGCGGGCAGATAAATTGAGGTCCACAGTAGGATTCCTCACCAAACTAGGTTAGGGCAATCTACCTTTACCTTTGTTAAGCTATGAGTTGATGCTGGGTCTTAGGCCACAATGTAGGCCTAAGTTGTCTGACCCAGCTTAATTTAATGAATCTACGTAAAACTGGGTTAAAAACACAATTAGTCACTTACTGCTAGTTATTAGAGAGTCTCTTTTCCCCTTCTGTTTTTGTTGAGAGCGTACTTGCTGGTGGGGATCTTTTTCGTTGTCTGTTCTTGTCCCTTCCCCAGTTCCGTCCTCTCGCCCCCGTTCCTCGTTTTCGTTCTCCTCTGTTCTCCTTTTCGCGGGGCTTTTTCCACCAGCGTCGTGTTGGTTTTTTCCTCGGTTGGTTGATCGGTAATGTATATCTATTACCGAGCACGCTCTTGTCACACAGTATATAAATACTAGTGTGGAGAATAACTCTGGTGAGCAACCAATTGGTTTCATCCACCCAGTTATTGACATAAAAGGAATTTAATAATTGTTAGATTAACTACCTACCTACTCAGTGAACCATTTTCGTTACCTCCCAACTACCCACTCATCAATTTTCCATATACTGGGGGCCCCGGGAGATAAAAATTTTGGTGTCATTGTCACCAATTTTTATGTCTGAGTGTAGACTAGCTAACTATTTGACTGTAAATGCCTGTTAATCTGATTAACAGTGCCTATCCTCACCTTCTCATGGAGAAGGTGTAGCATTTAATTAGAAGAAAAAATATACATCCATAGGATGAAACTGTCTATGGTCTTTACCATAAGAAAAGAAAAAGTGAAAGTTAGAAGATAAAATTACAATTCCCCAGCATCTATTTTTTGTTGTAAAAATAGTCGCGCCTTTAATGCTGTTTGTCGCTGAGGTCTTGTGTCTGTCAATGTTGTAGTAGGATGCGTTACCACTCCTACTGTCAAAGGAATAGTTACTGGAAGTTCAGTGTCTCCAGTTGTTACTGTCAGTGGAGAAGGTTCTCCAAAGTCCATTGTTTTGGGTCCAGACTCTAAAGGGTACAAAAGAGAAATGTCTCTTGTTGTGTCACCCGTTGAAGTCCTTAATTTGACCACTCTTGTTACCCCGTCTGCCCCTGGTCTGAGTTCTGAAACTCTAGCCAGAGACCAGTATTGTCTTGGAGTACTGTCATGTATGAGAACAAGGTCCCCTACCTTAATTGTGTCAGACCAATCCTTCTTAGTCATTTGTTTATGTCTCTCCCTTAGACCCATCAAGTACTCAGTTTTCCACTGTTTAATGAAATGAGCTTTAACTCTAGTTAAATGTTGTAACTTAGTCTGGAGCTCATCATGTCGTTGAGTCCAGTTTGGGTCTTCTGAAGTCTATTTTGTAGTCCGGCAGGAGACTAACTTGTTCTCCCCGAATCAAATGATTTGGAGTTAATGGTTCCGGGTCATTAATGTTGTCACTCACATAAGTGAGTGGTCTATTGTTGATGATGTTCTCAATCTCAGCCAGGAGAGTGAGCAACTCAAATAAGTGTATCTGTTTTTTGCCAATTGCTTTCTTCAAGCAATTCTTTACTGTTTGTATATTCCTCTCCCAGATAGAACCATACCAAGGAGAGGCAACCGGAATATACTTCCACTTTATGTTTGAATTTTGTATATATAATTGTGTGAGATCATCGCTTAACAAGTCGTGGATGACTTGTTCACCAGCCTTGAAATATGTAGCATTGTCAGTCCAAACTGTCTTTGGTACTGAATGTCGTGCACAGAATCTCTTAAAGACAGCAACAAAAGATTCTGCTGTAAGGTCCTCCACAACATCCAGATAAACAGCTCGTGAGGCAGCACATGTAAACAGTACAATGTACATTTTTTGTTCAGTGTCACCCACCCCTACAGTCAATGCTCCTGTATAGTCAATGCCTACAGTCTCAAAGGGTCTGTTGAGAGTAACTCTCTCCTCTGGCAAAGCAGGAGGATTTGGTTTCCTATAGGGCCTAGCATGAATACGCCTACATGTGACACACTCACTCAGGACTGTTTTAACAGTGATCCTTCCCTTGGGTATCCAATAAGTTTTTCTTAATGTAGTTAGTGTCTGTGGTACCCCCATATGATATACATCATTGTGTGTTTTTCTGATGATTAATGTTGTCAAATAGCTAAATCTAGGTAAAAGGATTGGATGTTTGCTTTTGTATGACAGTTTTGATTTGTCTAATCTCCCTTTACACCTTAGAAGGCCTTCCTCATCTCTGAACAAGTTTAGATCCACAACTACTGATAGTACAGGTTCTTTTGTTTGTTTCCCATTAGTCAAGAATTCTAACTCTTTATTGTACTCTTTTTGTTGTGCATGGCCTATCCAGTATTTGGTTGCAACTTCTGTATAATTATGATTGTTTTTATTTAGCCGTTTGTTTATTGTAGTTAAACAGTTGTGAACATAGTGAAAGTTTACTTGTAGGCTTTCATTAGCTTCAGCTATTTCTTTTAGCCTATTTCTTACAAAGATATTCTTACTATTAATGCTATCATTTCGTATCCAGGCAAGACAAATCTGACTATCAAGCCAGATGTGGATATCAGTTATGTTCACATCATGGTAAGCATCCTTAAGCAATGAAATGGTTTTAATGGCTAATGCAGCAGCCAATAGTTCCAGTTGAGGTATGGTTCGGGTAGGTTTGAGAGGTGCAACTTTCCCTTTTGCATAAATTAGATGACTTTCTGTAGGACTTACAAGATACGCACAGCACCCATAAGCTTGTGTGCTTGCATCAGCAAACACATGAAGTCTCTGGGGCTTATCCCTTGACCCACAGACCCTTTGTATTTTAATGTTCTGCACTTTTGTTAAATCAGCAGCTAACTTCTTCCAAGATTTTTGATCTTCAGTTGTTATTGGATCATCCCACCCAACATTTGTCCTCCAAATTTCTTGGAGGAGAATCTTTGATTTTATTGTTGAAGGCAGGAATAGACCCATGGGATCAAAAATTTTGGAAGCCTCTGATAATATTTGTCTTTTAGTATTTGCTTCCTCATCAAGTTTAAAACCTTTAGTACAGATTGAATCATGACTGTTAGAAGTTGCATCCAAATACCAGTTCATACCTAAAGTTTTAATTCTGTCTGATGGCTTAGTAAGACCATTATTATCCCTTAAAATCTTTTTGTTTAAATCCTCATCATTTGAAATCCACTCTCTTAGTTCAAAGTTACCTTGTTGCATAATGTTTTGAGAGTGTTCATAGACTTCAAATAATTCAGATTTTGTTGTTGTTGTTGAGCCTATTAGTGTTATTTTATTTATTTGTCGGGTTCAAAATCCCAGCTGAGCCGTGAACGGGCAAATTCTAAAGGGCCAGTTCTATCTGAAGCCCAAGTTAAGCTAAATTAAAACTTACGGATTTGAGATCCTATTAGGTCCTACCTCAGGGTAACCTCAGGGTTGCTGACTCGATGCGGGCCTACCTTAGACCTTAGTTACATGAATTTTAATGTAAACAAAAAGGGTACTATTTATGGTCTTCTTTCTCAACCTTGCAACAACAACGCAACCTGGACTATTGCACGGTGCAACAATCTTGTATCTAAACAACCAAACTGAATTGCAAGAGAGCTCTCTACAAGACCACACCCTGTACGTACGACATCCCACAAACGAGTAGAAAGAACGCGCAGCGCCCCAAAATGATGCCAACAGTGTGACCAAACAATGATGCCACAAGAGCTAAAAAATGCTAGGCTCTAAAGTAAGTTAATTTTTCACTAACCTTACAATTATGAGATGGATATATATACACCTTAACTTAATATATACAAGCAATGCTGCATCAATCAGCTTAGTCATCATATCGCCTTGGGACAACAATGGTTCTTCCTCTTCTAGATTTTCTAACACTCCCCACCGAAGAGGCATTGTTGTCATTACCTTCTGCAAGGTTAGCCAAGCCTTCTCCATGAGGCTGTAACTCAAATGTTTCATCTTGACTATCTGTGTTTTTGCTGATTTCTAAAGCATAGAGTTTTTGTATAGGTCTCTTTAACTTTCCTCCTGAAGTCTTTACCAGTGCAGACCTAACTAAATTGCCTTTGCCAACAAACAACTCTTCAATTATGCCAAGCTTCCAGCATTGCCTTGGTCTTTCATCCCCAATCATTACCACGTCTCCCACCTTGATACAATTTGCATTGGAGCCCTTTACCTTGCCTGATGGGTAATAATTGAGTTCTGGCAAGTATTCCATCTGCCACCTCTTCCATAACTGATCTTGTAGCTCTTCAAGGTACCTGAACCGTCTGGTTAACTCTCCTTGAGTGCTCTGGATAGGCTGCAAGTCTTCTGGCACACTGGGGTTTGATGTTAATCGTTTACCACAAAGAAAATGATTTGGTGTCAATGGCTCTGCATCCTGCATACTGTTGTAAACAAAAGTGATAGGCCTACTGTTCACCATTGCTTCTACTTCACATAAAACAGTAGAGAATTCTTCTTTGCTCAAATGAGCATTAGCTAAAAGTTTCTTTAATGGACACTTTAACTTCTCACTAGCCTTTCCCAAAATCCACCCCACCATGGTGCTCTCTCAACAATAAACTCCCACTGTACCCCTTGGTGTGAAAAGTAGGATTGGAATCCTTCCTCTTTTAGCAAGGACCAAACTTCTTGGAGTTCCTTTGCAGCCTTTTTGAAGGTTTTTGCATTATCCGATATGATTTTATTTGGGAAACCCCTTCTGTTCACAAACCTTTTAAAGGCCAAAAGAAATACATCACTACTTAAATTGCTTACCAACTCCAAATGGATTGCTCTGGTGGTAGCACAGGTGAAAAGACATATATAACCTTTGTTAGACTCCCCTCGCTCATACACATAGACTGGCCCTGCAAAGTCTACTCCCACTACATCAAATGGGGCAGTATAGACACACCGTTCTCTTGGAAGTGGAGCCACCTTTTCATAATAAGGCTTTGCACTCCAACGCTTGCAAACCACACATTTATGCAAGACCTTTTTTACTACTTGTCTAATTTTGGGAATCCAAAATTGTTGTCTAATCTCTATTATCACTTCTCTAACTCCCGCATGTAACAGCTTATGATGAGTATCCAGGATCAAAAGGCCCACAAAGTGCCCCCCAGAAGGTAGCAAAATTGGATGTCTTTTCTCCTCTGGAAGCCCAGAAAACTGTAGTCTACCTCCTACTCTCAATAAATCCTGATCCAAAAACACATCCAAACCCTTGAGCGCAGAATGTGTTGGTAGAACCTGTAATGGATGGCTGGTGAGCAATTCTCTCTCTTCACCAAATTTTTCCTTCTGCATATATACCACCCAGTATTTCCTGGCTTGCTGAATCTCATTACTGTTCAGAATTCCTTCCCTTCTTGTTTCTCCCTTAATGTTGTTGGTAAATCTATATACCCATGCTGTCACTCTTAACAATCTTTTCAGACTGCTAATGTCCTCAAGCCTCAATATGGGGTCCTGCTGCATAACTTGACAACTGTTCACAGCGCATTTTCTCACCTCACTCACCCATGCTTCTTCAGCCTGGCATTCTCCTACAATAGGCTGATTAGAAGGCCAGTTTTCACTTCCAAGTTTTAGCCACTCTGGCCCATTCCACCACAAACTTGACTGTGAAAGATCTTTCACTGAAATTCCTCGTGTTGGTAAATCAGCGGGGTTTTGGATGCCTGGACAATGCTTCCATTGCTTGGGATCTGTGTGCGCTTGAATTTCCTCCACCCTATTGGCAACAAATGGTTTCCATTTCCTTGCCTGACTTCTTAACCAGTGCTAAACTATAGTGGAGTCTGTCCAATAATAGCTTGGAATTTCATAGAGGGCCAAAGACTTTCGCACTGTAATTGCAAGCCGACTAGCAATAACGGCACCCATCAATTCCAACCTTGGAACAGAAAGCCTTTTCAAAGGTGCTACTCTACTCTTTGCAGCAACCAACCTGCAACTTACTTCCTCTTGCAATGCGCCTCTTATATAAATACAAGTTGCATAGGCTTCCTCACTTGCATCACAAAAGATGTGCAGCTCCAAATTGTCTGGACTATTGTTCAACTCTCCAAAGTACCATCTTGGGATTTCAATGTCTCCAAGATGTGCCAATTCTTTGAACCAATATTTCCACTTTACCACCATATGATCAGGTAACTCTTGGTCCCAACCAAGTCCAATTTCCCAGAGGCTCTGAAACCAAATTTTTGACTTTATCACAAATGGAGCCAGGAATCCAAGAGGATCAAAGACCTTTGAAGCCAAACTAAGAGCTGTACGTTTTGTCCACCTTGTCTCATTCTCAGCCAGCTCTACTAAAGATTTCCCATTGAAGGTAAACAAATCATCATCTTGCTGCCAAACAATGCCTAGCACCTTTGCGTCTATTGCCCACAACTCCTTAATACCAGAATCCTCAATACTTTCTGCTGCATCAGGTACTACACAGGAATGACTCATAAACTCTTGTAATTGCGAATGATTGGTCTGCCATTTTCTAAGCTCCATGCCAGCCTCCCTCATTATAGCTCTAGCCTCCATGAATATCTGTTTAGCCATTTCTGTATTATCCACGGAACACAGCAAATCATCAACATAAAAATTTTTTCCTTATGTGTTCAATAGTGTTAGGATAGACTTCAGAATATTTCTTAAAATGGTACTGCATAGTAGCTGCCAACAGAAATGGACTAGAGCTGAGGCCAAACAACACTGACTTCATTCTATATGCTTGAACCTTAGGTTCATTTTCCAACAAGTCTTTCGTATCCACCCACAGATACCTTACTGCATCTCTGTCCTCTGGTTTTAACTTTATCCGCAAAAAGGCTTGCTTCACATCTGCAGTCAATGCTACTCTACCAAACCTGAATCTCAGTAACAAGGAAAATAAATCTGCATTTAAATTTGGCCCAGCATCCAAACAGTCATTCAAGGACACACCACCTTTGTCCTTGGCTGAGCCATCAAAAACTACCCTCAGTTTGGTGGTAGTTTTGTCTCGCCGTACCACTGCATGGTGTGGCAGATAATGTGCCTCCTGGCTCACCAGCTCACCTTGCACCCTTTCAGCATAGCCCTCCCTTACATAACTTAGGATGGCCTCATTGTATTCAATTAACAACTCCTCATTTTTTCTTAGCCTGTACAATGAAGTCTCCAACCTCCGATTAGCTAGCTGAAGGTTTGAACCGGGTTTGCAAGAATCCTTCCATGGTAGGCCAACTTCATAGCAACCATCTCTAAACCCAATCCCTTTTTCAAATTGCTCTAAAACATCATTGTTCACTGTACTTGCCTGTTTGTCCTTTATGCCAATAGATTCAAGTTCCCAAAACGCTTTCAAATGCCTTTCCAGACCATGGCTGTTCTCCTCAATCTTAACAAAAAGAGCCTTAACTTCCATTTCATTGCAATAACTACCATGTAGCATCCAGCCTAGCTTACTTTCAATAGCTACCGGGCCTTGAGATGTGCGGACAATATTACCAGTGATGAAGTCCCAATAATAGTCAGCTCCAATCAAAAGACTAATATCTTCTGTTCCTTCAAACTTATTATTGCCCAAATTAATTCCTTTAACTTGCAATTCTTGGACACATGCCATATCTAAACAAGTAGTGACTGGAGCACAAAGTTCCTCAATCTCTACAGCTTGGACCTTGATAGTGGGACTTTGCGGTAACAACCCTTTAACCAGAACTTCTACCTTCTTAAATTTGGTTCGGTTTTGAACGGAACCCCCAAACCCAGAAATTCTTAAATTTTCCCTCTTAAGTTCTTTAAACTTCAATTTTCTGGAAATTCTGGTCTTAATAAAACTACACTGGCTACCACTATCAAACAACACTCTTACAGTAGCTTCTCCCTCATTCCCAATTAATAAGGCTGCAGTTGTTTGCAATAATCCCCCTTTACTTTTACTCCCTTGCATAGCAGTGGCATGTGCCACTGATGTCTCTACTTCTGGGGTAGGCCTACTAGAGTGTGTTTCACACAATAATGGCTGATGCCTACCATGACATTTTTTGCACAAAATTTTAAACTTACAAAACCTTGCTCTGACCTTTCAAAAAACATTTAAAACATGCTGTGGACTTAGTTACCCTGTCCTTTCTCTCCTCAAAGGGTAAGCCTCAGCCACCTCACATTTATATGACTTGTGGTTGCCTTCGCAAAATATGCATTCCTTGATTCCCTTTAATTTATTCTCAGAGGATGCATGTAGAGCTGACACTGTACCTGGGCTATTCCTTTTTGTGGAAACTTTGGTGCTGTGCCTGCCTTTGTCCCCTTGTTTACCATCCCACTGTGCAAACTCAATTCCCTCTCGTCTTGCTAATTCTGTGCCTAAAAGACTTAACATCTGCTGAAGGGGGATGTACACATGTTCTGTAGAGTGTCCCCTACTTAATTCAAGCAAAATTGAGCTAGGCAATTTAGACTCCAGTGTAGGAACCAACATTATACCATACCTTTCCATTCCTACACCCAAGTTGTCCAGGGACCTAGTTCTAATTTCAAATTCATCATATAACTGCCGTAACTCCTTGACACTATTAGGATTATTAACAGGAGGTATAGCTAAAAGTGCACGGAGGTGGCTTTTAATTAAGATCTCTGGCTTACCAAACCGTTTCTTTAATATATCCCAAGCCACATTATAATTAGCCTCTGTTAATGCTAATCCTGCTATAGTCTTTGCTGCCTCCCCTTCCAAGAGGGACCGCAAATAATTAAACTTCTCCACGGCACTTAACACTTGACTAGAATGAACTGCTGATTGAAAACTGTCTGCCCATCCTTGCCATTCCTGAATACTCCCAGAAAATGTTTGAGTACAAGCCTCGGTAATTGAACTACAGATCTGTTAACCTTAACTTCACAAACATCATTTGTTGAGTGTTGTGTTTCATTATTAGACCTGGTCTCTAACTGTACTGAGCTGCTAAACTCTTTTGCTCGGAGGCCTACTTTAATTATATCATCAATAATCTCTTCAAAGTAAATTATGTTATTTTCTATTTCATCCTCTTCTATAAGAGCCTCAATTTTAACATTTACCTCACTTAGAGCAACCTTTTTAGTTTCTAATATGGAAAGCTGCGCAGTCACTAAGCGTAAATCCTCTTGCTCTATGGCAGAATCTATAGTGGCAATGACCTTTGTAATTAGACCTTTGTAGGCGCTTCTCCTTTTTATAAATTTGTTCAATTCAGATGCACTCATCTTCAATGCAAACAACAATTGGGCTCAATGCCAAATGAGCTGAATTGGCAGAAATACTTAACCAAACTGATCAAACGCAAATTTTACTTTCAAATAAACTGAATTGCTGGGTGGGGTACTAACCAAACACCAGTATGGAATACCAAATTTTCCACCCAGGACCTTAATTCAATAATAACCAAAATTAACCAAACCGGTAAAATGTAGGCCAAAAACAACGACAGACGACTGGCCAAGTTTCGCAATTGGGCAACCAAACTTTCTACCCTGGGACCTTAATTCAATAATACCCAAAATTAACCAAACCGGTAAAATGTAGGCCAAAAACGACGACAGACGACTGGCCAAGTTTCGCAATTGGGCGACCAAACTTTTACCCTGGGACCTTAATTCAATAATAACCCAAATTAACCAAACCGGTAAAATGTAGGCCAAAACAACGACAGACGACTGGCCAAGTTTCGCAATTGGGCGACCAAACTTTTTACCCTGGGACCTTAATTCAATAATACTCAACCCGTCTAGGCCTAACTTGGGCTACAATTTGCACAATCAGAACTTTGCCGAAAAATAGTCACTGACTCAGTCTTGGGCTAGAATCCGGTTCTGAAGGACCATGTTATTTTATTTATTTGTGGGTTCAAAATCCCAGCTGAGCCGTGAACGGCCAAATTCTAAAGGGCCAGTTCTACCTACAGCCCAAGTTAGCTAAATTAAAACTTACGGATTTGAGATCCTATTAGGTCCTACCTCAGGGGCTGACTCGATGCGGGCCTACCTTAGACCTTTGTTACATGAATTTAATATAAACAAAAGGGTACTATTTATGGTCTTCTTTCTCAACCTTGCAACAACAACGCAACCTGGACTATTGCACGATGCAACAATCTTGTATCTAAACAACCAAACTGAATTGCAAGAGAGCTCTCTAACAGACCACACCCTGTACGTACGACATCCCACAAACGAGTAGAAAAGACGCGCAGCGCCCCAAAATGATGCCACCAGCGTCCCAAACATGATGCCACAAGAGCCCAAAATGCTAGCTCTAAATTAAGTGAATTTTTCACTAACCTTACAATTATGAGATGGATATATATACACCTTAACTTAATATATACAAGCAATGCTGCATCAATCAGCTTAGTCATCATATCGCCTTGGACAACAATGGTTCTTCCTCTTCTAGATTTTCTAACAGACCCCCCTTACTGAAATACTTAGATCCGCCCTTGAAATTACTGTGCTTGGCAACAGTGTCTGGTATTGTTGTCAAATTTCGAACACTTCTTATAACTTATAATTTAGTTATAGTGGTATTGAATTTTAAAACCTCTTCAAAGGTGGTTAAATTTGGAATTGTTATTTCACTGTTTGTAAAAAGGTACATTGCGTAAATTAAATTTTTTGTGTTCGTATATATAAACATTAGTCTTATATATTTAATCATCGATGCATTCATAGTTCAAGTGGAAGTCTGAAGAGTTGTACATCTTTTTACATAGAGCACTATTCCGCCCATAATCCCATTTCAGGGTATGAACAGCTCGCAGCAGAATTGTCAAACAAGTAGGGGGTCAAAGTACTACGAGGCTTTCGTACACGTTCATCACTAGTGAAAGCAACAGTGCTCTGTGTTAGTCTAGTCCAAAGAACATTCATATCTGTACTCAATTTAAGGCAGCTTTCGTTAGTTTGTATTGTATATACAGTATATACTGTAAAACCGATAAAATATGACATTCAAATATATTTTTTAATTAAGCACAGATATGACCTATTATATCGTCTCATTTTGAGTTCAGTTACTTTCCTTTTAGTAACCCGTAATTTGTTACATTACAACACCATAATCTGAGTGTATATATATATATATATATATATATATAATATTTAGGAGAAATCCAATGACAAGGAGAAATGTAAATGCCATGAAAAGTCTTCTTTAATGCGCAACGTTTCGAGCAATACGCTCATCTTCAGGCTGTTTAATAACAATGTGAAATTAAAATCAATATTGAATGAAAAACAAAACAGAAAATTTCTATAACCTATTCGTAAAGACAAATTTTAAAAGACTGAGAAAAGAGGGTTAAATTCTAAGTTATACAGATTTACATATAAAAATTAAGAAGTTATTTTTAAATACATGTAGTAAATGTGAAATTAATACACTGGAAAAATTACCAATAGTACACTGGAACAATGGAACTATCTACCTTACACTGCAGTATCCGAGGCTGACTAATTTGAGCAGAGACAAAGAACGGGAAACACGAGAGATGGCGAGGGCGATTGGGGAAGGAGGGATTATAAGGAATTGGGGAAGGAGGAGGGATCATAGCAAATTGAGAGGGACGGCCGATGAGTCAACATTCAGACTAGGGGACAATGCTTTAATGAACAGCGATTCTAAAATTCTTAGTGAGTTGGGACAAGTATTACAACCAAGAATTTTAAAATTGTCTAAAGTGACATCAATTTTACATTTAATGCTGTGTTCACGAATACTCGAGGCTTCTTTAGTTTTTAAAATTTTACCTGTTCGGCCACTTATTCCCATATGCGAATAAAATCTAGCCCTGAGAGAGCGAACAGTGCTGCCGATGTAATTCCCAAGGAGACACCTGGGGCAGGTAAATAAATATACAACACCGCTACGCAACGAGTCAGGGGTTCGATCCTTCGCTGAGAAAAAGCTACCTAAAGACGTTTTATTAATAAATATGATGCGGAAATCAGTATGATAAAAAAATTTCCTTAACAATTTTGTAAATTTAAGCTTAAATTCCTTATTCAAAGGACCCATTTCAGGTACCAAGAAATATTTTATATCCTTCGGCACTGTAATACATGGAAGTTGAGGGCTATAAACATTATTTAAGAAGGATCTAATTAGTTTGTCTACATATTGAACAGGAAAACTATTATTAGTAAAGTATGATCTTAGATTATTAAATTCATCATTAAGTAAGGTAAAATTAGAGGTCAAATTATATCCTCTGAACAGGAGAGTTTTAATACAAGACATCTTATAGTTGAAATCAGTAAAACTAAAAAAATTCATGCCCAAACCAGTGAAAGTGGGTTTCCTGTAAACTGATGTAGTAATAGAATCACCGTTTTTCGAAATTAAAAGATCTAAGAAGGGGAGGGAGCCATTTTGCTCAGTTTCCATTGTATACGTTATATTGGGGTGCAAAGAATTTAGGAAGTTAAAGAATTGTTGCGCTTGTACCGCATTATCAAAGACTGCTATCGAATCATCAACGAAGCGTCGATAGAAAATTGGCTTGAGATGAGTGGGAGATTGTCTAAAAATTACACTTTCTAAATGAGTCATAAAAAAGTCAGCTGCTAACGGTCCGACTGGTGATCCCATCCCTACCCCATCAATTTGTTGGTAAACCTTATTGTTGAAAGTGAAATAGCATTGTTTGAAGACCAATTCTAAAAGTTCCTTCAAATGAGACAATGAAAAACCATGAAAATTATCAACTGAGCTAAAAACCCTATCTAAAATAATGGCAATAGTTTCAGATACAGGTACATTTGTGAAAAGTGACTTTACATCAAAACTGACAAAAAACTTTTTTGAATCGAAGTTTTTACCAAGGAGGTCTTTTTGGAATTCAAACGAGTTATTTATAGTGTAAGCATTTTTCGCAAAGGGGGACAGGAGACGAACAACAAATTTTGCCAATTGAAAGGTGGGTAAGTTATACGAAGCTAAAATAGGACGGAGAGGTGTTCCAGCTTTATGGATTTTAGGCAGACAGTATAATTGAGCAAGATTAGCACCAGATGCGAACAACTGAGAGTAAGTATCATTTTTTATTATCTTTAAGGACTTTAGTCGTGACAGAAATCTATTAACCTGGTCTTCTAACCTTACAATGACTTTATTTACAGGTTCTAGAATTTGTTTGAATTTAGTAAGATCACTTAGGATTTCATTAGTTTTGTTTATGTAGTCCGATTTATTCAAAATAACCACTCCGTTACCCTTGTCTGGTCTAGTCACAACAATCTCCTGGTTCTTTGCCAAATTCTTAATACACTGCAAATCACTCTTCCTAAATATGAAAGATTGAAATTTAAGATTTCTAAGTTTAAGAAAAAATTCTTGAGTTAAATTTGAGAACTGACATTTGAAATTATTGAAATCCCCCACATGGGGAACATTTTTCAAGCCATTGAAAAATTTTTCAAAGTAAAGAAAAAACGAAGGCTTATATATTTGAAACAACGGAAGCTTAAATTGCAAACCAAGTGACAGTAAAAACTTTTCCCGAGGGAGAGTGTGTAACTAGAAAGATTCGAAATTACCTTCTCTGAATTGAAAAAATTTGGTGAATTCATTCCCAAAGCCTTTAACTTACGTTCATGTGTTTTCCAAGATGGTAGAGTGAAATTTTTCTAGTTCACGTTGTACAAGAGAAATTATTAATAAATAGTCCAACAACGACAAGGTATTTTTAAGAGTAGTTGTATAATGCCCAAGAGACTTGTTATGCGAATCTGATATTTTGATTTTATAATTAATTTCATTATTTAATAAATATTCCAGGGACGATTGATAAAATTCAGAGTCATATAGATTATCACGGTAGAGTTTGAAGTAAACAAATTTCGGGAAAATCCTGCAAGTCCGACACATTTCAAGAAAATAACAGTCCAGTTTTGACTTGAGAAACTTTCGTGAAGTCTTCCAAACATGGCGATAAGCCCTGAGGCCATCTTGTCCATACCTTGAATATATTAGTCATGCGGGTTGCTTCTACAGAGCTTCAATTTAATATTTAGGAGAAATCCAATGACAAGGAGAAATGTAAATGCCATGAAAAGTCTTCTTTAATGCGCAACGTTTCGAGCAATACGCTCATCTTCAGGCTGTTTAATAACAATGTGAAATTAAAATCAATATTGAATGAAAAACAAAACAGAAAATTTCTATAACCTATTCGTAAAGACAAATTTTAAAAGACTGAGAAAAGAGGGTTAAATTCTAAGTTATACAGATTTACATATAAAAATTAAGAAGTTATTTTTAAATACATGTAGTAAATGTGAAATTAATACACTGGAAAAATTACCAATAGTACACTGGAACAATGGAACTATCTACCTTACACTGCAGTATCCGAGGCTGACTAATTTGAGCAGAGACAAAGAACGGGAAACACGAGAGATGGCGAGGGCGATTGGGGAAGGAGGGATTATAAGGAATTGGGGAAGGAGGAGGATCATAGCAAATTGAGAGGGACGGCCGATGAGTCAACATTCAGACTAGGGGACAATGCTTTAATGAAGCGATTCTAAAATTCTTAGTGAGTTGGGACAAGTATTACAACCAAGAATTTTAAAATTGTCTAAAGTGACATCAATTTTACATTTAATGCTGTGTTCACGAATACTCGAGGCTTCTTTAGTTTTTAAAATTTTACCTGTTCGGCCACTTATTCCCATATGCGAATAAAATCTAGCCCTGAGAGAGCGAACAGTGCTGCCGATGTAATTCCCAAGGAGACACCTGGGCAGGTAAATAAATATACAACACCGCTACGCAACGAGTCAGGGGTTCGATCCTTCGCTGAGAAAAAGCTACCTAAAGACGTTTTATTAATAAATATGATGCGGAAATCAGTATGATAAAAAAATTTCCTTAACAATTTTGTAAATTTAAGCTTAAATTCCTTATTCAAAGGACCCATTTCAGGTACCAAGAAATATTTTATATCCTTCGGCACTGTAATACATGGAAGTTGAGGGCTATAAACATTATTTAAGAAGGATCTAATTAGTTTGTCTACATATTGAACAGGAAAACTATTATTAGTAAAGTATGATCTTAGATTATTAAATTCATCATTAAGTAAGGTAAAATTAGAGGTCAAATTATATCCTCTGAACAGGAGAGTTTTAATACAAGACATCTTATAGTTGAAATCAGTAAAACTAAAAAATTCATGCCCAAACCAGTGAAAGTGGGTTTCCTGTAAACTGATGTAGTAATAGAATCACCGTTTTTCGAAATTAAAAGATCTAAGAAGGGGAGGGAGCCATTTTGCTCAGTTTCCATTGTATACGTTATATTGGGGTGCAAAGAATTTAGGAAGTTAAAGAATTGTTGCGCTTGTACCGCATTATCAAAGACTGCTATCGAATCATCAACGAAGCGTCGATAGAAAATTGGCTTGAGATGAGTGGGAGATTGTCTAAAAATTACACTTTCTAAATGAGTCATAAAAAAGTCAGCTGCTAACGGTCCGACTGGTGATCCCATCCCTACCCCATCAATTTGTTGGGTAAACCTTATTGTTGAAAGTGAAATAGCATTGTTTGAAGACCAATTCTAAAAGTTTTACTGATTTCAACTATAAGATGTCTTGTATTAAAACTCTCCTGTTCAGAGGATATAATTTGACCTCTAATTTTACCTTACTTAATGATGAATTTAATAATCTAAGATCATACTTTACTAATAATAGTTTTCCTGTTCAATATGTAGACAAACTAATTAGATCCTTCTTAAATAATGTTTATAGCCCTCAACTTCCATGTATTACAGTGCCGAAGGATATAAAATATTTCTTGGTACCTGAAATGGGTCCTTTGAATAAGGAATTTAAGCTTAAATTTACAAAATTGTTAAGGAAATTTTTTTATCATACTGATTTCCGCATCATATTTATTAATAAAACGTCTTTAGGTAGCTTTTTCTCAGCGAAGGATCGAACCCCTGACTCGTTGCGTAGCGGTGTTGTATATTTATTTACCTGCCCCAGGTGTCTCCTTGGGAATTACATCGGCAGCACTGTTCGCTCTCTCAGGGCTAGATTTTATTCGCATATGGGAATAAGTGGCCGAACAGGTAAAATTTTAAAAACTAAAGAAGCCTCGAGTATTCGTGAACACAGCATTAAATGTAAAATTGATGTCACTTTAGACAATTTTAAAATTCTTGGTTGTAATACTTGTCCCAACTCACTAAGAATTTTAGAATCGCTGTTCATTAAAGCATTGTCCCCTAGTCTGAATGTTGACTCATCGGCCGTCCCTCTCAATTTGCTATGATCCCTCCTCCTTCCCCAATTCCTTATAATCCCTCCTTCCCCAATCGCCCTCGCCATCTCTCGTGTTTCCCGTTCTTTGTCTCTGCTCAAATTAGTCAGCCTCGGATACTGCAGTGTAAGGTAGATAGTTCCATTGTTCCAGTGTACTATTGGTAATTTTTCCAGTGTATTAATTTCACATTTACTACATGTATTTAAAAATAACTTCTTAATTTTTATATGTAAATCTGTATAACTTAGAATTTAACCCTCTTTTCTCAGTCTTTTAAAATTTGTCTTTACGAATAGGTTATAGAAATTTTCTGTTTTGTTTTTCATTCAATATTGATTTTAATTTCACATTGTTATTAAACAGCCTGAAGATGAGCGTATTGCTCGAAACGTTGCGCATTAAAGAAGACTTTTCATGGCATTTACATTTCTCCTTGTCATTGGATTTCTCCTAAATATTAAATTGAAGCTCTGTAGAAGCAACCCGCATGACTATATATATATATATATGATGAATAAAACCACGAAGGAAAGGAAACACAGAATGATGCTCAAGCGCTTTCGTCTAATGACATCCTCAGGAACACTGAAGTACATAAAGAATTACAGCCTATATATAGGTTACAGAAAAAAAAATAATATATATATATATATACATATACAATAAACGGAGAGGTAAAAATAAAATTAAACATTAAAGGATTGTGGGAGGAGCATACAAATTTGTAAGGAAAAACTACCGATTTTTAGCACAAGATCAAATGAGTTGTTTCCAACCAATGTTATAGATTAAAAAAAATAAAATAAAAAAATACAAATTTATACTGGAAATCTGCCCGGGTTTTAGCACTCTGCCCTTCTTGTTTAAGTTCGATGTATATAAAAATAAATTGAAAAATAAAAGTTATTAGACTAGCATACAAGTTTACCAAAGATTTAGCGTTCTACCATTCTTATCTAAATCTGTTCTGAAGGAATTCAAAACAACAGGATCGAGTTGAAAAAGACCTTTGCGTATGTTGAAATTATTTGTAAGTTGGATAATGGCAGACTCAAGAATATTTCTATTAACAATGTTGCTAGAGTGAAATAAAACTGAAGCATTATTCCAATCAATACAGTGGGATAACTCTGACAAATGGACAAAAAGGGCACTGGACGACTGTCCTGTTTTAACGGAATATTGATGCTGTTTAATACGCGTGTGCAAATCCTTTCCCGTTTGACCTATGTAAAAGGAATCACATTGTTTACAACCAATTTTATAGATAATGCCTGAATTATTGGTAGGGCTATTTTTTACTATGATATTTTTCACAATATTGTTATATGAAAATACTATATTAATATCCAAAAATTTAAGTACATTAGCAATGCCTAAAAAGCCCGGAAAAATGGAAGTACTAAAATATTTTTTGACAAAGTACTTCCATTTTTCCCGGGCTTTTATCATTTATTTAAGTTACTCTAATCATTTTACCATTAATTATTTATTTTATTATCTACTACAAATGAACTGTTTGAAGGCATGGGTCGCCGAGCTAGGCTCACAACCAGAATTTGGGTCGCAACCTAAAAAGTTTAAGAACCACTGCCTTAACCTAATATATACAAGCAATGCTGCATTAATCAGTCTAGTCATTGTATCGCAGAATAACAATAGTTCTTCTTCTTCTAGATTTTCTAGCAGTACGTTCATCTTTGGTGGCTTCCCTTGTGTCCGGTCTTCCAGTCCCTCAGTCTATATACCTATTAATTCATTCACATGATCAGGCAGAAGGTGACTTCTTTCAGAACACAAAGTTCTCTTCATTGACGAAAAAGAAGCTCAGCTGTAGTTGTTCTGACTGGGAGTAGCAATGGATGAATTCCTACTTCTTTCATTCCAAGAAACATAGCAAAAAGATTAGGTTCATTGACGAAAAAGCTCAGCTGTAGTTGTTCTGACTGGGAGTAGCAATGGATGAATTCCTACTTCTTTCATTCCAAGAAACATAGCAAAAAGATTAGGTTGAGCCACTAGTGATCATAAAAAAGAAGCTGAAGTAAAAGTTTCACTCGTTTGTCGTATAATGTTCCACTGTATGTTCAAATTCTTTATTTTGTCCTGATCACATGGCAGCCCCATCACTGTTAGTACTTCATTCCAGTCAACTTCGGTGTTTTATAAGACAGGAATCTGTTAACTGGCCGTGTAGTACGAAGTTAATTCAGCGAAACAGTTATTGCTCAATAATTTTGTTGAAAGCCAGATTGATCTATTTGCAAAAATATTAAAATTCTTGTTCTTTTCCTACAAGTGATCTGTATACGTAAACTTTGTAATATGATTAGTGAGCAAGTAATGCTTTCGGCATAAGTAGTCACTCACTCAATGTTACAAAGTGATAAATATACAGGGTGTTTAGGTCAACCCTAGAAATATGGAAATTGGCGGAATTTGTAATTTGTATTTGGTAGAACCTATCTTACTTACTACCCACTTGCTACAAATTCTGCCAATTTCCATATTTCTTGGGTCGACCTGAAACACGATGTAGATTACCCACGGAAAAAAGGACAAGTATTTTTATATTATTGTTGAGAGATTATTCTGGCTTTCAACATACAGTTTTCTGTTACTGAATAATAATAATTATGATAATAATAATTACTACTATTATTATTATTAGGGGCCATTTATTACTAGTGGCTCATTAATTCGCTTGCCCAAACAAAATACCTCAAAATTAAATAACCCGCTTTAACGCTAATTGAAATTCCAAATTTGACGATGAATCAAAACTTTTGGACTGCATTTTTGAGATAAAGAATCGAAATTTTTAATAACAGCAGGGGTGCAGTGCTGCCGGAGCGTGCCGGAGCGCCGCTCCGGCACCTCTGCAAGAGGAAGTTTGGAGGAATTACCATAACAAGCAACAAAAAAATTGTCTCCATTAATTATCAACAGTTTCTTACTAGTCTTGTGAACAATTTGCAGCACCGTATGTTCACGACAACATCCATGAAAGGTTCTCAAAATTCTGAACCTCAAAGTATGTATAAATCACTGCTAAATGAAATGTATGTCCTTGAAAAAGACTACTGGCCTGATGAAATACCACCTAATTACGGAGAAGCTGAAATCTCATCTCTCTGTAAGAGGTTTAAGCTTTCTTCTTACTCTGTACTAAATGCCTTTAGAGACTATGTGGAAGATCATGGGCGCCGCATCCCCCAAGATTTACACCCATTACTGAGCTGTTCACAAGTTATTCCTATTAGTACTGCTGAGTGTGAGAGGGGATTCAGTCACATGAACTTGATAATAACAACAACACGCTCAAGAATTCTCATAAATCATGTATCAGCGCTTATGTTTGTTAAACTACATGGACCTCCTCTAGTTCAGTGGAATCCTGAGCCATATGCCATATCATGGCTGCGGTACCACAGATCGGCAGATGACACCAGGACAAGAGTTGCTTCAGACCCCCGAAAACATATCACGCCTGACCCTTTGTGGAAATTATTGTGAAACTTCCCACTGGTGGTATTTGGTAAGCACTAAGTAGTTTTAACTTCTTAAATTGATAAAATACATGATTGCTCTTTTTTCTTTATTTGCTTGATAATTATATTTATTTTATGATAATTAGTGAGTGCAAACACGAAATACTTAGTCATCGTGTGGCATATATAGAAACAGGATAGGAAATGGCAGGCTTTTGTCAGGCCCACCAGAGCTCCGGCACCTATAAAATTGGCACTGCACCCCTGAATAACAGTAGGTGTGATGGACCCTTGAACTTTCGTAGCCAGTTCGTGGCCGGGTCAGTGATTATCTTCCACCCTTAATTTAATTTCTTAAAACTTATTTATGAATATTCTATTAACCTGTAACAGCTTATGGTAAAACTTTACAAGACACCTGCATTGCCATGAAACATGCTACAGTAACGAAACATATCAATCGATAGAGCAGAAAAAATGGTTCAAGTAGCTATGTGTGAAAAATGCTCTGTATGAATTGGTCCACAATTAACCCACCCCTTATTTCTCCAGTCTAACTATAGAGTAGATCAAGTCTAGCCTAGAGGGGTCAGCCTAGAGATTCCGGAAATGGTTCAGAGCGGGCAGATAAATTGAGGTCCACAGTAGGATTCCTCACCAAACTAGGTTAGGGCAATCTACCTTTACCTTTGTTAAGCTATGAGTTGATGCTGGGTCTTAGGCCACAATGTAGGCCTAAGTTGTCTGACCCAGCTTAATTTAATGAATCTACGTAAAACTGGGTTAAAAACACAATTAGTCACTTACTGCTAGTTATTAGAGAGTCTCTTTTCCCCTTCTGTTTTTGTTGAGAGCGTACTTGCTGGTGGGGATCTTTTTCGTTGTCTGTTCTTGTCCCTTCCCCAGTTCCGTCCTCTCGCCCCCGTTCCTCGTTTTCGTTCTCCTCTGTTCTCCTTTTCGCGGGGCTTTTTCCACCAGCGTCGTGTTGGTTTTTTCCTCGGTTGGTTGATCGGTAATGTATATCTATTACCGAGCACGCTCTTGTCACACAGTATATAAATACTAGTGTGGAGAATAACTCTGGTGAGCAACCAATTGGTTTCATCCACCCAGTTATTGACATAAAAGGAATTTAATAATTGTTAGATTAACTACCTACCTACTCAGTGAACCATTTTCGTTACCTCCCAACTACCCACTCATCAATTTTCCATATACTGGGGGCCCCGGGAGATAAAAATTTTGGTGTCATTGTCACCAATTTTTATGTCTGAGTGTAGACTAGCTAACTATTTGACTGTAAATGCCTGTTAATCTGATTAACAGTGCCTATCCTCACCTTCTCATGGAGAAGGTGTAGCATTTAATTAGAAGAAAAAATATACATCCATAGGATGAAACTGTCTATGGTCTTTACCATAAGAAAAGAAAAAGTGAAAGTTAGAAGATAAAATTACAATTCCCCAGCATCTATTTTTGTTGTAAAAATAGTCGCGCCTTTAATGCTGTTTGTCGCTGAGGTCTTGTGTCTGTCAATGTTGTAGTAGGATGCGTTACCACTCCTACTGTCAAAGGAATAGTTACTGGAAGTTCAGTGTCTCCAGTTGTTACTGTCAGTGGAGAAGGTTCTCCAAAGTCCATTGTTTTGGGTCCAGACTCTAAAGGGTACAAAAGAGAAATGTCTCTTGTTGTGTCACCCGTTGAAGTCCTTAATTTGACCACTCTTGTTACCCCGTCTGCCCCTGGTCTGAGTTCTGAAACTCTAGCCAGAGACCAGTATTGTCTTGGAGTACTGTCATGTATGAGAACAAGGTCCCCTACCTTAATTGTGTCAGACCAATCCTTCTTAGTCATTTGTTTATGTCTCTCCCTTAGACCCATCAAGTACTCAGTTTTCCACTGTTTAATGAAATGAGCTTTAACTCTAGTTAAATGTTGTAACTTAGTCTGGAGCTCATCATGTCGTTGAGTCCAGTTTGGGTCTTCTGAAGTCTATTTTGTAGTCCGGCAGGAGACTAACTTGTTCTCCCCGAATCAAATGATTTGGAGTTAATGGTTCCGGGTCATTAATGTTGTCACTCACATAAGTGAGTGGTCTATTGTTGATGATGTTCTCAATCTCAGCCAGGAGAGTGAGCAACTCAAATAAGTGTATCTGTTTTTTGCCAATTGCTTTCTTCAAGCAATTCTTTACTGTTTGTATATTCCTCTCCCAGATAGAACCATACCAAGGAGAGGCAACCGGAATATACTTCCACTTTATGTTTGAATTTTGTATATATAATTGTGTGAGATCATCGCTTAACAAGTCGTGGATGACTTGTTCACCAGCCTTGAAATATGTAGCATTGTCAGTCCAAACTGTCTTTGGTACTGAATGTCGTGCACAGAATCTCTTAAAGACAGCAACAAAAGATTCTGCTGTAAGGTCCTCCACAACATCCAGATAAACAGCTCGTGAGGCAGCACATGTAAACAGTACAATGTACATTTTTTGTTCAGTGTCACCCACCCCTACAGTCAATGCTCCTGTATAGTCAATGCCTACAGTCTCAAAGGGTCTGTTGAGAGTAACTCTCTCCTCTGGCAAAGCAGGAGGATTTGGTTTCCTATAGGGCCTAGCATGAATACGCCTACATGTGACACACTCACTCAGGACTGTTTTAACAGTGATCCTTCCCTTGGGTATCCAATAAGTTTTTCTTAATGTAGTTAGTGTCTGTGGTACCCCCATATGATATACATCATTGTGTGTTTTTCTGATGATTAATGTTGTCAAATAGCTAAATCTAGGTAAAAGGATTGGATGTTTGCTTTTGTATGACAGTTTTGATTTGTCTAATCTCCCTTTACACCTTAGAAGGCCTTCCTCATCTCTGAACAAGTTTAGATCCACAACTACTGATAGTACAGGTTCTTTTGTTTGTTTCCCATTAGTCAAGAATTCTAACTCTTTATTGTACTCTTTTTGTTGTGCATGGCCTATCCAGTATTTGGTTGCAACTTCTGTATAATTATGATTGTTTTTATTTAGCCGTTTGTTTATTGTAGTTAAACAGTTGTGAACATAGTGAAAGTTTACTTGTAGGCTTTCATTAGCTTCAGCTATTTCTTTTAGCCTATTTCTTACAAAGATATTCTTACTATTAATGCTATCATTTCGTATCCAGGCAAGACAAATCTGACTATCAAGCCAGATGTGGATATCAGTTATGTTCACATCATGGTAAGCATCCTTAAGCAATGAAATGGTTTTAATGGCTAATGCAGCAGCCAATAGTTCCAGTTGAGGTATGGTCGGGTAGGTTTGAGAGGTGCAACTTTCCCTTTTGCATAAATTAGATGACTTTCTGTAGGACTTACAAGATACGCACAGCACCCATAAGCTTGTGTGCTTGCATCAGCAAACACATGAAGTCTCTGGGGCTTATCCCTTGACCCACAGACCCTTTGTATTTTAATGTTCTGCACTTTTGTTAAATCAGCAGCTAACTTCTTCCAAGATTTTTGATCTTCAGTTGTTATTGGATCATCCCACCCAACATTTGTCCTCCAAATTTCTTGGAGGAGAATCTTTGATTTTATTGTTGAAGGCAGGAATAGACCCATGGGATCAAAATTTTGGAAGCCTCTGATAATATTTGTCTTTTAGTATTTGCTTCCTCATCAAGTTTAAAACCTTTAGTACAGATTGAATCATGACTGTTAGAAGTTGCATCCAAATACCAGTTCATACCTAAAGTTTTAATTCTGTCTGATGGCTTAGTAAGACCATTATTATCCCTTAAAATCTTTTTGTTTAAATCCTCATCATTTGAAATCCACTCTCTTAGTTCAAAGTTACCTTGTTGCATCATGTTTTGAGAGTGTTCATAGACTTCAAATAATTCAGATTTTGTTGTTGTTGTTGAGCCTATTAGTGTTATTTTATTTATTTGTCGGGTTCAAAATCCCAGCTGAGCCGTGAACGGGCAAATTCTAAAGGGCCAGTTCTATCTGAAGCCCAAGTTAAGCTAAATTAAAACTTACGGATTTGAGATCCTATTAGGTCCTACCTCAGGGTAACCTCAGGGTTGCTGACTCGATGCGGGCCTACCTTAGACCTTAGTTACATGAATTTTAATGTAAACAAAAAGGGTACTATTTATGGTCTTCTTTCTCAACCTTGCAACAACAACGCAACCTGGACTATTGCACGGTGCAACAATCTTGTATCTAAACAACCAAACTGAATTGCAAGAGAGCTCTCTACAAGACCACACCCTGTACGTACGACATCCCACAAACGAGTAGAAAGAACGCGCAGCGCCCCAAAATGATGCCAACAGTGTGACCAAACAATGATGCCACAAGAGCTAAAAAATGCTAGGCTCTAAATTAAGTTAATTTTTCACTAACCTTACAATTATGAGATGGATATATATACACCTTAACTTAATATATACAAGCAATGCTGCATCAATCAGCTTAGTCATCATATCGCCTTGGGACAACAATGGTTCTTCCTCTTCTAGATTTTCTAACACTCCCCACCGAAGAGGCATTGTTGTCATTACCTTCTGCAAGGTTAGCCAAGCCTTCTCCATGAGGCTGTAACTCAAATGTTTCATCTTGACTATCTGTGTTTTTGCTGATTTCTAAAGCATAGAGTTTTTGTATAGGTCTCTTTAACTTTCCTCCTGAAGTCTTTACCAGTGCAGACCTAACTAAATTGCCTTTGCCAACAAACAACTCTTCAATTATGCCAAGCTTCCAGCATTGCCTTGGTCTTTCATCCCCAATCATTACCACGTCTCCCACCTTGATACAATTTGCATTGGAGCCCTTTACCTTGCCTGATGGGTAAAATTGAGTTCTGGCAAGTATTCCATCTGCCACCTCTTCCATAACTGATCTTGTAGCTCTTCAAGGTACCTGAACCGTCTGGTTAACTCTCCTTGAGTGCTCTGGATAGGCTGCAAGTCTTCTGGCACACTGGGGTTTGATGTTAATCGTTTACCACAAAGAAATGATTTGGTGTCAATGGCTCTGCATCCTGCATACTGTTGTAAACAAAAGTGATAGGCCTACTGTTCACCATTGCTTCTACTTCACATAAAACAGTAGAGAATTCTTCTTTGCTCAAATGAGCATTAGCTAAAAGTTTCTTTAATGGACACTTTACACTTCTCACTAGCCTTTCCCAAAATCCACCCCACCATGGTGCTCTCTCAACAATAAACTCCCACTGTACCCCTTGGTGTGAAAAGTAGGATTGGAATCCTTCCTCTTTTAGCAAGGACCAAACTTCTTGGAGTTCCTTTGCAGCCTTTTTGAAGGTTTTTGCATTATCCGATATGATTTTATTTGGGAAACCCCTTCTGTTCACAAACCTTTTAAAGGCCAAAAGAAATACATCACTACTTAAATTGCTTACCAACTCCAAATGGATTGCTCTGGTGGTAGCACAGGTGAAAAGACATATATAACCTTTGTTAGACTCCCCTCGCTCATACACATAGACTGGCCCTGCAAAGTCTACTCCCACTACATCAAATGGGGCAGTATAGACACACCGTTCTCTTGGAAGTGGAGCCACCTTTTCATAATAAGGCTTTGCACTCCAACGCTTGCAAACCACACATTTATGCAAGACCTTTTTTACTACTTGTCTAATTTTGGGAATCCAAAATTGTTGTCTAATCTCTATTATCACTTCTCTAACTCCCGCATGTAACAGCTTATGATGAGTATCCAGGATCAAAAGGCCCACAAAGTGCCCCCCAGAAGGTAGCAAAATTGGATGTCTTTCTCCTCTGGAAGCCCAGAAAACTGTAGTCTACCTCCTACTCTCAATAAATCCTGATCCAAAAACACATCCAAACCCTTGAGCGCAGAATGTGTTGGTAGAACCTGTAATGGATGGCTGGTGAGCAATTCTCTCTCTTCACCAAATTTTTCCTTCTGCATATATACCACCCAGTATTTCCTGGCTTGCTGAATCTCATTACTGTTCAGAATTCCTTCCCTTCTTGTTTCTCCCTTAATGTTGTGTAAATCTATATACCCATGCTGTCACTCTTAACAATCTTTTCAGACTGCTAATGTCCTCAAGCCTCAATATGGGGTCCTGCTGCATAACTTGACAACTGTTCACAGCGCATTTTCTCACCTCACTCACCCATGCTTCTTCAGCCTGGCATTCTCCTACAATAGGCTGATTAGAAGGCCAGTTTTCACTTCCAATTTTTAGCCACTCTGGCCCATTCCACCACAAACTTGACTGTGAAAGATCTTTCACTGAAATTCCTCGTGTTGGTAAATCAGCGGGGTTTTGGATGCCTGGACAATGCTTCCATTGCTTGGGATCTGTGTGCGCTTGAATTTCCTCCACCCTATTGGCAACAAATGGTTTCCATTTCCTTGCCTGACTTCTTAACCAGTGCTAAACTATAGTGGAGTCTGTCCAATAATAGCTTGGAATTTCATAGAGGGCCAAAGACTTTCGCACTGTAATTGCAAGCCGACTAGCAATAACGGCACCCATCAATTCCAACCTTGGAACAGAAAGCCTTTTCAAAGGTGCTACTCTACTCTTTGCAGCAACCAACCTGCAACTTACTTCCTCTTGCAATGCGCCTCTTATATAAATACAAGTTGCATAGGCTTCCTCACTTGCATCACAAAAGATGTGCAGCTCCAAATTGTCTGGACTATTGTTCAACTCTCCAAAGTACCATCTTGGGATTTCAATGTCTCCAAGATGTGCCAATTCTTTGAACCAATATTTCCACTTTACCACCATATGATCAGGTAACTCTTGGTCCCAACCAAGTCCAATTTCCCAGAGGCTCTGAAACCAAATTTTTGACTTTATCACAAATGGAGCCAGGAATCCAAGAGGATCAAAGACCTTTGAAGCCAAACTAAGAGCTGTACGTTTTGTCCACCTTGTCTCATTCTCAGCCAGCTCTACTAAAGATTTCCCATTGAAGGTAAACAAATCATCATCTTGCTGCCAAACAATGCCTAGCACCTTTGCGTCTATTGCCCACAACTCCTTAATACCAGAATCCGCAATACTTTCTGCTGCATCAGGTACTACACAGGAATGACTCATAAACTCTTGTAATTGCGAATGATTGGTCTGCCATTTTCTAAGCTCCATGCCAGCCTCCCTCATTATAGCTCTAGCCTCCATGAATATCTGTTTAGCCATTTCTGTATTATCCACGGAACACAGCAAATCATCAACATAAAAATTTTTCCTTATGTGTTCAATAGTGTTAGGATAGACTTCAGAATATTCTTAAAATGGTACTGCATAGTAGCTGCCAACAGAAATGGACTAGAGCTGAGGCCAAACAACACTGACTTCATTCTATATGCTTGAACCTTAGGTTCATTTTCCAACAAGTCTTTCGTATCCACCCACAGATACCTTACTGCATCTCTGTCCTCTGGTTTTAACTTTATCCGCAAAAAGGCTTGCTTCACATCTGCAGTCAATGCTACTCTACCAAACCTGAATCTCAGTAACAAGGAAAATAAATCTGCATTTAAATTTGGCCCAGCATCCAAACAGTCATTCAAGGACACACCACCTTTGTCCTTGGCTGAGCCATCAAAAACTACCCTCAGTTTGGTGGTAGTTTTGTCTCGCCGTACCACTGCATGGTGTGGCAGATAATGTGCCTCCTGGCTCACCAGCTCACCTTGCACCCTTTCAGCATAGCCCTCCCTTACATAACTTAGGATGGCCTCATTGTATTCAATTAACAACTCCTCATTTTTCTTAGCCTGTACAATGAAGTCTCCAACCTCCGATTAGCTAGCTGAAGGTTTGAACCGGGTTTGCAAGAATCCTTCCATGGTAGGCCAACTTTATAGCAACCATCTCTAAACCCAATCCCTTTTTCAAATTGCTCTAAAACATCATTGTTCACTGTACTTGCCTGTTTGTCCTTTATGCCAATAGATTCAAGTTCCCAAAACGCTTTCAAATGCCTTTCCAGACCATGGCTGTTCTCCTCAATCTTAACAAAAGGAGCCTTAACTTCCATTTCATTGCAATAACTACCATGTAGCATCCAGCCTAGCTTACTTTCAATAGCTACCGGGCCTCGAGATGTGCGGACAATATTACCAGTGATGAAGCCCCAATAATAGTCAGCTCCAATCAAAAGACTAATATCTTCTGTTCCTTCAAACTTATTATTGCCCAAATTAATTCCTTTAACTTGCAATTCTTGGACACATGCCATATCTAAACAAGTAGTGACTGGAGCACAAAGTTCCTCAATCTCTACAGCTTGGACCTTGATAGTGGGACTTTGCGGTAACAACCCTTTAACCAGAACTTCTACCTTCTTAAATTTGGTTCGGTTTTGAACGGAACCCCCAAACCCAGAAATTCTTAAATTTTCCCTCTTAAGTTCTTTAAACTTCAATTTTCTGGAAATTCTGGTCTTAATAAAAGTACACTGGCTACCACTATCAAACAACACTCTTACAGTAACTTCAACCTCATTCCCAATTAATAAGGCTGCAGTTGTTTGCAATAATCCCCCTTTACTTTTACTCCCTTGCATAGCAGTGGCATGTGCCACTGATGTCTCTACTTCTGGGGTAGGCCTACTAGGAGTGTGTTCACACAATAATGGCTGATGCCTACCATGACATTTTTTGCACAAAATTTTAAACTTACAAAACCTTGCTCTGTGACCTTTCAAAAAACATTTAAAACATGATGTGGACTTAGTTATCCTGTCCTTTCTCTCCTCAAAGGGTAATGCCTCAGCCACCTCACATTTATATGACTTGTGGTTGCCTTCGCAAAATATGCATTCCTTGATTCCCTTTAATTTATTCTCAGAGGATGCATTTAGAGCTGACACTGTACCTGGGTTATTCCTTTTTGTGGAAACTTTGGTGCTGTGCCTGCCTTTGTCCCCTTGTTTACCATCCCACTGTGCAAACTCAATTCCCTCTCGTCTTGCTAATTATGTGCCTAAAAGACTTAACATCTGCTGAAGGGGGATGTACACATGTTCTGTAGAGTGTCCCCTACTTAATTCAAGCAAAATTGAGCTAGTCAATTTAGACTCCAGTGTAGGAACCAACATTATACCATACCTTTCCATTCCTACACCCAAGTTATCCAGGGACCTAGTTCTAATTTCAAATTCATCATATAACTGCCGTAACTCCTTGACACTATTAGGATTATTAACAGGAGGTATAGCTAAAAGTGCACGGAGGTGGCTTTTAATTAAGATCTCTGGCTTACCAAACCGTTTCTTTAATATATCCCAAGCCACATTATAATTAGCCTCTGTTAATGCTAATCCTGCTATAGTCTTTGCTGCCTCCCCTTCCAAGAGGGACTGCAAATAATTAAACTTCTCCACGGCACTTAACACTTGACTAGAATGAACTACTGATTGAAAACTGTCTGCCCATCCTTGTCATTCCTGAATACTCCCAGAAAATGGTTTGAGTACAAGCCTCGGTAATTGAACTACAGATCTGTTAACCTTAACTTCACAAACATCATTTGTTGAGTGTTGTGTTTCATTATTAGACCTGGTCTCTAACTGTACTGAGCTGCTAAACTCTTTTGCTCGGAGGCCTACTTTAATTATATCATCAATAATCTCTTCAAAGTAAATTATGTTATTTTCTATTTCATCCTCTTCTATAAGAGCCTCAATTTTAACATTTACCTCACTTAGAGCAACCTTTTTAGTTTCTAATATGGAAAGCTGCGCAGTCACTAAGCGTAAATCCTCTTGCTCTATGGCAGAATCTATAGTGGCAATGACCTTTGTAATTAGACCTTTGTAGGCGCTTCTCCTTTTTATAAATTTTTTCAATTCAGATGCACTCATCTTCAATGCAAACAACAATTGGGCTCAATGCCAAATGAGCTGAATTGGCAGAAATACTTAACCAAACTGATCAAACGCAAATTTTACTTTCAAATAAACTGAATTGCTGGGTGGGGTACTAACCAAACACCAGTATGGAATACCAAATTTTCCACCCCAGGACCTTAATTCAATAATAACCCAAAATTAACCAAACCGGTAAAATGCAGGCCAAAAACAACGACAGACGACTGGCCAAGTTTCGCAATTGGGCAACCAAACTTTCTACCCTGGGACCTTAATTCAATAATGACCCAAAATTAACCAAACCGGTAAAATGTAGGCCAAAAACGACGACAGACGACTGGCCAAGTTTCGCAATTGGGCGACCAAACTTTTACCCTGGGACCTTAATTCAATAATAACCCAAATTAACCAGACCGGTAAAATGTAGGCTAAAACAACGACAGACGACTGGCCAAGTTTCGCAATTGGGCGACCAAACTTTTTACCCTGGGACCTTAATTCAATAATACTCAACCCGTCTAGGCCTAACTTGGGCTACAATTTGCACAATCAGAACTTTGCCGAAAAATAGTCACTGACTCAGTCTTGGGCTAGAATCCGGTTCTGAAGGACCATGTTATTTTATTTATTTGGTGGGTTCAAAATCCCAGCTGAGCCGTGAACGGCCAAATTCTAAAGGGCCAGTTCTACCTACAGCCCAAGTTAGGCTAAAATTAAAACTTACGGATTTGAGATCCTATTAGGTCCTACCTCAGGGTTGCTGACTCGATGCGGGCCTACCTTAGACCTTTGTTACATGAATTTAATATAAACAAAATGGGTACTATTTATGGTCTTCTTTCTCAACCTTGCAACAACAACGCAACCTGGACTATTGCACGATGCAACAATCTTGTATCTAAACAACCAAACTGAATTGCAAGAGAGCTCTCTAACAGACCACACCCTGTACGTACGACATCCCACAAACGAGTAGAAAAGACGCGCAGCGCCCCAAAATGATGCCACCAGCGTCCCAAACACTGATGCCACAAGAGCCCAAAAATGCTAGCTCTAAATTAAGTGAATTTTTCACTAACCTTACAATTATGAGATGGATATATATACACCTTAACTTAATATATACAAGCAATGCTGCATCAATCAGCTTAGTCATCATATCGCCTTGGGACAACAATGGTTCTTCCTCTTCTAGATTTTCTAACAGACCCCCCTTACTGAAATACTTAGATCCGCCCTTGAAATTACTGTGCTTGGCAACAGTGTCTGGTATTGTTGTCAAATTTCGAACACTTCTTATAACTTATAATTTAGTTATAGTGGTATTGAATTTTAAAACCTCTTCAAAGGTGGTTAAATTTGGAATTGTTATTTCACTGTTTGTAAAAAGGTACATTGCGTAAATTAAATTTTTGTGTTCGTATATATAAACATTAGTCTTATATATTTAATCATCGATGCATTCATAGTTCAAGTGGAAGTCTGAAGAGTTGTACATCTTTTTACATAGAGCACTATTCCGCCCATAATCCCATTTCAGGGTATGAACAGCTCGCAGCAGAATTGTCAAACAAGTAGGGGGTCAAAGTACTACGAGGCTTTCGTACACGTTCATCACTAGTGAAAGCAACAGTGCTCTGTGTTAGTCTAGTCCAAAGAACATTCATATCTGTACTCAATTTAAGGCAGCTTTCGTTAGTTTGTATTGTATATACAGTATATACTGTAAAACCGATAAAATATGACATTCAAATATATTTTTTAATTAAGCACAGATATGACCTATTATATCGTCTCATTTTGAGTTCAGTTACTTTCCTTTTAGTAACCCGTAATTTGTTACATTACAACACCATAATCTGAGTGTATATATATTATATATATATAATATATAATATTTAGGAGAAATCCAATGACAAGGAGAAATGTAAATGCCATGAAAAGTCTTCTTTAATGCGCAACGTTTCGAGCAATACGCTCATCTTCAGGCTGTTTAATAACAATGTGAAATTAAAATCAATATTGAATGAAAAACAAAACAGAAAATTTCTATAACCTATTCGTAAAGACAAATTTTAAAAGACTGAGAAAAGAGGGTTAAATTCTAAGTTATACAGATTTACATATAAAAATTAAGAAGTTATTTTTAAATACATGTAGTAAATGTGAAATTAATACACTGGAAAAATTACCAATAGTACACTGGAACAATGGAACTATCTACCTTACACTGCAGTATCCGAGGCTGACTAATTTGAGCAGAGACAAAGAACGGGAAATACGAGAGATGGCGAGGGCGATTGGGGAAGGAGGGATTATAAGGAATTGGGGAAGGAGGAGGGATCATAGCAAATTGAGAGGGACGGCCGATGAGTCAACATTCAGACTAGGGGACAATGCTTTAATGAACAGCGATTCTAAAATTCTTAGTGAGTTGGGACAAGTATTACAACCAAGAATTTTAAAATTGTCTAAAGTGACATCAATTTTACATTTAATGCTGTGTTCACGAATACTCGAGGCTTCTTTAGTTTTTAAAATTTTACCTGTTCGGCCACTTATTCCCATATGCGAATAAAATCTAGCCCTGAGAGAGCGAACAGTGCTGCCGATGTAATTCCCAAGGAGACACCTGGGGCAGGTAAATAAATATACAACACCGCTACGCAACGAGTCAGGGGTTCGATCCTTCGCTGAGAAAAAGCTACCTAAAGACGTTTTATTAATAAATATGATGCGGAAATCAGTATGATAAAAAAATTTCCTTAACAATTTTGTAAATTTAAGCTTAAATTCCTTATTCAAAGGACCCATTTCAGGTACCAAGAAATATTTTATATCCTTCGGCACTGTAATACATGGAAGTTGAGGGCTATAAACATTATTTAAGAAGGATCTAATTAGTTTGTCTACATATTGAACAGGAAAACTATTATTAGTAAAGTATGATCTTAGATTATTAAATTCATCATTAAGTAAGGTAAAATTAGAGGTCAAATTATATCCTCTGAACAGGAGAGTTTTAATACAAGACATCTTATAGTTGAAATCAGTAAAACTAAAAAAATTCATGCCCAAACCAGTGAAAGTGGGTTTCCTGTAAACTGATGTAGTAATAGAATCACCGTTTTTCGAAATTAAAAGATCTAAGAAGGGGGGAGCCATTTTGCTCAGTTTCCATTGTATACGTTATATTGGGGTGCAAAGAATTTAGGAAGTTAAAGAATTGTTGCGCTTGTACCGCATTATCAAAGACTGCTATCGAATCATCAACGAAGCGTCGATAGAAAATTGGCTTGAGATGAGTGGGAGATTGTCTAAAAATTACACTTTCTAAATGAGTCATAAAAAAGTCAGCTGCTAACGGTCCGACTGGTGATCCCATCCCTACCCCATCAATTTGTTGGTAAACCTTATTGTTGAAAGTGAAATAGCATTGTTTGAAGACCAATTCTAAAAGTTCCTTCAAATGAGACAATGAAAAACCATGAAAATTATCAACTGAGCTAAAAACCCTATCTAAAATAATGGCAATAGTTTCAGATGCAGGTACATTTGTGAAAAGTGACTTTACATCAAAACTGACAAAAAACTTTTTTGAATCGAAGTTTTTACCAAGGAGGTCTTTTTGGAATTCAAACGAGTTATTTATAGTGTAAGCATTTTTCGCAAAGGGGGACAGGAGACGAACAACAAATTTTGCCAATTGAAAGGTTGGTAAGTTATACGAAGCTAAAATAGGACGGAGAGGTGTTCGAGCTTTATGGATTTTAGGCAGACAGTATAATTGAGCAAGATTAGCACCAGATGCGAACAACTGAGAGTAAGTATCATTTTTTATTATCTTTAAGGACTTTAGTCGTGACAGAAATCTATTAACCTGGTCTTCTAACCTTACAATGACTTTATTTACAGGTTCTAGAATTTGTTTGAATTTAGTAAGATCACTTAGGATTTCATTAGTTTTGTTTATGTAGTCCGATTTATTCAAAATAACCACTCCGTTACCCTTGTCTGGTCTAGTCACAACAATCTCCTGGTTCTTTGCCAAATTCTTAATACACTGCAAATCACTCTTCCTAAATATGAAAGATTGAAATTTAAGATTTCTAAGTTTAAGAAAAAATTCTTGAGTTAAATTTGAGAACTGACATTTGAAATTATTGAAATCCCCCACATGGGGAACATTTTTCAAGCCATTGAAAAATTTTTCAAAGTAAAGAAAAAACGAAGGCTTATATATTTGAAACAACGGAAGCTTAAATTGCAAACCAAGTGACAGTAAAAACTTTTCCCGAGGGGAGAGTGTGTAACTAGAAAGATTCGAAATTACCTTCTCTGAATTGAAAAAATTTGGTGAATTCATTCCCAAAGCCTTTAACTTACGTTCATGTGTTTCCAAGATGGTAGAGTGAAATTTTTCTAGTTCACGTTGTACAAGAGAAATTATTAATAAATAGTCCAACAACGACAAGGTATTTTTAAGAGTAGTTGTATAATGCCCAAGAGACTTGTTATGCGAATCTGATATTTTGATTTTATAATTAATTTCATTATTTAATAAATATTCCAGGGACGATTGATAAAATTCAGAGTCATATAGATTATCACGGTAGAGTTTGAAGTAAACAAATTTCGGGAAAATCCTGCAAGTCCGACACATTTCAAGAAAATAACAGTCCAGTTTTGACTTGAGAAACTTTCGTGAAGTCTTCCAAACATGGCGATAAGCCCTGAGGCCATCTTGTCCATACCTTGAATATATATAGTCATGCGGGTTGCTTCTACAGAGCTTCAATTTAATATTTAGGAGAAATCCAATGACAAGGAGAAATGTAAATGCCATGAAAAGTCTTCTTTAATGCGCAACGTTTCGAGCAATACGCTCATCTTCAGGCTGTTTAATAACAATGTGAAATTAAAATCAATATTGAATGAAAAACAAAACAGAAAATTTCTATAACCTATTCGTAAAGACAAATTTTAAAAGACTGAGAAAAGAGGGTTAAATTCTAAGTTATACAGATTTACATATAAAAATTAAGAAGTTATTTTTAAATACATGTAGTAAATGTGAAATTAATACACTGGAAAAATTACCAATAGTACACTGGAACAATGGAACTATCTACCTTACACTGCAGTATCCGAGGCTGACTAATTTGAGCAGAGACAAAGAACGGGAAACACGAGAGATGGCGAGGGCGATTGGGGAAGGAGGGATTATAAGGAATTGGGGAAGGAGGAGGGATCATAGCAAATTGAGAGGGACGGCCGATGAGTCAACATTCAGACTAGGGGACAATGCTTTAATGAACAGCGATTCTAAAATTCTTAGTGAGTTGGGACAAGTATTACAACCAAGAATTTTAAAATTGTCTAAAGTGACATCAATTTTACATTTAATGCTGTGTTCACGAATACTCGAGGCTTCTTTAGTTTTTAAAATTTTACCTGTTCGGCCACTTATTCCCATATGCGAATAAAATCTAGCCCTGAGAGAGCGAACAGTGCTGCCGATGTAATTCCCAAGGAGACACCTGGGGCAGGTAAATAAATATACAACACCGCTACGCAACGAGTCAGGGGTTCGATCCTTCGCTGAGAAAAAGCTACCTAAAGACGTTTTATTAATAAATATGATGCGGAAATCAGTATGATAAAAAAATTTCCTTAACAATTTTGTAAATTTAAGCTTAAATTCCTTATTCAAAGGACCCATTTCAGGTACCAAGAAATATTTTATATCCTTCGGCACTGTAATACATGGAAGTTGAGGGCTATAAACATTATTTAAGAAGGATCTAATTAGTTTGTCTACATATTGAACAGGAAAACTATTATTAGTAAAGTATGATCTTAGATTATTAAATTCATCATTAAGTAAGGTAAAATTAGAGGTCAAATTATATCCTCTGAACAGGAGAGTTTTAATACAAGACATCTTATAGTTGAAATCAGTAAAACTAAAAAAATTCATGCCCAAACCAGTGAAAGTGGGTTTCCTGTAAACTGATGTAGTAATAGAATCACCGTTTTTCGAAATTAAAAGATCTAAGAAGGGGAGGGAGCCATTTTGCTCAGTTTCCATTGTATACGTTATATTGGGGTGCAAAGAATTTAGGAAGTTAAAGAATTGTTGCGCTTGTACCGCATTATCAAAGACTGCTATCGAATCATCAACGAAGCGTCGATAGAAAATTGGCTTGAGATGAGTGGGAGATTGTCTAAAAATTACACTTTCTAAATGAGTCATAAAAAAGTCAGCTGCTAACGGTCCGACTGGTGATCCCATCCCTACCCCATCAATTTGTTGGTAAACCTTATTGTTGAAAGTGAAATAGCATTGTTTGAAGACCAATTCTAAAAGTTTTACTGATTTCAACTATAAGATGTCTTGTATTAAAACTCTCCTGTTCAGAGGATATAATTTGACCTCTAATTTTACCTTACTTAATGATGAATTTAATAATCTAAGATCATACTTTACTAATAATAGTTTTCCTGTTCAATATGTAGACAAACTAATTAGATCCTTCTTAAATAATGTTTATAGCCCTCAACTTCCATGTATTACAGTGCCGAAGGATATAAAATATTTCTTGGTACCTGAAATGGGTCCTTTGAATAAGGAATTTAAGCTTAAATTTACAAAATTGTTAAGGAAATTTTTTTATCATACTGATTTCCGCATCATATTTATTAATAAAACGTCTTTAGGTAGCTTTTTCTCAGCGAAGGATCGAACCCCTGACTCGTTGCGTAGCGGTGTTGTATATTTATTTACCTGCCCCAGGTGTCTCCTTGGGAATTACATCGGCAGCACTGTTCGCTCTCTCAGGGCTAGATTTTATTCGCATATGGGAATAAGTGGCCGAACAGGTAAAATTTTAAAAACTAAAGAAGCCTCGAGTATTCGTGAACACAGCATTAAATGTAAAATTGATGTCACTTTAGACAATTTTAAAATTCTTGGTTGTAATACTTGTCCCAACTCACTAAGAATTTTAGAATCGCTGTTCATTAAAGCATTGTCCCCTAGTCTGAATGTTGACTCATCGGCCGTCCCTCTCAATTTGCTATGATCCCTCCTCCTTCCCCAATTCCTTATAATCCCTCCTTCCCCAATCGCCCTCGCCATCTCTCGTGTTTCCCGTTCTTTGTCTCTGCTCAAATTAGTCAGCCTCGGATACTGCAGTGTAAGGTAGATAGTTCCATTGTTCCAGTGTACTATTGGTAATTTTTCCAGTGTATTAATTTCACATTTACTACATGTATTTAAAAATAACTTCTTAATTTTTATATGTAAATCTGTATAACTTAGAATTTAACCCTCTTTTCTCAGTCTTTTAAAATTTGTCTTTACGAATAGGTTATAGAAATTTTCTGTTTTGTTTTTCATTCAATATTGATTTTAATTTCACATTGTTATTAAACAGCCTGAAGATGAGCGTATTGCTCGAAACGTTGCGCATTAAAGAAGACTTTTCATGGCATTTACATTTCTCCTTGTCATTGGATTTCTCCTAAATATTAAATTGAAGCTCTGTAGAAGCAACCCGCATGACTATAATATATATATATATGAATAAAACCACGAAGGAAAGGAAACACAGAATGATGCTCAAGCGCTTTCGTCTAATGACATCCTCAGGAACACTGAAGTACATAAAGAATTACAGCCTATATATAGGTTACAGAAAAAAAAATAATATATATATATATATACATATACAATAAACGGAGAGGTAAAAATAAAATTAAACATTAAAGGATTGTGGGAGGAGCATACAAATTTGTAAGGAAAAACTACCGATTTTTAGCACAAGATCAAATGAGTTGTTTCCAACCAATGTTATAGATTAAAAAAAATAAAATAAAAAAATACAAATTTATACTGGAAATCTGCCCGGGTTTTAGCACTATGCCCTTCTTGTTTAAGTTCGATGTATATAAAAATAAATTGAAAAATAAAAGTTATTAGACTAGCATACAAGTTTACCAAAGATTTAGCGTTCTACCCTTCTTATCTAAATCTGTTCTGAAGGAATTCAAAACAACAGGATCGAGTTGAAAAAGACCTTTGCGTATGTTGAAATTATTTGTAAGTTGGATAATGGCAGACTCAAGAATATTTCTATTAACAATGTTGCTAGAGTGAAATAAAACTGAAGCATTATTCCAATCAATACAGTGGGATAACTCTGACAAATGGACAAAAAGGGCACTGGACGACTGTCCTGTTTTAACGGAATATTGATGCTGTTTAATACGCGTGTGCAAATCCTTTCCCGTTTGACCTATGTAAAAGGAATCACATTGTTTACAACCAATTTTATAGATAATGCCTGAATTATTGGTAGGGCTATTTTTTACTATGATATTTTTCACAATATTGTTATATGAAAATACTATATTAATATCCAAAAATTTAAGTACATTAGCAATGCCTAAAAAGCCCGGAAAAATGGAAGTACTAAAATATTTTTTGACAAAGTACTTCCATTTTTCCCGGGCTTTTATCATTTATTTAAGTTACTCTAATCATTTTACCATTAATTATTTATTTTATTATCTACTACAAATGAACTGTTTGAAGGCATGGGTCGCCGAGCTAGGCTCACAACCAGAATTTGGGTCGCAACCTAAAAAGTTTAAGAACCACTGCCTTAACCTAATATATACAAGCAATGCTGCATTAATCAGTCTAGTCATTGTATCGCAGAATAACAATAGTTCTTCTTCTTCTAGATTTTCTAGCAGTACGTTCATCTTTGGTGGCTTCCCTTGTGTCCGGTCTTCCAGTCCCTCAGTCTATATACCTATTAATTCATTCACATGATCAGGCAGAAGGTGACTTCTTTCAGAACACAAAGTTCTCTTCATTGACGAAAAAGAAGCTCAGCTGTAGTTGTTCTGACTGGGAGTAGCAATGGATGAATTCCTACTTCTTTCATTCCAAGAAACATAGCAAAAAGATTAGGTTCATTGACGAAAAAGCTCAGCTGTAGTTGTTCTGACTGGGAGTAGCAATGGATGAATTCCTACTTCTTTCATTCCAAGAAACATAGCAAAAAGATTAGGTTGAGCCACTAGTGATCATAAAAAAGAAGCTGAAGTAAAAGTTTCACTCGTTTGTCGTATAATGTTCCACTGTATGTTCAAATTCTTTATTTTGTCCTGATCACATGGCAGCCCCATCACTGTTAGTACTTCATTCCAGTCAACTTCGGTGTTTTATAAGACAGGAATCTGTTAACTGGCCGTGTAGTACGAAGTTAATTCAGCGAAACAGTTATTGCTCAATAATTTTGTTGAAAGCCAGATTGATCTATTTGCAAAAATATTAAAATTCTTGTTCTTTTCCTACAAGTGATCTGTATACGTAAACTTTGTAATATGATTAGTGAGCAAGTAATGCTTTCGGCATAAGTAGTCACTCACTCAATGTTACAAAGTGATAAATATACAGGGTGTTTAGGTCAACCCTAGAAATATGGAAATTGGCGGAATTTGTAATTTGTATTTGGTAGAACCTATCTTACTTACTACCCACTTGCTACAAATTCTGCCAATTTCCATATTTCTTGGGTCGACCTGAAACACGATGTAGATTACCCACGGAAAAAAGGACAAGTATTTTTATATTATTGTTGAGAGATTATTCTGGCTTTCAACATACAGTTTTCTGTTACTGAATAATAATAATTATGATAATAATAATTACTACTATTATTATTATTAGGGGCCATTTATTACTAGTGGCTCATTAATTCGCTTGCCCAAACAAAATACCTCAAAATTAAATAACCCGCTTTAACGCTAATTGAAATTCCAAATTTGACGATGAATCAAAACTTTTGGACTGCATTTTTGAGATAAAGAATCGAAATTTTTAATAACAGCAGGGGTGCAGTGCTGCCGGAGCGTGCCGGAGCGCCGCTCCGGCACCTCTGCAAGAGGAAGTTTGGAGGAATTACCATAACAAGCAACAAAAAAATTGTCTCCATTAATTATCAACAGTTTCTTACTAGTCTTGTGAACAATTTGCAGCACCGTATGTTCACGACAACATCCATGAAAGGTTCTCAAAATTCTGAACCTCAAAGTATGTATAAATCACTGCTAAATGAAATGTATGTCCTTGAAAAAGACTACTGGCCTGATGAAATACCACCTAATTACGGAGAAGCTGAAATCTCATCTCTCTGTAAGAGGTTTAAGCTTTCTTCTTACTCTGTACTAAATGCCTTTAGAGACTATGTGGAAGATCATGGGCGCCGCATCCCCCAAGATTTACACCCATTACTGAGCTGTTCACAAGTTATTCCTATTAGTACTGCTGAGTGTGAGAGGGGATTCAGTCACATGAACTTGATAATAACAACAACACGCTCAAGAATTCTCATAAATCATGTATCAGCGCTTATGTTTGTTAAACTACATGGACCTCCTCTAGTTCAGTGGAATCCTGAGCCATATGCCATATCATGGCTGCGGTACCACAGATCGGCAGATGACACCAGGACAAGAGTTGCTTCAGACCCCCGAAAACATATCACGCCTGACCCTTTGTGGAAATTATTGTGAAACTTCCCACTGGTGGTATTTGGTAAGCACTAAGTAGTTTTAACTTCTTAAATTGATAAAATACATGATTGCTCTTTTTTCTTTATTTGCTTGATAATTATATTTATTTTATGATAATTAGTGAGTGCAAACACGAAATACTTAGTCATCGTGTGGCATATATAGAAACAGGATAGGAAATGGCAGGCTTTTGTCAGGCCCACCAGAGCTCCGGCACCTATAAAATTGGCACTGCACCCCTGAATAACAGTAGGTGTGATGGACCCTTGAACTTTCGTAGCCAGTTCGTGGCCGGGTCAGTGATTATCTTCCACCCTTAATTTAATTTCTTAAAACTTATTTATGAATATTCTATTAACCTGTAACAGCTTATGGTAAAACTTTACAAGACACCTGCATTGCCATGAAACATGCTACAGTAACGAAACATATCAATCGATAGAGCAGAAAAAATGGTTCAAGTAGCTATGTGTGAAAAATGCTCTGTATGAATTGGTCCACAATTAACCCACCCCTTATTTCTCCAGTCTAACTATAGAGTAGATCAAGTCTAGCCTAGAGGGGTCAGCCTAGAGATTCCGGAAATGGTTCAGAGCGGGCAGATAAATTGAGGTCCACAGTAGGATTCCTCACCAAACTAGGTTAGGGCAATCTACCTTTACCTTTGTTAAGCTATGAGTTGATGCTGGGTCTTAGGCCACAATGTAGGCCTAAGTTGTCTGACCCAGCTTAATTTAATGAATCTACGTAAAACTGGGTTAAAAACACAATTAGTCACTTACTGCTAGTTATTAGAGAGTCTCTTTTCCCCTTCTGTTTTTGTTGAGAGCGTACTTGCTGGTGGGGATCTTTTTCGTTGTCTGTTCTTGTCCCTTCCCCAGTTCCGTCCTCTCGCCCCCGTTCCTCGTTTTCGTTCTCCTCTGTTCTCCTTTTCGCGGGGCTTTTTCCACCAGCGTCGTGTTGGTTTTTTCCTCGGTTGGTTGATCGGTAATGTATATCTATTACCGAGCACGCTCTTGTCACACAGTATATAAATACTAGTGTGGAGAATAACTCTGGTGAGCAACCAATTGGTTTCATCCACCCAGTTATTGACATAAAAGGAATTTAATAATTGTTAGATTAACTACCTACCTACTCAGTGAACCATTTTCGTTACCTCCCAACTACCCACTCATCAATTTTCCATATACTGGGGGCCCCGGGAGATAAAAATTTTGGTGTCATTGTCACCAATTTTTATGTCTGAGTGTAGACTAGCTAACTATTTGACTGTAAATGCCTGTTAATCTGATTAACAGTGCCTATCCTCACCTTCTCATGGAGAAGGTGTAGCATTTAATTAGAAGAAAAAATATACATCCATAGGATGAAACTGTCTATGGTCTTTACCATAAGAAAAGAAAAAGTGAAAGTTAGAAGATAAAATTACAATTCCCCAGCATCTATTTTTTGTTGTAAAAATAGTCGCGCCTTTAATGCTGTTTGTCGCTGAGGTCTTGTGTCTGTCAATGTTGTAGTAGGATGCGTTACCACTCCTACTGTCAAAGGAATAGTTACTGGAAGTTCAGTGTCTCCAGTTGTTACTGTCAGTGGAGAAGGTTCTCCAAAGTCCATTGTTTTGGGTCCAGACTCTAAAGGGTACAAAAGAGAAATGTCTCTTGTTGTGTCACCCGTTGAAGTCCTTAATTTGACCACTCTTGTTACCCCGTCTGCCCCTGGTCTGAGTTCTGAAACTCTAGCCAGAGACCAGTATTGTCTTGGAGTACTGTCATGTATGAGAACAAGGTCCCCTACCTTAATTGTGTCAGACCAATCCTTCTTAGTCATTTGTTTATGTCTCTCCCTTAGACCCATCAAGTACTCAGTTTTCCACTGTTTAATGAAATGAGCTTTAACTCTAGTTAAATGTTGTAACTTAGTCTGGAGCTCATCATGTCGTTGAGTCCAGTTTGGGTCTTCTGAAGTCTATTTTGTAGTCCGGCAGGAGACTAACTTGTTCTCCCCGAATCAAATGATTTGGAGTTAATGGTTCCGGGTCATTAATGTTGTCACTCACATAAGTGAGTGGTCTATTGTTGATGATGTTCTCAATCTCAGCCAGGAGAGTGAGCAACTCAAATAAGTGTATCTGTTTTTTGCCAATTGCTTTCTTCAAGCAATTCTTTACTGTTTGTATATTCCTCTCCCAGATAGAACCATACCAAGGAGAGGCAACCGGAATATACTTCCACTTTATGTTTGAATTTTGTATATATAATTGTGTGAGATCATCGCTTAACAAGTCGTGGATGACTTGTTCACCAGCCTTGAAATATGTAGCATTGTCAGTCCAAACTGTCTTTGGTACTGAATGTCGTGCACAGAATCTCTTAAAGACAGCAACAAAAGATTCTGCTGTAAGGTCCTCCACAACATCCAGATAAACAGCTCGTGAGGCAGCACATGTAAACAGTACAATGTACATTTTTTGTTCAGTGTCACCCACCCCTACAGTCAATGCTCCTGTATAGTCAATGCCTACAGTCTCAAAGGGTCTGTTGAGAGTAACTCTCTCCTCTGGCAAAGCAGGAGGATTTGGTTTCCTATAGGGCCTAGCATGAATACGCCTACATGTGACACACTCACTCAGGACTGTTTTAACAGTGATCCTTCCCTTGGGTATCCAATAAGTTTTTCTTAATGTAGTTAGTGTCTGTGGTACCCCCATATGATATACATCATTGTGTGTTTTTCTGATGATTAATGTTGTCAAATAGCTAAATCTAGGTAAAAGGATTGGATGTTTGCTTTTGTATGACAGTTTTGATTTGTCTAATCTCCCTTTACACCTTAGAAGGCCTTCCTCATCTCTGAACAAGTTTAGATCCACAACTACTGATAGTACAGGTTCTTTTGTTTGTTTCCCATTAGTCAAGAATTCTAACTCTTTATTGTACTCTTTTTGTTGTGCATGGCCTATCCAGTATTTGGTTGCAACTTCTGTATAATTATGATTGTTTTTATTTAGCCGTTTGTTTATTGTAGTTAAACAGTTGTGAACATAGTGAAAGTTTACTTGTAGGCTTTCATTAGCTTCAGCTATTTCTTTTAGCCTATTTCTTACAAAGATATTCTTACTATTAATGCTATCATTTCGTATCCAGGCAAGACAAATCTGACTATCAAGCCAGATGTGGATATCAGTTATGTTCACATCATGGTAAGCATCCTTAAGCAATGAAATGGTTTTAATGGCTAATGCAGCAGCCAATAGTTCCAGTTGAGGTATGGTTCGGGTAGGTTTGAGAGGTGCAACTTTCCCTTTTGCATAAATTAGATGACTTTCTGTAGGACTTACAAGATACGCACAGCACCCATAAGCTTGTGTGCTTGCATCAGCAAACACATGAAGTCTCTGGGGCTTATCCCTTGACCCACAGACCCTTTGTATTTTAATGTTCTGCACTTTTGTTAAATCAGCAGCTAACTTCTTCCAAGATTTTTGATCTTCAGTTGTTATTGGATCATCCCACCCAACATTTGTCCTCCAAATTTCTTGGAGGAGAATCTTTGATTTTATTGTTGAAGGCAGGAATAGACCCATGGGATCAAAAATTTTGGAAGCCTCTGATAATATTCAGTGGCGGTTCCTCATATGGGCAATATGGGCAGCCGCACAGGGCGGCATTTGTGGAGGGGCGGCATGAGCGCCTGCAAAAAAAATAAAAATAAAAATAAGAATAAATAAATAAAGAAATAAATAAAAATAAAAAATAAAATAAAATAAATAATAAAAGATCAATGACTTTGCATCAAGGAAGGTAAGAAGAGTCAGGCTTTGGATGGCAGTTGTGCTGTGGTGCAATTTATTTTATTTCTTGTTCAAAGTGTAGCATAATAATTACCCTCTCTTAAGTGTCTTATTCTATTTATGTGATAGAGCATTTGTACAATTTAGAAATTTGATTCTCTAGTTTATTTATGGCAGTTGTGCAATTTAATTTGTATTTTTCCTGTTCATAGTATCATAATTACATTCTCTTAAGTGAGTTATTCTATTTACGTGATGAAGGATTTGTAAAATTCAGAAATTTGAGTCTTTGTTTTGGTTCTGAAGTTCCAACAATTAGTCCAATAAAAAGTTATTTTGTGAAAGAGTTATGTCTGTCCTTTATTTTGGGGGGATTTGAATGTGTGTGTGTTGGCGAACAGGGGGGGGGGCGCTGAAGGTGAGGTTCGCCCAGGGCGTCATGTAAGCTAGGACCGCCACTGATAATATTTGTCTTTTAGTATTTGCTTCCTCATCAAGTTTAAAACCTTTAGTACAGATTGAATCATGACTGTTAGAAGTTGCATCCAAATACCAGTTCATACCTAAAGTTTTAATTCTGTCTGATGGCTTAGTAAGACCATTATTATCCCTTAAAATCTTTTTGTTTAAATCCTCATCATTTGAAATCCACTCTCTTAGTTCAAAGTTACCTTGTTGCATCATGTTTTGAGAGTGTTCATAGACTTCAAATAATTCAGATTTTGTTGTTGTTGTTGAGCCTATTAGTGTTATTTTATTTATTTGTCGGGTTCAAAATCCCAGCTGAGCCGTGAACGGGCAAATTCTAAAGGGCCAGTTCTATCTGAAGCCCAAGTTAAGCTAAATTAAAACTTACGGATTTGAGATCCTATTAGGTCCTACCTCAGGGTAACCTCAGGGTTGCTGACTCGATGCGGGCCTACCTTAGACCTTAGTTACATGAATTTTAATGTAAACAAAAAGGGTACTATTTATGGTCTTCTTTCTCAACCTTGCAACAACAACGCAACCTGGACTATTGCACGGTGCAACAATCTTGTATCTAAACAACCAAACTGAATTGCAAGAGAGCTCTCTACAAGACCACACCCTGTACGTACGACATCCCACAAACGAGTAGAAAGAACGCGCAGCGCCCCAAAATGATGCCAACAGTGTGACCAAACAATGATGCCACAAGAGCTAAAAAATGCTAGGCTCTAAATTAAGTTAATTTTTCACTAACCTTACAATTATGAGATGGATATATATACACCTTAACTTAATATATACAAGCAATGCTGCATCAATCAGCTTAGTCATCATATCGCCTTGGGACAACAATGGTTCTTCCTCTTCTAGATTTTCTAACACTCCCCACCGAAGAGGCATTGTTGTCATTACCTTCTGCAAGGTTAGCCAAGCCTTCTCCATGAGGCTGTAACTCAAATGTTTCATCTTGACTATCTGTGTTTTTGCTGATTTCTAAAGCATAGAGTTTTTGTATAGGTCTCTTTAACTTTCCTCCTGAAGTCTTTACCAGTGCAGACCTAACTAAATTGCCTTTGCCAACAAACAACTCTTCAATTATGCCAAGCTTCCAGCATTGCCTTGGTCTTTCATCCCCAATCATTACCACGTCTCCCACCTTGATACAATTTGCATTGGAGCCCTTTACCTTGCCTGATGGGTAATAATTGAGTTCTGGCAAGTATTCCATCTGCCACCTCTTCCATAACTGATCTTGTAGCTCTTCAAGGTACCTGAACCGTCTGGTTAACTCTCCTTGAGTGCTCTGGATAGGCTGCAAGTCTTCTGGCACACTGGGGTTTGATGTTAATCGTTTACCACAAAGAAAATGATTTGGTGTCAATGGCTCTGCATCCTGCATACTGTTGTAAACAAAAGTGATAGGCCTACTGTTCACCATTGCTTCTACTTCACATAAAACAGTAGAGAATTCTTCTTTGCTCAAATGAGCATTAGCTAAAAGTTTCTTTAATGGACACTTTACACTTCTCACTAGCCTTTCCCAAAATCCACCCCACCATGGTGCTCTCTCAACAATAAACTCCCACTGTACCCCTTGGTGTGAAAAGTAGGATTGGAATCCTTCCTCTTTTAGCAAGGACCAAACTTCTTGGAGTTCCTTTGCAGCCTTTTTGAAGGTTTTTGCATTATCCGATATGATTTTATTTGGGAAACCCCTTCTGTTCACAAACCTTTTAAAGGCCAAAAGAAATACATCACTACTTAAATTGCTTACCAACTCCAAATGGATTGCTCTGGTGGTAGCACAGGTGAAAAGACATATATAACCTTTGTTAGACTCCCCTCGCTCATACACATAGACTGGCCCTGCAAAGTCTACTCCCACTACATCAAATGGGGCAGTATAGACACACCGTTCTCTTGGAAGTGGAGCCACCTTTTCATAATAAGGCTTTGCACTCCAACGCTTGCAAACCACACATTTATGCAAGACCTTTTTTACTACTTGTCTAATTTTGGGAATCCAAAATTGTTGTCTAATCTCTATTATCACTTCTCTAACTCCCGCATGTAACAGCTTATGATGAGTATCCAGGATCAAAAGGCCCACAAAGTGCCCCCCAGAAGGTAGCAAAATTGGATGTCTTTTCTCCTCTGGAAGCCCAGAAAACTGTAGTCTACCTCCTACTCTCAATAAATCCTGATCCAAAAACACATCCAAACCCTTGAGCGCAGAATGTGTTGGTAGAACCTGTAATGGATGGCTGGTGAGCAATTCTCTCTCTTCACCAAATTTTTCCTTCTGCATATATACCACCCAGTATTTCCTGGCTTGCTGAATCTCATTACTGTTCAGAATTCCTTCCCTTCTTGTTTCTCCCTTAATGTTGTTGGTAAATCTATATACCCATGCTGTCACTCTTAACAATCTTTTCAGACTGCTAATGTCCTCAAGCCTCAATATGGGGTCCTGCTGCATAACTTGACAACTGTTCACAGCGCATTTTCTCACCTCACTCACCCATGCTTCTTCAGCCTGGCATTCTCCTACAATAGGCTGATTAGAAGGCCAGTTTTCACTTCCAATTTTTAGCCACTCTGGCCCATTCCACCACAAACTTGACTGTGAAAGATCTTTCACTGAAATTCCTCGTGTTGGTAAATCAGCGGGGTTTTGGATGCCTGGACAATGCTTCCATTGCTTGGGATCTGTGTGCGCTTGAATTTCCTCCACCCTATTGGCAACAAATGGTTTCCATTTCCTTGCCTGACTTCTTAACCAGTGCTAAACTATAGTGGAGTCTGTCCAATAATAGCTTGGAATTTCATAGAGGGCCAAAGACTTTCGCACTGTAATTGCAAGCCGACTAGCAATAACGGCACCCATCAATTCCAACCTTGGAACAGAAAGCCTTTTCAAAGGTGCTACTCTACTCTTTGCAGCAACCAACCTGCAACTTACTTCCTCTTGCAATGCGCCTCTTATATAAATACAAGTTGCATAGGCTTCCTCACTTGCATCACAAAAGATGTGCAGCTCCAAATTGTCTGGACTATTGTTCAACTCTCCAAAGTACCATCTTGGGATTTCAATGTCTCCAAGATGTGCCAATTCTTTGAACCAATATTTCCACTTTACCACCATATGATCAGGTAACTCTTGGTCCCAACCAAGTCCAATTTCCCAGAGGCTCTGAAACCAAATTTTTGACTTTATCACAAATGGAGCCAGGAATCCAAGAGGATCAAAGACCTTTGAAGCCAAACTAAGAGCTGTACGTTTTGTCCACCTTGTCTCATTCTCAGCCAGCTCTACTAAAGATTTCCCATTGAAGGTAAACAAATCATCATCTTGCTGCCAAACAATGCCTAGCACCTTTGCGTCTATTGCCCACAACTCCTTAATACCAGAATCCTCAATACTTTCTGCTGCATCAGGTACTACAGAGGAATGACTCATAAACTCTTGTAATTGCGAATGATTGGTCTGCCATTTTCTGAGCTCCATGCCAGCCTCCCTCATTATAGCTCTAGCCTCCATGAATATCTGTTTAGCCATTTCTGTATTATCCACGAAACATAGCAAATCATCAACATAAATTTTTTTTCTTATGTGTTCAATAGTGTTAGGATAGACTTCAGAATATTTCTTAAAATGGTACTGCATAGTAGCTGCCAACAGAAATGGACTAGAGCTGAGGCCAAACAACACTGACTTCATTCTATATGCTTGAACCTTAGGTTCATTTTCCAACAAGTCTTTCGTATCCACCCACAGATACCTTACTGCATCTCTGTCCTCTGGTTTTAACTTTATCCGCAAAAAGGCTTGCTTCACATCTGCAGTCAATGCTACTCTACCAAACCTGAATCTCAGTAACAAGGAAAATAAATCTGCATTTAAATTTGGCCCAGCATCCAAACAGTCATTCAAGGACACACCACCTTTGTCCTTGCTGAGCCATCAAAAACTACCCTCAGTTTGGTGGTAGTTTTGTCTCGCCGTACCACTGCATGGTGTGGCAGATAATGTGCCTCCTGGCTCACCAGCTCACCTTGCACCCTTTCAGCATAGCCCTCCCTTACATAACTTAGGATGGCCTCATCGTATTCAATTAACAACTCCTCATTTTTTCTTAGCCTGTACAATGAAGTCTCCAACCTCCGATTAGCTAGCTGAAGGTTTGAACCGGGTTTGCAAGAATCCTTCCATGGTAGGCCAACTTCATAGCAACCATCTCTAAACCCAATCCCTTTTTCAAATTGCTCTAAAACATCATTGTTCACTGTACTTGCCTGGTTGTCCTTTATGCCAATAGATTCAAGTTCCCAAAACGCTTTCAAATGCCTTTCCAGACCATGGCTGTTCTCCTCAATCTTAACAAAAAGAGCCTTAACTTCCATTTCATTGCAATAACTACCATGTAGCATCCAGCCTAGCTTACTTTCAATAGCTACCGGGCCTTGAGATGTACGGACAATATTACCAGTGATGAAGTCCCAATAATAGTCAGCTCCAATCAAAAGACTAATATCTTCTGTTCCCTCAAACTTATTATTGCCCAAATTAATTCCTTTAACTTGCAATTCTTGGACACATGCCATATCTAAACAAGTAGTGACTGGAGCACAAAGTTCCTCAATCTCTACAGCTTGGACCTTGATAGTGGGACTTTGCGGTAACAACCCTTTAACCAGAACTTCTACCTTCTTAAATTTGGTTCGGTTTTGAACGGAACCCCCAAACCCAGAAATTCTTAAATTTTCCCTCTTAAGTTCTTTAAACTTCAATTTTCTGGAAATTCTGGTCTTAATAAAAGTACACTGGCTACCACTATCAAACAACACTCTTACAGTAGCTTCTCCCTCATTCCCAATTAATAAGGCTGCAGTTGTTTGCAATAATCCCCCTTTACTTTTACTCCCTTGCCTAGCAGTGGCATGTGCCACTGATGTCTCTACTTCTGGGGTAAGCCTACTAAGAGTGTTTTCACACAATAATGGCTGATGCCTACCATGATTTTTTGCACAAAATTTTAAACTTACAAAACCTTGCTCTATGACCTTTCAAAAAACATTTAAAACATGCTGTGGACTTAGTTATCCTGTCCTTTCTCTCCTCAAAGGGTAAGACCTCAGCCACCTCACATTTATATGACTTGTGGTTGCCTTCGCAAAATATGCATTCCTTGATTCCCTTTAATTTATTCTCAGAGGAGGCATGTAGAGCTGACACTGTACCTGGGCTATTCCTTTTTGTGGACACTTTGGTGCTGTGCCTGCCTTTGTCCCCTTGTTTACCATCCCACTGTGCAAACTCAACTCCCTCTCGTCTTGCTAATTCTGTGCCTAAAAGACTTAACATCTGCTGAAGGGGGATGTACACATGTTCTGCAGAGTGTCCCCTACTTAATTCAAGCAAAATTGAGCTAGGCAATTTAGACTCCAGTGTAGGAACCAACATTATACCATACTTTTCCATTCCTACACCCAAGTTGTCCAGGGACCTAGTTCTAATTTCAAATTCATCATATAACTGCCGTAACTCCTTGACACTATTAGGATTATTAACAGGAGGTATAGCTAAAAGTGCACGGAGGTGGCTTTTAATTAAGATCTCTGGCTTACCAAACCGTTTCTTTAATATATCCAAGCCACATTATAATTAGCCTCTGTTAATGCTAATCCTGCTATAGTCTTTGCTGCGTCCCCTTCCAAGAGGGACCGCAAATAATTAAACTTCTCCACGGCACTTAACACTTGACTAGAATGAACTGCTGATTGAAAACTGTCTGCCCATCCTTGCCATTCCTGAATACTCCCAGAGAATGTTTTGAGTACAAGCCTCGGTAATTGAACTACAGATCTGTTAACCTTAACTTCACAAGCATCATTTGTTGTGTTGTGTTTCATTATTAGACCTGGTCTCTAACTGTACTGAGCTGCTAAACTCTTTTGCTCGGAGGCCTACGTTAATCATATCATCAATAATCTCTTCAAAGTAAATTATGTTATTTTCTATTTCATCCTCTTCTATAAGAGCCTCAATTTTAACATTTACCTCACTTAAAGCAACCTTTTTAGTTTCTAATATGGAAAGCTGCGCAGTCACTAAGCGTAAATCCTCTTGCTCTATGGCAGAATCTATAGTGGCAATGACCTTTGTAATTAGACCTTTGTAGGCGCTTCTCCTTTTTCTAAATTTGTTCAATTCAGATGCACTCATCTTCAATGTAAACAACCCTTGGGCTCAATACCAAATGAGCTGAATTGGCAGAAATACTTAACCAAACTGATCAAACGCAAATTTTACTTTTAAATAAACTGAATTGCTAGGTGGGGTACTAACCAACACCAGTATGGAATACCAATTTTTCCACCCAAGTAACTGGCGCACTGGTCTGCAACCTTCGCCTACGAATAATAAACCAAATTAACCAAACTGGTAAATGTAGGCCAAAAACAACGACAGACAAGTGGCCAAGTTTCGCAATTGGGCAACCAAACTTTCTACCCTGGGACCTTAATTCAATAATAACCCAAAATTAACCAAACCGGTAAAATGTAGGCCAAAACAACGACAGACGACTGGCCAAGTTTCGCAATTGGGCAACCAAACTTTCTACCCTGGGACCTTAATTCAATAATAACCCAAAATTAACCAAACCGGTAAAATGTAGGCCAAAACAACGACAGACGACTGGCCAAGTTTCGCAATTGGGCGACCAAACTTTTTACCCTGGGACCTTAATTCAATAATAACCCAAAATTAACCAAACCGGTAAAATGTAGGCCAAAACAACGACAGACGACTGGCCAAGTTTCGCAATTGGGCGACCAAACTTTTTACCCTGGGACCTTAATTCAATAATAACCCAAAATTAACCAAACCGGTAAAATGTAGGCCAAAACAACGACAGACGACTGGCCAAGTTTCGCAATTGGGCGACCAAACTTTTTACCCTGGGACCTTAATTCAATAATAACCCAAAATTAACCAAACCGCTAAAATGTAGGCCAAAACAACGACAGACGACTGGCTAAGTTTCGCAATTGGGCTACCAAACTTTCTACCCTGGGACCTTAATTCAATAATAACCCAAAATTAACCAAACCGGTAAAATGTAGGCCAAAACAACGACAGACGACTGGCCAAGTTTCGCAATTGGGCGACCAAACCTTTTACCCTGGGACCTTAATTCAATAATAACCCAAAATTAACCAAACCGGTAAAATGTAGGCCAAAACAACGACAGACGACTGGCCAAGTTTTGCAATTGGGCGACCAAACTTTTTACCCTGGGACCTTAATTCAATAATACTCAACCCGTCTAGGCCTAACTTGGGCTACAATTTGCACAATCAGAACTTTGCCGAAAAATAGTCACTGACACAGTCTTGGGGTAGAATCCGGTTCTGAAGGACCATGTTATTTTATTTATTTGTCGGGTTCAAAATCCCAGCTGAGCCGTGAACGGCCAAATTCTAAAGGGCCAGTTCTATCTGAAGCCCAAGTTAAGCTAAATTAAAACTTACGGATTTGAGATCCTATTAGGTCCTACCTCAGGGTAACCTCAGGGTTGCTGACTCGATGCGGGCCTACCTTAGACCTTAGTTACATGAATTTTAATGTAAACAAAAAGGGTACTATTTATGGTCTTCTTTCTCAACCTTGCAACAACAACGCAACCTGGACTATTGCACGGTGCAACAATCTTGTATCTAAACAACCAAACTGAATTGCAAGAGAGCTCTCTACAAGACCACACCCTGTACGTACGACATCCCACAAACGAGTAGAAAGAACGCGCAGCGCCCCAAAATGATGCCAACAGTGTGACCAAACAATGATGCCACAAGAGCTCAAAAATGCTAGCTCTAAATTAAGTTAATTTTTCACTAACCTTACAATTATGAGATGGATATATACACACCTTAACTTAATATATACAAGCAATGCTGCATCAATCAGCTTAGTCATCATATCGCCTTGGGACAACAATGGTTCTTCCTCTTCTAGATTTTCTAACAATTAGATTGTCTACGTAAAAATGTTCCTTAAGGAAGTTCAATGTTAAAGAGTTATTAAACCGGTTCAAATGATGTCTAATTGTCAATGCTAATAGGCTTGGTGAGCAATTGGCTCCAAACAACACAACATTAAATCTATAGGTTATGAACCCTTTATTCAAATCAAATGGATCCCTGAACCATAAGAACCTAAGTTGGTTCTTATCATATTCATTTTTAAGATTTCTTCTCAAAAATGCCTTTGAAATGTCACTTTGTACGGCATATTTATCTAACCTGAACCTCAGTAAGATCTTCACAAGGTCAGAAATGAGATTAGGACCCTCAATCAAGCAATCATTCAAACTGTGTTTATCACTGTCTTTGAGGCTACAGTTATATACTACTCTGAGTTTTGTTGTTGGGGCATCTTGTCGATAAACCCCCTGTGGGTTAAATAATGACAACCATCTTTTTTAAAAGGGTTATTTGTTACTTCTTCAATGAAGCCTTTCTGTAGCTGTTCTTTGAAGACATCACTGTACTTTTTAATATTATTATCTTGTTTGAGTTTTTTCATTACTTTATATAAATGTCCTTTAGCTACTTTGAGATTATCTCTTAAAGTTGGACAATTTATTTTCCAAGGTAACTCAATAAAATAACTATTGTCTTTGCACTGAATGGTGTCTTCAAATCTTTCTACCATTAACTGATCTTCTGAAGTTTGATTTGTGTCATGTATACCCACAGATTCTAGCAACCATAAAGTTTGAATTGCCTCATCCAGAGTTTCATTTGATAGTGATGAATTAATGTTCTCAGTTGATATAATATTATTCAAAGTGTTGCTATTCTTACAGGTGTTATGTAGGACTGAGTTGAGGCACATAGTATTTGTTGGTCATGAACTATTTTGGTTTAGGTCTAGGTTGTATTTGGATAGGTCACCCAAAGGGGCTATCCCTGATGGAGTCTGAATAGCTATACCATCACCTATCTCTACTATGCCCTTATGAATAAGATTAATATAATCTGCCCCCATTAACATTTCAATGTTAGCTACTGTGTTGTTTGTGATATGTCTATCAGCTATTTTATAGTTTTCCCAAATGATTTATGGTTTGTTCAAGTTTGGGTATTACTTTGTATTGTTTGGTCTCTGGCCAAGGGAGGCCATAAGACCCTTGTAATAGTTTTCCCTATGGCCAAAGTAGGCCATAAGACATTTAATGTTTGGCCCATGGCCAAAGTAGGCCATAAGACATTTAATGTTTGGCCCATGGCCAAAGTAGGCCATAAGACCAAGGCTCATTGTTTGGCCCATGGCCAAGGTAGGCCATAAGACCAAGGCTCATTGTTTGGCCCATGGCCAAGGTAGGCCATAAGACCAAGGCTCATTGTTTGGCCCATGGCCAAGGTAGGCCACAAGACCAAGGCTCATTGTTTGGCCCATGGCCAAGGTAGGCCACAAGACCAAGGCTCATTGTTTGGCCCATGGCCAAGGTAGGCCATAAGACCAAGGCTCATTGTTTGGCCCATGGCCAAGGTAGGCCATAAGACCAAGGCTCATTGTTTGGCCCATGGCCAAGGTAGGCCATAAGACCAAGGCTCATTGTTTGGCCCATGGCCAAGGTAGGCCATAAGACCAAGGCTCATTGTTTGGCCCATGGCCAAGGTAGGCCATAAGACCAAGGCTCATTGTTTGGCCCATGGCCAAGGTAGGCCATAAGACCAAGGCTCATTGTTTGGCCCATGGCCAAGGTAGGCCATAAGACCAAGGCTCATTGTTTGGCCCATGCAGTGGCGGTTCCTCATATGGGCAATATGGGCAGCCGCACAGGGCGGCATTTGTGAGGGGCGGCATGAGCGCCTGCAAAAAAAATAAAAATAAAAATAAGAATAAATAAATAAAGAAATAAATAAAAATAAAAAATAAAATAAAATAAATAATAAAAGATCAATGACTTTGCATCAAGGAAGGTAAGAAGAGTCAGGCTTTAGATGGCAGTTGTGCTGTGGTGCAATTTATTTTGTTTCTTGTTCAAAGTGTAGCATAATAATTACCCTCTCTTAAGTGTCTTATTCTATTTATGTGATAGAGCATTTGTACAATTTAGAAATTTGATTCTCTAGTTTATTTATGGCAGTTGTGCAATTTAATTTGTATTTTTCCTGTTCATAGTATCATAATTACATTCTCTTAAGTGAGTTATTCTATTTACGTGATGAAGGATTTGTAAAATTCAGAAATTTGAGTCTTTGTTTTGGTTCTGAAGTTCCAACAATTAGTCCAATAAAAAGTTATTTTGTGAAAGAGTTATGTCTGTCCTTTATTTTGGGGGGATTCGAATGTGTGTGTGTTGGCGAACAGGGGGGGGGGGGCTGAAGGTGAGGTTCGCCCAGGGCGTCATGTAAGCTAGGACCGCCACTGGGCCCATGGCCACGGTAGGCCATAAGACCAAGGCTCATTGTTTGGCCCATGACCACAGTAGGCCATAAGACCAAGGCTCAGTATATTTGTGGCACATGTAAAGAGTACAGTGTATATACACATATATATATACACAGATTGCAAGGAATGCATGTGCCTATTGAAAAAATCTGTTGAGTGATTCTTCCTTAAAAGAAGAATTGGATGCTTGGAGTTGTATGCATTTTAAATGCTTGTTCCCTAATGTTGTTTAACTGGGGATCGTAATGAAATAGAGGACAAGAAGAAATTACCAGAGAAGAGAGATCACAGACAAAACAGTCAAGTTTTAAATTTGGTTTAATCCCCCCCAAGTACTTATGTGTCACTCAGGTCTAAGCTTATAAGAGAATGAGACTCCTTAAATGTAAATGTTTCCTAGTTAGGCCCTAGGTTGTAGACCTAATTAGGCAAGTTTGTTACTTTAGGCTTGATTAGGTTAGGCTTAGGCTAGACCATTTAGCCTAATTCTGCAATTTTTGTTAAGTAAGGTTAAAGTATGTAAATTCCCCACACACGGACCACCAATGTGAAAAATGCTCTGTATGAATTGGTCCACAATTAACCCACCCCTTATTTCTCCAGTCTAACTATAGAGTAGATCAAGTCTAGCCTAGAGGGGTCAGCCTAGAGATTCCGGAAATGGTCCAGAGCGGGCAGATAAATTGAGGTCCACAGTAGGATTCCTCACCAAACTAGGTTAGGGCAATCTACCTTTACCTTTGTTAAGCTATGAGTTGATGCTGGGTCTTAGGCCACAATGTAGGCCTAAGTTGTCTGACCCAGCTTAATTTAATGAATCTACGTAAAACTGGGTTAAAAACACAATTAGTCACTTACTGCTAGTTATTAGAGAGTCTCTTTTCCCCTTCTGTTTTTGTTGAGAGCGTACTTGCTGGTGGGGATCTTTTTCGTTGTCTGTTCTTGTCCCTTCCCCAGTTCCGTCCTCTCGCCCCCGTTCCTCGTTTTCGTTCTCCTCTGTTCTCCTTTTCGCGGGGCTTTTTCCACCAGCGTCGTGTTGGTTTTTTCCTCGGTTGGTTGATCGGTAATGTATATCTATTACCGAGCACGCTCTTGTCACACAGTATATAAATACTAGTGTGGAGAATAACTCTGGTGAGCAACCAATTGGTTTCATCCACCCAGTTATTGACATAAAAGGAATTTAATAATTGTTAGATTAACTACCTACCTACTCAGTGAACCATTTTCGTTACCTCCCAACTACCCACTCATCAGTTTTCCATACTATGTATCATTTTGAAAATACTATAAAATAACAAAGTTATGACACTATATGAAGATGTTACTAAGCCTATCATAGCTTACAACATTTGGATCTTTTCTGTTTCCGATTTTGTTGAAAATAAGATATTTAATGTAGGTTAACTGAATGCCCGGTTAGGTCAACTGTACGCCCTTGATGATCGTGATATTTTCGTTAGTTTTAACGAATATATGACAACTTAACCAATCGTGAAGGGCATACAGTTGACCTAACCGGGCATTCAGTTAACCTACATTAAATATCTTATTTTTAACATATGTTTTGTTAGTGTATCATGTTTCATGGCAATGCTGGTGTCTTGTAAAGTTTTACCCAGCTTATTATTGCTATTATATTTTTATGTAATGGAAGTACACTTGTCTTGATTAATTACCAGCCCATTAATAACAATAAATTTATTGTTTAGCTTAGTTGAATCTCATCCTATCCTATTCCTATAGGCTATATGGGGCATAGTGTTGACTCAGTGCTTAAGTTAGGCCTCAATCACAATATAACATGACCTACGCAGCTACGCTTCTAATCTTCTATACTTTAAAAAGGCAGCCCTGTCCATCTGTATGTAGACACTATTTAGTATTAAGCATTTCTGAACATGAAAATAAATACACTTTGCTTTGTTTCAACTTTTTACTCTAGCGAGTCAAGATTTTCATTGCTGCGTTCTTTTCAACTATTCAGTCAATAAAACTATAGAAAAGAATGCAGCAATGAAAATATTAAGCTCCAAACCCATTGTATCAAGATTTGTGAAGCTTAAGATTTTCATGGCTGCGTTCTTTTGACCCAAAACTATTTACTTCCCAGTAATTGGGGGCCAAAGTATGGGTCCACTTTTACAAGTGTTAAATGATAAAAACCTAAACTAATATTTCTGAATCACATCTAGACTTGAGTACGGCTTGGTTCAGAGAGCTGTGTACACAACGTTACGTCTAAAGCCATTTCAGCCCAAACTGAATAGGCTCTAAAGCCATTTCAGCCCCAAACTGAATAGGCTCCAGTTCACCATTTAGTGCTTTATATTGTAACAATCAGTTCTTGTTAAATCACCATTAATGCCCTTGATGGGCTGCTATGGGCTAAATACTTACCGGTACTACTAACGTTCGGTTCGACAAAATTAGATTAAGTTAAAGCCGGCCATCCTAGTTATTCAGAAGACAGGTCCAGTTCAGACTTGGGATGAGCTAGTTCTTGCACCGAAATGAATAGTTTATTCGGTAAAAATTCGTTTTAACGCCCATTTCTGGTGTTATTCGATGCATACTATTCGAATCTAACCTCCAGCTTCCCGGGAAATGAATAGTTTAACCTAACCTAAAAGTACCTAACCTGAACTAACCTAAAAGTAACTAACCTAAAAGTAACTAACCTAAAAGTAACTAACCTAAAAGTAACTAACCTAACCTAGTAAAACTAACCTAAAAGTACCTAACCTAAACTAACCTAAAAGTACTAACCTAAACTAACCTAAAAGTACTAACCTAACTAACCTAAAAGTAACCTAACCTAACCTAAAAGTACCTAACCTAACCTAACCTAAAAGTACCTAACCTAACAACCTAACACCTAAAAGTACCTAGGTATTATTCTACTATTACACCCGTCTAACGTCCAGCAATTATTATATGTTCATTAAGTAGATTTTTTTAATTCTAAGACACTTTCCTTCTATAGCGTTTCCGTCGCAAATGCTTCGTTTTCGAGATATAAATTTTTTTGGTGTGTTCGTACGTTCGTTTGTGCGTTCATACGTTCGTTTGTGTGTTCGTACGTTCGTTTGTGTGTTCGTACATTCGTTTGTGTGTTCGTTACATGTCTGCCCAATCACTGCGCTCCATCCATTTCGAATTTGAATTACTTTCATACCGGAATGGAACACTCATTCCACTCATTCAGAAGTATATTAGGCCTGGCTCTGTGATTTATAGTGATTTCTGGGCTGCCTACAAGACTATAAGTGATTTAGGTTAGGTCAATTTTGAAGGTGAAATTTATGTTTTTCCTATGGTTTTTGATGTGTTTTAAACGAATCTGACCTTCAAAACCGTTGGAAATGACTCGTTTTCGATTGCCGGCTGGGGGAGGGGGGTTATCTCAAAAACGAGTCATTTCCGACAGTTTTGAAGGTCAGATTCATTCAAAACGTATCAAAAACCATAGGAAAAACAAATTTCACCTCAAAAGGGAGACGGGTGTAATACTGTACATTTACCAAATTTACCTATTTTTGTCCCAGATTAATAAGAAGTTTATCACAAATTTACCAGATTTGCTGCATCATTTGTTAAGTTAAAATGTTCACCTGATTTGGTGGCATCACTTTTAACCCTCAACAGGTAGGGTGCGGTCAGAATAATCCATATCAGTTTTTCAAGTCTATATTATCACATTGTATCCAAATGCAAATAAAACTTTTTTGCTCCTTTCTTTGCATTTCTTACCAGATGAATAAGATATTCTGATAGAACTGAAAGTTCAGTTGTTTTATGTGGAATGAAAATATACATTTTTGAAGTTTATTACACAAGGGTAATTTTGATCCTACTTGTTAAGGGTTAAGATTAATAGCAGAGGTGGGGAGTCGGGAGTCGGGACTTTTTTGAAGAGTCGGAAGTTGGAGTCGGTAAAAACAACCGACTCCCGACTCTTTGATTCAATTTCTATATGCCAACAATTTACCAGAATACTACTCTGCCCTAAATAAATATCTTCCTGAACTAATTCTAGATTCATATTTCCACATTTGATTTATTGTTCTGGTAAATCTTAGCAAATGAATTTCATATTTCTATTTTAGGATACTAGGTACCATATAAAAATTAGCAATATATTAATTATTAATTTAGCCCCTATTAGTAATGAGTCGTGGGCCTAGTAGAAAATCAGCAGTCTTTCAATATTTTAAGCTAAATGAGGATGAAAGTATTTTTATTTGTCAAGTAGAAAAGGATGGTAAAGAGTGTAATGCAAAAATTAGTGCTTATACTGGGAAACATGCTAATGCTCCAACTAGAGCCTCAAACTTGAAACGCCATCTACGAAACAAATATCCCAATATTTATAAGGTTGTAGATCAGCATGATAAGGAAAGAGTCGGAGTTGGTTTTTAAAAATACCAACTCGGGAGTTGGTTGTTTTTGGCCGACTCCCCATCCCTGATTAATAGTAAGCCTATTATTAAGATAGCTTATCATAGGCCATAAAATTGTAAACAGAGATGAAGAACAAGTTTTTAAGAAGGAAGTTAGGACAAGGAATAAGGCTGCAGCTTGTGGAAAGTGATGATTATCATACCCTGTATCAAAATCAAACAAGTGTACAGGAGTATGAAGTCTTCAAATATTCTGTGGTTTTGTGATTTATGAAAATACTTTTTCAGTCATAGAGTGGTGGAGTTTTGGAATGACTTGCCAGCCATATGATGTGGTAAACAGTAGCTCATTTAATTTTAAGAAAAATTTAGATACTTTCATGAGTGAGAGAGAGATAGTTTGTAGATTGTATATAGTGTATATTCTTTGCTTCAGTTATATAGGCTACTATGGTGGTAGTAAATAGTTGTGTAACACGCAATCAATGGATCTGTGCAATCAGTTGATTGCGCTGCACAATCAATTGATCCATTGATCATTGTACCAACAATGGATGTCTTGGGCTTGCATGATCAATGGATAAAAATCAAGCTGATGAAAATGAATGAAGCATGTAATGAGAATTCAAGTTCAAGGCCAGATGGGAGAGCGTACTTTGTGGACCACAAAAAAGATGTTTGTTTTTTTTCCTGTGAAAGAATAAGAAATATTTTTGATAATGGTTCAGAATACGGGCGCCACTTAATTAAGCAAAATTTCAAAAAATACCATAGAGAGAAGTTTGTTTCTCTCATTAAAATACGTTGATTGCATGTGTCGTATAGTCAAAAAAATGGTTAGAAAATTACAAAAAACATATTTTTAGGTATGAATCTAGGAAATTTTGAGTTGGCAACCCTACTATCGTATCATTCATTCACTTCAGTTTGAAAATGGCTTCGGACTGTGATGGATGTATAGTGTTCTCCCTTTAAATGTAGTGTGTCCAATTTGTATAATTTAGGTCTCGTGGGTACAGGGGTGGAGCCCCTGTAAAGATCACATATCACAAATTGATCGGTATAGGGTTTTATATTTTTTAGGTTAGTTAGGTTAGGTTTTCCATGAAACAGGTTTTTCTCATGGTTTTTGATGTGTTTCATGACATGTTTTTTCCTCCAAAACATGCTAAAACCATTGGTTTCCTGTTGTTTAGGATAAATCTGACCTTCGCTATTGCAGTAAATTATTGCTTGTGCTGTTACCCCACCCAAAACCCCTGGTTCCCACGGTGGTCCCCCCAGATTGTAGGAGGGGTTGGGGGGGGTGAAATAACTTCAAGCAATAATTTACTGTAATGGCGATGGTCACATTCATCCTAAACAACAGGAAACCAATGGTTTTAGCATGTTTTGGTGGAAAAAACACAAAAATTGAGGTGGCGCCCCTATTCTGAACCGTTACCATATTTTTGACAATATTCATTTAACAATAAATAAAAAAATAAATACATTAACTTAAGCAAACAAAACATCTTTATTGCAGATCATTCATAATCTATAGCTACTTAACCTAACATATAAGTACAATCTTACGTATTATATACTGAACTTAATCCAAAAATAAGGCCAACATAGCCACTTAACCTAGCATACTGGCATACTGTTTGATTGATTATTTGACAATTTTATGTACGTATATTGTTATTACACAAGACATCATTAACTGAAAAAGGTCATTTGCAGGTAAATTTATAGTTTCAATCACATCACAACTCGTTTTGAAAAATAAAAATTAGGTTTTCCGGTGGTTTCTGATGTGATTCATCCGAAAATGACATTCATTTCCATCACAAATTACTCGTTTTTGTGATTACCCCCCCCCCACACACACACACACACAATATGGGGGAATCATAAATTACTCATTTTTGTGATTCCCCCCCACAATATGGGGGAATGCATGGGAAATCGGGGTTTTTGGGTGGGTGGGATCAAGAACAAGTGATTTGCGACGGAAATGAATGTCATTTTCAGATGAATCACATCAGAAACCAACGGAAAACCTAGGAACCAAACCTGGTAAATTTGCAGTTTTGGCCCCAGTTCATTTTGAACATGAAACTTATGTTTTTCCTATGTTTTTCGATGCGATTCATTCAAATTTGGCATCCATTTCTGTCGCAAATCTCATTTTTGAGATCCCCCTCTCCCCAACATCAAATGTCAAAAATGAGTGATTTGTGGTGGAAATGGATGTCAAATTAGAGTGAATCACCTCAAAAAACATAGGACAAACATAAGTTTCATAACCCAACCCAACTCAATCCAATCCACCAGATTGAGTTGGGTTGGGTTATGACAGAGTGATAAGATAAACGATTCCTTCAGAATCGGTTCCACAAAACGATTCCTTCAGAATCTGTCTGTAAATTAGTTTAAAAAATAAATCGTTAAACTAATGAAAATATCATGACTTAACCTAACCAATCATCAAGGGTGTACAGTTGCCCTAACTGGGCATTCAATTAACCTAACTGGGCATTCAGTTGACCTAACCAGGCATTCAATTAACCTAACAAGTCAGTTATTCTTAAAAAATTTATGAATCACTTCAAACGGAGTAAGAGCACAACCTTCACACACTGTACCCATGGCTAGACTGAGACAATATGGCAGACCAAAAATTATTATATTTATTATCTCCATTATTATCCATTTGCGATGGAAGTGGTATTAGAAAAAGTTGTCCTAAATGAAGAGAGACAGCTAAACAACACATCAAATATGCAGTAATCAAGTTGTGGTTGAAACTATAATAATACCCATTTGTATATGTAGGAGAAAATAATTGGAGCTTAATGAAGAAAATTAGAGAAATTATGAGAATAATGGAGTTTAATAAAAATGCTGATGAATTATGGGAAGCTGAGTTTGGATATGATTTTGTGGAAACTATATTTTAAATTATTAATTTTATAACAAACGAAACATCTTTGTTGCGGATCATTCACAATCCATAGCCACTTAACCTACGTACAACTTATTTAAATTTGAAAAGTTTATTGTAAAACTGAATAAAATTAATATTATTTACAATTTACATCATGTAATATTGACCTTTTTTTATGTATAATCATAACAAAACCAGTCATTGTTTGTTGGCTGGGAAATATTCACACAACTACTATGAAACCATGATGAGCATTTATCACAGAAAACCATTAGTTTGCCATCATTGATTCCTTGGCAAGTACAATAAATTTGCTCTTTGAAGATCCTTGAAATCTTGATGTTTCTGTAACTTGTGTATGCAGGGAAATCCAGAGGTGGGGAGTCGGGAGTTGGGAGTCAGGGCTTTTTTGAAGAGTCGGGAGTCAGTAAAAATGACCGACTCCCGACTCTTTGATTCAATTTCTATATGCCAACAATTTACCAGAATACTACTCTGCCCTAAATAAATATCTTCCTGAACTAATTCTAGATTCACATTTCCACATTTGATTTATTGTTCTGGTAAATCTTAGCAAATGAATTTCATATTTCTATTTTGGGATACTAGGTACCATATAAAAATTAGCAATATATTTATTATTAATTTAATTAGCCCCTATTAGTAATGAGTCATGGGCCTAGTAGAAAATCAGCACTTTCAATATTTTAAGCTAAATGAGGATGAAAGTATTTTTATTTGTCAAGTAGAAAAGGATGGTAAAGAGTGTAATGGGTCATTCTCTGTCAGATCAACCAAAAAAAATTGAAATTAACACCCTCATCTCTCATATTTTGCTGAAATTTGGTTTATAGGGAGTTTGTGAGCCCTGAATCCATTTCTGAAATTATAAGGTCAATCCGACCAATGGTTCAAGAGATATGACCTCGGGCAATTTGAGGTCACTCGCGAGGTTACTAACATTTGGCGAGCCATAACTTGGGTAATAATTGTCATAATTATATAAAAGTATATGTATTTAGAATCAGAAAATGACAAGGAATCCAAATATGCAAGGTTTAGAACTCTAGGTTGAAAAATAAAAAAGTTACACTGTAACCAAAATTTGAGGTCACGATTTGACCTCTGGGGTATCAAATGAGAATTTTTTTTTTTAAATGTAAAAAATGAAGGCATAGGCATTGGCTATTAGAATCAGCAAAAAAAAGTTTGTTTATGTTAGTATTTTTCATGTAACTAACATATAAGTGAACACCATATTCATAAGTTGTGCGTCAATTCTACCTATTTTTTCACACTTAAGCTCATAATTTGACCTATAATAGAAATTAAAATTACATTTTTTATAGATATAAAAAACAAAGTCAGAGTTCTTGACTAATAGAAACAATCATAAAAAGTTTGTTTATATTGGTACTTTTCATGTAACTAACTTATAAGTGAACACCATATTTATAAATTGCTTGTCATTTCAAGGAATTTTTATATCTTAGCTATCAATTTGACCTCAAGCTCCAAGAATTTAATAAAAATTGTATTTCACTGCTAATCTACACTGGCAATAATAGTTATAATAGTGAAAGGGGAAGACTAAGCTCACATGTAGCCTAAACAAACCTGTTGAAACATGTTGCTACTTGTCTAAGTGCAGAATCAACACAGATAGTTGCAAAATTCCTTGTCTACAGGTTAGTACAGTTCCAGCCAGCACTGTGGGTGGCTGGTGGGTATGGTGTTTTAATGAGCCTCAGAGACTATCAAGGCCTAAAATATTAAGTGTGTATAGCTATATATTTTCTAAAAAATATATATTACCTAATTGTAAATCCTATATCTTTACAGATCAAAATACAATGGTTCGGCACTTGAAATACTGCCAGGACCCTATTCAAAAACACACGAAACGCATAACAATCAATCTTAGAAAAGTGACTGATGTACTTGTTGAAAAATGTGCTGGAAGAGTGAAAAAAGACTCATTGTTGTGTGTGAAGTGCTGGACACTGATAACGAAAAACCCCACTATACTTAGTACCACTGAAAACGAGTCTGAGCAGGATTCAAATGAATCATCTACTATCAGTGGCTCGAGTAACATCTCTTCAGTTCAAGATCTGGACAATGACAGTGATTGCTTGATAAAGGAAAATCCTTCAACTTCAGTTGAACCAGTTCTAGCATTTCTGGACCAAACACCAGTTAAAAAAAGTAAGTAATAAATTAATATAATAACTTATACTTTACTACAAGGTCTGTTTGATCTACTATATAGCCAATTATATAGCATTTAAGGTACTATAATTAATATTTTACTAATATTCAGGTGTGTGAAACCTTTTTTTCTGTTCTTTTCAGAAGGGCTGTCATTAAGCCAGAAAAAGCGCAAGGCTCATGGTAAGCTATCATCTGCTCAGAAACACCTGAAGGAGAGGCTAGAACTCAGTTATGGTGTTCAAATTACCGAGGAGGTAAGTGATACTTCAAAACCTGAAACTAAATCTGAAAAACATCTAGACAAATTAATGAATGAATTGAAAGTCATTCCTGGAGAGCAAATGTCACCATCACAAACTACAAATATTGACACTCTCACCATACACAATTGAAAAAACAGCTAGTTTCTTTCAAACTACAACATACATGGTGAAAAGAAGCTTCACTTAAATCAGAACATGGAATCCTTCCGAAGATTCCACTAATGAGCAAAGGAAAAGTGATATCTGAAGAACACAAAGATATAGTTAGAAGATTCTATGAGTCAGAAGAGGTTAGTCGTATGTGTCCTGGCCAAAAGGATTGCGTGAAAGTTATCAGTGCTGAAGGTGCAATGAAGGTGCAAAAACGATTGGTCCTCGGGAATTTAAGAGAGATGTTTGAACTATATAAAAATGATGAAAAGAATCCCAAAATAGGATTTTCCACATTTGCAAAATTACGGCCATCATATTGTGTGCTTGCCAGTAGTGGTGGGACTCATTCTGTCTGTGTCTGCACATACCATCAAAATCCAAAATTGCAGCTGGCTGCATTGGGAGAAAGAGGTCTTTCATACAAGGATCTTATAGATTACAGTGTCTGCAGTACAGAAAGAGAGACTTGCATGATGCAACTTTGCAATGATTGCCCAAGAGAAGAGGGTGTCCTGGATTTTCTTGAGTTACTTGACAGTGTGAAATCAGCTCCAAATGAAATATCTTACAAGCAATGGGTGACTGTTGACCGTTGTACAATGGTTGATAAGGTGGAGCCACTTCATGAATACTTATCATCCCTAAGCATGAAAATATCCTGCATGGTTCGTCATCACTTTGTTGCTCAGCAACAATCACAGTACTTCAAGCAGTTGAAAGAAACACTACCACCTCAGAGCGAGGTAGTTATAGTAGGTGATTTCTCTGAGAATTATTCTTTCATTGTCCAGGATGCTGCCCAAGGGTTTCACTGGGACAATTCACAGTGTACAGTTCACCCTTTTGTCATCTATTATAGATCATCTGCAGACCAGGAACTTAGCCATTTTAGTGTCTGTTTCTTATCTGCATCACTAAAACACAACACTATAATGGTTTACTCATTCATATTGAAGCTTATGACATATGTTAAATTCAGATGCCCACAATTGAAGAAGGTGCACTATTTCTCAGATGGATGTGCTGGCCAATATAAGAACAGATACAACTTCACAAATCTCTGTTACCATGAAGAGGATTTTGGTCTGTCTTGTGAATGGCACTTCTTTGCTACATCCCATGACAAAAATGCATGTGATGGGATTGGAGGAACAGTGAAAAGAGCTACTGCTCGTGCCAGTTTGCAGAGAACTACAGAGAGGCAAATTCTTACACCAGAACACGTGTTTCAGTTTTGTGAAGAAAACTTGAGCAAGAAGATAAATTTTTTCTTTGTAACTACAGCTGATTTGAAAGATGCAGAAGAACGGTTGGAACATCGATTCAAGGATAGTAGGGCTATTCCTGGAACTCAGAAATATCATAGATTTGTTCCCCTAAACAAGGAAGAACTGATGGTGTATCCCATTTCAAGTGGCATTGGAGAAAAGAAAAGAATAAGGAAAAGTCATTTTACTAATGAACCTGCAATGCTTGGTAACCTAAAATGTGTCAAACCAGGAGAGTATGTTGGCTGCATTTATGACATGCAAGTTTGGTATGGAATTGTGGAGGAATATTGTGAAGAGTTTGATGATTTCACTGTGAACTTTCTACATCCCTCTGGGTCATCAGGATCAAGTGCATATTATTATCCATCAAACAAGGATTCATGTGCAGTGCCAGGACATCATATATTAACTGTAATGAGTTGTCCTACCCTAAGAGGAGGCAGCAGAATTCAATACATTTTTCCACAAAAAGAAATTGATGAGAGCATCGAGCATGCAAAAATTGTATTAGGCTAGCACATGAATCCTCTAAGTAGGTCTTCCCCTTTCACTATTCTAACTATTATTGCCAGTGTAGATTAGCAGTGAAATACAATTTTACATTTTTTGCCTTTGTTTTTATATCTATAAAAAAATGTAATTTTAATTTCTATAGGTCAAATTATGAGCTTGTGTGAAAAAATAGGTAGAATTGACGCACAACTTATGAATATGGTGTTCACTTATATGTTAGTTACATGAAAAATACTAACATAAACAAACTTTTTTTTGCTGATTCTAATAGCCAATGCCTATGCCTTCATTTTTTACATTTAAAAAAAAAATTCTCATTTGATACCCCAGAGGTCAAATCGTGACCTCAAATTTTGGTTACAGTGTAGCTTTTTTATTTTTCAACCTAGAGTTCTAAAACTTGCATATTTGGATTCCTTGTCATTTTCTGATTCTAAATATATATAATTTTATATAATTGTGACCATTATTACCCAAGTTATGGGTCGCCAAATGTTAGTGACCTCGCAAGTGACCTCAAATTTCCCGAGGTCATATCTCTTGAACCGTTGGTCGGATTGACCTTATAATTTCAGAAATGGATTCAGGGCCCACAAACTCCCTATAAACCAAATTTCAGCAAAATCTGAGAGATGAGGGTGTTAGGCACTGGTTGATCTGACAACCAGTTAGTGCTTACACTGGGAAACATGCTAATGCTCCAACTAGAGCCTCAAACTTGAAACGCCATCTACGAAACAAACATCCTAATATTTATAAGGTTGTAGATCAGCATGATAAGGAAAGAGTCGGGAGTCGGAGTCTGTTTTTAAAAATACCGACTCAGGAGTCGGGAGTCGGTTGTTTTTGGCCGACTCCCCACCTCTGGGGAAATCATTGATGTTATCATTCTTGAGGCATTGTTGGAGATGTCTCAAGGATTGGTATAGGTAAGCTCTGTAGGTTCATGACCATACAGTAGGGTAGTTGCAAAAGCCACAGCAAAAACTCCACAGTCATTGTTGTTTTGTTGTTTCTGAATGTTGAGAATGTGGAGTTGAATCTTCTCTGTTGGGCTGTGGACGTATCTTGAAATGAGACTGGTGGTCTCCACTGATGGTTTTTGATGAAGCGAATCATAAATGTTTATGATGGAGTGATTTTCTTCCCTGATATTAGATATTGTGATCCAGTGGTTTCCATTCACATGGAGAATTTGGACAAACTCAGAGTGGAATATCCAGAGTTTGTTTGTTGTAACAAGCTGTCTTGCAGACCAGCAACATATGGTACTAAGATTAATTATCTGTAGGTTGACTGAGTTGACAAACAGGGCATGTTTGACAGAACTCTTGAACAAATGCCCTGGCTACTCCAAAATAACTGCATTGGATGAACTCGAGCACCTTTTTGTAACCACTGTTTTTCAACTCTGTGGAATGAACTTGGGATACCATACCAATTTATACAATTGGCCTGCATACACTACACGTAGAAACCTAGAATCACTATCTCCTATTTTTTTACCACTGTTTGGAACCACTAATGCTTCATTAAGTTCAAAGTAACGAAGTTTAGCTAACTCAAATTTATGTGATTTGACCCAGTGTTTGAAGTGCGGATCAACTTTTGCTGACAGATTTTTCACATGATCCACAATGGTGGTGTACTTATCCTCACTGATGACAATATTCCTTGATGCAGCCTGTTCCTCAGCTAATTTGTTAAGGCATTCTTCATGCAGAGTTGCCATATTGATTTTTTGTGCAACAAGTACTGATGATTTAAGAAATCAGAGATATTATATACTAATCTTGCTTATTTTAATTGAAATCAATAAGTTATGAGTTGTCCGCACATAACTTATTCATTTTAGGTTACCTTAGGCATTTCGCATTTGTATTAGCAGTACTTTATCCTGTTATAATAAAGTACCTACATATTTACGATGATATGAAATTTCTTCAGTTTGTAAATTACTATTAGGATGATAAACTTCTGTTCCCAAGACATCCATTATTGGCCATCTGCCATTTACTAATGTCATATGACAGTGCTAATTGAACAACTCGCAAATTGCTCATGTAATTTATTGATTTCAATTAAAATAAGAAAGATTAGTTCCTAACAGTGGTAAAAAACTAGCAGCAGATGATTTTAGGTGTCTCTGTGTAGTGCATGCAGGCCAGTTGTATAAAGTGGTTTCCCAAGTTCATTCCATGGAGATAAAACATAGTGGTTACAGTTTTAATCCATTGATTGCGCAAGCCCAAGATATCCATTGTTGGTGCAATGATTGATTGATTGATGGTTGTGCATTTGATGGATCAATTGATTGCGCATTACAGTTGTATATTAATTAGCTGACCCCGCAAGGGGGTTCTAAGCTCGTGCTCTTGAGTGCTCGTTTGTACGTGCTTGTTCCTGGAGGTTTCACGTGCGCCCTCCCGGCCCTAGCACCCAAGGATGATGGGGCTCGACCCTGCAGTCCTTGTCATCCTTGGTCTTTTTCCACTTTGACTGTCCCCTCCACCCTTTCTTTTTCCTGTCTTTCCTCTCACTTTTTCTTTGTTTTTCCGCTGAGATATGCCCTTTTAAATAGAGGCGAATCAGTTCTTCCCAAACTTTAAAAAAAAAATTAATTAGTTGACGAGTTTGATATCTTGCAAGATTTTATTATTATCATTATTATTAGTAAAATGTAGCTCATGACTTGATAGGCCTGAGTGGCTTCATGTTTTCCGAATGAAATGTAAATGTAATTTAGCTCTAAGTGCTTAGACTTTAGTTAGGGTTAGGATATGCTTAGGGGAAGGCCAAAGGAAGCTGTTAATACAGCTCTTAAAACAGCTCTTAAAACAGCCCACTGTAGAGGGATTAGAATATTTTGGCTCTGAGTTGCCCCTAGCCACCCAACCCTGAATCTGCTCAAATTTTCCACTGGTGTCTTGAAGACTTTTTCATAATGATCATGCCAGACATATTGAGCAAGAATTTTGGAGCAAGTGTAGTTTATGTCCCCCTGATGCAAAAGGGGACACAAACTACACTAGGTCAAAGTTGGGGCACGTAAACTACACTAGGATCTTTAGGAGACATTTTTTAAATGAATCTATCAAATAAAATGTTAAAATGAATGAAAATATTGCAACAACCTAACCAATCATCAATTTATATACAGTAGACTCGCAACTTACACAGATTTTTCTTATGCAGTTTCAACTATATGTGGGTTATAATTTTACAATTTCCAATTTCAGAAAATATAAATCCAAATTTTAAAAAATAAAAATAAAAAAAATATAAAAAAAATATAAAAAATATAAAATATAAAAAAATTTAATTTTAATAATACTATAATAAATATATAAAGTAATTAGAAATATAAAAAATAGGTGGCGCCACCCCACCATCCCACTTCTGTCTGTCTCAGTTCCCGTGCTTGTATTGTTGGAGTAACAGGTGCCTCGTGTGTGTGTCAATTTAGTGTGCTTAAACCTCTTTCATACTCATTCACAATGCCTAAACACAAGCCAACCTCTGCCTCTGGTCCTCCAGTGAAGAAACAATACTCTGTGATGACCCTGGAAGAAAAAGTGGCTGTGTTAGACTTATTAAATGGCAGCATGTCAATTGCCGCTGTGGCACGGAGGTACAGGCAAAACAAATCAAGCGTGAGATCCATCAAGATTCGAGAGAGGGAAATTCGTGAAACTGTGTCTACAAGTGCCTCATCTACTGCTGCTAAGGTGACTAGCCAGGTTAGAGACATAACTCTAGTGAAGGTGGAGAAGGCATTAAACATCTGGGTGGAGGATATGAACCAGAAACATGTCCCCCATTGACGGCAACATGCTCAGGGAGAAGGCACTGAGTCTTTATGCACAGTTTAAATCTGAGGTTCCTGAGGGAGAAGCATCCACCAGCTCTGAGAAGAATTTTAAAGCCAGTGCAGGTTGACTCAACAGTTTCAGGAAGCATTTCAACCTGAAAAATATTAAAATCCTGGGGAATCGGCATCAGCTGATGAGGCAGCTGCACGTGTGTTCCCAGAAGAATTCAGGAAATTGGTTGAGGAAAATGGATATCTTCCAGAGCAGGTCTTCAACACTGATGAAACAGGTTTGTTTTGGAAGCAAATGCCAACCAGAACCTACATTTCCAAGTCTGAGAAGCAGGTCCCTGGGTTCAAGGCTGTGAAGGACCGTGTCACCCTCCTGCTGTGTGGCAATGCAGCAGGGCATATGATAAAGCCAGGCTTGATTTATAGGTTTGCCAACCCTTGTGCTCTGAAGGGAAAAAATAAGAATCTCTTCCCCGTCTTCTGGCAGTCAAACAAGAAAGCCTGGGTGACAGCAATGGTTTTCCTTGAGTGGTTCCACAAATGTTTTATCCACGAGGTAAAGAGCTACCTAGAGAAGCTGGGCTTGCCTTTCAAGGTGTTGCTGGTCATTGACAATGCACCAGGCCACCTAGATGCCATAAAATTTGCACACGATGATGTTGAGGTAGTATTCCTTCCACCCAACTCCACCTCCATCCTCTCAACCAGGGCATGATTTGGTGCTTTAAGGCAGCATACACATGTCTCACCTTCATCCGCATTTGCAGTGCCATGGAGGATGGCACTAACAAAAGTGTTATGGCATGCTGGAAGGAATTCAACATTGCCAATTGCATCACTTTTGTGAAGGAGGCCATGGATGCACTGAAACCAGAGTCAGTTAATTCTTGTTGGAGGGCACTGTGGAGTAACTGTGTGTGTGACTTCAAAGAATTCCCTATGGTTGACTCTGAAGTAAAGGACATCATGAAGGTGGCCAGGGCTGTAGGCGGTGATGGGTTTGACATGGTCAAGCAGGAAATTGAGGAGTTCATTGAAGGGCACAGGGGAAACTCTGACTGATGCCAAGTTGGAGGAAATAGTGAGAGTGGACGAAGAAGGCGGCGACGGCAGTGGTGACGATGATGAAGAACAAGAAGAGTCAGCATGTTGGGATATACACAAGTTTAGTGAATTGTTTCAGGTGGCTGAGCACTTGAAAAACTTAGTGTCTGACCCCTCTATGGAGTGCAGCATCAACTTCTTACAAGGTCTTACAAGCCTTATGGCTTCAATATAATATGTTCCAGTAGCTTAAGAAACAAAAACGACAGCTTTCCCATCACCATGTTCTTGAAGAAAACATCATCATCAGCAGATCAGCCAATGCCCTCAACTTCTCGCAGTGACCTTGAGCTGCCCACATACTCCCCTGCATCATTATCTGAGCTTGATGATCCCCCCATGGTGATGTGGGAAGGGGATGAATAAGCTCAAAACAACAACACCCAGAAATGCCTGTCTCCATAAGCTCATCATTCATAATTGTACAGGTATGTTATAGTGTATATATACGTATAACAGAGTTAGAATATATAGTGATTTAAGGGTGATTTAGGGGATTTTTTTTGGTTTCTGACTTTATGTGGGGTCCCAGGAACGTAACCCCAGCCTAAGTTGTGAGCCTACTGTATATATATTGACGATTGGTTAGGGTGTCATAATATTATTGTTAGTTTTAACATTTTATTTGATTAGGTATATGTGGATAAAGTTGGGGAACACAAAAGTTCTGCACTAGGTTAATGTAGGGGAACATAAACTACACTAGGATAATGTAGGGGAACGTAACCTACACTAGGCGCTACAGCGGGACGTAAATTACACTTGCTCCAGAATTTCAACTTCAATAACTTTAGTTTAGACTTTCATCCTGAATATCAAGCTTAAGAATAATTGAACTTCAGTTCAGAATGATAGTAGCTATTAAATTAGACAATAGGGTAGAATCAATTTGGGTTGATATTTGTGTTTCAGGCAAGGAGTAAATTTGGATAGGTGCATTTTACAGACCTCCAAACCAAACGCAGGAAGTTGATGACAGTATAGTTCAAGAAATAAATAAAAGTTGTAGTGCAAGAATATTAATTATGTCAGATTTCAACCTGCCTCATATAGACTGGAGCCTTTTAGAATTTAGAAGGAAATAATAGGGAAGGTAACTTCTTCATTGACTACTGTAATGATTGTTTTTTTAATGCAATTTGTAGACAAGCCAACTAGGGCTCAAGCAATCTTGGATCTGGTTCTTTCCAAGTTGTAGGTCCATCTTGGCCCACCAACTTGGGCAAACTAACCTAACCAGTGGTGTCCCAATCTGGCAAAAAGTCTGGGGTCCAGGATAACAGGAAAGTACTGAAAGAGTCTAAATTTTTCTTAAAATTAACTAATGAGCTACTATTTACCACATCATATGGCAAGTCATTCCAAAAATCTACTACTACATGACTGAAAAAGTATTTTCTTAGATCAAGTCTCCAAGGTTGTTTTCTAATTTTCTTATTATGTTCACAAGTTATCCCATTGGTCTCTAGTGAGAAAAAGTTATGTACATCTAAATTGTCCAAACCTTGAAGACATTTTGAACATCTGTATCATCTCCCCTCAAACAATGTGTGTCAATACTAAACATAACTAGTTCCTTTAATCTATCCCTATATTCCAATCTTCTTAGGTTAGGGATAAGCTTGGTTGTCTTACATTGCACACCTTCAAGCATATCAATATCATGTTTAGGGTGAGGGGACCATGCTTGAATGAAGTATTCTAAGTAAGGCCTAACATAAGAATTATATAATTTACAGAGGACTTTCTTACTCTTTGTAACTAACATTCCTCTTAATAATAGCCTACCTAACATTTTATATATTTGCTTTATTTCTAGTCTCTAAGCACTGCTTAGAAAATTTTAGATCACTACCAACTATAATGCCAAAATGCATGACTTTGCACTTTTGAACGTTGAATTCCATCTGCCATTTACAAGCCCAAGTAATGAATCTATCAATATCTCTTTGCAGTTTACAGGCATACCTCGCTTTACGAATTATTGCGTTCCCAGCGTCCAATCGTAAAGTGAGGCATCGTAAAGCGAGGCATTATTTCCCATTGGCTTAATGTTATATTAAGGGAAACGTTCTTGGAACAAATTTATTAAAAAAAATTGCAAGAAAAGGTAATAAAGCGATAATTTATGCAGCAATGGTTTAATGAAATGAAAAACAAAGCAGAGAGATATGTAAAAAGGAGAGAGAAAGTTTAATTTTTATTTGACTCACTCGTAGAAGCACCTTCAGACACACTTGTAGATGCAGTCGTGGATGGAGGACTCTTGAAAAATGCATCCAAAGTGGTTTGTTTTAAAGAAGATTTTTTCTTTTCTCTGTAAATTTCAATAACAACCTCTCACTTCAACGCAACAATACAAACTGACGATAAAAATGCTCCACCAGAGTGAACAAATGCACGCACGAATGATATGTACTTATTTTTTACGTGTATGATTTATTTTTGACGTTTAATATTGTTTTTTTTAACTTAATTTTTTTATTTCGTTTAAAATAAAATTCGTAAACCCGGGGTATCGTAAAGCGAGGCGTCATAAAGCGAGGTATTACTGTATAAGAATTTTCTACATTTAACTGGAGCAACTACTTTTGTATCTCTGCAAATTTAGAAATTTTACAACCTACTCCTTTCTCTAAATCATTTAGCTATGAAATAGAGAGTAATGGACCTAAAACTGATCCCTGTGGTACCCCACTTTTCACTTTCTGCCACCCAGATTCATGACCATTTAGAATTACTTTCTGTTCTCTGTCTTCAAACCATTTTTCTACCTAATTTATAACTGACCCTAATATCCCATGAGCTTTTAATTTATATACAAGTCTCCTGTGTGGAACCTTGTCAAATGCTTTAATACTAAAATCCAAATAAATAACATCTACATAATTTCCATTATCTACCTGATCAGTTACAAACTAAAAAGTCTAAGGGATTAGACAAACAAGACCTTCCTGATCTAAATCTATGTTGTGAACTTGAAATAAGATTAAAATTCTCCAAATGATCTTGAATATTATTCTTTATAATTCTTTCTAGTATCTTTCCTACAAATGATGTCAAACTAATAGGCCTATAATTTCCTACCTCATTACTACCCTTTTTGTAAATGGGATTACATTTTCTTTTTTCCATTCATCTGGTACTTCTGCATAATTAATTGATCTTGCAAACAAAATAGTTAATGCCTCAGATAAGTTTTCTTCCCCTTCTCTGAGAATCCTAGCAAATATATGATCAGGTCCAGCAGCTTTATTTGACTTCAATGTATGAATCACTTGCCTGACATCATCCTTCCTCATATGAATATGATCAAGAATGCCTGAATTTACAAGATCTAAAGAGTTAAAATCAAAGTTACTTAAATTTCCTTCAGTAAAAACAGAGCTAAAATAATCATTAAAAATACCAACAATATCCTGATCTTTTTCAAACATCCTATCATCATGTTCTATTGGGCCAATCCTATCATGCTTTTTATTATTATTATTATAAAAACTAAAGAATTTGATGTCTGCTTCCCTGAATGATTCAAGTAAGGGCAGAGTGGTGAAATTGTTATCTATGTACCCATGACTACCTGCTGGCACAGTTCCCATTCCCATTGTTTGCACCACAGATTCCCCAACAGTGTGGCCTTTCTCATGACCAGTATCTTTTCCTTCATTTAGCTTGAATTTTAAAAGTAACCTTTCATGAGAGTAAAGACACCAAAGCTTAGAGCCAAATCTAACAGGCTTTCCTCAAATGAACTGTTTGAATCCTCAAAATCCTAGCATAAATGTTATCAGAAGTGAGGTTAATTTATAGCTACCAAAGTTGGTCAAAAGACCCACATGGTCTCTGACCTCCAGGTTGTAAAACTACCATGGAAGTGACAGACAAACATTTATAAATTAGTGCCTTTATCTTAGAAAAAAGGGTTTAGTATCTCCCAAGTGGTGATGTATGTCTATTACTTTATCCTTGTAATACAGTATTTCACAGCTGTATCATGTCTAACACTAAAAATTGAGATTTTAACAAATGTGGCACTGTGCTACTAGATCAAATTAAAATATTAAATTATAAAATGTCACTAGATCACAAAATATTTTAGTTAAAAAAGTAATACACCAAATATTTCCATATGATGCTGGGATCTAATATAGTTTGACTATGGTTTCATATCCATCTTTCTTAAATGAGGAATTTTATTGATTCATTACAGTATTTAATGTGTTTGTGTTGATATGGTCATTTTGTGGAGATGACAAATACGAGCATTGTGGGGAAAATAAAACGCTGAATACACAATTTATGCAAGTGTACTTTGGAACAGCTGTGACAGACGAATGAGCGAAACGCAAAACAAAACAAAAGAAGAACACAAAATAGAAAATGACAAAATAATGGTATACTAAAATATACATACAGTAAATGGCCATAATTACCAGTAAATATTTATCAATCAAACTTATGTTTATATTCAACACCCACTCTTAAACTTAAGTTTCCTTTTCTTGAAGATACAAAATTATACCCTCCAAAATAAAATATTGTTACACTTTAGTCATAGGTATGACAAACCAAAAAAAAAATAAATATACATACATATAATATATATTATATCCAGTATACATACCAATACATATATAACACAGAATATATATTATACTACCTGATATAAATCATACATATATACCATATATCAATAATACAATACCATACCATAATCAAATTGAATCAATATATATCAATATATCACAATAATATATATACCATATATATAAATCATAGTTACCATTCAAATCTTGTAACCTCTAATAATTTTGAATCTATTTAACTTTTCTTTATTGACAGGTTTAGTAAATATATCAGCAACATTATCATTTGTAGGCACATAATGTAAAATAACACTATTATTTTGAATTTGAGACCTTATGTAATGATATTTAATATCAATATGCTTTGTTCTTTGGTGGTGCACTGGATTTTTAGCCAACTCAAGTGCTCCTTGATTATCAACATATAAGGTCACTGATAATTCACTACAACCTTGCATATCTATCAGTAATTGTTGCAAAAATTTTGCTTCCTTAATGGCAAATGTTAACGCTATATATTCTGCCTCACATGAGGACAAGGCAACACAATTTTGCTTCTTAGATTTCCAAGAAATTAATGGACCATTATCATTCAACTGGAAACAATAACCTGAGATACTCTTTCTGTCATTAGAGCCTCCCCAGTCTGAATCACAAAATCCAACAAAATTCAAATCATTACAAGACTTTTGAAATGTTAAACCATAATCTAGTGTGCCTTTAATATATTTTAAAGCAAACTTACTTAAGTTCAAATGGACATTGGTAGGCTTAGACATATACTGAGACAGTTTAGAAACCACGTAACATAAATCTGGCCTAGTACAAGTCATGACATATATTAAGCTACCAACAATTTCTCTATATAATTTTGGATCAATCAATTCCTTGGAATCAGAAACTATATCTTTGTTCACACACATATCGCATGGAATCAATTTAGGATTACAATTGGTCATATCAAATCTACGCAATATTCTTTCCAAATATTTTGTCTGGTTCATTTTGATACTATCACCTTCAAACTGAAATTCAATACCTAAGAACCAATTTAATTGACCTAAATCTTTCATTTTAAATCTTTGAGACAAAGAAAATTTGACATCATTAACAGTATTTAAATCACTAGCAGATATAACTAAATCATCTACCCAAACAATTATTATTATGCATAAATCATCTTTATGTTTAGTATAAACGCAATGATCACAAAATGACTGCTTGAAATTTTGACTAATAAAAAAATCATGAAGTATATTATTCCAATTCTACCACTTTTTTGTTTAAGTCCATACAAAGATTTATTTAGTTTACATACAAGTCGTTCATCATTTTTCATTGTTTTTACAAAACCTTCAGGCTGCTCAACAAATAACTCGCAGTCTATGTCAGCGTTAAGGTAAGCTGTCTTTACGTCCATTTGGTGGACAACAAAACCATTCTGGACAGCTAACTGCATGAGTAAACGGACTGATGTAATACGGGCAGTTGGAGAAAATGTTTCTACATAGTCAATGTTTTCAATTTGGGAATAACCTTTCGCCACATAACGAGCCTTGAATTTTTCTTCATTGTTTGGTCCTAGCTTCACGGCGTAAACCCACCTTCCACCTACTACGGATCGATCCTTAGGCGCTGGTACAAGTTCATATGTATCATTTTCTTCTAGGGATCTTATTTCATCATTCATTGCATTTTTCCACTTAAATGCTTCGGGAGATGCAATGGCTTCATTGTAAGTCCTAGGAATATTACTGACTCTATAACAGTAATCAATAGTGCAGCTTGCAGCGTCTAAGCTATCTGGGTCCACATAATCTTCCAGATATTTGGGTGCATTCCGTCTTCTCTGTGGGCGCTTTTGGTTTTCCTTTTCTGTCTTTGGCTCAACTTCACCTTCTAAATTTCTTATAGGGGTTTCAACTTTTTCATTTTCTTCTGGGGTTCTACGTTGTATAAAATCTAATGGATCATCATGGGTAACTTCATGTTGTTGGTTCACTTCATGAAATCTGACACATCTTACTCTTCTAACTTCATCTTTCTCTGGAAAGTATACCAGGTAAGCAGGACTGCTAACATCATAGCCTATAAAAACTCCCTGCTCACTTCTTGCATCCAATTTTTGCTTCTTTTGTACATAGGCAAAACAATTGCAGCCAAAAGTGTGCATATTACTGATGTCAGGTTTCCTTTCATGGAACATTTCATGAGGTGTCTTCCCAGTTCTTTGATTAAAGCATCTGTTTCTGGTGTATGCTGAAGCTCTAACTGCATAATTCCATAGTTTCTTTGGTAATTTTGCTTCTAATATTAAGCATCTGGCCATTTCAAAAAGGCTTCTCCATGTCCTTTCAGCAGTACCATTCTGGTGCGGCGAGTAAGGGGCTGAAAATTCATGTTTAATTTTATTACTCACCATGAGAGACTTGAATTCTGAACTGGTAAATTCTGTCCCATTGTCTGTCCTAAATCTTTTAACAGAACCATATGGAGCGATATCAGCCAAAAATCTTGCTGTAGCAGAAGTAGCATCACTCTTACTCCTTAAGAAATAAACAAATACTACACTTGTATAATCATCAACAAATATAATTGCAAATCTAGAATTTTCTCTTGAAATTGGATCTATTGGGCCCGCTAAATCACAATGTATTAATTCTAAACGTTTGTTAGCTCTTTTATCAGGTTCTCTACATCTGTATTGGCACATTTTTCCTTCAACACAGGTTTTACAGTTAAAATTGTCTTTACCAATAATTTTCATTCCTTCAACAACTGACTCAAGCTTCAACAGATCTTTGACATTACAATGTCCTAAAATTTTATGCCATTCTTCAAGAGAATGCATTTTTTGTGTTTTCACATTGTTCAAAAAATATAATTTTCCAGATTTTTCTATATCAAACACAGTACCATCTGGAGCTATCAGTTCTGCGGAATTAGGGTAAAATTTTACAGATACTCCATTCTCTGTTGCAGCTTGAACAGAAAATATATCCTGCTTGTAAGAAGGAATACACAATGTATCTTTAAGGGTAACTTTCCTTTTCTTACCTTGAGAGTCCCTAATAACAACATTAGCATCACCTCTGGCAGACACAATGCCATTGGATCGGCTTCCATCAGCAAGCTCAATAAAATGCTTTGATGAATCAAAATCCTTATCCAAATTAACAAATTTTGATTTATCCCTAAGTATATGAGCAGTTGCTCCACAGTCAATCAACATATTGCATGAATCTATCTCATTATTGTGTTCATCAAAAGTTACACTGGTATTTACTTTGAAAATAAAAGATTCATCTTTTCTATTATCATCCACAACAAGGCTCACAGAATTTTTCTTCCTACAGAATTCTGTATCATGAGAGTTACTTTTACAGAAGTCACACCATCTACTAGATTTTAAAGAACTATTTTTTTTTACACTGAAACTTTTTGTGTCCAGGTTTTCCACATGAGTAACACCTTAATTTTGAATTACTATTGACATTAGATTTGACTTTCATGACATTGTCATCACTAGTACTATAGGTTAACCTACACTTTTCTGACTCTTCATAACTTCTCAATGCAGACTTAAAGTCCACAAAATTCATGGTATCACCCCTCTGAGTGACCACTGTAGAAAAGGCCTTAAAGTCATCAGGTAATCCTTTTAAAATCATTGCTATCAATAAGCTATCAGAAATTGTCTCATCAGCAATCTTCAATGATGCGGCAGCTGTCTCCGCTCTGATCATATATGCTGTCACACTCTCCTGTCTGCTCATTTTTAGTGATGTGAGCTCAGTGTAGAGGGAGATTACCCTAGGTTTGGAACTACCTAGATAATACTCTCAGAGAATTTTTAATGCCTCTCGTCCATTGTCTTTTGCATCTCTAATGATTAAAGACAAACTTTTGTCATCGAGCACTTGCACAAGCTCGGCAAAAACTTCGGCATTTTTCTCAGGATCAACACCGCCATCTTGTGCTCCTTCTTCGACTGAAAGCAACTTTTGAAGTCGGAGATACCCTCTAAATTTAACTTCCCACCATTCGTATTTTTCCTCATCTCCATCAAAATAAAGACGTGACCTGGGCCCATAACCTGTTGATGTGGTCATTTTGTGGAGATGACAAATACGAGCATTGTGGGGAAAATAAAACGCCGAATACACAATTTATGCAAGTGTACTTTGGAACAGCTGTGACAGACGAATGAGCGAAACGCAAAACAAAACAAAAGAAGAACACAAAATAGAAAATGACAAAATAATAATGGTATACTAAAATATACATACAGTAAATGGCCATAATTACCAGTAAATATTTATCAATCAAACTTATGTTTATATTCAACAGTTTGGTTGCTAGATTTGGTCACTTTATTTTGCTTCAAGAACCATTTTGGATTTTGGATCTAACTCAGCCAAACTAGGTATTAATAACAGTCCAACTAAGCTGGGTTAGTTGTGCTGTAGGTATATTGCTAGATTCCAGTTTCAAAATTTACCTTACAGGCTGCCTATTAATTTTATTCACCTAGTTCTTGGTGCAGCCATCATTCAAACATAATTTTAAGTTTTAATAAGATTTTTTAATTTTAAAAATGTATCATTTTTCAGATTATAAATAGCTTAACCTCAAGGGTCTTTACTTGTATTGGGGCAAAATAGGGCATATGCTTCATTGATAATAGGCATCAACTAACTTGGCTGAAAGTAATTTCATGTATGTGAAGTTACCATTTTAAAATCAATATGACAATCCCCTACATAGGAGTCTATATAACTCTGGTATAAGGTTTTTGAGTGCAGCTAAAGCTCAGTACCAAAGACTTCAGCTTAGCTTTCTCATAATATCTTTGTAACCTTATATTTTAAATATGTGTCTTGGACCCTTTAAACGAGGTTGCCATTGGGGACCACTTGTTGCCTTAGGTATGTATTATTTTTCATTATTTTACTAGCTAATTTACCATATAGGCCTAACATTAAATTATTCTTTCATTAGCTTACTATTTAGTAGTTAAAGGTACCAAGCTCCGCTTCTCAAAAGTTTAGTGTGGTTGTGTCCATATATGAACTAAATCTATTTTACAGTCAATTCAGTCTGTTTGTTCCCAACTTCCAAATATCAACTAAAAAAAAAATATATAAAATTTGGATGAATGAAGGTGTGGGAGCACTGCTCCCATGTGCTGCCGCAGCACCACACCCTGGTTGGTAGATAAATGGGTATCCTGGGTAGCCTAGTCATTAAGATATTGGGCTGCTGGTGGGGTGTGGTTCAGATTCCATGTTAAACTGTAGGTCTAAGGTGGATGCTATATACTTGCATATTAGCAGGGTTCAACTCTTAGCTATATGGCATGCCTGAAATTTTAAGGTGGGGATAAGCTATATGGCTGCATATTCCCTCCATTACAACTATATATATATATAATATATATATATATATATATATATATATATATATATATATATATAATATTTAGGAGAAATCCAATGACAAGGAGAAATGTAAATGCCATGAAAAGTCTTCTTTAATGCGCAACATTTCGAGCAATACGCTCATCTTCAGGCTGTTTAATAACAATGTGAAATTAAAATCAATATTGAATGAAAAACAAGACAGAAAATTTCTATAACCTATTCATAAAGGCAAATTTTAAGACTGAGAAAGAGGGTTAAATTCTAAGTTATACAGATTTACATATAAAAATTAAGAAGCTATTTTTAAATACATATAGTAAATGTGAAATTAATACACTGGAAAAATTAACAATAGTACACTGGAATAATGAAACTAACTAACCTTTCACTGCAATTTCCGAGGCTAACTGATTTAAGCAGAGGCAAGATGGGAAAACAAGAGATGGCGAGGGCGATTGGGGAAGGGGGGATTATAAGGAATTGGGGAAGGAGGAGGGATTATAGCAAATTTAGGGGGATGGCTGATGAGTCAACATTTAGAGTAAACTGATGTAGTAATATAGTATATAACGTATACAATGGAAACTGAGCAAAATGGCTCCCTCCCCTTTTTAGATCTTTTAATTTCGAAAAACGGTGATTCTATTACTACATCAGTTTACAGGAAACCCACTTTCACTGGTTTGGGCATGAATTTTTTTAGTTTTACTGATTTCAACTATAAGATGTCTTGTATTAAAACTCTCCTGTACAGAGGATATAATTTGACCTCTAGTTTTACCTTACTTAATGATGAATTTAATAATCTAAGATCATACTTTACTAATAATAGTTTTCCTGTTCAATATGTAGACAAACTAATTAGATCCTTCTTAAATAATGTTTATAGCCCTCAACTTCCATGTATTACAGTGCCGAAGGATATAAAATATTTCTTGGTACCTGAAATGGGTCCTTTGAATAAGGAATTTAAGCTTAAATTTACAAAGTTGTTAAGGAAATTTTTTTATCATACTGATTTCCGCATCATATTTATTAATAAAACGTCTTTAGGTAGCTTTTTCTCAGCGAAGGATCGAACCCCTGACTCGTTGCGTAGCGGTGTTGTATATTTATTTACCTGCCCTAGGTGTCTCCTTGGGAATTACATTGGCAGCACTGTTCGCTCTCTCAGGGCTAGATTTTATTCGCATATGGGAATAAGTGGCCGAACAGGTAAAATTTTAAAAACCAAAGTAGTTTTGAGTATTCGGGAACACAGTATAAAATGTAAAACTGATGTCACTTTAGACAATTTTAAAATTCTTGGTTGTAATACTTGTCCCAACTCACTAAGAATTTTAGAATTGCTTTTCATTAAAACATTGTCCCCTACTCTAAATGTTGACTCATCAGCCGTCCCCCTAAATTTGCTATAATCCCTCCTCCTTCCCCAATTCCTTATAATCCCCCCTTCCCCAATCGCCCTCGCCATCTCTTGTTTTCCCATCTTGCCTCTGCTTAAATCAGTTAGCCTCGGAAATTGCAGTGAAAGGTTAGTTAGTTTCATTATTCCAGTGTACTATTGTTAATTTTTCCAGTGTATTAATTTCACATTTACTATATGTATTTAAAAATAGCTTCTTAATTTTTATATGTAAATCTGTATAACTTAGAATTTAACCCTCTTTTCTCAGTCTTAAAATTTGCCTTTATGAATAGGTTATAGAAATTTTCTGTCTTGTTTTTCATTCAATATTGATTTTAATTTCACATTGTTATTAAACAGCCTGAAGATGAGCGTATTGCTCGAAACGTTGCGCATTAAAGAAGACTTTTCATGGCATTTACATTTCTCCTTGTCATTGGATTTCTCCTAAATATTAAATTGAAGCTCTGTAGAAGCAACCCGCATGATTATATATATATATATATATATATATATATATATATATATATATATATATATATATATAAAATAATAATTATATAATTTCCTCTGTGGTGATTTTAATTTCCCATTCATGAAATATAAAAGGATAGGAAAAAATGTATCTATACCAGGACAAGGGGGACACACGGGAAGACCAGGAGCAGGTAAAAATGCTACTCGCTCTAGCTGATGAATTTATGTTAATGCAAGAAATAACAGGAAACACAAGAAAAAACAACAGCCTAGATTTGGTATTTACAAACAACAGCAACCTAATTGATAATGTAGAAATATCCCCAACTATAATATCGGACCACAACATCATTGAAATAATAATATAAAAGCAGCAGGAAAGGAAAGAACACAAACAACAGAAAGAAGTAAATTTGAAATTTTTTATTTTCACTCCAAAGCTATAAACTGGGAAAATATTGCATCCAGCATGAAAGTAATAGATTGGAAAACAATTTTCGAGGCCAAGACAATGGAAGAGATGCTAATGATTTTAGAGATGTTAGAAATTGTGGAAAGACATGTCCCAAAAATACAATATTGAGGAAAGAGAAGCAGGTTTGAGAGACAAAAGAGGTCATTGTTTCAAAAGAGAAAAAAGTGACTGCAAAATTAAGTAACTAAAGATAACATCATCAGAAAAATATTAAATGATAAACTGCAGAGTATTGATGATGTCATACAGGAACTAATTGAGAAGCATACAGGAAAAGATGATGATGATGCTATAGAAGTGATAAAGGTTAACTCAAAGTACTTCTATAATTTTGCAAAAAGAAAGTAAAAAAAAACATGTGACTATCAGACCTTTGAAAAATGAGAACAGTGCTTTATCTGATGATCTAACAGAAGTATCTGAAATATTAAGAGCTCAGTACGAATCATCTTTCAATATCCCAAAAACTGACAAACTGACATGCGATAGAAACACGTTCTTTGAAGAAGAACTACAAGGGGGAAGTATAATGGACTTCAAACTTTATGACAGATGATATTACACAAGCTATAGGGAAACTAAAAACACACACAGTGGCAGGACCAGATAAATGGAATGCCACACTGATTAAAAACTGCAAGAATGCAATTGCTGAGCCCCTATATTGGATATGGAGATGATCACTAGACACAGGAGAAATACCGGGCATCTTGAAGAGCATGTACAAAGTCCCAATATATAAAGGAGAAGATTGATCCGAGGCCAAAAACTATTGGCCAGTGTCGTTTACATCTCATCTCACTAAAATATTTTAAAGAATAGTTACAGAAAATCTATGACTTTTTGGAAACTCAGAAAAAAATTCAATGATAACACTGCCTAACAAAAAAAATTTTTTGCTGTTGATTTAATTCTAAGATCTGTTTCTGGATAATATTGATGTGCTGATTTCAAAAATCACCTTAGATTTTGTCCATCCCATCAGGTTTTCATGCAATGCAATATGCCTATTTTGGGTGATGCATGAAGGGCGCTTATCAAAATTGATGATTTTTGAGACCTGTTAACAGCTGTTTTGCTGTTAACATTTTATCTGTTGCAACATGAGCATTAAAGTTCACTATCTCAACAGTCATCTGGATAAATTTCCAGAAAATCTTGGTGATGTTAGTGAAGAGCAAGGTGAAAGGTTCCACCAAGATATCAAAGTGATGGAAGAATGATACCAAGGAAGATGGGATACCCATATGATGGCTGACTACTGCTGGAGCCTGCAAAGAGATTGTCTTGACATCTCTCATTCTAGGAAGTCCTATAAGAGAAAATTTATCAGCACTGAAAAGTAAGAAAACAAGAAAAAGACAATGTTAAGAAAACTGGTCCCGTGCTTGCTTTAATATGGATTCATTTTTTGCTTATTTAAACACTTTTAATCACTGTGTGTCAATATTACCATTGTATATTAAAGTTCACTCCCTGCACAATTGTTTACTTTTCCATGCTGATTCTGAGTATGTAAAAACTTATTTTTTGAAAAGAAAAAGATTGGGCATAACCCTGCCAAAATGCGATATCTCCAAAATATCCGTATTTGATTGCTCGAAAACCTGACGTGATAGGCAAAAACTAAGGTGATTTTTTAAATCAGCACACCAAAATTACCTAAAAACAGGTGTTAGAATTAAATCAGCAAAATTGGTGTTGGGCAGTGTAACCAGCATGGGTTTTGGTCAGGCAGATCATGCCTATCACAACTAATGGAACACTACAACAACATTATTGATGCACTTGAAATTAATGAAAACTATGATGTAATATACACAGACTTTGCCAAAGCATTTGACAAGTGTGACCATGGATTCATAATATATAAAGTGAAGTATATGGGAATAACAGGAAAATTAGGGAAATGGATATATAATTTCCTTAGTGAGTGGCAGCAAGTCATTACAGTACAAGGAGTATCCTCATCAGAATCAGAGGTCCTCAGCTTAGTACCACAAGGAACAGTATTAAGCTCTACTACTATTCATAATCATGCTAACTGACATAGATGAGGTCATTACCAGAGACAGCACAGTAACATCCTTTGCTGATGACACAAAGATCAGTAGAAAAATAAGAAACCCAGAAGATATAGGCTCTCTCCAAACTGACATGAACAGAATCTACAAGTGGATGGTAGACAACGATATGAAGTTTAACACTGAGAAATTTCAGCTGCTACAGTACAGAAAAAGAGAAGACCTAAAACCTATGGAATATTATACCCCAAATGGACAGGAAATTCAAAGAAATTCTAGAGCAAAAGGTTTAGGGGTTGTAATAACTAATGATGCAAAATTTGAAACACAAAATAAGATAGCAGTAAACAGAGCAAAGAGAATTACAGGGCAGATACTGAGAACCTTTAAATGAAGGGATAGGAATTTAATGATTCCTCTACTGAAAACACTGATCATACCCAAATTGGAATATTGCTCAGTCTTAACATGCCCATATGAAAAAGAAGACATTAGGCAGCTAGAAGGGGTTCAGAGAAGCTTCACAGCCAAGATCAAGGGGTGCAAAGAACTAAATTACTGGGAAAGGTTACGCAAACTAAACCTATATTTACTGGAAAGGAGAAGAGAGAGAGATACACCATTATTTATACTTGGAAAATAATGGAGAAACTCATCCTTAATCTTACTCTGAACTCTGTAACTCCCCAAACAATGGTGGAAAATAGAAAAGGAAGACCCTGTCATATTCCCAAATTAAGGGTGAGACAGGGAACATCCTTAACCCTGAAAGAAAATAGTTTTGTTGTGAGAGGACCAAAACTGTTTGATCAGCTGCCCAAAAACCTAAGAAACACGAGTGGTGTTACAGTGGACATCTTCAAAAGAAGATTAGACACCTGGCTAACAAGCTTGACTGTGAAATGAGGAATCATCATATGGAACCTTTGAAAGGTTGAAAGGAAAGGTGTGTATATATATTATATGTAAAAATGAACAATAAATAACTCCTACATAATCAAATATTCATTTTTACATAAGAACCAAAATTGTCTAATGCGAGTTTGGATAAAAAAAAATTTTTCTTTCTATTTTTGCAGTTTCACAACCATGCGACCTACCATTTCTTGGTTAAGTTGAATCCATGTTTGTGTCATTGAAGGTTTGTTGTGAGAAATGAATGTCCCTTAATTTCATTCCCTTAATTAAAGTACAGTAATCCCTTGATTAGTGCGGTTAATTAATCCTCCGATGTCACCGCATATATCAAAACCGCATTAATCAAAGTTAAGAACCAATGGAAATAATTATAATGAATCCTGGAAAATAAAAAAAAAATTAAAATAACATTTATTTTAACTTTAAAGCATTTATTTTTTATAGAGAAACGTATCTATAGTTGATTGAACATATATTTAAACTTTAAAGCATTTATTTTATAAAGAAAAACTAATCTGAAGTCGATTGAATATTTATTTTTTACAGAAAAACTTATCTAAAGTCAATTGAACAGTGTTAGCTTTTTTCTTTTCTGACAACATTTTGCGATAACAATCATTTGCTTATCTAAACCACGGCGAACGTTCATGCTTCTGTCTACATTTGGATCCATCTCGAGTAAAAGATGTTTGGCCTTCTCAATTGTCCGAAACAATTCTTCAAGTTCTTTCACCGTGATTTCCTTAGAAATATTTTCCGTTTCTTCAGTTTCCTTTTCTTTTTCTTCATATGCCTATTGATGCTCGATTACTAGAAGATCTTCGTCACTTAGGTCTTTTGAATGTGAAGCCAATAATTCCCGAACATTTCCCGAATTGACATCCTCGAAGCCAAGGTCTCTTCCAATCGTAGCAATATCATTAATGACTTCGTTGACAGGATTAATAAAACCACCAAAATCATTTGCGCATTCAGGCAAAAGATTCTGCCAGACCACTCTCATGCAGCCAGCTGTCAATTCTTCCCACGACTCGTGAATGTTTGCAACTGCTTGTTTAATGTTAAATTGTTTCCAAAATTCATGTAGAGTGATTGCATCTATGTGTAGGACGTATGTGCGCACTTGTGTCTGCCGATAAACTGAACTTCTGAAGCGCAGTAGGGAAGCCGAAGGCGGGAGATGGTTTCGGCCCAGCTGGTTATTTGCCCGCCATTTTCAAACATTTTTGAACCGCACTATTCAAATTTTATACCGTAAATATCAAGGGATGGTCACAATAAATTTTTGCGCAGTAATCAAAACCGCATTTATCAAAACCGCACTAATCAAGGGATTACTGTATGAACAAGACAATTGATGGTTTAGATTGTTTAACATTTCCATCACAATATTACCCATATCTCCATTGATCGATTTTTGCAAACTAGTTGGTGATTCTATATAATTTGAGTGCGCTGATCTAAAAAATATAGTTAGTTTTTCCCTATCACGTATGGTTTTTTTACTACAGGGTGTGTCATAAATCCCCCATTTATCCCCAAATGTGAACCATCTTATCGAGACCAACATTGGATTGCACATGCTAAACCATAAATTTTGTTATAGACTACAGTAATGCTTACATAATAATGTAGGGTAAATATATATAACAACCAGTCCCGTTCCCAGCAAAATACTCTCCCCCCCCCATCAATGGGTGGTTAACATTTGGGGACAGATGAGGTATTACAACACCCCTTGTAGCACGAAATCTTTAGGTGATAGAGTAAAAGGAATCTATAAACAACCTCCAGTCACTGGTTTGGTATTTGATGCCTAGCTTGCACACTGATCCTGTGATGTCCTTGCAAAATACCAAGGGACCATCTTCTTCGAAAAAAGGCACAAAGTCTTTCTCACAATTTCTGTACCAAGCGAAGTATGTGTTGGATGCCAATAAATTGTTCTCCTGCAATCTAGACCCCAAAAGTTCTGCAGAGTCCTTAGGCAGATTCAAATCCCTGACTAAGTCATTTAGTTCGGCTTGGGTTAATGGTTTAGGAGGATCTCGGTCAGCTGTTGGCTGTTCATAAACATCATCATTGTCTGGATTTGGAGCTGAATCAGAATCTGAATTGCATTGATCCAGACTCTCGGGTGGGCAGGGAATAGGAACTTCTGGAACATGGGGTACCAGCCTTATTGCAGATGGAAGACTTGGGTATTGAAGGCTCTCTCTATTCTTTGCATTATAACCTTTAACATTGCAAGAACAGAAGTAGCAGTCGTCAGTATGGTTTCTAGGCTTGTGCCATACCATAGAGATCCCAAATGGCAAACTTTTCTTTTTACCTTTGCTCCAATTCCTTAGTGCCGCAACACACGTAAGACAAACCTTGTGTGGAGCCCAACTTTTGTCTTGATCTCCTAATTTAATTCCAAAATAAGCATGATAAGCTCTCTTAATGAAGGTCGTTACATTTGTCCTTTGTTTTACAACAACATACCGACCACAAATATAACAAAATATGTCTGGACTATGGGTACATCCTCTAGAAGCCATTATTAAAATTTTAAAGATGTAATGTTAGAATTATCTATCAGAAAAATATGAAAAAACGAAATTAATTAAAGATAAAAAAGGTAAAAAATTACAAAACACCCCAAAATTGTTTTGCTAATACCTTTAAAACTGTGGGTGATAGAAAAAAACTGGTAGCATTTTTGAATTCAGCGCAGTGAACTGCTTCAGAATCATAACTCAAAATAAAGAAATCGATTTTCATGCAGACTGGTGTTATTGATGTCTTGCATCTAACCCTCATCCCTAAATTTTATTAGATTATGCATGCACATTGAATGTGGTATGATTTGAACCCTTGTGCTTCTTTATTCATTTACTTAATTCTTCCTCAAATGTACCAATTCCTTAATATTTACTGTATACTCGTATAAGTATATTTATTTAATTAATAGTTTCACTCACTCTTGTACCACGGCTGTATCTCTCTAATTTGTTTCCTCTAAGTTCTCCCATTAATGACTTATACTGTACATATGAAGTAAATAACTCTGATGTCATAAAGTAACTTAATTCCTGTCACGTTTTCCATAGCTGGAATACTGAATCACATACAGTCATTCTTCCGTATTCGTGTGACTGACATATGCGAGACTGCCTATTCATGAGAGAATAATAACCATTAAATCAGCATCTGCGAGGGAAAGACCACCTATTCGCGATTCAAATTGGCCGCCATCTGGCTGATGCGCAAAAGTGTACTAAATGCGGGTCCATCCTTGCGCAGCTGCTTCTCCCCCACGTGCGAGCGAGAGCCGAGAGTGAGTCAGTCACTGAGTTGCCTTTGTTAGCGACGCATTGTCTGCGTTGAACTCAGGGCTGTGGAGTCGGAGTCGGAAGCAATTTTGGTGGTGCTGGAGTCGGAGTCGGAAGCAATTTTGGTGGTGCTGGAGTCGGAGTCGGTAAAAATGTACCGACTCCGACCTCAATATAAATTTTAATAAAATGTTTTTGTGTGTGATATCACTGGCAGCTATGGTGGTTAAACCACTTAAATAATAAACACAATGTTTTCCATTTCAGACACTAATGCCATTAATTCATTTTTTCTTTTCAGATAATATTTTTGATTTTTAATGCTTATTTAATTTCGAGTTCTTTCTAAATTTCATAAGTTTTTAACTTTCAAGTCTAAAACCCCTTTCACAATGGCAAAGACACTTCTAACAAAGTCTGCAGTTTTTGAATATTTTACAATAACCACAGATGGGAAACATTTCGTGTGTCAGTGTATGATAGAAGATGATGATGATGAAAAATTATGTGAAGCAAAAATCAGTGGTTTTACTGGCTCTGATAAAAATGCACCAACCAGAGCATCAAATTTGAAAAGACATTTGCAGCGTTTCCATCCCAAAATTTTAGAAGTTGTCATTGAGAAAGATAGTAATAAAAACCTTGCAACTACTTCAAAGTTAACAAAAGATCAGAAATCTACTGAACGACAAGCACCACTTACAAGATACTTTACTACAGACAAAGTTACCGTAACAATGACCACAGATGATGATGATTCACGTGGTGGTGATGAAATGCCTCTTGTGTAATTATCATCATAGCAGATTTAGAATTAATATACCTTCGGAGTCGGAGTCGGATAGACAAAAAATTTAGGAGTCGGAGTCAGTTTTTTATGTGCTGGTTGAACTTTGTGTTTACTTTCGTGATTTTGATGGTATTTTGCCTTATTTTTTTATTAACTATGGGTTCCAAGTGCAGTGTTAGTGGTATTGAAAGTAACCCTAAGAGAAAGAAGGTGGTACTGAGCCTTAGTGAAAAAATAAAAGTGCTAGATAGGCTTAAAAGTGGAATGTCTGCCATGGCTGTAGGGTGGGAATTTGGTTTGAATGAGTTGATGGTTAGGTCGATTCACAGTAAGGAATGTGAAATTCGGAAGTGTGTGAAGGAAGCTACTCCTCAAAGTGCTAAGGTAAGTTCTGTGGTGCGGGATGTGTATTTAGAAAAAATGGAAAAGCGGTTGAGTATTTGGATTGATGAAATTATAAGAGAGAAAGAGTGTGGTCGATGGTTACGCTCTTTGGCAGCAAGCATTGCAAATCTATGAACACATGATGTAGGATGAACTGAATCCAAAACCTTTCACCGCAAGTACTGGATGGTTGACTTGTTTCAAGCATTGGTATAACCTACATAATGTTAAACTCAGTGGGGAAGCTGGTTCTGCTAATCAAGAAGAGGCAAATGCATTTATGCCTTACATTCAAAAGCTCATTAAAGACAAAGCATATAAAAGTGAGCAACTTTTTAATTGTGCTGAGACTAGCCTTTTTTATAAGCAAGTTGGGTCATGCACATATGTTGTGAAGGATGTTGCAAAGGCACCTGGATTTAAAGCAGTGATGCACAAACCCTGGCCCGCGGGCCAAATGTGGTCCCCACGGGTCTTTTCAGTGGCCCCACAGGTCTTTTCAATTCAATGAAAAAGTGAAAAATCTGAAATATTACCCCTGGTTATAAAAATGCATATTTATAAAAAATAGAATATCTATATATCTGGCCCCTACATATAAAACAGATGGTTGGTTTAGCCCTCACATCAAAAAAGTTTGTGCACCACTGATTTAAAGCCGACAAGGATCAGGCAACCCTGCTTCTTGCCACCAATGCCAAAAGTGACTTTGAAAACTGACTGAACTTGTGGAATGCTGTTGACAATACAATGATATATCGGATAGAAAAAGCTTTTATGATAAAATAAATATGTACACTAAATTAAAACAATGCAATGTTACATAATGTTAATTTACAATCAACATACCTGAGGGTTCTTGTAGACTTTGAGATGATGTATGAAGACTGAACTGGCTTCTCTGTGTAGATTTTATATAGAAATTTCGAGGAGTGGAGTTTCCCATTTCAACATCTCCAACTCCACCTACTGCCACGTGCCAGTATCATACTGAAGCAAATCATTTGCTAACAACACCAACTGCTTTTTCAATTGCTTTTCTTGGCTGCATTATTCTACACTTTTCTCAGACAATTAAATTGTACAGAATACACTGATTCAGGAATATACATAGCTGTTCATTTTATGAAAAACGTTTTTGAAAATTCCAAACAGTTCTCAAAATTTCCAGGAATTTTACGACCCTAGATAATAATGAGATGGATTATACTGATACTTGTCATTAAACATTTGAACAGCTAATGGAAGTGAGGAAATATATTATGATAGCCCTACCATTTCTACCGAAAGTATTTTTATAACCTAACTTTTAAGTTTAAAGTAGTAATTTTGTTTTGTAAGCCTAATCATAAAACAATATGATTTTGAATCCCAAGCCATAATTTTTTTTTTTTTTTTTTTTTTAACCCCCCCCCCCCAGAAAACCATTAATTTTTTAAATTGTGGAAGGCATTACAGTTTCTTTGCTTTGGGTGAAAATTTTTATTTGGTTCAATTGGGATGGAAGTTGTAATCCATTAATTAATTATTAAATTTCTATAACTCCTCCTCAAACAAACTTTAGTTAGGGCCATATTTGTCTATTAATCTCAACATTAACTAACCTTTTTAACAGCCATCATCAAAGTTGTAACCATGGCAACAGTTACTTGCCTCAGTCAGTGGTGGCCACCATGGGTGACAGTTGGAGGATCTTTGGTCTTCTTTTCTTTTATGAGTTCAGCTATTCTCACCTTGTATTTCTTCATGCAAGCAATGTTTACTGGTCCTGGAACAATAGCTAAAGGATGGCACCCGGTTAGATACGTGTATCATATGTTTGTGTTTTAATTTAACTTTCCTCATTACTTAGGTTACTTAGTTGAAATATGGTGCTGTAAACAATAGGCTAAAGGTTATTTTGTTTGGATATTAAACTTTGGGTAGTAGCTTAAACCCTTTGGAGACTAATCACAGATTGTACATTTAATAGACATAGCCTGTGATATCTGGTAAATTAAATTAGGCCTTCAATTTATGTACCATCAACTGGGGATACTTGGGACAGTGGGGGTAACTTGGGACATTTAGTTTCTGAGGCTTCAATAGCATTTTTAAATTAAAAAGGGTTGAATTAGGGGGCATTTTTTATTGTTTTACATGCAGTATAAAGTATCTAACTATAAATACCAAGAAGGTCAATATACAGTATATGTCCCACTGTCACAAGTACCCCCAGTTGATGGTAAGTCTTATTGTGCTAATAAAGGTTTTAAAAACAAAATCATAGCCATGATAAGTTAATAAATTCCTTGAAGAAATTAGGAAAAATAATAAAAAATAGGGTTAGTTATTGAAGTGTGGTTAGAAGTACAACATATTTAAATTGGTAACTGAGCATTTAGTAACACAAAAATTTGTGTTTTGATCTTACCTCGTAGGTTTGTGCAATTTAAACTAAACATTTCCAGGATTTTGAAGCAGACAGTGAATATCTACAGTTTTGCTCAATTTGTCAGGGATATAAGCCACCTAGAGCTCATCATTGCCGAAAGTGTAAGAATTTACTGAGATAAGTTTATTTCATTCTGTACATTGATAATAAAGCTGTAGTAAATTAGAGCTTGTGTTACATTTTCATTCTAACCAAATTGAATGTCACAGTACAATATTTTTCATTTAACTTAAAGAAAATAAAAATGGTAGTATAATGTGTAACAGTAGTAGCACAGCTTATTATATCTGTATATCCTGTTTGTGCTTCAAAGTTACGTTTTAATTTTTAACTGTACACATTACAGCTGTGTCATCTTGTTTATTATTACTTATGTATTTTGTCTTTCCAGTCCAGTGTGGAATAAGCCAATTGACTCATTGAAATACTGTATACTTCCCTAATTTAGAAACTCTGTACAGCACTATAATTTTTTTATTTATGTTGAAGGTGGGACTTGTAATATGAAGATGGATCATCACTGCCCTTGGATAAATAATTGTGTTGGACATAAAAACCATGGGTCTTTTACCTTGTTTCTCTTCTTTGCTGTTGTAGGATGTGCTCAAGGATCTGCTGTTTTAGCCGTTTCAATCTATAGAGCTATTCACAGGGTAAGTGTATTAATGCATTTTTATGTATGCTCCCAAGTCCAGTGCTTAGACCCATACTTGTGTTTCACTGTCTTAATACACTAATGATCTTGATTCAGACAGCTGAATGAAATTGGATTGTAGCTTTTCAGGTTTTAATTTTTTAAGGCTCTCATGAAAGTTTATCTAAAAATAATTTTGGAAGTTTCTTTTCTTAAATAATGGCACTTCTATTTAGTATGTTAACTAAAACCCTATTTTTATCTGGATGTCCTTTCCATACATGATAACATGTCATTAACAAGTAGTAGTATTTAATGAACCTTCACTATCTGTGTTGTTATTGAACAGAACAAATGTTACACCATTTCTAATAATTGGAGCATGAGAAAGTAGGTTATGAGCTTTTAAATTCAGTTGGAGTGTTTGTTAGTAGTTATTGTCTTTGTTTTTCAGACTTACTACCTCTACTATGGGACTGGGCAGGAACCAATTATCTACATGACCTTATGGGGACTTATCTTCAACATGTTTGTATTAGGATTGGCTATTGGCGTTGTAATAGCCGTGGGAATGCTGCTTTATTTCCAGGTAAGTAAATCTCTCACAGTCAGCAATTAGTGTATGATGTCTACATTTGTAGATTTTCAGCAAAATTTCACCTAAAGTAATAAGAAAAGTAAAACTGGCATATAAATTTATGAAATTTACATGCGGTAGCTTTACTTATTTTGTAACAAGTAGGTACTTCACAATTTGAGTTTTGCACCTAAAAGTCTAAACAACGTTACGTCGAGATCTTTGGTGCGTATGTGTATAAAGCTTTATCTTTTATCCCACCAAGGTAAGAGGAATCTTAAGAAATCGAACAGGTATCGAAGATTGGATCTTGGAGAAAGCCATTTACAGACGACGGGTGGACGAATCACCGTTCGTGTATCCATACCACTTAGGGCAGTGGAAGAACTTTTGCCAGGTTAACAGGTTTTACTTATTAAGCCTACACATAATGCGTAGCAGATAGATTACTTGCATTTCCAGCGCTGAATTTAATGACTTAAAAGGTGGATTTTTGTAATTTAATGAATAATGAAATTGCCATTTATTTCTCCCAACTTATTTGCTCTTTTAACTTTTCAGGTGATAAACATATGGTGTGAGCCAAAAGGGAATGGGATTATGTGGCCTGTAAAAGGAGGATGTAATCAGTATACTCTGACGGTATGTAGTATGCTAGCTTTTGATTTGTAAGTAATGTAAGCCTTGTAAGCTTTACATTGAAGTCATGAATGAAAGAAATAACTTTTGAATATTAAATAATGTTCATAATGTCAATTTAAAAGCAAATAAGGTAGTAAATATATTACTAGCGTCTATAAACCCTGTCCATTCATTTGTGCTCAATGCGAAATTATCATCAGGGCAATAAGAATTCAAAATGTATGATACAATTAAACCAACTTAAATTGGAAATTTGCTAAAAATTCCAAGTATAGTTTGCAGGGTAATTCTTGTTATAGGTTGTCATCCTTGCATTCATAGGGAAGTCTTAATAGGTTTATGTAAAAGCTTCTTAAAGGTTTTCATTGAGAAGAAAACTATGAATCTGAGCCAAATAAGTTTGTAGAGGATTTCCTCAAAGCAATATTACAGTACTTCAGAAGAATAGTTATTATAAAGATGGTTATAAATTCTTCGTTTTTTTATTTGGAAAATGATTTTGCATCACATTAATTTTTTCGTGCTTTGGCAAACGTAGATTGAGCAGCTAGCCCAGAAGGAGGAGAAGCGAGCAAGAAGCCGCGAATATATCGTGACGGAGAGTTATTCGGGTTATTGGTTCCCTTGCACTAAAGGACTGTGCGTTTGCTGCCATCCACCGTGCACGGATGAACCCAGAATAAAACTTACCGTAGGAGATTCAGTTATCGTTACACGATGGAAAAAGTAAGTTTAGTGAATTGTGATTTTTCTTTTAAATTACTGAATATTATGTTAGAACACAGTGGATAATTATTATTTGTTGTTGTGGTTCGTCGGATGTCTGACCTTGGTCCATTTTTACTAGATGTCCAACTCTTTAGCAGAACAACTGGATAGTTTTATTTTTTTTTTAATAATGGATTAGACTCGGTAATAAGCATTTTGAAGGTTACAGAAGTTTACAAAATTAAGTCAATTATAATATTAAATGAAGTAGTTCTGTGATTGGGTTTTCCTGATATTTTTTAAAGCTTAGTACTACATATTATAGACCAGTGACAGGTAAACGTTTATTATTACGTAAAACTTAAAATTTTTATGCCCCACAATATAAATTTGGAGGAGCCATACTGGATTGCGCATGTCCGACCATTCGTCCGTCCTTCAACTTTTGTTTCCGCGCCGTAAGTTTTGGACCGATCTCTCACACACACAGGTCAAGGTCAGAAATGTAGGTGGGAGCATTGATGTTCTAACATAGGTCCTTATTTTCGGTAAAAAGTATGCTTTTTATATTACAAAAATTAAATCCTTATGTACATTATAGTTATCTTCTACCAGTAAAGATTATCATTATCATTGTAGCTGTTAAGAAAGTAGGAACTGGGTCTATAATGACTTAAAAAAAGAATATTTAATTTAAAATGTAAATAAGGAAGTTTTGCTGAAGAAAGGAAATTTTCATTTTATCAATACGGACTGATATTAAAATCAAGCCTCGGACATGGTATAATTCATCTACGAGTATATTGAAAGACTATTACAGTACATTAGTTATTTATCTATATTGAAAAACTATTACATTAGTTAGTGTACATTAGTTCAGTTTATAAAAGTAGGACTTGGAATTTACGGTAGAGGAGGAGGCGCAACGTGTGAAACTGAAATGCTTATATATTTGGGCTGTTTGGTTGATAAAAACATAAGCTGTAAACGAGAGTGACAGAAGGTAGAAGTTTTCAGGTGCGTGCTATTAGTTCTAGTGCTAACGCATAAATTCGAAACGCTTAGTGTGTTTTCTTTTAAGAGTACATCTCGAGAGGAAGAAGTGAATATAGACATGATTAACCCAAGAAATGACAAGATGATATGTTGGACGCATTTCTTACATTCAGTCAAGATTCACTTTTGGCATTTGTGGGGTTGGTGTAAGGAGAATTTACAGTCTTAGAAATTAGAATATTTTAGAAAAGGTTTGAAATGACTAGAGAAAAATTGCAGATTGATTCTGATAAACTCTCAGTGATAGAATATGATACACCACACGGGTATAAAAAAACTATACAGGGTTTTGGGTTGATTGCTATCAACTTGGCGATCCGGTGAAAACTTCCTCCAGATTTTGGTGCTGAGTCAACGGCAAAAACCCTACGTCTTTTCGTTAAAAAATTGTGTGTTTGTGGAGGTCTTCAAAGGACCTTAAGTCGTTTTTTTTGGTTAATGTTGAATTTATTTGCCTTCGGTATTTAGCGCTGTCTAATGATAAAAAAGGAAACTACCATACCTTATTATTTCGTTGGATCTCGCTTCTGGTTGTAGGGCGCGTGGCAGCCTATCGCGCTTCTCTCTGGTTGTAGGCGATAGGATTACGCAACGAGCTTATTCCGTCTAATTAATACAGGCAATTCACTATGCCTAAATACCTGAAGGAATAGGCCTATCCTTTTGTGTTATTGGTTTTATTTTATTAGTTTTTTACTCACGAAGCAGCTCTGAGATGAGCTAATATACTGTAAATCTTTGTCTTAAATTCGCTTACTTTGCAAAGTAAGTCTCCAGACGTCTAATTTTCGTATTTTCATTATTTCTTCTCGAAGTAATTTTCATGAATCAGCGATGGAAAATTTTGATACGAAAAAATACGTTTTTCTTGTTATGTAGGCCCAATGCCAACATATTTGGTTCTACGTATGGCAATTTTTTCAATTCCCAATAGGCTTTGTCGCCAATCCCGAAGCAATTTTGTAGTTATTTAATACAATAAATTAATAATTTGTATTTAATTATGAAGTAAAGGTACCATATACGATACCATATTGTATGCGTGTATAAGCCTGTGTTTGAATTAGGCTTTGTTGTGAACTGTAATGTAAAGTGTATGGAAGGCACTTATAGTTTTTCCTTACGGGCATAACTGAGTTATGTATTATAAAAGATGGTGTATAGTGTTCGATGAATAGATATAAGTAGTAGAGGAAACGCTGTAAAAGTGGAGGGGTAAAACGTCTAGGAAAAATGCTACAAGAAAACTACATATTGGTAAAATAAGTACAGTATTAGAATAATTCTAATGGGGAATGTATATGTATTTCACCCCAATTTGGTCCTCAAGCCTTGGCTTCATTGGGTTCTATATTGACTTTTGTGGGTGTAATGGTGTTGAATAATAATCATAAAATGCCGCAAAGTTTCATCTAGTTCGTGTTCAAACAGAAGTACCGTATTAAAACACACTCCCCTTTGAAGGTATTGGTTGTATGGCGAAACAATCGAAGAGGAGAGTGATGACTCCCACAACAACAAAGCGAAGAGCCGTCATCGAGGTTGGTTTCCGCGAAGGTGCTCTGTGGAAGTTATTCCTTCTTCCGAAACCCTAGCCCTCAATTCTTCATCGAATGGCGAAAGTAATCCTCACTCGTCTCATAAGAGCAACAACAACAAGAAGAAAAAGAACGAAGAGGTCAAGACGAAGCCCGCGAATGCAGAAAAGAAAAAAAATAGGTGATATTTAGAGAAAAATAGCCAATTTGCACCTATTAAGGTTTAGTCTGGATTTTAAAGCTTTAAAAGCTACTGTCCCTATGAGTTAGCTCACCGTGCAGGATCTAGTCTTTATTTTACAAAGCTATATAAGTTGATAAGCCCTAGAAGCGAGGCAATGTTTCCTTCAGCAGAAGAGTTCGTCCGGTTCTTAATGATTGAAATTCTCTACATTTTATTAAAAGAAATATTCATTCGTTTGGATGATTGTTGTTTATTTATTATATATATATATATAATATATATATATATTATATAATATATATATATATATATATATATATATCAGAAACCGATCGAATACACAGGAGAATAAAAACATATCTGGTAATTCTCTTTGTTCTTAAAACTTCTCGTTGTAAATGAAGTGATCATTTATGTAAACGATATTGTGCCTGACGCATACTCTTCATAAGTTATTTTATCTGCCGAGTTTCATTTTGTTTAGTGATTCTCATTTTTAACCTGGTGAAAAGTGTAAACAGAGTGACTTTAATTCGTTTAACAAAATATGATTTGAACTTATTTTTAGCTCTTTCTCCGAGTACTGTGTCGCGTTTAAGAAAATGCTGCGAGAATTTAAGTAAAGTACTGGAAAGGAAATTCTCTTTTGTATACTGTATAGGGTTTATAGTTAGTATTTAGGATAAAACAGGAACAGTAGCTCGTTATTTCAATTTCTCTCTGCTTTTCACGAATTTACGTCATAGTGCAAGTATTACACTGAAGGAAGTTTTTAAGTTTACCTTTAACAGATCGTTTATAGTCATTGTATATATCTACTACACGTACTGTACATTCCTAATTCTATAAATATTACGTATTAAATAGGTATGGAGTATGATATTTGCTTGTTACATTACTTGCTCCTAAAGTCGAACTTACTGTAAACTGAGACGTATTTTGAAAACCATAGTTTGAGTTACCATAACACCGTCCAGAATGTGTGCTTGCATACTTGACCCAATCATTTGCGTTACCATAAAATCACTTTCGACATTTAATACTCTGTTTTTTGATAATGTTTTGCAATATTTATTTTCTATAACAGTGGTTTTCAACCGTTTCTGGCTCTAGGCATCCCAATACCATATGCTCTTTCACGGCACCCCGCAGGATTTCCGACTCCTATTGTTCAACAATTTAGTCCCTCTCTAACACCTAACTTCAAACTGAGCCTATACAGTTTTAATATGGACGTGTAATCGCGATTGTTTCGTTTCATTTGAAGTTTTTGTAATTTTCACGAAAGTATAAAACGATATTCCCCTCCCCTCCTTCATCGGTTGGGAAACATTATACTATACCACGGGTGGGGAACCTTTATTGTGTGTCGGGCAGATTTCAAAAAAAAAAACTCTACCGGGCAAATTTTAGCTTTAAAAGTAGTTTAGATGTAAATACTATATAACTTTAAATAATTAAACTGTCCGCGGGCGTCAGGTTCCCCACTCCTGTTTTATACTCTCTATCGTAAATTGATCATTCTCTACCAAATTTGGAGTTAACCTTTGTTAGTAATTTAACGTTTTCTATTCGAAGTGAGATGATACTCGAGTGGTACTTTCAACATAAATGTTATTTTAGTAGAGCAGCGAATATTTTTCATTATATTCTTGAACTCGTTTGATGTGTATTTGATTATGAAAGTTAAAAGAAATTAATTTCGTGATACATTTAGAAATTAATTTTTGACATTTGTTTTTAAGATGAAACTTTGAGCCAAATAATCCTAAATAATCCTACTTGCGTTGTATAGTGTTGTTATAGCATAAAATCATTAGAATTACTTTATAATTTTATAATAACTGACTCTAACATATAATAATGTAATTTATAGATGATGATAGTAATTATACTAATAATAATAATAAATAATAATAATAATGAGGTACATTCGTTTGGCTACCTTAAGAAACAATGACACTTGACTTTGATTAACTTAATTTAACCTAGCCTAATCTTCATTATATCACTTTCTCATATTTAAATATTTTTAATAAAAACAAACTATGGCGACATCGCTAATGTCGCTGCACGAAGTTCATCTCACGATGAAAGATTTCGAAAGATAACCAGGAAAATACACGCTAGTAATACCATTATATTTTCTTACGGCAGAGGGCTGTCAAATTTTTTAGTAAGAATCTATAAGTTATAACTAGGGCGGTCAAAAGTCAATAAAGTCAAATTGTTTCCTATGGGGCACTTTTCGCTGAAACGACTGAAAATGCAATAAAAACACCTGTAGGGGGTATATTACCAAAGTTAATAGGTCAACCAAAAGTCAACTTTTACCTGTTAGGTCAAAAAATAGCAATGAGGTAAATAAAGTCAATTTTTTGGAATAAATAATTAAAATAACTAAAAATTGGCATCGGTTATATTTCTGTTTACTTCTGTCTGATGCAGCTCGTTACATGGTGTCAGCTGGAGCGACACTCAAGCAACTTTTTCCAAGACTTTTCCATGTAACGTGTCTTGCGCATCTGTTACATAATTGTGCGATGCAAATAAGAGCATTTTATAGTGATGTTGACACTTTAATTGCATGTGTCAAGGCTTCTACTCTTAAAAACAAAAAGGAAGGAATTGTTTGCTGAAATAGGAACTCCTCCAGAACCGATTGTAACACGTTGGGCAAGCTGGCTGAACGCTGCTTTTTATTATGCAGACAATTTTCCAAATGTGAAGACAATTGTGGAAAATTTTGAAGATGAAGGAATCATTGTTCAGAAGGCTAAAGAGAGTGTTGCTAATGAAAAACTGCCAAAGCAACTAATGTCAATCAAAATGAATTATAGTTTGATTGCTAGCTTAGTGACTAGGATGGAAGCATCTGATTGCACCATTAGAGAGGCATATGAAACCATTTCTTCTATCAACCTTGGCGAAGATATGTGTTCAGTCAAACAATACATTGAAACAAGACTCAAGACAAATGGTATTTGTGAAATAATTAACCTCAGTAGACCTGAAATCTCACCAACAGTTTATGGTCAGCTTTTGCAATGTCAACCAACAACTGCCGCTGTAGAGAGATCTTTCTCCATGCTTAATAAATTATTAAGTAAGGATCGCAATTTTTTGCCAGAAAATGTCGGCAAATACTTCATAATTTACCACAATCGGTCAACTGATGTAGAAGAGCAAGAATAAGTAATTAAAGTATCGTTTTTATTAGTGAAAGTAAAGGCAACTTTATAAGTCAATTTTTTCAATTCGTAAGGTCAACTTTCTTAATTTTTTCGGTCAACTTTTGACTGCCCTACTTATAACGGGTAACCTGTAAGCCCTTGCTCTCCGCATAGAGGTGCGGCGGAGGTATGAACTCAGAGAGTCCACTAAATCCGGGCATTATCAGTGTAGGTAGTGGACCCAATTCAACAGGAGCAGGCGGCAGCCGGCAGCCGGAGGAGTTAAGCCCGTGACCCCTTACGTTCCAAGTCCAATTTCTGACCAATCGAATTATGGGACCTTTAATTTTCTTTATTTTTGTTTTACTGTGAATTATTTAAATGTAGACCATATTAAAAAAATAAAATTTTAAATATTTATATTTTAATTCCAAGGAAAGATCACAGGTACATAAGCACACCGGACAAAAAATTAGTCACCCCTAATAGCACCGATAGTAGGAAGTTCAAGGTCACACAGAGGGCGCTGATGTAGCATTGGTAAGTGACAAGTAGCGGTGACGTAGCACACAGGATCAGATCTGTTTCGTGAGGTGGTGAAGAACAAAGTGTGTGTTGGATATAGTCTGCAAAATGGGTCGTGAGGCAGACGTTACTCAGTGGCAAAAAGGAGCCATCGTGTTTGGCAGAGCCCACGGACACAAAATGTCTGAAGTAGCCCAATTTGTTGGTGTGTCAACGCCTACTGTCCAGCGAGTTTACAAAGAATGGTGTAGTTCGCAATCAACTGACAATCGACGGCGTAACTGTGGCCGGAAAACAATTCTCGACAATAGGGGCCGCCGCCATGTTTCTTGTCTAGTAACTGCAAATCGTTTTCAAACCAGAGAACAATTGCTCCAAGAAACCAATGAGGTTCTCCAGCGACCAATTTCCGAACGGACATTGCGACGAGAACTGCATGCGATGGACATCTGGAGCAGGGTACCACGGAAGAGGCCGCTGTTAACAGCAAGTCACAAATTGGCACGTTATAAATGGGCTCAGAGGCACAAAAACTGGACTGCGGCAGATTGGAAACGTGTAATTTGGTCCGATGAGTCCCGTTTTTGTTTGTTCTCCAATGATGGGAGGCGACGAGTACATCGCAGGTCCAATGAAGCCTTTAATCCTGAATGCGTCGAAGGTGTTGTTCAGGCTGGAAACAGAAAGTGAAGCGCAGGAATAGACACCCACGGACTCTGGCGGGACTTCGGGACCGGCTGATGAACGAGTGGCAGCAAATCGATGTTCAGTACATGCACAACCTCGTAGAGTCTCTGCCTCGCCGGATTCGTGCGGTTATCAAGGCCAGAGGCGCCGTCACACGTTATTAGGTACATTCTGAGAGGGGTGACTAATTTTTTGTCCGGTGTGCTTATAATAATTGCAAGCTGTCAACCTTCAACTCGTAAATTAATAACGCCATTTTAGCTGAAACTTCCGTTATGTAGGCAAAGTTTCATACACGGTATTCCTTTCTTAACGCTAGTTTACACTTTTCTATTTTTCCACTTCGCATAAAGTAAAAATGTTTAAATAAGAAACATTGATTTCAAATATTTTGGTGTGTTTTGTTTCAATTTCATAAAGATAATACAGTAGGAGTCGTAGAATTTAGGCTGGTGATGGCTTCGAAGAATATTATTAACACAACAAACTTGGATAATTGGTAGTACATTGTTGCATTATATTACAAACATACATACATTGTAAAAAATCTCATTTCCCAAGTGAATTGGGGTGAGAACGCAAACATACTCGGGCATAAAATATAAAAGGTATTGAAAAAGAGAAAGTAGGAACTAAAGCGTACACACACACATTCACAATGTCATCGTAGTGGACCAGCAACCCTCCACATGGCTAAATTCTACGCCTGCGACTCTTCATACATCATGCGTGGTGGTTTTTCCAGGTTTTGTAAAAAATGAGTGTGTGTCCTGAACTTGCCTTTTAATATCCTCACCCACCTCATTCCAACCTACATGCAGCCACTTTTCGTGCATCACGCAGATGAGGCTTACGTTTCCTCACCCAGCCATTCACTATGTCTACATTCTTCTCGGTCTCCCTTTCCTCTTACTTTGACAAACACTCTTTTCACAACTCTGTCATATTCCATTCTTTCACATGTCCAAACCACCTAACCACACTTTCCTCAGTTTTTACTTCCACTGAATTCTGAACCCCACATCAATCCAGAACCACACGATTTCTCACTATCAATCCGACGCACGCCACACACTTCTTAAGTTATCCGTCTCAACAGTTCTTACCCTTGACTTCATTTCATGCCCTGTCAATGTTTCACACCCATACAAAAGTGTCGGTACTAACACACCATGTAAACATTTCGCAGCATCTCTACGTAGTTTCCGCTTCCTCGCAACCGGTTTCAGTGCATTTGCCACCTTTTTTCCTTGAATCACACTATTATTATCAGGTCACCCCATAAGTAATGTCGTTTTTTACGATAGATTAAGTTTAAATTAGTCCTACTCGGTTTAAGCATAAATTTTCCGAAGGTTATATCTATGACGAGATCTATCGTGTTTCGCTACATACTTTACAGATTGACCAGTGAAGACGTGTGTTTTGCTTTATGTGAACCCCTCAAACATGGCGGTATCAGAAGAGCATATCTGGCATATAATGCTTTACAAGTTCAAAAAAGGGAATAGTGCTACTGAAGCAACGCGAAACATTCAGGACGTTTATGACAACGATATTCTGCATGTGAAGAAATGTCAAAGATGGTTTCAAAAGTTTAGGAATGGTGACTACTGTTTGACAGATGCAGCACGCTCTGGACGCCCTGCTGAGTTTGATGATGATCTGCTGTTAGCCGCACTTGAAGAAGACTGTTCAACAACTGTCGAAGAATTGGCCCAGAAACTCAATTCATTCCCGTCCACCATCCATCGACATCTGCAACAACTCGGGAAAGTGCCTAAGTTAGGAAAATGGGTGCCACATGAATTGTCGGTCGACAATCTGAGGGTGCGGGTAAACATTAGCACAGCTCTTCATTCCCGTGAACTCCAAGATCCGTTTTTGCACCGTTTAGTGACTGGTGATGAAAAGTGGATACTGTATCAGAATGTTAAGCGCCGTCGACAGTGGGTTTGTGCCGGAGAACCAGCAACACCACAGCCAAAACCAAATCTTCACCCTCTGAAGGTGTTGCTTAGTGTTTGGTGGGATAAAGGTGGTGTAATACACTTTGAAACCTTACCACACAACCAAACAATCACCGCTCAAGTCTACTGTTAACAACTGGATCGATTGAACACTGCACTAAAAGAAGAGAGAGCTTTGGTTAATCGGAAAGGAATCGTGTTCCACCACGACAACGCACGTCCTCATACCGCTCGGATCACTTCTGCAAAAATTGAGGAGCTTGGGTGGGAAAAACTTCCATATTCTCCAGACCTTGCGCCTTCAGATTATCATCTCTTCAGGAGTCTGCAAAACTATCTTGACGAGAAACAGTATACTTTTTTAGATGACCTGCACACCAGTCTCTACGTTTTTTGTCTCAAAACCGCCTGAATTTTATAAACATGGCATTGAAAAGCTTGTAGGACGTTGGCAGTGTGTCATTGATTCCGATGGAAAATATATACTAGATTAAAAAGTTTGTTGTTTTTTTTTTTGTCCTTCAAATTCCGATCTAAAAAACATTACTTATGGTATGACCTGATAATAACTTCATCCGTACTCGTACCTCTTTGTGTTCAAATACTTAACCATTTGACGAACAGTATACGTTTCTTTGAACTTAAAAAAAGTTTGTTTTATTGTTATTTACAATTAGATATGTTAGTAACTATAGTAATTTAATGACCCATTTTTGGGTTAATTTTTTGACAACTAAACGACGTAGCCTCCGAGTTCCCAGCGAAAATAAATTCAGGGCGCGTAAGCGTCGATTGTAGTCCATATGCTTAACGGAAGAGATTAACTTTGTGGCCCTCGCCTGGACTCGCTCCGGCCTGTCAATATCTTTCCTGAGGGTGGGTGACCAGAACTGCACAGCATACTCCAGGTGCGGCCAAACCAGGGAATTGTACAGAGAGAGCACAATCTCCTTGTTCCGAAATAGAAATTGCCTCCTGATATAACCCAACAGCTTCTGGACTTTCTTTTCCACCTCTACGCACTATTTGGTAAACTTAAGGTCGCTGCTAATTAGCACAGTCAGTCCTTTTCCAAATCAGTGGCCTCGATATTACTCCCCAACGCGTAGTAGTCCGACTTGGGATTGGCGTACTACTCAGGCTAAAATCCTTTGCGGTACTGCGTTATGCGGTACCGGTTTGGTAGTGCGGTAGTAGTACCGCAGTACCGCAGTACCGCAAAAAAACGCAAGTGCCCAGCTCCAGGACCAAGCGTAGCCAATGTGCATCGCCTTGCATTTACCAAAGTTAAACGGCATTTGCCATTTTTCGGACCACTCTCCTATCCTATGTAGGTCCGCACATTGGCCCCAAGCTTGGTGTCATCAGCGAATTTGGCGATCCTACTGCAGCGCCGATATCATTTATGTAAATGATAAACAACAGTGGCCCCAAAACAGAACCCTGAGGAACCCCGCTAGTGACGAAGGCCTAACCCGAGCTAGCCCCTTTTTTACAACCCTCTGCCGCCTATTCTTTAGCCAGTTTTCAATCCAGCTACCTACTTCCCCACCGATACCCAAGCGCGCGCACTTTGGTCATTAGCCGGCGGTGAGGTACTTTATCAAAGGTTTTCTGAAAGTCGATATAAATAGTAGGCCGGGTCGAAAAGGGATCAAGGTCAAGATTTTGCTTCGGTACATATTGTGAGGTTGATCATTTTGTAACAGTAGTATCCACACCAAAAATCAAGGCTGTGAGACCTTCGCTACCCCTCCCTACCGATACTCACTTTTTTCCATATGAATTTGTATGGGAAATAGATCGGAAATCGTAAAAATCGACCCTAAATAGTATTTTTTTTGCTTTCGGATGGCCAAAATCGGGTTCTCCGGCACGAATTACATCAGGATAGACCATTCACCAACTTTTTTTGAGATCGGGGGGTAAGGGGTAGGATCTTAAATCCGGTGCCGACTCATAGCACCGGATATAAGACCTAATATTACATTATTATTGTTTTTTTTCTTTCCAGATTCCTATTTAGGTACCTAGAATGTTAAAAGTTTGTATTGAAATACGTTATTTAATTTTAAAATATCAGTAATAAATAAAATAGTTAAAATCTTATTAAATTAACCCTTTAACGCCGAACGTTTTTGTAGGGTTAAGTCTAAATGCGCGTATTTGAAACGGTACGTATTCGACCCAGTCGGCGTTAGAGGGTTAAATTATGGCTACTAGAAAAAGAAGCCACAATCCAGGACGACTAAATCACGCCAGGTGGCTGACTTTGGCTAATAGGGTTCTCCGCCTATACATTTCTACATCAAATCATGATACTAACCTAAAAGATCTTGTCATATTTGTCATCAATTTTTATGCCCTTGCGTGGTTTCAAATAAAATCACACCCAAAAGCCACTGAGGGTGCGCGAAATTTTTGGTTTATGACAATTCTTCGAAATTTAGATGTAAAATTCAAGAAAATTATTGAGCCGGTCATGAAAAACAACGCTTACTTCGCTAATCCTGAAAATATACTCCTGTCAATGGTTTCTGACGAACGATTACATATTAGAGAGCTAGTAATTCAAAAGATAATTCTTTCCAGAACTGGGTTTTCAGGAGCCAGAAATTTTGAGCTACCAAGATCTATAAATTTTCTAGCAAATGATTATATTGATTTGATTAATTGGAATGAGCAGATAATCACTCCTCCACCTTTGCTAAATAATTTTACCAATGAGCAATTGCTTCAGATTAGAACTAAACCTCTAGAAATACTAGGTTTTCCATGTCAGTCAAAGCGTTGAACGGGGTGTGAACTTAGTAACTAAATCTAGCCAGGAAAGAATTGGTTATATTAATCGGCATAAATTTATTTTAAATACTTGAGTCTAGAAAAGAACTGCCTACTTTTGAGTGGAAAGGTCAATGGAAGGAATAAAAAAAACATTAGTTTTAGGTAAAAAATTTTATTGAATTTCTCTTAATTTCTAAATTTCTACAAATAATAGCTAAAAATTTATGTATTATTTTTTTCATGCATTTTTGTATTTTTAAATTTTTTTTTTCATTAAAAAATAAATAACTGTTTTATAAGCGAACTTTGGTAGTAATAAAAAAATTTCGAAGTAAATCGCAAATTATCTCGAATTTTCTGAAGAAACTGAAACCGGTAGGGGGGGGTCCTCAGAATTCAAAAATATTATACTAGGGTGTTACTATGATTGATTGAACCACCTCACACTATGTACCTAAGAAATAAAAATTTTTGACCCGGCCTAATAGATAAATAGATAGATAGATAGATAGATAGATAGATAGATAGATAGATAGATAGATAGATTAGATTTGGTTTTTTTATGAAGTATTTTTCACTAGGTATAAAAGAACAAAGACTGAAAACTGCAATTGAATTATGAAGAAGAGAACACTGAAGATTATTCACATGGTCGGGATTTTTCTTTTTTCCTGACTGGTTGCTCAAATTAAAAATATTAGGCTGTAAATAAGAAGTTACCAGTTCGAGTCCAGGCCCAGACTTTGAACTTTCACAACATTAAGCACTGATTTTCAATTCACGCACTTCTGTCGTACCGGCATCCCTAGTGCAGATGATTATTTCGGGATGCGCTTATCTGCTACCTATTAACCCCATATTTGTATGTACGAGTGGCGGTCAGAAAATAAGTTTACACGGCGTATAATTTCGTAACTAAAGGACCTACATTGATTATGTTTGTATCAGGTGAATTCGTTAATTGTTGACAACACTGTACGTCGATTCGGCTGCTATCTACCGTATATTGGTTATACGAGTCAGTTGAACATGGCGGCTCGACTCGAACAGTGCCCTGCCCTACGGAGCAGTCCAGGACGTTTACGTTTAATGGCCGCTCGTAAACGTTCCAGTGTTGAACAGTATGAAGCTGCATTGATTGTTGTGCCTTTTTGCATGAAGTCTGCGAACAAAACGCCTTTGTGGTCCCAAAATACGGTAACCAACACTTTGCCAGCGGACCTCACAATCTTGAACTTCTTTGGTCGCGGGGTCCCAGGGTGCTTCCATTCCATGCTGGCACGTTTTGTTTCTGGGGTACGGTGATGAACCTATGTCTCGTCTCCTGTGATAATGCGCTCGAGAAATTCTTGACCACTGACAGACTCGGAATATCGTTGCAGAAATGACAGGGCATTCCAGTCGATCCGCCATGTTCAACTGACTCGTATAACCAATGTACGGTAGATAGCAGCCGAATCGACGTGCAGTGTTGCCAACAATGATTAACGAATTCACCTGATACAAACATAATAATCAGTGTAGGTCCTTTAGTTACGAAATTATACACCGTGTAAACTTATTTTCTGACCGCCCCTCGTAGTAACTACTACAGGGTTAAGTCGATCACTCAATTTACGAATTTACGATGAATGAATATAAACTGATAAACTAAAAGACGTAATTTGGTTTAACAAAGTTAATTCATTTCGTAAGCAGAACCATACTCGTTTATCGCAAGTTCGCTTATTGCAATCTCGATTCAGCTCAAATTAGTTTTTATGACAAAAAATTCGAATATCGCGACGTGTGGTTCGCATTATCGCGAGTCATCGCAAGGCAAAATTCAAAATTGGCGCGCGACCTTTCCAGCTGTGCGGCGGCTAGCAAGCTGAATACATTTTTATAGATGCAGAACACTAGAACATTAGAAAATTAATTTTCTAATGTTACGCACCAAATTATGTACTGTATTTATTATTGTGTTTATTTTTTAATGTTTTATATGCATGTATTTATTATTTATATGTGTAATAATTAATTATTTGTGTATTTCCTAATATTCTAATGTTGGTGTCTATTTGTGGTACCTGTATATTTTTGCGCTTATTATGTCCGAAAAACCACCCCAGATAACCAAAAATTTCCACTCCGGAATGCATCCTCCCCTTAATGCATGGGTTTCTATGGGAAAATTTGTTTCGAATATAACCATTTCTCTTATCGCAGCCTTTTTTAGGAACGCAACCCTTGCGATAAGCGAGGACTGCCTATATTAACATTGATCAGTCTACACTAAAAAACTGAAACGATGTCTCTTCTGAATTAAAGCTGCTTTAAGAATTGGCTAATATTTGGCTTCGATGAAAAAATAAGCAAGAATATCGTCAGAAATTAAATTTAAGCATACATTATTACCGAGAAACATCTTTCAGGGATTTAGAATACCAATAATTTTGTAAAATTCATAATTATGTGACACCCGGAAGTCGAGGCGAATATCTGTTTGGTCTTACCTCGTCGTAAGTTAAGTATTACATGTTTTGTCTACTATATTCTGGTTTCCACATTTTCTAAATTATGCAGTTCTTCGTAACTATCTTCTAAATTATTCAAAAAAATTGAAGATGACTTACACTTGCAATTTGTTTTTTAATTGAAATATTGGGACAGTTTTCCAGTGCTGATCGTCAAGAACAATTTTGGAACAGCATCATTCATTACGACATAAAAATAAAAGTTCAGAGGTTGGAGCAACTTGTGGTGTGCATCCGTACGTCAGTTTTATCTAAATATGAGGCTGTTTTCTCGAAGGAACAATGAAGTTAAGAGGTTTCCTAATTTTTGCGAAGTATTTTCCCACTGGCTATTAGTGTCGGTGTCAGACTCTGGTTGGTGAGGTTCTGGATTTGCTCCCTGTTGCTCACTCTTGGGTTGGTCCGGCTACTCGCTTTGTTAATGCTCGGACACAGGTGATCATTGGGGCACTCTCACCTTCATGTAGTAGAGAAACTAGTTTACAGGCTGTTACCTTTTACCTTTTTATTTTCCCATTACTTAAAAACTTGGTTGTAGGAGTAAGAATGAGATGTATCTCAGAAACTGTTTCATTTAGGTGAGGAGTTATGTTAGTTTGGTTTAGCTAAGAAATTGACCTCTCAAGGATTAAACCAGTGTATGTGTGTAGATTAGGTCATGATCTAATGTAATTACCATGTCTCATCTCATTCATGAGATATCATACTAAAATAAAAATACTATAAACCCAACCTACTTGTACAAATTATAATTACCATACTCCCCTGGGGAGGGCACCATAAATGTTCACACTTCTAGCTCTCCTGCTTCCGGTACCGGGAATACAGACTTGGGCAGCGAGGCTGGTTCTGCTACTACCCATGTAACATAAAATAAAGTCTGTAAATTCGCCATCCCCCAATATAATACTCTGCGAAGACTTTAATTTCCCATTTATAAAATACAAAAAGGTGGGTATATATATATTATATATATATATTATATATATATATATATATATATATATAATCATGCGGGTTGCTTCTACAGAGCTTCAATTTAATATTTAGGAGAAATCCAATGACAAGGAGAAATGTAAATGCCATGAAAAGTCTTCTTTAATGCAACGTTTCGAGCAATACGCTCATCTTCAGGCTGTTTAATAACAATGTGAAATTAAAATCAATATTGAATGAAAAACAAAACAGAAAATTTCTATAACCTATTCATGAAGACAAATTTTAAAGACTGAGAAAAAGAGGGTTAAATTCTAAGTTATACAGATTTACATATAAAAATTAAGAAGCTATTTTTAAATACATATAGTAAATGTGAAATTAATACACTGGAAAAATGAAACTAACTACCTTACACTGCAGTTTCCGAGGCTAACTGAATTGAGCCGAGGCAATACGGGAAAACAAAAGATGGCGAGGGCGATTGGGGAAGGGGGGATTATAAGGAATTGGGGAAGGAGGAGGGATCATAGCAAATTGAGGGGGACGGCGGATGAGTCAACATTTAGACTCGGGGGACAATTTTGATGAAAAGCGATTCCAAAATTCTTAGTGAGTTGGGACAAGTATTACAACCAAGAATTTTAAAATTGTCTAAAGTGACATCAATTTTACATTCTATGCTGTGTTCGCGAATCCTCGAAACCTCTCTAGTTTTTAAAATTTTACCTGTTCGGCCACTTATTCCATATGCGAATAAAATCTAGCCCTGAGAGAGCGAACAGTGCTGCCAATGTAATTCCCAAGGAGACACCTAGGGCAGGTAAATAAATATACAACACCGCTACGCAACGAGTCAGGGGTTCGATCCTTCGCTGAGAAAAAGCTACCTAAAGACGTTTTATTAATAAATATGATGCGGAAATCAGTATGATAAAAAAATTTCCTTAACAATTTTGTAAATTTAAGCTTAAATTCCTTATTCAAAGGACCCATTTCAGGTACCAAGAAATATTTTATATCCTTCGGCACTGTAATACATGGAAGTTGAGGGCTATAAACACTATTTAAGAAGGATCTAATTAGTTTGTCTACATATTGAACAGGAAAACTATTATTAGTAAAGTATGATCTTAGATTATTAAATTCATCATTAAGTAAGGTAAAACTAGAGGTCAAATTATATCCTCTGAACAGGAGAGTTTTAATACAAGACATCTTATAGTTGAAATCAGTAAAACTAAAAAAAATTCATGCCCAAACCAGTGAAAGTGGGCTTCCTGTAAACTGATGTAGTAATAGAATCACCGTTTTTCGAAATTAAAAGATCTAAGAAGGGGAGGGAGCCATTTTGCTCAGTTTCCATTGTATACGTTATATTGGGGTGCTATATATATATATATATATATATATATATATATATATATATATATGCGGGTTGCTTCTACAGAGCTTCAATTTAATATTTAGGAGAAATCCAATGACAAGGAGAAATGTAAATGCCATGAAAAGTCTTATTTAATGCGCAACGTTTCGAGCAATACGCTCATCTTCAGGCTGTTTAATAACAATGTGAAATTAAAATCAATATTGAATGAAAAACAAAACAGAAAATTTCTATAACCTATTCGTAAAGACAAATTTTAAAAGACTGAGAAAAGAGGGTTAAATTCTAAGTTATACAGATTTACATATAAAAATTAAGAAGCTATTTTTAAATACATATAGTAAATGTGAAATTAATACACTGGAAAAATTAAAATAGTACACTGGAATAATGGAACTAGCTACCTTACACTGCAGTTTCCGAGGCTGACTAATTTGAGCAAAGGCAAGAACGGGAAACACAAGAGATGGCGAGGGCGATTGGGGAAGGAGGGATTATAAGGAATTGGGGAAGGAGGAGGGATCATAGCAAATTGAGGGGGACGGCAGATGAGTCAACATTCAGACTAGGGGACAATGCTTTAATGAAAAGCGATTCTAAAATTCTTAGTGAGTTGGGACAAGTATTACAACCAAGAATTTTAAAATTGTCTAAGGTGACATCAGTTTTACATTTAATGCTGTGTTCGCGAATACTCGAGGCTTCTTTAGTTTTTAAAATTTTACCTGTTCGGCCACTTATTCCCATATGCGAATAAAATCTAGCCCTGAGAGAGCGAACAGTGCTGCCAATGTAATTCCCAAGGAGACACCTTATATTACTACATCAGTTTACAGGAAACCCACTTTCACTGGTTTGGGCATGAATTTTTTTAGTTTTACTGATTTCAACTATAAGATGTCTTGCATTAAAACTCTCCTGTTCAGAGGATATAATTTGACCTCTAATTTTACCTTACTTAATGATGAATTTAATAATCTAAGATCATACTTTACTAATAATAGTTTTCCTGTTCAATATGTAGACAAACTAATTAGATCCTTCTTAAATAATGTTTATAGCCCTCAACTTCCATGTATTACAGTGCCGAAGGATATAAAATATTTCTTGGTACCTGAAATGGGTCCTTTGAATAAGGAATTTAAGCTTAAATTTACAAAATTGTTAAGGAAATTTTTTTATCATACTGATTTCCGCATCATATTTATTAATAAAACGTCTTTAGGTAGCTTTTTCTCAGCGAAGGATCGAACCCCTGACTCGTTGCGTAGCGGTGTTGTATATTTATTTACCTGCCCTAGGTGTCTCCTTGGGAATTACATTGGCAGCACTGTTCGCTCTCTCAGGGCTAGATTTTATTCGCATATGGGAATAAGTGGCCGAACAGGTAAAATTTTAAAAACTAAAGAAGCCTCGAGTATTCGCGAACACAGCATTAAATGTAAAACTGATGTCACCTTAGACAATTTTAAAATTCTTGGTTGTAATACTTGTCCCAACTCACTAAGAATTTTAGAATCGCTTTTCATTAAAGCATTGTCCCCTAGTCTGAATGTTGACTCATCTGCCGTCCCCCTCAATTTGCTATGATCCCTCCTCCTTCCCCAATTCCTTATAATCCCTCCTTCCCCAATCGCCCTCGCCATCTCTTGTGTTTCCCGTTCTTGCCTTTGCTCAAATTAGTCAGCCTCGGAAACTGCAGTGTAAGGTAGCTAGTTCCATTATTCCAGTGTACTATTGTTAATTTTTCCAGTGTATTAATTTCACATTTACTATATGTATTTAAAAATAGCTTCTTAATTTTTATATGTAAATCTGTATAACTTAGAATTTAACCCTCTTTTCTCAGTCTTTTAAAATTTGTCTTTACGAATAGGTTATAGAAATTTTCTGTTTTGTTTTTCATTCAATATTGATTTTAATTTCACATTGTTATTAAACAGCCTGAAGATGAGCGTATTGCTCGAAACGTTGCGCATTAAAGAAGACTTTTCATGGCATTTACATTTCTCCTAAATATATATATATATATATTATATATATAAAGGGTGATCCAGAGAATTGGGACCCAAAAGAAACCCCTGTAACTCTTAAAGTATAAGTCCTTTTATAAAATCATACGCATCATTCGAAAGAGGATAGTTACAAGTTTGTACAGGATTGTATAGGTTTTGACAATACAAGACAAGATAAGATACAAAACAAAATAAAAGTGTTAGTTAAAACTAACCCTTCAAGATGATTGCATGGACTGTGGAACAGCTGCGTTTCATAACTGAGCAATATTATGAGCATGGAAGAAGTGTAGTTCCAGCTCAAAGATCTTTCAAGACAAATTTTCAGATGTCAAAATCACCTTCTAAGAAAGTAATCCGTCGGTGTGTCAGAAATTTTTCCCTAACTGGCAGCATTGGAAAAAGAAAACCAACTGGAAGAGTGCGCACAGCAAGGATAGACGAGATCATTAACAGAACTCATGAAATTGTACAGGATAATCCTAACATAAGCATCAGACGTGCTTCTCAGCTGTTAGGAGTTGGATATGGAACAACACACCGTATATTCAAGCAAAATTTAATGCTCTTTCCATATAAAATTCAAACAGTGCAACAACTAAACGATGGAGATTTCGCACGAAGACGACAATTCTGTCAATGGATCCAACAGAAGGTAAATGACACCACCAATTTTCTAGCAACTTTGATTATGTCAGACGAAGCCCATTTTCACTTGAATGGAACTGTTAACAAACAAAATTGTCGTTTCTGGGCAACAGAAAATCCATTGAATATTACCGAAGTCCCGTTGCATAGTCAGCGTGTAACTGTTTGGTGTGGTCTTACTGCATCTCAGATCATAGGGCCGTACTTTTTCGAGGATTCCACCGGAAACACGGTCACTATAAATGGTGATCGCTACGAAAAAATGTTGACCGATTTCCTTATTCCTAAATTAAGAGATCTTTGTCTCGAAAACCACTGGTTCCAACAAGACGGAGCTACCTGCCATACCACGAGGAACTGCATGGCAGTTTTGCGTCAAACGTTTCCAGGCGAGTTACTCTCAAGATTTGGAGACGTTGAATGGCCCGCAAGGTCTCCGGATTTTTCTCCCTTAGATTATTATCTCTGGGGATATTTAAAGAGTAGGGTCTACAGAAATAACCCAACGACCTTGCGAGAATTGAAGGCCGCTATCACAAATGAGATACAGGCCATACCACCACACACACTTGCAAAAGTGATGCAGAACTTACAAGCGAGAACACTGGAATGCTTGGCAACTAATGGAGCACATTTGAAAGGAGTCATTTTAAAAAAATAAATATTTCATAATAAACTTGTAACTACTCTTTCGAATGATATATAGTTTTTATGAAAGGAATTAAATATTAAGAATATTTGGCTTTTTTTTATGGGTCCCATTTATCTGGGTCACCCAGTGTGTGTGTGTATATATATATATATATATATATATATATATATATATATATATATATAAAAGGGGGGGATACAAGAGAAGACCAGGAGCAATAAAAAATGTTGATGGCTCTCACAAACGAGTTTATGTTGACACAGGAGATAAGAGAAAACGGGAGAAAATAAATGAGTCTCCAGATCTGGTATTCATGAATAACACGAACTTGGTTGCTGATATAAAAATAACCTCAACTATTATCTCAGACCACAACATAATCGAGATATCAACAAATATGGTGACAACATTAAAAGACGATACATACTGGAGAAAGAAGCAAATTTGGGACTTTTCACTCAAACTCCAAGACTATAAATTGGGAAACGATCAGATCACACATGGCCCAAATAGAGTGGAGAACAGTTTTAGAGAATAAAACAACTGAAGAAGATTTCTTCAGTTGTTTTATTCTCTAAAACTGTTTCTTCAAGAAATGCTAACAACCTTGGAAGAAAAGACACTGGAAAAATATGCTCCGAAAGCACAGCCATAAGGAAGGAGGAACTGGTTCGAGAGGCAAAAGAGAACAATATTTCGCAAAAGAAAGGGAGTAGCGGCGAAGTTAGCTAATTGCAGAGACAACAATACTAAGAAAGTAATACAAGAAAAACGATAGAGAAATACAAACCCTGATTAAGGGCCATAAGCGAGGGAAGAGGAAATGTCGGTAGAAGTAATAAAGGAAAATCCAAAATACTTCTATAGTTATGCGAAAAGGAAAACGAAAACGCGCGCCACTATCGGGCCCTTAAGGAAAGGAAATAATGAACTAACCGACGATCTAAAAGAAATATCTGAAACATTGAGAGCCCAGTATGAATCAGTCTTTAATATTCAAACAAGTGACAAAGCGATACCTGACACAGATGCATACTTTGAAGAGAAATTGCAAGGAGAATGAATACCAGATTTTGATTTTACCCCAGAAGATTGAGCTGCAGGTCCGGACAATTGGAACGCATTATTGATTAAAAACTGAAAATGAAATAGCTTCACCCTTATACTGGATATGAAGATTCCTAGACACTGGGGAAATACCGAGCATCTTGGAAGGAGCAAACATTGTCCCTATACATAAAGGAGGAGACAGATCTCGAGCGAAAAACTATGGACCAGTGTCAATGACGTACCACACCTCACCAAAGTATTTGAAAGAATAGTTATAGAGAAAATCTATGACTTCTTGGAGACACTGGAAAGATTCAACGAAGATGAATGAGGAAGATCATACCTATCACAACTTATAGAGCACTATAACAATATCCTAGATGCACTGGAAGGCAATGAAAACTACGATGTCATATACACGGATTTTGCTAAAGCTTTCGACAAATGTGATCATGGTAAATAGCACATAAAATGAAACATATGGGAATAACAGACAAAGTAGAAAAATGGATCTACAACTTCCTCAGAAAACGACTACAGTGGTCCAAATTCAAGGTGTATCATCATCAGAATCAGAAGTACCCAGCTCAGTACCTCAAGGTACAGTGCTGGCCCCACTCCTGTTCATTATCATGCTAAAAGACATAGACAGTAGAGTAAACAGCAACAATATAGTAACATCCTTTGCGGACGATACAAAGATCAGCAGAAAAATCAGCGATGCAAATGAAGTGGAGGCCTTGCAGAGGGACACGAACAAAATGACATTTAACACCGATAAATTTCAGCTCTTGAGATATGGTAGAAATTATGAAATTAAACAGACTACATATTATGCTCCAGATAGGCAACAAATTCAGAGAAGCAAAAGCGGTCGACTTGGGGGTAATAATGACCGATGATGCCAAATTCGAGACACAAAATCAGATAGCAATAAACAAAGCAAAAAGAGTCGCGGAACAGGTACTAAGAACGTTCAAAAAGAGGGACAAAACAGTAATGATTCCCCTGCTGAGAACACTGATTATATCAAAACTTGAATACTGCTCAGTTTTGACGTCCCCATATAAAAAGGAAGAAATTAATAAACTTGTTGAAACGCAGAGACATTTCACAGCCAAGATTGATGGCAGCAAAGAACTCAACTACTGGGAAAGACTACGTAAACTAAATCTGTACTCCCTGGAAAGAAGAGAGAGGTATACCACAATCTACATACGGAAAATTATCGAAAAACTGGTACCAAACCTCAAACTAAACCCAATTACCACCTAAACAACGCTGGAAAATAGGAAAGGCAGAATGTGTAGTGTTCCCAAATTAAAGGCCCGACAAGGGACTACCTCAACACTGAAGGAAAATAGCTTGGTTGTCAGGGGCCCAAGAATTTTCAACCAGCTTCAAAAGGACCTCAGAAGCGTTACAGGGGTCAAAGTTGAAGTCTTCAAGAGAATACTAGATGCCTGGCTCAGGATGGTACCAGATGAGCCGGATGTACGTGGTTATGTACAGTGGAGAGCGCAAGAGAGCAACGCGCTCCTCCACCAAACCAGACTTAGAGGCGGGGCCACCAACTTGACTTTCGTGTGAAGAAAGACCGACGCACGGAACCCTAACGAGGTTAACGAGGTATATACTGCAACGAGTATATATATATATATATATATATATATATATATATATATATATATATATATATATATATATATACACACACTGCAACGAGTATTGTTCACGGACTTTCTCCGCTTCTTCTCCACACTCTTTCCCGTCCATCGGATGTTCAAAGATTAAATCTTGATTCGTCCGTGAACAATACTCGTCCCCGTTGTACCATAGTCCAATTGACATGCTCACGAGCGAAAGCAAGACGAGCATTGCGGTGGTGTGGGAGCAATTCCGGGCCCATTGCTGGACGTCTAGCGTGTAAGTCACTTTCCATAAGTCTCCTTGTAACGGTTCGCTCCGATACTGACGTCTCGAGACCTTTCCAGCTCATTGCGGATGTTCGTGGCAGTCAAGCGACGATCTCGCAAAACACTCAAGACGATGAAACGATCGTCACGGGCAGATGTGCAGCGCGATCTTCCAGTTCCTGGTCTTCGGGTGTACTCTCCTGTCTCCATATAACGTTGGTAGAGACGTCGAACCGTTGTTCTTGGAATTCCTAGCGCATCGGCGACGTGACGCTGGCTCCGACCATCTTCAATTAGGGCGACTACTCTTGCGACGTTCACGGCACTCAAATCCATTGTAAATGTCTAATTCTGAAACCCAAAAGAATTAGAAGTCTATCTGTTACTAAACGCAAATGCCTACTCCCACTAGTGGAAGAAAAAAGTGTCACTAGCAGTCTAAGAGCAACTGAATGTCAGACTGTCGAATTCTTAAAAGAAGTAAAAAATTCGTTCCAACTTGTGTGTGCGCAGCTGACGTTGTTTTGTCTCGTTATTTGGTTGCCTGATAGACTATATTTTCGAATTTTAAAACTTTTATAATAAGCTTGCCCACTTTTTTGCTTTTCGCGATATTCCAAGTGGGTTGATTTTTCTGCCGCTCAGTATATATATATATAATATATATAATATATATATATATATATATATTATATATATATATATATATATGGGAATGAACTCAGAATGGTTCCCTGAGTTTTTTATGATACACACAGACCGTGCATGGATCGGGCTTGCATCATGAAAAAGAAAAACTATGGTATTTGTCATTTACCATTACTTATTCGGACTATAGTGGATTTAATTATCCCAGAAGAGTTCCTTGTTCCATGCACGGTCTGTGTGTATCATAAAAAACTCAGGGAACCATTCTGAGTTCATTCCCATCATGAAACGGACATGTTATGTGCCTTGAAAAGTGGACTCTCAATTCTGCCAGTTGAGGTTTAAGTTTTGGTTTTGGCTAAAAATATAATAGTTACCCCTTTTTCTTTGATTTATTCAATCCGACGTGAATGCATCGAGTCTTTTACTTATATTGAGGTTCTAAATGTAGTGGGGCTAGGCTGCTTTAAACCCTAGATCCATGTCCCAAAGCTGGATCCTGTCTGCTTTGCAGATAGCTGGTGAGGGAAGCTACATTTATGGGATCTCTTTGCGAGAGACCCGTTGCCCACGTCGGGCTTGCATCATGAAAAAGAAAAACTATGGTATTTGTCATTTACCATTACTTATTCGGACTATAGTGGATTTAATTATCCCAGAAGAGTTCCTTGTTCCATGCACGGTCTGTGCGTATCATATATATATATATATATATATATATATATATATATATATATATATATATATATATCAGTGGTGGGCACCGTTAACCAAAAAGTTAACTTCGATAACGATAATCCGTTAACCCCAATTTTTAACTCCGATAACGATAATCCGATAATTTTACTACAAAGTTAACGGAAGTTAACGATAATCCGTTAACGATAACTATTTCTTTACTAACATTTAAAAAAATCAAGGAAAAAAGCTTTAAAACCCAGAGAAAATGTTTATTTATGCAAAATCCGACAATAAATAGGTATTTAACTATTTTTACCAAGTTTTGCAACTTTTTTACTTAACTTTTTTTTTTATTTTTAATAAAAAATGTACTGATTACATGTTTTGAAACCCTTGTAACCACTAACCATTAACTAAATTTTAATTTACCAGAGAATTATTATGGCGGGAACTGAAAGGTAAAATTAAATTTTAGGCACATTTATTAAAGACTATGACACAATGTGCTGGTTGCCCTTCAGAAAGACCAACTTCTCAAAGTTAGGCCCAACTGCCAGTCTTGACCTCTTGGGCCTCAGGATGTCCTTGCCGAGAGAGAAGAGCCGTTCCACTGCGGCAGAGGACGGAATTGGCAGACTGAAGTTATGGCGGTTTGAATTCATTCGCGGAGCGGTGATCTTCCGTGAATGACTCCTCGCAGTTAACGTGTTAACGGACTTTAACAGACTAAATATCGAGTTATCGGAAGTTAACTGGTCCGATAACGATAAATGGAAATTAACTTCCGTTAATAGTCCGTTAAAAAAAGTTAACTTCGTTAATTAACTGTTATCGGATTAACGCTTTAGTGCCCAACACTGATATATATATATATATATATATATATATATATATATATATATATATATATATATATACACACCCCTTTCAAATGTTCCGTGCGATAATTCCTCATTTCACAAAAGTCAAGCTTGTCCCCCCCTCCTCTCGAGTTGGCCTGGTGAGGTAGTGAGTTGGTTTCTTGTACTCTCCACCTCATAGCCAGATACGCCAAGCTCATCGAGGACTGTTCTGAGCTACGCGTCTAATCTTCTTTTGAAGATCTTCACTGCAACACCACTCGTGTTCCTTAGTTCCTTGGCCAGCTGATTAAACAGTTTTGGTCCTCTCACAACAAAACTATTTTCTTTCAGGGTTAAGGATGTTCCCTGTCTAGCCTTTAATTTGGGAACACGACACAGTCTTCCTTTTCTACTTTCCACTGTTGTTTGGTGAGTAAAGGAGTTACAGGGTTCAGAGTAAGATTAGGGACTAGTTTCTCCATTATTTTCCAAGTGTAAATAATGCCTAATAATATATCTCTCTCCTCTTTTCCAGTGAATATAGGTTTAATTCGCGTAACCTTTCCCAGTAATTTAGTTCTTTGCACTCATTGAGCTTGGCTGTGAAGCTTCTCTGAATCCCTTCTGGTTGTCTAATGTCTTTTTTTGTATGGGCATGTTAGGACCAAGCAGTATTCCAATTTGGGTATGATCGGTGTTTTCAATAGAGGAATCATCAAATTCCTATCCCTTCGTTTAAAGGTTCTCAGTATCTGCCCAGTTAATCTCTCTGCTCGTTTACTGCTATCTTATTTTGTGTTTCAAATTTCGCATCATCAGTCATTACAACCCCTAAATCTTTTGCTTCAGAATTTCTCTGAATTTCCTGTCCATTTGGAGTATAATATTCCATTGATTTTAGGTCCTCTCTTTTTCCGTACCGTAACAGCTGAAATTTCTCAGTGTTAAACTTCATATTGTCTTCCGTCCACTTGTACTAGGGGCACTCAATATATTTTGCCCCCACCCTTTTTTCTAAGCTAAATAATAGGCCAAGGGGCTGAAAGGTCTTTTGGGCCATAAGTTTGAACTTTCTGCGCTTCTATGGAAAACTGATGTGTGGGTGGTTGGGAGGTAACGAAAATGGTTCACTGAGTAGGTAGGTAGTTAATCTAACAATTATTAAATTCCTTTTATGTCAATAACTGGGTGGATGAAACCAATTGGTTGCTCACCAGAGTTATTCTCCATACTAGTATTTATATACTGTGTGACAAGAGCGTGCTCGGTAATAGATATACATTACCGATCAACCAACCGAAAAAAAACCAAGAGGACGCTGGTGGAAAAAGCCCCGCGAAAAGGAGGACAAGGGAGAACGAAAACGAGGAACGGGGCGACAAGACGGAACGAGAGAAGGGAGAAGAACAAACAACGGAAAAAGATCCCACCAGCAAGTACGCTCTCAACAATTAAACAAAAGGGGAAAAGGGACTCTCTAATAACTAGCAGTAAGTGACTAATTGTGTTTTTAACCCAGTTAGAAGTGAACGCCGTAAATTAAGCTGGGTCAGACAAATTAGGCCTACATTGTGGCCTAAGACCTAGCATCAACTCATAGCTTAACAAAGGTGAAGGTAGATTACCCTAACCTAATTTGGTGAGGAATCCTACTGTGGACCTCAATTTATCTGCCCGCTCTGGACCATTTCCGGAATCTCTAGGCTGACCCCTACAAGGCTAGACTTAATCTACTCTATAGTTAGACTGGAGATATAAGGGGTGGGTTAATTGTGGACCAATTCATACAGAGCATTTTTCACAGCTTCACATAACCTGATTTTTCAAGTTTGAACCTCCCCTCCTTGTATAAAACCGCCTTTAAACGACCTTGTATAAAACCGATGGTTAACGCAGTTTCGAAAATGGCGTCTGACAGTAATGTGCGTCGTAAACAGAAAGCTGTTATTGAGTTCTTAACCGCAGAGAAGGAAACGGTTGGAAATATTCACAAACGTCTACGAAACATTTACGGCGGTGCTATTGTTGATCGAAGCACAGTTGAATGCTGGTTTAAATGTGTGAGATCATCGGAGAGAGGGAGAGCCAGCCTCGATGATGAGCCACGCAGCGGTCGCCCGGCATCGGCTGTGACATCTCACACTGTGTAACGTGCTAACAGCATCATTCGATCAAATCGGCGCGTCACAAACAAGGAGCTATCACTGGAGCTAGGAATTAGTGAAGGAAGTGTGAATACGATAATTCAGCAACTGGGATACTCAAAAGTGTGTTCACCGTTTGTTCCTCGCCAACTGACTGAAGATCACAAAGCCCAAAGAAAAGAAATTGCTTCCGAGTCGTTGGTTCGATACGAGACAGAAGGAGATGACTTCCTTTTACAAATTGTGACTGGGGATCAGACTTGGGTACACCACTTTGAACCTGAAAAAAAACGCAATCCATGGAGTGGTATCACGCAGACTCCACATGCAAGAAAAAGTTCAAAATGGCTCCCTTTGCTGGAAAGCTTATGGCCACCATCTTCTGGGACATGAAAGGGGTGATTGTGGTGGACATTATGAAGAAATGACAAACAATCAACTCAGGGGCATATATTGCTACCCTACAGAGACTCCAGAGACGTATAAAGCGAGTTCAACCGGAAAGAAAACTCGAAGATGTCTTTTTTTGCATGATAACGCAAGACCACACAACAATTTGCAAACAAGAGAGACTATCACAAAAATGCGCTTGACTGTGTTACTCCACTCTCCATACAGCCCGGATCTGGCACCTTCAGACTTCCATTTGTTTGGACCAATGAAGGATGCTATTCGTGGAAGAAAGTTTCAGAGTGACGATGAGGTCGTTGAAGAGGTTAAGAGGTGGCTCCAGCGAAACCCAGCGGACTTTTACCAGCAAGGAATAAAGGCCATTGTTTCGAGGTGGAGGAAAGCCGTAGAAAAGGATGGAGACTATGTGGAAAAATAAAAAATTGTAAAAAAGGTATGTAACTACTTGTGTACAAAATTTCTGGAACTTACAAGGAAACTTGGAAAGAAAAAAAAAAGGTGGGGCAAAATATATTGAGTGGCCCTCGTAGATTCTGTTCGTGTCTGTTTGTAGAGATCCTATGTCTTCTGGGTTTCTTATTTTTCTACCGATCTTTGTGTCATTGGCAAAGGATGTTACTGTGCTGTCTCTGGTAACGTCCTCATCTATGTCAGCATGATTATGAAAAGTAGTGGAGCTAATACTGTTCCTTGTGGTACTGAGCTGAGGACCTCTGATTTTGATGAAGATACTCCTTGTACTGTAACGACTTGCCGCTGCTCACTAAGGAAATTATATATCCATTTTCCTACTTTTCTTGTTATCTACAGATCTACAGACGTTCAGGCTAACAAAGACCCTAAGATCCACTCTAAGGTTCGCCCGAGAGAAAGAAGAGAGTAGGGGGTTTAAAGAAGAGAATAAAGGGTTAAGTAAGTAGCTAAACCTATCATTCGTGGGTTAACATTCATTCAGAAAAAGATAGAGAAAGACTCACCATCATCACCCGCCGGCCACTGCCGACAAGTCGGAAAAACAGTCGAAGAGAATAGGAAAGGAGTGAAAGATGAAAAAAGTAAAATAAGAACGCTTACAAACCATGCAAACATAGTCTTAACTCAAATACTGTCATACCATGCAAGTAAAGAGAGAATAAGAAAAGAAAAAAGTACGAAGAGTATAACAAAAAGTGGGTTAGTTTACGCTACGAGCTATATCTAAGTTCGTGTTAATCTAATTTTTTTTTAATATAATTTTGTTGCTGGCATATCACACGCTGGCATGTCACAAGCTGGTGTTAATCGTCAACAAACTCAAACCTCGACCATTACCCCCAGAGCTTCTGTTGCTAATTGTTTTATTATTTTAAACGCTGTTAATCTTTTTAAAATGCCTCTCTAAACGGTTTTTAAACGTATTAACGCTGGTAGAGTTCACGACGGACGCGGGAAGATTATTCCATTTATCAATTACTTTCAACGTAAAAAAGTTTTTAGCGATGTTAGTAATGAAACGTCTGCCACGTAATTTAAGTCCGTTATTACGAGTATTGCTATTATCGAAAATGAACAATTTGTCAAAATTTACGTTATCGATTTTATTAACGATTTTGAAAACTTCAATAAGCTCCCCCCTTAATCTCCTACTTTCGAGTGAATGCAAGTCTCACTCTTTAATCCTATTTTATGTAAGACTTGTTGCGTAGTAACGGAATTAGTTTCGTGGCGCGTCGCTGAACCTTTTCCAACCTATCAATATCCTCGCAAATACGGGCACCAAATCTGAACGGCATATTCTAAGCGAGGCCTGACTAGGGACTTGTAAAGGGGCAATATAATATTCTTCGATTCAAATTCGAAATTACGCGCTATGAAGCCTAACATCCTATTAGCTTTTGCGCAAGACTTCAGGCACTGGTTCCTAACTTTTAAATCCTTAGATACGCATACGCCTAAGTCTACTTCCTCGTCAACGCTCGCTAACTGTCTATCATCCATCTTGTACGTGTAATTGTTGTTACGACAATCTATCATATATGCAAAACTTTACATTTGTCTACGTTAAATTGCATCTGCCACTTATCCGTCCACTCCATAATCCTATTTACATCGTCTTGGAGCCTATTTTTATCGTCCACGTTAAGAACTTTATCGCCTATTTTAGTATCGTCCGCGAATTTTGACACGTTACTGGTCAAGCCTACATCTATGTCGTTAATGTAGATTACGGAGGCAATGGCCCTAACAATGAACCCTGAGGGATACCGCTACCTACATCCAACCACTCCGATTCCCTACCATTAACAACGACCCTCTGTTTCCTGGCACGAAGCCATTCCTCTAACCAGTTAGCTACCTGACCACGTATATACCGTGCGCTTTAACTTTCGCAATTAATCTTCTATGCAGAACTGTATCGAACGCTTTTTTAAAGTCTAAATAAATAACGTGAGCCGCTCTATGCCTATCGTATTCGCGCACTATTTCGTTATAAAACTCTAACAAATTAGTTAAACAAGATTTATGGCGTCGAAACGCATACTGACTACTATTAATCAAATCGCGATATCGCGGGACGATACGATCCCTAACTAGGATTCCAAAAGTTTACCGACAATTGACATTAAGCTGATAGGCCTACAATTGCTAGCTACTGTGCGGTCGCTTTCTTGAAAATGGGCGTAACGTTAGCTAATTTGAAGTCTTCAGGAATAATCCCCACTTCCAGTGACTTATTAAAAATTTTTGTTAAGGCCTACGATAACGTCTTTCAAATATATGTTATTCCCATATATTTCAGTTTATGTATTATGATTCCATGGTCACACTTTCGAACGCTTTGGCAAAGTCTGACGTGTATATTACATCATAGTTTTCATTACTTTCCATTGCATCAATAATGTTGTAATGTTCCATTAGTTGTGATAGGCATGATCTGCCTGACCAAAACCCATGTTGGTTATCATTGAATTTTTTCTGAGTTTCCAAAAAGTCATAGATTTTCTGTCTAACTATTCTTTCAAATATTTTCGTGAGATGAGTTGTAAGCGACGCTGGCCTATAGTTTTTGGCCTCGGATCGCTCTCCTTTATATATTGGGACTATGTTCGCACTCATCAGGATGCCCGGCGAAAAAAAAAGAAAAAAAAAGGGGAAATATATATATATATATGATACACACAGACAATGCATGGAACAAGGAACTCTTCTGGGATAATTAAATCCACTATAGTCCGAATAAGTAATGGTAAATGACAAATACCATAGTTTTTCTTTCTTTTTCTTTTTCTAAATGTAGCATGGCTAGGTGCTTTAAACCCTAGATCCATGTCCCAAAGCTGGATCCTGTCTGCTTTGCAGATAGCTGGTGAGGGAAGCTATATTTATGGGACCTCTTTGCGAGTGACCCGTTGCCCACGTCGGGCTAGCATCATGAAAAAGAAAAACTATGGTATTTGTCATTTACCATTACTTATTGGACTATAGTGGATTTAATTATCCCAGAAGAGTTCCTTGTTCCATGCACTGTCTGTGTGTATCATAAAAAACTCAGGGGACCATTCTGAGTTCATTCCCATATATATATATATATATATATATATATATATATATATATATATATGCGCCTCGGCGGTGTAGTGGTTAGCGTCGCTGACTACGAATCCATCGGCCCCAGGTTCGAGATACGGTGATGGCAGCCGGCGCCCAGCAAAACCCAGCTGTTCATCCTTCCACACAATAAAGAAAGTGGTTGGTAGATAAATGGGTACCCTGGGTGGCCTAGTGGTTAAGATGCTGGGCTGCTTGTGGGGCGTGGTTCGGATTCCACGTCAAACTGTAGGTTTAAGGTGGAGTGAAAAGCGTCACCTTCGTCAGAATGAATAATTCGGGCGGAAGCTAACCAAAAGTTATATAGTATATCTTACCAATCCTGATGGAACTAATTTATTTCATACATCTCAGATTCGCTGTAATGAAGGTCTACAGTAGGGACTAAAAAAAGGGTGTTATCTACAAAATCTTGGCCTATAACTCATTAAAATGTTTATCACGTATTACTCTCCGTTTCATGTTACGGCTAAATTTTAGGTCCACACTTGTTAGATGCCCAGATGGTAGATATTAAAGAGATCTTTATTTTTAGGAAAATTATAAAACACTTGTCCTGTTTCTGGAAGTTATTACATTGTTATAGAGTAACGCAGCACACTTCAAAGGCATTTTGCATTTACTTACAATGAACAAATTATAATTAACTTTAAATCCTTTGATGAATGTTATTCCATTAGTTTTTAATTTACAGGTGAGTCATTCCGCTATCAGCTTCCAGCATCTATGATTGGCTGCAGAAATAGTCCCCATCCGAGTTGCATGATTATATTAAAATTTCTAAGAATATTAATTAACTAAGAAATTATAAATTAAATACATACGATAATTTTATAAAAATAAGTTATATGTTGAAATTACGTTATAAAAATTGCCTGATTCGCCCTCATTTTAAAAACGTATATACCTATTTGGCTACTCACTGGAGAATACAAGCGCAGGTATTTTTATGAGAATAATCCCCGAGACTATATATATCGACTATGTATATATGGACTATGTTTTCGTTGAGTCACTGGTGTATAAGTCATCTACCCTTCAGTATCTTTGGTTCAGCATCTGAAATTTTACTTGGCTGTATTAATTATTTGATGGGAGAAAGTGCATTACTTAACCAAGTGGTTGTCAACCTTTTTGCTACCACGAAACACTTTTCTCAAAATGAGTTCACAGCGAAATCCTAACGTAATATAACAATTATTAAATGTTCTAAAAAATTATTATATAGGTATTAAGTGGCTACCGAAATAATTTTTGTTGACTTACTTCGAGTCAATGAGATTGTTGGCTTGCTTCTTGTCAAGGAGCTTCTTAAAGTCAGGTTCTGTTAGACAACTGCAGTCTCCTCCGGTTCTGTATCAAGCCTACTTTGGTCATTCTTTTAGTTAAAGCGTACTTAAAAAATATCCTGCTTCGAATAAATATATAGTTCCAAAGGGAAGTAGCGTTACACAGCACGTTTTGAAATTTCAGGAAATTCTTTCTTCGGGTGTGCCCAGAAGTTGATAAATGGAGTGTTGCTGAAAGTGTCTTTTAACACCATTTCTGTATTATGTCTGTTAACTGTTCACTTTCTTTCACGCTTAGACTGATGTGGTACAGATGCGGTGAATGGATTTCACATCCAGCTGCCGTTTTCTTCATCAGGTGGGAAACATTGCCTGATGATTTGCTGTAAGTCTCGTAAATGTTGAATAATTTCTGACCGTACGCTGACTGATCTCGCTCTCCAGTTCCATCAAAAGTCATCTAGGGTGGGAAAACAATTGGTGATATTTTTCTTTACGGACTGTATGTTTCCCAAAATTCCATTTTCCATAATGTAGAGTCAATGTTCCCACGAGCAGATAAAATTGTGGTCGTGCCTCAAAGCGATAAATTAAGTTCATTGAACTTGGTAAAAATATCTGCCAGATAGGCCAATCGTTGAAGTCACAGGATCCGATAAACGTGATGAAAGATTGAAGTGGTGATCGGTCAAAAATACCAACAATTCTGGCCACAGAGTGAACACGAACCAAAACTTTACCCCGAGATAACCATCGTACTTCAGTATGCATAAGTAAAGTCGTGTAGCTGTTATCCATTTCTTCACACAGAGCACTAAAGATTCTTGAATTTAATGACTTTGCTTTAATAAAGTTAACATTTTGAACAGCCCCATGAAGCACGGTTTTGAGTGTTTCAGGAATCTTGTTCACAGCGAACGTTTGCCGATGAATGATGCAGTGGCTACTCCCACACTTTGGTGCGACCACCTTCACGGGCGCAATAAAACCACGGTGTTTGTTGGTCATTGATTGCGCACCATCTGTACACACATCAACACTGTTCTCACGAGAGCCCTTTTGCCGTAAAGTAGAAGTCAACGAAATTAAAAATTTCTTCACCTGCAGTATGTGTTTTCAAAGGTTTGCAAAACAACATTTCCTCTTCAGCTGCATTGTTGTGTATACACCTTACGAACACAAACAAAGCAGCAAGACTGGCGACACCATTTGTCTCGTCAAGTTGCAAAGGAAAACAACTAGTGATGCACCGGAGCGAAATGACTGAAAGTTTCAGCCATTACGCGAAATGATTGGTCTAGGCCCAAGGGTATTACTCTTGTAAAAATGAAATGCCTGCGCTTAAAATCACCAGCGAGTAGCCAAATAGGTATATACATTTTTAAAATGAGGATGACAGGAATTTATTTTTATAAAATTACATATTTAATTTATAATTTCTTAATTAATTAATATTCTTAAAAATTGCAATATTATAATCCTGCAACTCGAACGGAGGATATTTTTGCAGCCAATCAAAGATGCTGGGTGTTAATGACGTAATGACTCGACTGTAAACAAAAAAAATAATGGCGTCTCATATTCAAAGCATTCACAGTTAAAGTTGTATATTGTAAATAAATGCAAAATGCCTTTAAAGTGTGCCGCGGTACTCGGTAACAATGTAGAAACTTCCATTTGAGTAATGCTATCAGCAATGACGTAAAAAGAGAATGGGGGACGAGTGACTCTGCTTTGTGGGATCAGAGTCAATAAGGGCCAACAGCTGTTCGTTGACTCAGTCAGATTCCCGCATTGGTTGAAAATGCTGGAACGCAGGGCTGCCACAAGATTTTAGGTGAAGGTAACAAAATTAACAAACAAAAGGTAACAAATCAGTCAAAAAGGTAACAAAATATATTAAAAAAATTAAAATTGATTATAAAATAACAAAGTTCATTATATTTATTTGTGCTTCAATTATATTCGCATTAAAAAATGACCACAAAATAAGAGCAAGCGCGTTCACAAACACAATTTATGATAAATGTTGTTACAAGTTTGCAACTGGAACACTGACAGACTGCTGACTGACTCTGACTGAGACAGCGTGGGGGCAGAGTTGCCAGATACTTTTGAACAAAATTAGCGAGGAACGTATCGAAAAGTCGCAAAAAGTAGCCCAACCCCAATTTCATTATTTTATTATACTATAAAATTTACTTACGGTTTTTATTTAAAATTGTAGTGAATTCAATAGCTCGTCGTCTTCTTCTTCTCCTTCATCATGGCTTGTAAAGGTCTTTTCTGACTTTTCGTAAATGCCAGAATTATATTTAAGCATAGGTGGTGAAGGTTCAAAATTAACACAACAAATGCTTTTTTCTTCAAGCATCATTTTTATACGAAGTACAGAAGCTAAAAGTTCTAAACCCATCCGATTCCTAAGTTTGTTTTTTGTTGATGTAACTCTTGAAAATACTCGTTCCACAGTTGCATTGCTTATTGGCAAGCTGTATAGCTTTAATGCGAATACAGAAATGTCTTTTAAAACAGGCTCTCCTGCAGCATCTTTAATGTTAAAAGCCTGGCTCCAAAATAATGCCCCATCATTTGGAATGCCGGAAGGAAAAACATCCTTCCAATCAATGTGAAGTAGCTTCCTCCATTGACTTTCTAGAGCATTTAATTTTGATTGGTCAGCTAAATCCAAAGGAAGATCGGAAAAGGGAGGACGAGTGTGACTGAGGCATTTACTTGGTGAAATGTTTTCGATTCGTTTTAATATTGCATAATTTGTGGGGATACGTTTGAGAAGTTCCTTACAGGCACATTTCAAAAATTCGTGACATCTTTTAAAGATGACTTTTTGAGATTCTGCTGCGATTTCTTTACATTTATATTTATTTGCCAGCTGAGTTAAAAAGACATGACCAAAGTCAACTTTTTCAATCGGTAGGAAAATAGATGTATATGTCATGTCAACTGCAATATTAACATTTTGTGGATAAATAATTCTTCTTAGCATGGAAAGTGTGAAATCTTGAAGTTCCTTGAGCAACTTACTGTGATCAGCGTGTTCACTTTGAAAAAGTAAATTGATTCTTTCAAAATCTGATAAAATGGGCATTACAAATGTAAAATATAGCTCATTTACTGGATCTGAATACATTTTGTGAAGCTCTCTCGCAACATATTTATCACATGTTGATGAAGCAAGCTGAAAATGGAGTTTTAAAGATTCCCATTGATTAAGAATCCTCTTAATGCAGTTGCTTCTAGCAAGCCATCGGGTTGATGAGAGTGGTATCAACTGTAGTGGATCCTTTCCGTCATTTATGGTCTTGTATATATCCATATACGATTCTTTTCTTAGTGCTGAACGATGAAACCAATTATAAGTTTCTCGAGTCATGTAGTCTAGATTTGATGGTAACTCTTCGTAGGCATGCGAACAAACCAAATGTAGTGAATGGCAGATACATTTAACCAATATCAAGTTAGGTATATCTTCTTTCATTAAAGTAAAAAGCGAACGATTTATGCCGCAAAGATTGGAAGCTCCGTCAGTCCCAATTGCAAAGCAGTTTCCTAAATTAACACCAATTTTATTGAAAAACTCTTTTATATGCTGGTACAATGCATCAGCAGTTGTTTCTACGACATGAATAAGGCCTAAAAATTGTGAAGAGATTTTCCTTTCTTTTTCATTGTAATAACGAACACATAAGCATAAATGCTTAGCGCATAAAATGTCTGTTGATTCGTCCAATATTAAAGAAAATGAGCACCGGTTAATTTCAGTTACTTGTTCTTTTAGTAATTCAGGAGAAATTACATTTTTTATTAATGCTGTGCATTTTGTTATATGCAAACGTAAAGTATCGTGCTTTGAACCTGATGGCACATCACTTTTAAATAATTCACTTAAATGATCTATGGACCTTATAGCGGAATGGCAAGCAACAAATACTGCAAGTTTCAGTTCTAATCTACTTATATTGTTCACTCGTTCAAACGCATGCTTTATGGTGTTTTGGGGCGGGATAAGTTTGCAATTTTCCTTATGTTTTAAAGATTCACAATGCTTTCCTAAGTCTGTTTTATGTGCTCTCAATTCAGTTTTACATAACTTGCAGTAAGCCTTTGTCCCATCTGTCTTTACTTCCTCAAGCCAGTTTTGAAATGAAGGGATTTTAAGCCAACTATTTTGAAAAGTTTTGTTATACTTTTTCCACTTAGACATCATGGGCATGCATGACAAAATAAATATAAAAAACTTATAATTTGCTTGAAACTTATACAATCCGCATAAACACAGAGCAAAAAAAAAAAATCGATTACTGACACATCACTCTCACACGCGACAAACGGCGACATTAAAGCCTAAACGAAATCCGAAAATACGTTATTAATGTTAATCCATTTATTCCCTTGTTATACATATTAAAACGTGTTTACGCATGGCGGCGATGACGGCGCCATGGTGGCGGGCCCGCGGAACACGTTCAGAAACGTTTTCAAACGTTATATTGCATCATGGTTAGCGTCAGTTACGTTATTAATTATTATTCTATGAATATTTACGGGAAAAATATCGCATAAATAATTCATTTAAACATTGTATCACTTAATTATGCAATATTTTTCCTGTAATCCAAATACGAATTCAAAGAAAGATTTTACTTACATAAGGTCCAAAATCGAAAGAAAATTAAGTCGGAGATCAGTTATTTTGAACTCTATGTCCTAATGCATAAGATTTAATATTAAATTCAGGTGAAAATAGAATGTTTTCTACATTATATTAGTGGTCTATTATTCATAATTTCGGGGTTTTGCATTGTCGCTTCAAAAAATTACACATTAAGAAAGAAAGGGTTCATCGTATAACAAATATTTGTACACTTACATAAAATTTCTGAAAATAGCCCAATGTCGCGAAGTTGTGGGGGGAAGTAGCACAAAATTCGCAAAATCGCAAAATCATAAATGTTGATAGCACAGGTCCTCAGAAGTAGCCCCATTTGCGAAAAGTCGCCCAATCTGGCAACCCTGCGTGGGGGAGTCACTGAGTCAGTAAGCCGAGAACCGAAAACGTTTTCAAACGTACAGTCGTGACTCGTGAGATTTATACGCGAACGAACGACGTACGGAATATATAATCAGAAATATACAGTATATGCCATCTAAATTATTTAGCACTTTTTCCATCTGTAATTTAATGGTTTTAAATATGCTAATTTCTTTATAAAACTAATAATTTTAAATATTTTTAGGTAAACCGATAAAGCATATAAAAAACTCTAAAACGTAACATTTTTTGAACGTCGTACCAAAAGTATGAAAAAGATAGAAAGTAACACATTTGTTACGAACGTAACAAATGTGGCAGCCCTGGCTGGAAGCCCATCACTGCATATATACTCACACTGTGATAGTGTTACTTTGGAAGTTTGGTAGTAGTTAATAGTTGGGTAATTATTCGTTTTAGTGCTTTTCCTCCTTTCTGAAACAAAACATTTTCCTGGTGTTTTGTGGTGTGATTTGTTCAAATCTGAACTTCGTTTCTTTGGGAAATGAGCCGTTTTTGAGAAATTTTAAAATTGAAAATTTCTCAAAAACGGCTCATTTCCTAAAGAAACGAAGTTCAGATTTGAGCAAATCACACCAAAAAACCAGAAAAATGTGTTTTGGTTCAGACCTAACCTAACCTAAACAGACCTAACCTAACCTAAACTGATTGGGTTTTGTTGCCAGACCGTAATATCCAGCTTTTCACGTCTTTCCAACAACGCTCAATATTTTGAATGTGAACGGTGTCTTCCACGAACCGCTGTGAATGGTTGACTGTCCGGTGAATGTAGCCTAGATTTCCAAGTTGAGAATACGCACGCCACTCGTCGGAATAGATTGTAGTCCCAGGCCTAATATGTTGCTGGATCAGGCGAACAAGAGTTGTTGCGTCTCTCTGAGGAACCGCAAACAACAGTAGTTTTTTGGAACTGCGTTCCAAGGTACCAAAAACCCAGGCAATCACAACCTCCGCAAACCAAAATGAAAACCAGACTGAAAAAGCATTCTTAAATGAGTATGCATTATGAGAGATTCAAAATGTACGTCTCTGATTGGTCGGATAAGGTCACGTGAAACAAAAACGATTTTTAATTGGTTGTGTTGACCTATGTTTCCTAATTTTGCCACGAGATGTCTCCCCATAAAACTGGAGAGGGCGACGTTCGTTAAAATTTTAACAGCGTTAAAAGCTAAATACTCAGTCAATGGCCTATAATGGCTGCTTTTTACGTCTAAATTTTTGTAATTTTTTTTTTTTCCATAAAAAATAATTATTACATTTCCTTGATTTTTATCAGTTTCCCTGAGGTTTCAAGGTGTCCTGAATATGAATTTATATGTTAAATTGTCATAGAATGTTTCCTTCTATCAAAAATGAACAAAGCATTAAAACGAATATTAACCATTTTTTTTATAATGGAAGGAAAATAAAGTACCATAACCAAAACCAAACCAACATTATATAAAAAAATTAGTGTTGGGAGGATAATGTAAAAGAACCAAATGCATATTTTTCTGGTGTTTTTTGTTTAAATTTAGGGTTATTATTCGTTTTAATACTCTCTTCATTTTAGATAGAAGGAGACATTCTATGACAATTTAACATATAAATTCGTATTCAGGACACCTTGAAACCTCAGGTTGCTATTTAAGGTAAGAAATTGCGAAAAAATGCATGTTAGGTTAGGTTAGGTGAGGTGAAGTTAAATAAAACACATTTTTCTGGTATTTTTTGGTATTTTTTTGTTTAAATTTAGCCTTCATTTCTTTGGAATATAAGCATTTTTGAGAAATTTTAAAATTGAAAATTTCTCAAAAATGGCTCATTTTCCAAAGAATCAAGTTCAGATTTGAACAAATCATACCAAAAAATACCAGAAAAATGTGTTTTGTTCCAGAAAGGAGAGGGAGCACTAAAACAAATAATTACCAAGAATTGTTTTATAAGTCACAATTGAATAATGTAGCAATCATAAAAATTTCAATTATTTTAAAATAAACATCTCGGAACAAAAACCCCAAAACTCACTGAAAATTCCAGTTGGTTTTGGGTTTGGTTTGGGATTTTAGATGCCAACCCTGGTCGGCATGTCTCTTGTATGACTGCTCATTTATATAAAGTTGGCTTTCTCATTCCCCTCTGGATTACTACATTATTTTTGTCGTGATGTTTTTTAAATTTTTTTTTTTACAAGTTTTTACCATTTATACTTGCTGTTATATATTATTTTACATGCACTATTATTTTCATAATTTATTGTACAATGACTTAAAACAGTGGTTATGAACCTCCTCCTTCCGTACCCCTTGAACTCTTTCAAGGGATTTTCTGGATTTTTGAGAGGCATAGAGGATTTTTATTTTCTTTAATGACTATGTGACTTGTGGGCATTTGTTAATTGTATATAAAATCAGGTTTGGTGAGGTTTTTTTTTAACAATCAGATTTATTTGATTTTTTTCTCCATGTTCAAGATACACTGAAATAATAAGTAAAAAAGAACCTTTTCATTCCTATAAGTTCCTGTAGCACTAATAACATGAAGTAATTGAAGCAAACTATTGTATTAGCTATTTAAAAAGCTAAGTCATCTTCAAGGTTAGATAAGAAATTGCACCTTTGCAATATGCAAAAGGTGCCAGTTTGTGAATATGTCTAAGATTTATTCTAGGCCTATAGTGCAATAGCTGTTGCAGTGAGCACTGTGTGAGTACAAGGAAACCAAGGGCAACACTTGGGTTAGGCTAACAGTTAAAAGAGGATTCTTACTACATTACGATAATAATTTATATATATGGAATGATAAAGATGTTAGTTATAGCTACCTCTTCATTTTTCTTTTCTCATATTTATAATATAGATCCAATTTCTAATTAGGATAAAATGGCAATATCTTAAAAAAAATGTGTTTTTGCTATACATTTAATAAGCTACACTACACTGTATAAAATCAATTTATTTAATTTGAGCTGCAAAAGCTGCAAAATTAGTATTCCTTTTCAAAACTTTCAATCAGCATTAGGGCTCAAGAGCTATATTGTACTTTTCATTTGTAATTTAGAAATACTGTGTGTGTGTGTGTATATATATATATATATATATATATAATATATATATATAATATATATATACACAGGGCGTCCCAAAAAAATGTATACACACTTTAACAGCTGATAGCTCAATTGATGTTTCTTTCTTTCCAAGTTAAACCCATTAGAATTAATAATGGCAGTCAGACTAAGCTTTGAACAAAGGAAATTCATTCTAAAATGCTACTGGAAGTGTGAAAACGCAGTTGAAGTGCAAAGACAGTTTAGGAGAGAGTTTCAAACAGATCCACCAACGCGACTTACCATCACTCGAATTAGAGATAAGTTTGAAGCCGATGGAACTGTTCAGAATGTCCACAAGAAGCGTTCCTGAAGACCACAGACATCGACAAGCCCCACAAAGCAAGAAAGAGTACTGGAAACATATCACCAAAGTCCAAGAAAATCTGTGCGGCAAGCGAGTCGTGAGGTAGGAATTTCAGAATCGTCTGTCCAACGCATTTTGAAGCGCTGTCAATGGAAAAGTTACATTCCAAGATTAGTCCATGCTATTAATGAAGATGATCCAGACCGAAGAGTGGAGTATTGCGAGTGGTACTTGGTACGATGTGGATGTGGATTGGACGAAGGGGTTTCGTAGAATACCCTCCGCGTTCACCAGACCTCACACCACTAGACTTTTTTTTATGGGGATACTTAAAAGACAAAGTCTATGCTATAAAACCTGCAACAGTTGCTGAATTGAGAGCAGCCATTGAACGAGAATGCACACAAATACCAAACAAAATGTTTCGTGATGTTTGCGATTCCATTGCTTCGCGTTATCAGCAGTGCCTGGACCAGAACGGACGTCAGTTTGAAAACAGGTGTTGACAAAACAATTAAATAATGTCTGTAGATTCTATTACATTTTGAAAATGAAATGTATTTTAATAAACTGCCTTTATAATTATTTAAAGTGTATGTACATTTTTTTGGGACGCCCTGTATATATATATATACACGGTGTATATATGTATATATATATATATATATTATCAGGTCATCCCATAAGTAATGTCATTTTTTATGATAGATTAAGTTTAAACTAGTCTTACTCAGTTTAAGCATAAATTTTCTGAAGGTTATATCTCAGAGGAGATCTATCGTGTTTTGCTACATACTTTATAGACCTTGACCAGTGAAGATGTGTGTTTTGCTTTATGTGAACCCCTCATAAACATGGTGGTATCAGAAGAGCATATTAGGCATATAATGCTTTAAGAGTTCAAAAAAGGGAATAGTGCTACTGAAGCAACGTGAAACATTCAGGATGTTTATGGCAACGATATTCTGCGTGTGAGGAAATGTCAAAGATGGTTTCAAAAGTTTAGGAATGGTGACTGCTGTTTGACAGATGCAGCACGCTCTGGATGCCCTGCTGAGTTTGATGATGACCTGCTGTTAGCCACACTTGAAGAAGACTGTTCAACAACTGTCGAAGAATTGGCCCAGAAACTCAATTCATCCCTGTCCACCATCCATCAACATCTGCAACAACTCGGGGAAAGTGCCTAAGTTAGGAAAATGGGTGCCACATGAATTGTCAGTCGACCATCTGAGGGTGTGGGTAAACATTAGCAGAGCTCTTCATTCCCGTGAACTCCAAGATCCATTTTTGCACCGTTTAGTGACTGGTGATGAAAAGTGGATACTGTACCAGAATGTTAACCGCCGTTAACAGTGGGTTTGTGCTGGAGAACCAGTGACACCACAGCCAAAACCAAATCTTCACCCTCGGAAGGTGTTGCTTAGTGTTTGGTGGGATAAAGGTGGTGTAATACACTTTGAAACCTTACCACACAACCAAACAATCACCGCTCAAGTCTACTGTCAACAACTGATCGATTGAACACTGCACTAAAAGAAGAGACCTTTGGTTAATCGGAAAGGAATTGTGTTCCACCATGACAACACACATCCTCATACTGCTCGGATCACTTCTGCCAAAATTGAGGAGCTTGGGTGGGAAAAACTTCCATATTCTCCAGACCTTGCGCCTTCAAATTATCATCTCTTCAGGAGTCTGCAAAACTATCTTGATGAGAAATGGTATACTTCTTTAGATGACCTGCACACCAGTCTTTGTATGTTTTTTGCCTCGAAACTGCCTGAATTTTATAAACATGGCATTGAAAAGCTTGTAGGACGTTGGCAGAGTGTCATTGATTCCGATGGAAAATATATACTAGATTAAAAAGTTTCAGTTGAGTTTTTTTTGTCCTTCAAATTCCGATCTAAAAACAACTTTACTTATGGGATGACCTGATAGACATATATATATATTTTTAAATTTTAACTCCATAATTCTTTGCTTTGGGTCAGCAAATTAAACTATCATGACCAGATGACCTTAAATGTTTTCTAGAAATCAAATATTTGTCTTTTATCAAATCAATGGAATAAAAATTGAAATTAATTATTAATGTTGTATAGAGTCATTATTATGATTTTAATTAATGTTTAAAAAAAAAGGTTAACAGAGATACCCTAATTTGTCACTATAATCAATAGAGCTAATAAGTAAATTCAGAAACCTTGTTTTATTGAAAAATAAAAAGCAAAGTTCAATACCATTCTTTATGTATTAGCTGTGGTATACTATAGTGATTAATTAGTAGTTTTCACATTTTATCATTTTTTAAAATTTTTTATTCATATAGCTACTGATTTAAATCAGTGATTAAAAAAAAAGTAATTTGAATTAAATCAGTGATTTAAATCAACTAACCCTGTATAAAATTAAAAGGGTTATATTTTCAGGACCCCTTCATGTACCCTCTGTTCAGAGCCACTGACTTAAAAGCTTTTATTCAGGTAAAAATTACTTTGTACATAATTTTTTTAAACTTTTATCTGCCTAACCCCATTTATATTATAGGGAGATAGTTCCAACCTGCATGATTTAACACAGCATGAACTTTTTCAGGAATGGAACCCTTGTGCAGGTTGGGGGATCACTGTACAATAAATGTATATAAATAATGCATGTAAAATAATATACAACAAGTATAATTAGTAAAAACTTGTAAAAAACAAATTTCAAAAACATCACCATAAAAAATATAATAATCCAGAGAAGCACAGGAAAGATGACTCGATATAAACTAGCCAGTTGTACAAGGGACATGCTACTGGGCATGTTGCTGCAAATGCTAAATTATCATATATACATGCACAGACCTGCCAACCCTCCTATTTTAGCTAGGAATTTTCCATTTTTTTACCCGATTCAAAATTTCCAGTGGGAGTAAAAAAAATTCTGCTTTTTCTTTGTGCACATTTTATTTGCACAGAAAGGAATGATGAATTCTCTAGATTTATTATTGATCCTGGAGTTTTAAAACATGGCAACACCACCATCTGCTAAAAGACAATTTAAGAAAGCTACGTACAACTCAGAAACAGGACACGAAATTCAATGATGCTCACTGAAGGGTTTCCTTTCATGAAGAAATCCAATAGTGGAGCCATGTTTGCATGGTGCTCCATTTGCCACTGCAATTTAAATGTTTCAGCCAGTGGGAGAAATGACATTGTTAATCACATAGGTTGTCCAAAACATGAGAACAATGCATCAACAGCAGAACAGTCAGGAAGCCTGAAAAACTTTTTTGCAAAAGCAGTAGAATCCAAAGATCAACAACTTAAGCAAGATGTTACCAATGCTGAATTGCTCTTCAACCAGTTTTTGATAGAGCACAACCTTCCATTAGCCACTGCTGATCATACTGGAGAGTTATTTCGGAAAATGTTTCCTGATTTGACAATTGCTCAGAAGTACGCAACAACAAAGAAAAACAATGGAAAGCAAATATTGGATTCTGTCACAATTAGCACCAGCAAAAGGATTATTATTAGAAGGGTGAATTAAGCATTTAAAAGTTAGTTTTTAGCTTGCACAGAAATTCCAGCTTTTTTGAAGCCTTATTCCAGATTTTTCCTGAAATAGGGTTGGCAGTGTTACATTAATTACAATAATGTTATTATGTATGTAATATATTTTACATTAATATTAGAGTTTATAATTGATACATAATTTACTTCAAAGGAGACTTATACAGGTGGCAGTGGTGTAATGTATGTTGCACGTGGGCATGTATAGTATTGTAAGTGCATGTGCACTAAGAGCCTTTGTTCTGGACTTAAATTGCTTGTGAAAAAGTGTTGTCATATTTTAGTATTTACCACAATTTTAAAAAATTTGTGCTGATCTATCTTTGAATCTTAGCTACTGCAGATTGAAGAAAGGGTAGTGAAATGTCCTCATCCTATCCCTGAATTTGTGCACATTGGACCTTGTGTAGGTTGGGGGATCACTGTATAGTCTGTATTAATGATGCAGTATTCAATGACACTAGAACAGAGTAAGGGTTAAATAATTATACAATGTATATTTGTTATGTTATAATGTTTCAGACCAACAAAGACCCTAGGATCCACTCATGGCTGGTCTACCTAACTGTGTTCATAATTGTGTATGTCCTCCGTGGTGGCGGAGGGGACCTACAATTTTACGTGGGTTCCGAACCACAAGAACATATATATATTAACGATTTAGATGTCGGCCTAGTCAGTACAGTTTCAAAGTTTGCGCCTGATACGAAGGTGGGTGGTAGGGCGATTAATGACAAAGATAGAGGTAAAATTCAGGAAGATCTGAATAAAATTATTGATTGGTCAGTCACATGGCAAATGAGATTTAACGTTGATAAGTGCAAATTTTGCATACCGGTATAGGTTCGCATAATGGTAATTTTGCGTATAGGGTAATTCTACGAGAAATAGACAAATGAAGTACACGGTAACCTCTTCAAAATTCATGAAACTTGGTGTGAGGGTTGGTTTAGGTCCAAATTACAAATTTCTGAATTTTTTTGAAAATTGGTCAAGTTGGTCAAATTTTATGGCTTGACCAAATTTTGGTCAAATGAAAAAACCAATAATTTTCAAATGTAAATATCAAGGCTCCTAATTGTGGTAGTGTAGTAAGTCTTAAATGATAAAATATGTAAAATGAACTGTAGTTTCTAAATATGTATCTTTTTTTAGGGTAACAAAAAAAAAAAAAAAATCCTTCAAATTTTAACAATTTTTTGCTTTCTTTCCAGATTTTCAGTATATACTTAATTTTCTAGTATACATAAAATTACCTAACCCTTAAAATGCCTGAAAACACAAAATTTTGTTGCGATCCTATGAAAAAACACTCAAGAAGAATTTTCTATAACATCAAAAAAGTAAACTCTGCCATGGCAGCTGCAAGCTATGGAATTTTGGAAGAAAATCAATTACTATGCAGCAATTGCTATGTCACAATTAAAAAGAAGCCAATTGTATTAGAACATGTTCAACGTTCATCCAGAGAGCCGGAACCTGCACCAATACCTGAGCCAGACATACTTAATGAATCTATGGAGCGAAGCAGTAGCGATTCCACGAGTCCACCACCATTGGAAGAATTTGTTGTTCAAGACAGGCAATTCAATAAAGATTTGCTCAGCGACAATATTTTACCTTTATTTGATGAAAGCCCTATTAAAACAGGTAATAAAACAATAGAGACTCCGTTCAGGACATTTGTTTCTTAATGCCAAATTCGTAGTTTTCTGTTTTTAAATATTAGCATCAGCACTTGAATACATATATACAAAATGTTTGATATTTGATTATTTCACGCAACCTAAATTTACGAATTTGTTTTACAGCTGGATTGAAGCTGGGACAAAAACAGATAAAGGCTTCTACGAAATTCAGATCGACAATGGAAAAGGTTAAACGAAGTTTTGAAGCTGCTTATGGGGCTCATATTGACTATTCTGAAGCTGGTCCGTCCAAAAAAGTTGTTTGGAAGATGATTTAGAGAGGCAAGACTACTTTTTGGACCTAGTTATTGAAATTTGACATTTTAAATTAAATTTAATACAGTCATCGAAGTATATACTAAATTAAGTTTTATCTGTTTACATTTTTATAATCGGACAATATAATACATATACATATATTTTATGAAAAGTTTAATTAAAAATATACTAATTAAACTTAATGTCAAATACACTTTATTTCAGGTATCAAAAGGTTATGGAAGAATTAAAGGAGAAATTTCAAGCAAGTAACGATCGCAATCTTAGGTTACAAATACTATCATTGTATCCCTATCCCATTGAAAAAACTGCTGACTTCTTTGGAGCAACAAAGTATATGGTGCGTAAGAGCCGCAATCTTCAAAAACAGTTTGGGATTCTTCCAAACATGACGAAAGGGAAGGTCATCACAGCTGAAATGAAAAAAAAAATAATTCGGGAGTTTTATGAAAATGATGAATATAGTCGGATGTGCCCGGGAATCAAAGATTATAAGTTTGCAGTAAATGAAGAGGGTGAAAAAATAAAAAAACAAAAAAGACTGGTATTGTGTAACTTGAAAGAGTTATATGCTGAATATGCAAAAAATGATGAAAATCCCAAAATAGGCTTTAGTACCTTTGCTCATCTTTGACCGTCGTGGTGCATGCTTGTGGGACAAAGCGGAACTCACAGTGTCTGCGTATGTACGCATCACCAAAATCCGAAACTACAAATATCAGCATTAGGCACTAAAGATTTAGATACAAAAAATTAGTCTTTATCCGTCTGCGGCATGGACAATGAAGATTGTATGATGCACCGATGCAAAAGATGCCCGCAAGAGGTCAGAATCAAAAGTTATTTGGAAAGTTTGGACTTCATGTCGATGGAAGAGATAAAATATAAACAATGGGTGTCCGTCAATCACTGTATGTTAAAAGATATCACCAAAACTCCAGAGGAATACGTGGAATCGCTCACCAAAAAAATTGCACAACTGACAAGACACCACTTCACAAATAAATGTCAGTCGAGTTACTTCAAAAATCTAAAAGAAACTCTGCCCAAAATGAAGGTGTTTTGGTGGGTGATTTCGTGGAAAACTTCTCATTCATCGTACAAGATTGTGCCCAGGGGTTTCATTGGGAGAACTCGCAATGTACAGTGCACCCATTCGTTTATTATTCCAAAAACAATGCAGGAAAACTAATTTGCAAAAGTTACTGCTTCGTTTCAAACTGTCGCAGGCATGATACAATTCTGGTTCATAGTTTTCTCAAAAAATTAACCCTGTGCATCAACAACAAAATTCAAAACTAACTAAAATTCATTATTTCACAGATGGATGTGCGGCTCAGTATAAGAATAAAACAAATTTTCTAAATTTATGCCATCATTTCGAAGACTTCAAAATTCATGCTGAGTGGAATTTTTTCGCGACATCCCACGGGAAGAATGCCTGCGACAGTATTGGTGGAATGGTAAAAAGAGCAGTTGCCAGAGAAAGCTTACGACAGCCTCTCGACCATCAAATCTTAACAGCTGAGGACTTCTACAATTTCTGCTCTTAAGAATTCCTAACCGCTATTGACTTTTTTTACGTCTCTGAGGCAGAAGTTGTAGATGTAGAGCTTTCTTTGCAAAAATGTCTGAGTGAACCTTACTTCTATCAAAGGTACTCAACAATTACATCACCGTCCCAATTTCCAAGAATTTGTTGAAGGTTTATCCACTCTCTCAGAGTGCACAGTCAGTCAAAATAAGAGAGCTCATTAGAGTTTCTGCTTCGGATCAAGAACATAATACTGTCTCTCAACGCGAAATTGAAACAGGCTCTTTTGTGGGTTGTATGTATGAAAATAAACTATGGTTCGGATTAGTCCAGTCCTTTGACTGTGAATATGATGATTTTCTGATAAAATTTCTCCATCCTTTGGGCATATGTCCCTCATACATTTTTCCTGTGGAAGATGATGTTTGTCACGTTCCAACAGAAAATATATTTGGGAGTATTGAAGCAAGTTTACGAGGAGGAACAAGAATACAATACATTTTTCCAAGAATTAAATAACTTTTCAAAGAAGATAAAATAAATTCTATCGTATGTATACTATTTAAAATTGTCTATATAATATTTCTAAAATTTTTATCTAAGATTTGTGTATCTACTTAATAGTTATAAAAATCTTTTCAAATTCTTTTTTCTTATTATTATATTATTAGTGTCTAAAATTTGGATTCACTGGATGAGAATACTGTCTCTTAATTCATTCTCAAAGACTTGTGTACGTGTAGTATTAGGAAGAGTATTTTATACTCTGATAAGCGCTTTATAAATTAAACATTCTTCTTTCTCTTCGCCCGTTCCCGCCTCTATGCGGGGTCGGCGTTTCTGACCAGCCTCCTCCACACAGCCCGGTCCTGGGCTTCTTCCTCCGACAAACCCTTCTCCCTCAAATCGGCCCTCACCTTCTCTATCCACCTTCGCTTCGGTCTGCCTTCTTATAAATTAAACATTATTATTGTCAATATATTCTGTCCCTAAATATAAGAGAGGTTATGTATGTACATTCTGCATATATTTTAAAAGATTTTTTCTCCTTTGGTTTATCTACATGTATTTTTTGTATGATTTGAAAATTGTCTTTTTTTGGACCAACAATTCTGTAATAAATCTTCGTCATCTGAAAAAAAATTTTATTACTTAATTTCAAACTCAGTTTTGAGCCTTATAATAAACTATAAGCTGACTTTTTTTACTTATTATGGTGTACATACATCAAATAAACATTTTTTATTCTTGGTCTTTTTTTCGAAAAATGATATCTTCACTGCCAAATTGCAAAAAAAAAAAAAATTGACATTTTTTCTAAAAAATCATAATTTTATTTTTGTTACCCTAAAAAAATGATACATATTTAGAAACAACAGTTAATTTTACATATTTTATCATTTAAGACTTATTACGCTACAACAATTAGCAGCTGAGATATTTACGTTTGAAAATTGTTGGTTTTTTCATTTGACCAAAATTTGGTCAAGCCATAAAATTTGACTAACTTGACCAATTTTCAAAAAAATTCAGATTTTTGTAATTTGGACCAAAACCAACCCTCACACCAAGTTTCATGAATTTTGGAGATGGTGGAGTGTACATTTGGCACTTTCATTTGTCTATTTGTCCTGGAATTACACTATAGTATGTCAGGGAAAGATTTAACAAGCGTAGAACAGGAAAAAGATTTAGGAGTTATAGTCACTGGTGATTTCAAAGTAGTGAAACAAAGTACAGCAGCAGTCAATGAGGCGAACAAAGTGAGGTTTTATAGCTCGAAATTTTGAGTACAAATCGCGCGATATTATAGTTCCACTTTATAAATCATTAGTTAGACCCCATTTGGAGTACGCGGTCCAATTTTGGAATCCACATATGTGCAAAGATATAGACAAAATCGAAAGAGTTCAAAGATGAGCAACTAAGATGATTCCGTCACTTAGGTCAAAGTCGTACGAGGATAGGCTTAAGGAGTTAAAATTGACAACACTCGAGACTAGGAGGTTAAGGGGTGATCTAATCCAGGTTTTCAAAATTATGAATGGGTTCAATAATGTAGATAGAGATAGCTTTTTCAAAATATCTCAATGTAATAGGACTAGAAATAACGGGTGTAAGTTGACAAGTAGAAAGTTCGAGACAGCAGTTGCGAAAAACTTTTTTACGCATAGAATAGTAAATAGCTGGAATAGTTTGCCGGTAGAAGTAATTAGTAGCACGTCTATAAACATGTTTAAAAATTGATTAGACGCATATGTTGATAGATTGGGTATAGTTTAAGATAGAAAATTAAGGCTTTGTGGTGATAGATCCCACATCTCAACACAAGTGTTGTGGGATATAGGGAGGCAGCATCTTGGGTTAGGGGATACTCTCTGTCCTTACACACCCCATTTAAAGAGATTCCTCTGCCGAGTGGTGCACCCCATAGTACTGTGAGGTATTGAAAAACTCATGATCTTCACTTGCCCCACAAACACCTTTAAATGGAGACCGAAAATGGGTGCACACACATTTCTACATTACTGTACAGTCTTTACAGCCACACCTACACTCTTCCTCGTAAGTGTATATATTGTAATGTATATGGTTGTAAATTTTGACTTGGTCCGCAATCGATATGGACCGTGACTTGATGGATACCGTAATGAAATTGACTGGATTCTTTGGATCTGATATATTTGCATGTCCGTTATAAATAGATATAGAGTGTAACATATTTGTGGATAATAGTCTATTATGACTTGATCCTCTGGATCCAGAGATTCTATCTTTAGTTTTAATTCGATAATTAATTAGTTTTAAATTGATAATTATGTAGTTTCGTAAAAATTGGTCATTGCCAATTTACTGGCAGTTTTTACATAAATTTCTTATGTTCTTGTGGTTCGGAACCCACGTAAAATTGTAGGTCCCCTCCGCCACCACAGAGGAAATACACGATTACGAACACAGTTAGGTAGACCAGCCATGAGTGGATCCTAGGGTCTTTGTTGGTCTGAAACATTATAACATAAGAAATTTATGTAAAAACTGCCTGTACATTTGCAACGACCAATTTTTACAAAACTAAATAATTATCAATTTAAAACTAATTAATTATCAATTTAAAACTAAAGATAGAATCTCTTGATTCAGGGGATCAAGTCATAATAGACTATTATCCACAAATATGTTACACTCTATATCTATTTATAACGGACATGCAAATATATCAGATCCAAAGAATCCAGTCAATTTCATTATGGTATCCATCAATACTAGTACCTTGCCAACCAAAAATAAGTCACAGTCCATATTGATTGCAGACCAAGTCAAAATTTACAACCATATACATTACAATATATATACTTAGGAGGAAAAGTGTAGGTGTGACTATAAAGACTGTACAATAATGTAGAAATGTGTGTGTGTGTGTGTGTGCACCCATTTTGGGTCTCCCATTTCAAGGTGTTTGGGGGGCAAGTGAAGATCATGAGTTTTTCAATACCTCACAGTACTATTGGGAGCACCGCTTGGCAGAGGAATCTCTTTAAATGGGGTGTGTAAGGACAGAGAGTATCCCCTAACCCAAGATGCTGCCTCCCTATATCCTACAACACTTGTGTTGAGATGTGGGATCTATCACCACAAAGCCTTAATTTTCTATCTTAAACTCTACCCAATCTATCAACATATGCGTCTAATCAATTTTTAAACATGTTTATAGATGTGCTACTAATTACTTCTACCGGCAAACTATTCCAGCTATTTACTATTCTGTGCGTAAAAAAGCTTTTTATTAGAGAACAGACAGGCAGGAGGGTGGTTTGGTCTTGATTGGGGAGTTCCAGGACAAGTGGACCAAAACATTTGAAAAATAACCCCATCAAACTTTAGATTTTGATGAAAATTGGTATTTGGGGTAGTTTTGACCATAAAACATGATTCTCCAAATATTAACACCATCTGATCCATAGGTCAAAAGTTATGGCCAAGAGTATTTTGAGGTCAGCTGTTGACCTGACCATGTTTTATCCACCATAGCTCTGCTCCTATTGGTCATAACCCTGTAAAAGTGTATATATTTAAAATCATAATGCATATTTCAATTATACCACTTTTATTGATGCAAGTCAAAAATTGAAAGTGTGGCCTTAATGTGACCTCAAATGATTACAATTTGACCTCTTGGATACTTGCTGACAAAAAATTAATTGAGTGAAAGATGCTGGCCTTTCATTTTTTTAACAATATCAGTTGAAAAAAAATTTGTTGATAGACCTGCTTGTTAGTGGAAACTTAGTTTGAAAAAAAACACTAAATACAAATTTTATAGGTGCAATTCATAATTATTCTATTTATAAATATGCAATTTAAGAGTAAGGCCATAAAAATATGATGCTTCTCTCATTTCGTCATAGCCCCAAGACCCATCAGATGACTTAAGTAAGGGGTCATTCAAAAACCACAGTCCTTTTTTTTGGGTGGTTTTCAAACCCATCCCCCCCTGCTTGTGGCCAATGACTTGAACCTCCCTCCAAAACCATGTGGTCTTCTGATGTCACCCCCCACCCATTCTTAATCTTATGTAAATTAAAATGAAGCAAATTAAAAATAATCAAATTAAAAGTATGGTGAATTTGTGTTTCATGAATGTTAAAGATTCAAATCTTCTAGAATTTTTGAAAATAAAGGTTCAGCAAATTTGTGTTTATAAAGATTTGAGTCTTCTGGAATTTCCTAGAGTTTACGAAATATATGTATATGATAATATATATACATGATATGATAAACAATATTATAAACAGGATATTTTAATGCTTAATATTAGCCACATGGTTAAACATAAAGACCCCCCTCCCCCATGTGGCCCTTGGTGGTCAAATAATGACCCCCCCCCTTTTAAGGACCACATGGGTTTTGAATGGCCCCCTTAAGAGCCCAGTAAAGCCTGAAGCTTTAAGGGTCAAATAAAATAAATAGTCCCATTATACATTTATTCTTGTTAAAACAAAAAACAACTACTATGAACTATAGTTTTATATTTTGAGTTTGTTGGTTTAGACAGTGCCATATACCAAATTATAGGAAAATTGGAGATGGTGTGGTGTTCATGCACTGCATAATTTGTCCTGGGATATGACCCAAAGGATGCTGCTCTAGTTACAAGTGTAGAAATTTCTTATAACTTACAAAAAGATCTTAATAAGTTAGTTGTCTGGGCTAGTAAGTGGCAGATGGAATTCAGTGTTCAGAATGCAAAGTCCTTCATTTTGCCAGAAATAATGAAAACTTGTTATGAGATGCAGAGAAACTGGTTAGAAGATGTTAGTTCAGAAAAAGATTTTGGTATTATTGTAGTATACAGTATATAAAGTAATGCATAAAAAAGAGGAATAAGGCAAATGCTAGATATTATTAACAGGGATGTTAGTTACAAAAACAAGTGTCATTTGTAGATTATATAATTTTTGTTAGGCCTTGCCTAGAATATTGCATTCAAACTTGGTCACCTCACTGTGGGCAGTGGTCTCCAAACTTTTTTGATCACGCACCCTTTAATCAGCAAAAATAAATAACACGCACCCCTAATGAACATGAAGATTATATATATATATATATATATATTTATTATTTCAGACCAACAAAGACCTTAGGATCCACTCATGGCTGGTCTACCTAACTGTGTTTGTAATTGTGTATTGTGCATGTCCTCTGTGGTGGCAGAGGGGACCTACAATTTTGTGTGGGTTCCGAACCACAAAGCCTTAATTTTACTACCTTAAACTATACCCAATCTATCAACATATGCGTCTAATCGATTTTTAAACATGTTTATAGACGTGCTACTAATTACTTCTACTGGCAAACTATTCCGCCTATTTACTATTCTATGTGTAAAAAAGTTTCTGGCAACTGTTGTCTCGAACCTTCTACTTGTCAACTTACACCCGTTATTTCTAGTCCTATTATATTGAGATATTTCGAAAAAGCTATCTCTATCTATGTTATCAAACCCATTCATAATTTTGTAAACCTGGATTAGATCACCCTTTAGCCTTCTAGTCTCGAGTGTAGTCAATTTTAACTCCTTAAGCCTATCCTCGTATGACTTTGACCTAAGCGATGGAATCATCTTAGTTGCTCATCTTTGAACTCTTTCGAGTTTGTCTATATCTTTTCGCATATGCGGATTCCAAAATTGGATTGCATACTCCAAATGGGGTCAAACTAATGATTTATAAAGAACTATAATATTGCACAATCTGTACTCAAAATTCTGAGCTATAAAACCTAACATTTTGTTCGCTTTATTGACCACTGCTGTACTTTGTTTTGCTATTTTTAAATCACCAGTGACTATAACTCCTAAATCTTTTTCCTGCTCTACACTTATCAACTCTTTCCCTGACATACTATACGCAAAATTACTGTTACGCGAACCTATATGTAAAATTTTGCACTTATCGACGTTAAATCTCATTTGCCATGTGACTGACCAATCAATGATTTTATTCAGATCTTCCTGGATTTTACCTCTATCTTCGTCATTAATCGCCCTACCACCCAGCTTTGTGTCATCTGCAAACTTTGAAACTGTACTGACTAAGCTGACATCTAAATCGTTATAGATATATATATATATATATATATATATATAAGAAAAAGCCACTCGCTACATTAGCCCAACACGACTCCGCTCCATCAATGACCACCCTCTGTTTCCTACATCGCAACCACTCTTCTATCCAATATATACTGTGTGTAATATATATATATATATATATATATATATATATATATATATGTGTGTACTTTCATTATTTACTAGTAAGTTAATAGTATACAACAGAAATAGGATAGGGTGAAGATATACTTACCAATATAATTTAATGAGAACAATGTGGCTGACTGTGCTTCATAATTTCTGAAAATCTTGGTTTGACACTTTGTGATACAGCAATTCTAAGGTCTGGTTCCAAGTTCAGTTTATTTTGATTCTTCGTTTTAATACCTATCATAGCAGAAAAAGACACCTCACACAGATATGTAGATCCAAATGGAAGGAGCCCATCGTTCGCTGCATTTACTAAATCTGGGTACTCATTTTTTAATCCAATCCACCAATTGTGCACAGTTTTCTGTTGAAATTCTGTTTGTAAACTTGTATCTTCCCTGATGTCAATGCCACATTATTTTGTAAAATAACAGTTGAATCTCAAATTGTGATATTTAGTTTGCTAAATTTTAATCGCAAGTAAGTGATATCGCAGATATTATCTCTTAAATTCCTAGGAATGACTGTGTGTTAGCGAGTATTTTCTTTCTCGGTCATCTTCTTGAAATTCAAAAACACACTACGAAAAAACAATAAATCAGAATCATCAAATTTTCTTCGAGCACCCAACTTTGGCAACCACTGCTCTAGGGTGTGCAATGTAAGGGCACCCAAACTTTGTCCCTGGTTTAAGAAGGTCAAAATAGGTACAGTACAATGAAAATTTAAAGGAAATGGGCATGTTTAATTTTGAGACACATTAATAGAGAAAGATAGTAGTATAGGTGTTCAAAATATTTTCAGTTTTAAAGAGTTTAGACAACTTTTTCTTATTTAGTGTCTGCCAAAAGAACTCGAGGGTATAAGAAGAAAATTAGAAAACATTTGTGGACAAGATCTACAAAAATACTAGTTTAGTTACAGAATAGAAAATTTTTGGAGTGACTTATCATATGCGATAAATGGAACCTCTTTAGATAGTTTTAAGAAATAATTAGGACCAGACATTTTCACAAATGAAAAAGATGGTTTGTAAATTCTTTAAATAGTGTATATTTTAGCTTAGACTTTACTTACATGATGTACAGGGTACTTCAGTAATTTTGTAAATAGTGTAACTCCCCCCCCCCAAATTCTATCATAAAATATAGCATTAGATTGTTATATGACTTGGATAAACCCAAGTGACTTCATGCTGTTTAAATGTAATGTAATTTAAAATTTAAGTGCCTCATGGACTTAAGTAAATTCAAAGTACACAACTTTAAAACCATTCATAATTTGCCTTGAGCTTCCTCATAACCTAATAGCAGTTCTGTGTTTTGGTCTTTATTCACATGTAAGTCAAGCTGGTGGCCCTCCCTCTCAAACTTGAGCTAGCTATTTAGATATCATGCCATCTGAAAACTCGCATGAAAGGCACTTAATGCCCTTTGCAACAAATTCTAAAACTAGGCATGATTTTTAAATGGTTAACTGTATATATATATATATATATATTTAGGGTGGTAAAAAAAAAAAGAAAATTCGTAGGTCTTACCCCTTAAAATTGCTACCTATGTTGAAGAAACTCTAAATATAAAATTTTAATAAGATCAAAAAATTCTAAGTGGTGCCACATCGCATTTGAATTTAGATGTTTTTAAAAACCATTTTTGCTTCTTCCCCATAATATAGATTTATTGTGTTTTTCCAAAAAATATTTCAATATATATCATTTTTTTGCATAATATAGATTTTTGTATGTTTATTGTGGTTAAATATTCCAAAGCACATTTATATGAGCAGTACTGAACATGTTGAGGCAAGAATTGCGTCTGTTCTGTTGATACGTGTATTCACATTTTTCCATGAAATAGATTTCGTCACTTTTCCCATTAAGTGCTCATCTTGCGTAAATGTGTTGAAAGGGTGTTCCTATAACAATTCACAAGCCTGTGTCTTTTGCTAACCTATTGTTTGCAGTCATTTGCAGTATATTGCAGTTCACTTGCAGTGTTGCAATTTAGTGAATAATCATATTAGAAATGGCAAGTTCCTCAGTGAAAACTCGCAAAATACTGAAATATGGCTCATTGGACAACCAATTGAAATGATATGTGGGAGAAAACTTCCTTCCAAAGGTGATGTGCTCCATCTTTTTTATTTACTTAAGGAAAAGAAAACCCTAAGAGAAGCTTCTAAAGCAGTTTACATAGAGGTAGTTGAATTTTGGGAACAAGCTAGAATTCCAACAAGAGCTGATTATAATGTTATACCAATAATTGAAAAAGTATATACAGAATATAGAATGCTCCAAAAATTAAAATTCTGGTGCTCCAAAACTCAGCGTGAGAAAGAGAGATTGTTTCAGGACAGTTTAAATGATCTCTCTGATATTGCTCACCAAAAAGTGCACGAGATGATCAAGATTAAAGAAGACAGAATTCCTCGAAGCTCAAAAACAGAAGGGAAGAAAAGGATATATGGCTAATGTTGACAAAGCATTATCAGAGAAAGATCATCATAAAAGGAAGAGAGAGTCAGCTAAAGAATGGTTAGCACATAGGGAAAGTAAGAGAAAGGAGGAAGAAACAAAGTCTGCCAAATTGACTTCATCAAGTAACATGAGTAGTGAAGATGAAACAATGTTGTGTAAAACTAACATGTCTTTGTTCCACCAGTAGTGGACCTGATATTCCGATATTCAAATGCTTTAAGTCTGCCTGGAACTCCACCAATAAAGAAAATTTTGAAACCTTTCCTGATACTCCAGGATGTGATGAACTGCTTGTTATTTGTAAGAAACATCTAACCTCAACACAAATCCGAGATGAGTACAGAGAGGTCCTGGAACTTACAATCATCTATCTAGGAGATGTACCACCACGTGGAGTTAAATTTCTAAAGCCAGGTGCTTTGCATCATGCCAGGTGGATGTCTCGCATAATCTATGCAATAAAAATTAATCTTTTCTGCTCAGTTTAAAATGACTAAAGGAACAAAGTGGAATAAAATGTCTTGCACAATTTGCCATTAGACACTGTTCCTGCATGGTTTTCTGCACCTATCGCTGCTTCTGCCCCTGCCAATGATCTTTTGCTACTAAAACTGCTGCTTGTATACAAAGACAAAAGCACTGATTCTGCAGCATCTCAAGCACTTTCTTGTCATCTTTGGTACGGTACCGTACCTAAGTGAATTTCTTATTTCACTTTCATTCTTTGATGAAGATACTTCCATTTATGTTAAAAGAGACATGGTAAAGGCACTTGACATAAGGGGATCTAAACATTCGCCCAAAAGAATAAATTTGAATCTTTCTGCCAATGATATTCAAAACAAGACAGTAGCCAGCTTTGTTACTAGCTTGTCTCAACTATTTTTCACTAAGCTCAGACTCCCAATAGCCTTTCTTGAGGATGATCCAACAAACTGGAAGAACAGACAAGATTATCAAATGGCCCTTGAGTTTGCCAAGTCATTGATGGTAACAAATAATAACTCCAAAAGAGGAATAGCATTAATAAAAAATTTCAATGCACATCTAACTAAGAATGAAAGTCAAAAGCAGTTTCTCCTGCAAGTAGTGGAGCAACATCGCCTGCAGTTTCCTAATGTAAAAAAATCAAACTTGAAGCAGGAACTGCAAACGTAGCAACAATGAGTGGGAGATTGGTACCCATGATACCCCCACCTCTGAATGGTTAATACTCCATTATAGTTGAATATGGAGGGGGACTGCGATAAACTAAAGAAATTTTTTAATATGAATTCAAAGAATTTTGTAAAGAAAATTAAGAAATTTAAAGTTGAGTGTGGCACCACGAAATATTTATTAATTTTGATAAATTTTTGTCAGTAACATTTTTTTTAATATAGGTAACAATTTCTGAGGGTGACTTAAGATTCAGATACTTTTAAAATTTACTGTATAATTTTGGGACACCCTAATATATATATACACACTGGGCCACAAAAGTATTTATGAATCGTAAGTTGTAATATATTTGGAATAAGAATGTATACATAATAAGATATTTAATTGTAATATAATATTTGATATTTGACAATAAAACAGGCTAATAAAAGAAAAATATCATGCTTATTTGTAAAAATTTATTTATAAAAACTTGTGAAAATTAGTATCCTGAATGGCCACACTTGTTCTTTTGGACTAGTTCAAGATGCTGAGGCATTGAGTCGACAAACTTTGTGCATGATTCAGGACTGATTTTATACCACTCTTCTTGAAGAACTCTCCATAAATAATCTTTTTTTTTGCCTTATCTTCTCTTGTAAGCTCATCCCAAAGATGTTCAATAGGATTTAAATCTGAACTCTGAGATGGCCATCCTAGCATTTTAAACACTTCTTCTTCAAGCTTACTGTAGAGCTGTTTTAGTGATTTAGCACTATACTTAGGATTGTTATCATGTTGAAATATGAAGTTTGCATAATCTTCATGAAGTTCCTTAGCAGCTGGGATTGCAATATTAGTGAATAGATGTTTGAATACTTATTGATCCATGTGTCCAGTTTCATTCCCAGTGATCCAGTATAATTTTCCAACTCCCTTTGATGAGAAGCAGCCCCACACGTTGATTCCCCCACCTCCTTTTTTTCACCATTGGAATAAGGCATTCATTCTTATATTCTTCACCAATTTGTCTCTTAAAAATTTTCCTCCTTTTATCACTACCAAGAATTTCAAATCTGTTTTCATCACTCCATACAACTTTTGACCAGTTCTCAGCATCCCAATCTTTGTGTTGAACAGCAAATTCTAATTGTGCTTTCACATTCTTCTCTGACAATAAAGGTTTTTTCTTACTCACTCTAGCAAATATTTTATCTGTTGATCTCCTCCTTACTGTATCAGCACCAGGGTTGATAAAAATCATGATTTAAAAAAAAAAAAAATCAGATTTTTTTTAAATTTAAATCTGATTTTTTTTTTTTAGCCTTTTGATTTTTTTACAGTAACTTTACTAGGGATGGATATCCAATAAGCTACAATATCAGGTTGGGCTTTAAGCAAACTGTATCACTTGAATACTATATGCATTAGCTATATGTTTAAAGGTGCTAGTTTATTATATATTTTCATCATATTCTCTTGCAACTTCTATTATTGCAATTTAGTATTGTGTAGGCCTAGTAGCTATTTGCTCTGATTTCATATTGATTTAAAAGTACCGGTATAAGAGTTCTATTTATAAAAATCTGTATTATTAGGTACTAAATAAAATAAAAACACTAAAATGATAATAAAACTTTCTATTTATTATATGTGGAAAATAAATAACATCAAACATAATGTCTTAAATAAAAAATAATCTTTTAAAATAATGAGACTGTAAATTGTAAAAAAAAAAATCTTGTGTATTAAGCAATAAAGAACAAACATAATCCATTAACACAAATTATTTTTGGTTGAGGCTTCTGAAAATAGTTACTAATTTTCCCGCCTTGGTACATCCAAGTTGATTTTGAATATCTGAATGTATGAATCCATACATTGAGAAAATTCTTTCTACACCTGCAGAGGAAGGTACTGCTGTGTGTAACTGTTGTCCAACATTAAACTCTATCATTTATTTGTCCTGCGAAACTTTTCCACCATGCCAGAGGAAAAATTTAATTCAGCACACGGTCTGCAAAGTAACAATTTTTAAAAGGTGCAGTCTGTCCTTTTAAATTTCATTAAACTGCTCATAAATTCAGGGTAGTGATTGTTTGCATACTCTGAACACACTTCCACATTCTTTTGAGTTAATTGGGACCCTCGATATTGAGGATCTGTTATATTTGCCAAATAATGTGCAGATGTAAGTGCAATATTCATTTGTGCATCAAACTGGCTCAATAACTGTTCTGTGATGTTCTGAAGTTCGTTTCTTAATTTAAGCCAAATCTGAACAGTGTCACTAATAGTTGTGCTATCTCTCTGCATTTTGTTAAATGCAACAGCATTTGGTTTTAATCTTTTGATAAGATCTTCAGCATTTCTTTTCATGGAGAAATCATGCATTTTGTTACCTATTGCATGATCTATGATTTTTCTATTTTCTTCTACCACTTTTAAAATTATGCTCCAGTTATTTATGAAAGATTCTAGACTGTCAACCATAGTATTCCATCATACCTCTTGGGTAATATTAGAACACTGCCACCTGCAGCTTTGTCTTTTGTTGCAAGCATCTGATGGTTTCTGAAATATTTTAGGTCTACAACTTGTGCCTTTATGCCAGGTGTCTGCAAATCTTTGGCCAGTAGATTTAATAAATGGGCACTACATCCATAAGTTATCAAAGAGTCATCATTCTCTTTAAGTTGTAACTCATCTTTGCCATAATGGCTGCATTATCAGTTACAAAACTTTTAACTTTACAGCCAAATCTTTCTTCACTTTTTGCTGCTGCATTGATGGCCAAATCATATAAATAGTCAGAATTATGTATATTGCTCCATCCATCAAGAAACATAAAAACAGTTTTATCTTTTAACTCTTCTGCATAAGCTTCTAATATTTTTTCATATACATCATCAAAACGTTTGCCACCTACTTCAAAATGGCTTGGTGGAGAATATCCTGGTCTCAGCAACTCTATCAGCTTTTTGAATTCTTTATTCTCTACAATTGAAAATGGAGAATTTGTACCAAAAATAAATTTAGCAACCTGTATGTCAATTGCCTCCTTGCCTGCTCTTGTCTTGATAATATATTTCGTAATACTGGAAGTGAAACTGCTTGTAGGGAAGGATTTACTTCTTGCATGTGTTGTTGAACTTTGATCATTGAATGAATTTGATGGTGCTGCACACTTTTGTCCATGATTTGTATTTTGCCACAGTAAGCTGGGAGAATACTCCTTTGATTGTACAATGGGGAGTCGTTCATTTTCTTCAGTTAATAAATTAGATGCTTCAAATTCTGAAAGATAAAAAATCAAAATTACCTATCACCTTCTACTCAGAATCAATCTCAAAATATAATTTACTAATGATATGGTAGCTACTAAATTTGGTGGGTAAATAAACTTCTCATGACCTATTATATTATGTAATGATTCATTACATAACTAAAAAATTCATTACTAATAGAAATTCATAAATAATAATAATTCATTACTAATGAAACATATTATACAGTTACATAACAGAATATAATTTTTAGTATAATTGATAAGTATCCTATTTGATTTTAGAAAAACTAAAATGTCTTGCAAAGTTATATATATTATACTCACCTTGTACAGTATCAGTTGATTCCACCTGACACTTAGCAAAATGCTGCTTCATTCTAGCCACAAGTCCTTGTTGTTCTTTGCCACAACTTTTGTATCTTGCTTTAGGCCCTTTCTTTCCATCTACTTTCAATTGATCAAATTCTTGCCAAATTGGATCCTGCTTTTGACCAGCTCCTAAAGGCATGCTTTACTTAAATTTGGACTAACTTGCGGGTACTTCCTTGGTTTAAAATATGTTTCTTATGGTATCTGACTGTACCTTCACTTATCTTCAGCATTTTTGCAGTAGTTGTTGTATTTTAATAATTACCAATTTTAACAAGCAGTCAATTCTCCTAATTCTTGGCGAGATAACTCGCGTGTCTTAACCATCCTCTCAAATTGGAAATATATAAGTAAAAATTTTGTTGAACAGCATTAAAATGAACCTTCCCCTATCAAGGCTGACAGCACACTAAACTGCGCTGCTAATTTCAGAATTAGAGGACTTTTAATTTAGCAATGCTAAATTATCAAAATATTGAGGAAACTCTATGGGAATTAATTACAATGACTTTTAAAGTAGCAAAATATTGTATTTAATCTAATAATTACTGTCTTGTACTAATTTATTTGTGTTCTGCATAACATAAATTACCATAAAAATATATTAACGTAAAATAAATTTTACTAAATCACAAAAAATAAAGCTATTATTCATATCTGGATAATATTTCTCAATTCATAAATTCTTTTGCGGACCAGTGGTGGTCTGGTTCACATAATTAATGGAGACTTTATTTTTTCTTCTTTTTTTTTAATGACCTTGGGCCCAAATACCCAAAAAGAAAGATTTACTAGCAATGCAGGTAACATTCAAGAAACATAATTTTTGGATGGTTCTTTACATCCTAATTCACATCACAGAAATGGGTACTGCTCTTAAATGTTACACCTGCAATAATTGTGGAGATGATATTGGAGAGATTGATGAATGTAGCTCTTCAGATAATGTTTGTTTGGTGAGTTTTTGTTTTAAATTTTCTTAAAATTATACCATTATAAACTAGGCATCCTTAGTAAGATAGGACACTCGTATAATAGGGTAGTACAAATCCATTAAAACAGATTAAACCCAATATTAAAAAAAAATTTTTTTTTAATGTTTTCAGGGGACCAGACATGTTACACTTTTTCACTTTAGTGTGAGATGATACCATTGGCTTAGGTCCTATTCATTGTTGCTGACCAAGCCATAGGCAAAGGCTAAGTTATTACAGATAGTATAATGTTATCTTAGGCCATGGGTCTGTTTAATTCAGTTTTTTAAATTTTTAAAGTGAACAGAATTTATACATCCCTTAGACTAATCACATGTACCATTAGTACATTTAATAGCTAGAAAAGGGACTTTAATATCAGATATTTACACTGCCTACAAAACCTAATATAGTGTGACTAAACCAATCATACATCTAGTAGGTAGTATTTATAAGGGGGCTAAATAGGCATTTGCATTGTTTTTCCCTTACTTTCCTCAGCAACATAATCATCCTATTCCAGAACACACACACACACACACTCTTATGCATGAAACACAACCTAGGGGAGGACTAGGGTGAGTGCATTATTAATACCTTCCCTGGTTCTCTCTTAATGTGTAGATTAAATTTAGTGCAGATTACCTTAGGTCTTTAGGGGGTCCCCTCTCCTGAGGGTGTGGGCTGGGAGGGGCAGGTGTGTTACTAAAACTTTAACTGGGTCATTCCATATCAACTAAGCTACCCAAAACACTCATCTCAGATTTTAATGATATTTGGTATATTAGTGTACATATAGAAGAAACTGAAATCCCCCAATTATTAGAGCTGGCTGACCTTGGGTTGCCGAGATATAAGGTCACAAAGTTGTGAACTTTTTTAAGCCACCAACTAATTTCAAAGCTGGAGTAGGTACTGATTTTGGTGTTATTTTTGAAAGCTCCTGAGTAACCCTTTCTACTCCCTTCTGTATCAAAAATCTAAAATAAAAAATAGTTCTCTATAACCTTGACCTTTGACCTTGAATAAAAATCAAAACCATCTCAATTTTATTCAGGATTTTGTACATACATACTCTCAGGAAGGTGGAACATTTATTGAAAAGTTTGAGTGGCTGCAAGTTCTTGGAGACAATCCATTATGTATCCACCTGAAAAGTTAAAAAAAAAATTTTTTAAGCTTCAGTCAGTTATATTTATTACATTTCTACAAAGGTGGGCACCCGGGCCTCAAAGAGGACAGATGGTCCTGGTCCCGGTCCTTGCCTCAAAGAGGACAGATGGTCCTGGTCCCGGTCCTTGCCTCAAACTGGACCGACGGTCCCGGTCACGGTCCTTTCTGAAGATAGGACCTAGGAATGACTCGGTCCTCGGTCCTTATATATTATATAATAGTGAAAAATTTGATTAAAATGAAATTAAAGACCGGAAATCTTTAATTTTATTAACGTAAATTATAATTAATACAATACATAAATGATGAAAAAAAGTTAAGTTAAATGCTTGAGTTTCCCTTCAAGAAGGCACAGCAAGCACTTGTACTCCAGGTTCTGCTCACCCTTGGGGCCCAGGTATTCAAAGTATTTGTCCAGGTACGGCCAGGGATTGCCGGGTTCAGTTCTTCCGCTAGGAGCTCCAGTTGCTTGACTTGAAGTTGAAGCACTAACATCAGTAGATTCTTCGTCTCCTCCAGGTGTTGAAACAAGTTTCAGTTCAGTCTCAGTCTCTTTCTGAGTCTTCTGGAGGAAATGATCCATCTTCTTTAGAACTTCAAATAATCACTAAAAAAGACCGTCCAGAATTGCTTAAAAATGGACCATCGCTCCTCATTTCAGTCCTCACTGAGAAAAGGACAGAGTTCCTGGAGTTCAGTCCTTTTGGAACTCGGTCCTGCCCACCTTTGCATTTCTATGCAGTTTGGATGCTTGGGCTAGTCTAGTAAAGATATGTATAGTCTCCTGCAATAGTTCCACTCCATCTCCTTTGAGATGTGGCAGCAATTCTTTGTCTCTGTCTCTGTTTGGATTCCTACAACCTGCTTGGGGACTCCCAACATGGGTTTAGACAGCATAGGTTGTGTCTCACCAACCTGCTTGAGCTTTTCCACATCATGTGGAGTGAGTATGATAAGAGTAGGATGATTGATATACTTTATCTTGACTTTCAGAAAGTCTTTGATAAGGTACCTCACTGCCGGCTAATGGCCAAAGTGCGTGCACTGGGTATTGTGAGGAAGTAGGTAGGTGGATTGAAAACTGGCTGAAGAATAGGTGGCAGAGGGTTGTAATTGAAGGGGCTAGCTCAGGTTGGGCCTCAGTCACTAGCAGGGTTCCTCAGGGTCCTGTTTTGGGGCCACTGTTGTTTATTATTTATATAAATGATATCAACGCTGGCATTGTCAGTAGGATTGCCAAATTTGCTGATGACACCAAGCTTGGGGCTAATGTTGGGATGCCTGAGGTGATTGAGCAACTGTGTAGAGTTGCACCGATACCAATATTTTGGCCGATACCGATACCGATACTACAAAAAAGTGCCAATACCGATACTTTTTAATTAATTAATAGTTTTAAAGTTGATTATTAATAAAAGTTCAAGTAAATGATATAATATCTCAATTAACTTAAAATGCCTTTCCCAATCCTAACTTTAGTTCCATTTAATTTCATAATAATATAATATATTATAATATATAGCTAGAGCCTGTAATTTAATTATGTTTAAAATTGAATGTACTAAAAAAGTAAAAAACATTCAAACAAACAACTTATAAAATTATGTCTACAATAAAATGTATAAATTTTTAATATACAGCTCTTCAAATACAATAATTATGCCGGTAGTTTAATGAGGTTTGTTAAGCATTATAGTTTTTTTCATTTCAATAAATAAAGTACAGTGTAATTAAAGTAATAGTTTGTATTTTCAAAGTTTTTATTAATAAAAATTACAAAATTCAAATAAATGTAGTACATTAATAAAGTCCTATAAAATATTATTAAAAAAAAACAAAAAAACTTTCTACTGTACTGGGCCACTGCAACAATTGTAGTGTAAAAAATACAAAATTCAATATAGTATCTATAATACATTGATAAATCCTTATTATTCAGTACCGTATATTGAAAAAATAACAATTTGTGGTTACTTGCACAAAATGAAAATCTTATTAATAAAACATGAAAATTAAAAAAAGTTTCTACAATAGTACTGCCAAAATAATTGCATTGTAAAAAAAATATATATATTATTCTTGAAAATTTGTACTCTATTAATTATTAAGCCTATTCAATTCCTAATAACTAGTTTCTATAGAGTCATTTAGTGTTCCATTGCAATACTTTGACTTCTTAATGTTCCTTTCAAAGCTGTAATTTATTAGAATCAAGAATAGGGAGTCCATCTGTCTCTAAACAATATAATCCTATAATTCCTATTGGACCCTTTTGTTCAAGAATTCAATTCCTAATAACTAATATTTCATATTGAGCAGTCTCAAATTATAATTTAAGAACATCAACTGCTCTCCATTATTGGGAGATAACCTATTTCTTTTTGGTGTATAAACTAATCCTCCAAAACTAAAAAGTCTCTCACTTTCTACTGAAGATGGAGGAGAGGAAAGAAATACTTTTGCAAGAATATTTAGATATTTGTAATCATTCTGATATTCTTTCCATGACAGCAATGGGTTTCTCTCACTATGGATCATTTCAGCTGCAATATATTTTTCAACTTCAAAACGCACAGAAGCTAAAAGTTGAACACACTTCAGTAGATTGTTTAACTTTAGGAGGCTTTGAGATTAGTTGTTCACAACATTGAGAAAAATCAAAACTATCAGTGGAATCAATGATACTGTCTTGATCAATATTGCTGCTACCTTCCAACATATTTTCATGGTTTGGATCACCTGAATTTTCATCATTGTCGTCTCCAGTTTCCAATAGTTTGCATTTGGTTTGGTTTCAATAGATTCTAAGGTATCCACCATCATACTTAACATTTCAATACTTGTAGAAGTACCTAAATCTGATCCATCATCATTAGACCTTTCAAACATTTTATTTTTAAATCTTGGAGCTAAGAATGTTGCAATGATCATATTTTTGTCTTTAGTATAGTTACTACATCTAGTTTCTATAGAGTCATTTAGTGCTGCTATTGTACTACCTAAACCTCCAAATGTTCCTTTTGAAGCTGCTTTTGTCATATATATTTTAATAAATCTAATATTTGGAATAATTTCTGAAACAATACTCTCCCTTTTACTAAGTCTCCTAGTTATTTCTTCAAATTTACTCAAAAGCTCTACCATTTTACCTACAAGATTCCATTTATTAGAATCTAGAACAGGGAGTCCATCTGTCTCTAAACAATATAATCCTATTGGACCCTTCTGTTCAAATATTCTTTCTAGCATTAAGTAAGTACTGTTCCATCTAGTTGGAACATCCTGTAGGAGTTAATGTTGAGGAACTTTCAGCTGCTCCTGTAGTTTGGCTAATTTGGTAATTGCTTGTGGAGAATGATTAAAATGGGTAATTATGGTCCTACAATTGATAACAATATCTTTAATATATTTTTGTTCAAAAATAGAATCATGCAATACTAATTGCAAGGGATGTAAAAACCATGGAAGAGCTGAAAAACCAGTTTCTCTAATTCCTTTTACCATATTTGGGTAATTCTACGAGAAATAGACAAATGAAGTACACGGTAACCTCTTCAAAATTCATGAAACTTGGTGTGAGGGTTGGTTTAGGTCTAAATTACAAATTTCTGAATTTTTTTGAAAATTGGTCAAGTTGGTCAAATTTTATGGCTTGACCAAATTTTGGTCAAATGTAAAAACCAATAATTTTCAAACGTAAATATCTCGGCTCCTAATTGTGGTAGTGTAGTAAGTCTTAAATGATAAAATATGTAAAATTAACTGTAGTTTCTAAATATGTATCATTTCTTTAGGGTAACAAAAGTAAAATTATGATTTTTTGGAAAAAGTTTTTTTTTTTTTTTTTTTTTTTTTGCAGCGAAGATATCATTTTTCGAAAAAAAGACCAGGAATAAAAAATGTTTATTTGATGTATGTACACCATAATAAGTGTACTCAAAGAATTTTCTGTAACATCAAAAAAGTAAACTCTGCCATGGCAGCTGCAAGCTATGGAATTTTGGAAGAAAATCAATTACTATGCAGCAATTGCTATGTCACAATTAAAAAGAAGCCAATTGTATTAGAACATGTTCAACGTTCATCCAGAGAGCCGGAACCTGCACCAATACCTGAGCCAGACATACTTAACGAATGTATGGAGCGAAGCAGTAGCGATTCCACGAATCCACCACTATTGGAAGAATTTGTTGTTCAAGACAGGCAATTCAATAAAGATTTGCTCAGTGACAATATTTTACCTTTATTTGATGAAAGCCCTATTAAAACAGGTAATAAAACAATAGAGACTCCGTTCAGGACATTTGTTTCTTAATGCCAAATTCGTAGTTTTCTGTTTTTAAATATTAGCATCAGCACTTGAATACATATATACAAAATATTTGATATTTCATTATTTCACGCAACCTAAATTTATGAATTTGTTTTACAGCTGGATTGAAGCCGGGACAAAAACAGATAAAGGCTTCTACGAAATTCAGATCGACAACGGAAAAGGTTAAACGAAGTTTTGAAGCTGCTTATGGGGCTCCTATTGACTATTCTGAAGCTGGTCCATCCAAAAAAAGTTGTTTGGAAGATGATTTAGAGAGGCAAGACTACTTTTCGGACATAGTTATTGAAATTTGACATTTTAAATTAAATTTAATACAGTCATCGAAGTATATACTAAATTAAGTTTTATCTCTCTACATTTTTATAATCAGACAATATAATACATATACATATTTTATGAAAAGTTTAATTAAAAATATACTAATTAAACTTAATGTCAAATACACTTTATTTCAGGTATCAAAAGGTTATGGAAGAATTAAAGGAGAAATTTCAAGCAAGTAACGATCGCAATCTTAGGTTACAAATACTATCATTGTATCCCTATCCCATTGAAAAAACTGCTGACTTCTTTGGAGCAACAAAGTATATGGTGCGTAAGAGCCGCAATCTTCAAAAACAGTTTGGGATTCTTCCAAACATGACGAAAGGGAAGGTCGTCACAGCTGAAATGAAAAAAAATAATTCGGGAGTTTTATGAAAATGATGAATATAGTAGGATGTGCCCGGGAATCAAAGATTATAAGTTTGCAATAAATGAAGAGAGTGAAAAAATAAAAAAACAAAAAAGACTGGTATTGTGTAACTTGAAAGAGTTATATGCTGAATATGCAAAAAATGATGAAAATCCCAAAATAGGCTTTAGTACCTTTGTTTATCTTCGACTGTTGTGGTGCGTGCTTGCGGGACAAAGCGGAACTCAGTGTCTGCATATGTACGCATCACCAAAATCCGAAACTACAAATATCAGTATTAGGCATTAAAGATTTAGACTACAAAAAATTAATGTCTTTATCTGTCTGTGGCATGGACAATGAAGATTGTATGATGCACCAATGCAAAAGATGCCCACGAGAGGTTGGAATAAAAAATTATTTGGAAAGTTTGGACTTCATGGTGATGGAAGAGATAAAATATAAACAATGGGTATCCGTCGATCACTGTATGTTAAAAGATATCACCGAAACTCCAGAGGAATACCAAAAAAATTGCACAACTGACAAGACACCACTTCATGAATAAATGTCAGTCGAGTTACTTCAAAAATCTAAAAGAAACTCTGCCCGAAAATGAAGGTGTTTTGGTGGGCGATTTCGTGGAAAACTTCTCATTCATCGTACAAGATTGTGCCCATGGGTTTCATTGGGAGAACTCGCAATATACAGTGCACCCATTCGTTTATTATTCCAAAAACAATGCAGGAAAACTAATTTGCAAAAGTTACTGCTTCGTTTCAAACTGTCGCAGGCATGATACAATTTTGGTTCATAGTTAATGCTTTCTGAGGACCAGGAAACAGCTAGAATAGGATGATGCATTGGTTTTAACGAATGCCTTACATCAGCAGATATCAGATACAAAAGGAGAGGAGTATAGCAGGAGCAAGCAAAAGAAAAGAATCAGTGAGTTTGATCTATATAAATTCAACTTTTGATTAATGGCCACCAAAAATCTGGGTTTCTTGAAATGATTGTGCTACAAATTATAAAATTTTATTTTTGCATCTTTGGTAAACTCTCTTGTATCATAATCATATTGTATTTTATTATCCCTAGGGAAGAGCTCGGAAGAGTTTTTAAAGTTGTTCCATCAAGCTCAGCAGCAATACATGACAGTGATCTCGACAGTCTCTCGAGTCAGGGCAGCCTGGAATCACACGATGAAACACGTGTTGGTAAACAACAGAAAAAAAAAAAAAAAAAAAAAGGAAGAGCCTACCAAACCTTGCTTGGCAGTGTGACAGGTATAATGTATAGTTTAAAATATGAGTATGGCTTGAACACTCTTGTTGTTCTATTGACATTACCCTTGAAAAATGATTTATAATCCATGTAACATTGCTAATAGTTAGTCCAAATCTTGGACACTGCTGTCCAATGAACATCTTGTTAGAATATTAACATGATATAAAATAAATTTCTTTTACCAGGTATCAAGTAAGTGACAGAGCTAGAGCAGGAGTTGCATCAGCAGTTTTAGAGGATTATGGAATTATCACTACTACTGATAAGATGAATGTAATTGACAGGTAACAGTCCAATTATCTTGTACATTAGTATCTGATTCATATCAAAAAGGCATACATTTCAAACAAGTGTTGAAATTTAAATATTGTTAATTAAAACCTATGGAGCTTGCTTAAATAACTGTCTTTAAAATTGAGTAAATTTGCACAATGAACTTTGCAGGAACTAGCTGAGAAGAGAATGTGAAAAATATCATAAAACTATAAGAAAAGAGGAGGGTAAATTGTTTGAATTGGTGGATGCTATTTATGTGGATGGTTGCAAAGATGCAACAATGGTGACAGTTGAAGTGAATGGCAAATATTACAGAAGAACTGAGCTAGAAGAGCATGATGTAATTGTAGGAGAATCTGGTAAGATTTAAAATTTTGATCTTTAATTTGCATTTTGTAACAGATATTACTCAATATTTATTAAGATGAATTTGGGATATAGAAATTGGAAAATAGATATAAATCTTGAAATATCTAAAAAATTATCTCTAATTTCTGAATACTATATCAGGTGATTTCTAACTCTCACATGTGACTCAAAGTAATGGCAAGGGGTTGATTATTGCAACAGAAATATACAAGGCCCTCAAAGACACTGAATTACAAACCAAACTTGTCATGATAGGATCTGATGGGACTAATACACTGACTGGTTCAAATGGTGGAGCTATCAGATGCCTGGAAGAACTACTTGGTAGACCTTTGCAGTGGAGCATTTGCCTACTACACTGTAATGAGCTCCCCCTTCATCATGTGTTTGTTGCTCTGGATGGAATGACAAAGAGCCCAGACTCATTTTCAGGAAAGATAGGGGTTGAACTTGGTGGAAGTGTAGCTCAGTGGGATATGACTTCATTCAAGCCAATTAGGAATTCAAAATTTCCAGTTATTCCTAATGAAGTACTGGAGGACCTCAGCACTGATCAGTATTATGCTTACAGAATCTGTATGGCTGTGTTGATCCTGATCTTGAGCTCCCTGAAGTTGGACCGATCTGTCATTCAAGGTGGTTGACTTTGGGATGTAGAATCCTCAGATTTTATACATTTCAAAGGAAGCCTTCCAAAGTTCTGGTCACACTTGCAGAGTTTTGTATCTTGGTCTATTTTCCAAGTTGGTTCTAGATCAAGGAGTATCGATGCACAGATGGTGCTAAGAACTTTTATGATAAGCTCCAAAGGATCCTGAAATTTCCTCACAAGGAAGCCAAGGAGATAGCCCTAAAAACCCTCTACTGAAATGCATAATGTGCTCACCCTGGGAATGTATTAATTGCTATACTTGCTGATTCAGACCCACAAATCTGCAACATCACAGTTAACAAGGTACTTTTGGTGGTGCCTAAAATTGATAATGAAGCTCGAGGGTATCTCAAAATGATAAACTTAAATTCACCTGACATTCATGAGCCCCCTATCATAGCATCTCTAACCAATGAAGAACTTGTAAATATAAGAAAGGAAGCGCCAAAACTCAACCAACCTTGTCATAATCAGGCTGTAGAGAGGAACATTAAACTTGTAACTAAGGCTTCCTCAACTGTGATAGGATTTGAATGTCATGATGTCATTATTCAACAAAAGATAAAATCAAGAAAACTGCTGTGTTCAATAGAAAAATACAATATTCTGAAGCTGTTTAGATGATTATTTTTTATTACTTTGTTTAATGAGTGATAGATTGAATGTGTTATATGAATGTGTAATAATGAAAATTGCAATTTTTGGCCAAAAATAATATAAATATGGATTGTTTTATGTATTATTGAGCCTGCAGCCCTCTGAAAATGTTTAATCTGCTTCAGAGGTAAAAAATATATCATAAACAGTTTTTAAATTTTCTTTTTATCATGTCTAGAACCTGAGATAGGTCACTGGGTTCAAATTTTTGTGGTGCACACATACAATTTGTATAAATTGGCTGGTAGCAATCGGTTTTGTATGCAACCACCCAAAATCAGTTTTAAAGTTTAATCCTAGACAAAAGACAACTATCTAGAACCCTCTCAGTTTTGATCCTGGCACTTTTGATTTTTTCACTCCACCCTAATTAGGGTGGAATGAAAATTTTCTTCATAGTCAATTTATGCACTGAAATTGCTGGAAAAACCCTTATAATTCGAAAAAAATGTTGAAATATACAACAAAATTTCAGAACTACTTCATAATTCAGACCCTTAGGGTATTTCAACAAAGGTAGAGCCCCCAAATGTGTCAAATTAGTGGGGTCTGAGTGTATATATTTATTTACTTGAACAATTGTCAGTTCCTTATAATTTGAACATTTTGTCTATTCTGAAGAAAATCCCTATTAAATTTACCTGATTCATGTTTATTTTTGTAATAAAAAATTGAACTTATTATCTCCATGGATAGACTTTTTTCTGGATAATCATTTGTTGATGATGCATGGACTTTAAACAGAAATGTTATTGCCTAGAGGAAAAGTTGATACTACAACTTACGTTACACTATAATATGACCACATCAAAATACTATGATTGAAAGTTTTTAAAGTATCACACATTTATGAAATAACCAAACTTCTGTATTCCTTAAATTTAGGAATAATGCAGGAATAAAATACATAGTCGTCGTAGCATTACCATTAAAACTACAGTAAACAATATATTTATTCTGTCATTGGTTTTCAAAAATAAAAGTGTTACTATGACACCACCTGAGAAGGGGAGGGTGGGGGACTGGGGTTTAAGATTGCAGGGACTGTACCTAATTGACTGAATGATCTTGAAGAAATCTACTAAAATTCTTCATTATAAATTTATATCCTATACATTCATATATGCACAACTTATAAGTGTAACTTACTTTTCTCTGCTGTTATTCTGTCAGGGCTTTGGAGGCCTTTGCAGTATCTTTCTTGGTTCGGTGGTATGTTCTTCCAGTTGCAGTAGATGCCACAACTTTTGTCAAAACATCAAAGTAATTAATTGTAAGCACATCTGGGTGATGAGGGAAGAAGAATAATGGGTTTGGGCCATGTGGATAAAGAAAGGATAGCTTTACTTCTCTCTCCTTAGATGTCTTATCCAAAACGCATGCTAACCACCAAAAGTCATCATATGCAACAGTGACAAAACCATGCATTGTTTCCTCATGCAGAAGTTCTTCCTCTTCACTGACGTCAATAAGTGAACATCCTGATGAGGTGTTTAACCTTAAGAGAAGATAATGAAACTGGCTTTAAATTGTGTGTTTGCTGAGTACCAGCAATTGTTCTTGCTTTTAAATGTCTTGCTTGAAGGAGCAAATCTTCATTGGATGAAAGATGATGCCTGATATTACTATTATCATTTGTAAATGTATACCACTGCTGTGCAATGAGGATCTGTTGATTATAAGGCCATCACAGACTAACTTTAGCAGCTAGTCTCTTAACAGTATCTCCTACACCATCACAGGGTCCCTTCCCATGACTTGTAAAAAAATTCCACTCTGCATCAATTCCAGTGTCATCTTTGTGATGACTAAGCAGGGTTGGCAATAAAAAAAATGCACCCAGAAAAACCACACACTGGATAAATAGTTGCCATCTGATTGTTCCAGTGAAAGCTCTGCACCTCATCTTGGAGAACAAAAGAGTAGTTTTCTGCGAAGTTGCACACTATAACAATGTCTAATGAAGACACAGAAGCGCATAGGCTTAAAACTCTCGTAGCTGATTGCACAGTTTTCTGTGGAGGTCCAAGTGACTAAAGGATGGCCTCCAGTAAGGGGCTCACAGACTTGGCAATTTGCTTTGGATGTTGAAAGATTAGTCCCAAGTACATCCCCAAATAGTGATGAGTTCCACATAAAAGTGGCAATCTGGCAAAACATGCTCATTGGTCTGGCCACTTGTACAGAGGGCTGGGCGATGTTCCTGGACTGCTGTGTGGATGTGTATTGTTACAATAGCCAGTCCAAAAAATAACGCAAATACAGAAATTCCCATCACTTAAGGGATCATAAAGAAAATTGTACAAATATATTTAAATCCCAGTTCAAACGTTAACACATTATGCATCATTCTGGAAGAATGTTGGCCTCATCCTCGCTATCTACATCATAGTCAAGATAACTCTTTATACTAACTTTATCTAAATACAGGTACTGAGGGTAACCTGAACTAAGGATTTGAAATTTGATGATGATGACAGTGTCCTCTCCAGAAGGGACATTACTTTCCCCAGAATTGATGCAAGACATGCTCAGGAAATCGTAAAATCCAGTTCCCAAGGTGAGATACTGAAGCTGAAAATGTATTAGAGTTTCATGTTCCATGCTAAACACCTCAATTTTTTTGTGTGATTATCTCCCAAAAAATGAACTTTCTGTAATTTAATAGTGGTAAGTCGGGGAAGTATGCTGAGGATGGACAACCCCCCCCATGGGCATTATCATCACCACCATTTTTAATGTTTGTAATTGTTCAAAATGAAAAAGAACTCTACAAAACTTTTGGTAATTGTTGGTAGAAAGCAGACCTTATGTAGGTTCAGAAGTTTTACTTTCCAAAATTTGAGTAAACCCTTTATGATCTGTATATTGGCTGGTCAGATAAAAACAGCTCATCTCTGGCTGCTGGCCTATCCATTGGTTGATCTGTGACCATAGGTAGTGGGATTCTATGTACTTGAATTTGTACTTTACTTAAACATTTTTTAGCGATGAAATACTTTTACCAGAGTTGGCACATGCGAATGACCACGAAAGCATAATCATGCGCATATCCTAAAATTTTATATTGGATTTCTAAGAACATCTCCAGGAGCTGCATGTTTCAATCTGTAAGGAGAGAGAGAATACAATTCAGGTACTAAGTAAATTTAAATAACATTTGAACTAGAAATACTGATTTGGGTCAAGAGATTAAAAGCATATATATATACACACACCCATACCTAGTGATGTGAGTTGTTTTTTATTGTCATTTTTTTTTTGTTTTTTTTTTGTTTAAAACAAAAATAGTCTGTTTTTTTTGTTTTTTATTGTTTTAAACTTATTCCATATTTTTCTTCCTTTAATCTAATAAGTATATTAGTATTACCTATAATTTACTATACGACCATGCTTATACGGTTATACCTAGTATATATAGTCATCTTTTAGAAAAACTGAATCCTGCAAAAAGTATATAATAGAAAGGAAAAACAAACCCTCATTTTTTATATGTATATATATTTTTTAACTAGAACATAAAACATTCTTCCTCGTTTCAAACAATATACATAATTGTGATTGGCAAGAGTACCAGTATATATATTCCAGATAGAAAAAAAATATTCACCTTTTTTTGAACCTTTTTGTTAACCTAATGTTCTTTAACCTTCATTTCCATGGAAGAATCATCACTAGATTGGGTAGAGCATATATGCTAGGTTCAATATCACAGGTACTGGTATAATATACATAATAAAAAATACATAATACTGGTATAAAACAATATATATAATTGTGATTGGCAAGAATACCAGTGTGTGTGTGTGTATATATATATATATATATATATATATATATATTCCAAATAAAAAAAATAAAAATATTCATCTCTTTCTTTAACCTGACCTCCAAAAGGGTCACCTACCGTGGGAAAAAAAGGATTAACTCAGTAAACAGTGACCAGATAAGTTTTATTTAATACTTTTTCTTTAACATTTCTTTCGTCGGTAGCTTAATTCTATATTAATTTAGTAATAAATTTGTGTTACAAGATCCTGTTTCTGCGTTTCAAGAACGCGGTAGACCTACGTTGTAATTTATTAATTTCCAAACGCTCGTTTTTTTTTTTTTGTTTTTTTTGTTTAACTAATTAAAAGCATGGCACCCCCGTCAAGTACTTGCAGTCGCTGTGAAGGGAAATTTGCTGCTTACGCGTTTACAATGGCTAATAATAATGATCAGTTAGTTTGCAGGTGGTGCTCAAGCATGGAAGTGCTGAGGAACGAATTAGACCGTGAGAGGCAGGCCAGGGTGAGACTTGAAGAAAGCGTGATGCTCCTGACGGCAAAATTAGAATCCCTTGAGACTCCAGTTACGACCCCTCCTGCCTCAGTTTCTATTAATAATATAAATAGTACTAATAGCCCTCTCTCTTCCCCTAGTTCCCAACCCTTCGTTCGAGTGCGAAATGGAGCCCCATTGAGAAAAGCAAAGCCTTGTCTACCAGTAATAACAAGCAATAAGTTTTCTGTTTTAGGGTTCGAAGATACTGATGAACCGGAAATACGACTCGTTGGTGATTCCATTGTTCGAGGGCAGCTCGAGGAATTCTGTGGGAGAAACCCTCGTCGTAGGCGCCGTTACTGCTACCCTGGTGCAAGGGTGGAGGATATAACTAATAATGTTGACCATTTTACAGACAGTACCGCCGAGGACACAACGTATGTTATTCATGTCGGTACTAATAACGTTTTAAATTCTAGATCGGAAGAACTGCTGGCTAGGTACAGGGACTTATTAGAGCGATTAAAGGAGAAAACTAATAAGATTGTTTTAACAGGTATACTTCCTCGAATTATCCAACGAAGCGATTTCTACAGCAAGGCGACCTATATTAACAATAACCTAAAGTCTCTTTGCCAACAGGAAGGAGTGCATTTTGCTAATTTTTGGAACAGTTTCTACGGCAGGAGGGACTTGTTCCTCGAAGATGGACTTCATCTTAATGAAGTTGGAGCTGCGCGTTTAGGAAGACTATTTCATAATACTGTCTCTTCTTTTCAGGCTGCCGTAAGCCGAACGGTCCCAGCGTAAATTCCACAAATTTCCCCTGCGCTCGCGAAGGTGTCGCAATTACAAACAATTTGAAGGTTCTATCCTTAAATGCTCGTAGCCTATGAAATAAAATAAACGAATTTTTTTCTTTAATTGCTTGTAAAGACTATGATTTAATTGCGATAAATGAATCGTGGCTTAGCACTGAAACACGTGACTTTGTAGGGGAGTATCAAATTAAAGGTTATAGACTTTTTGTTAAAAACAGAATAGGTAGGCGAGGAGGCGGTGTTATGTTGTATATCAAAGATAATATTGCGAACGTTATAGAAGTAAAGCACTCTATTCCAGAACCGATAGATTCGGCTATTGCAGAACTTAAATTGAACGATTTCAAACTTCTTGTTGCGGTTATATATAGGCCCCCAAATCAAACAGCTGCTACGGACGAAGCGTTATATCGTGAACTAAAGAGAATAATCGGTAGTGAGCAGGCTTTAGTTATGGGTGACTTTAATTGCGCCAACGTGAATTATGATACAATGCAGGGAGACGCGGAAGGTAATCGTTTAGTTAATTTTCTCGAGGATAGCTTTCTTATTCAAAAGGTTGGGGAACCTACGAGGTTGGACAGTATTTTAGATTTAGTAATAACTACGGATGATAGGCTAGTTACTGATCTTCAAGTAATAGAACCGTTGAGCAATAGCGATCACAATATGGTAGAGTTTGTCCTCTCAGTAAGTCACTTGAAACCAACTAACTCGACTAAAATTCCTAGCTTCCAGCACGCAGACTTTAGTAAATTTTGAAATAAACTTTCACACGTCAATTGGCAAAACGTAATGGGGAACTCCAACGCAAAACTAATGTGGGAATCGTTCGTAACGGTATTTAGGACTATAAATGAGGAATGTGTACCGTACAAAATTAAGCGTGCGAAAGTAAACAACAAGCCCTTGTGGTTTACTTCTAGAGTAGGAGACATTATAAAGAGTAGAGATAGGGCTTATAGGCTATACAAGTGCGATAAAGATAATCTGTTGTTACGAAACAACTACATATCTCTAAGGCGTGAAGCTAAAAGTGTAATAAAAAAGTCAAAACGAATTTGAAATCTCCATAGCTCGTGACGGTAAAGAAAACCCCAAGTGATTCTTTCAATACGTCAATAATAGAAATCCAGTAAAAAGTGTCTTAGGTCCGTTAAAAAATGGAAATGGAGATCTAGTCTCTGAAAACAAGGAAATGGCTACCTTGCTAAATGAATTTTTTACGTCAGCTTTTACTATAGAAGATGTAACGAATATCCCTACGGTCATAGACATAATACCTTTTGATAATGGTAATATTTTGGATAATATTGTCGTTAGTGAAGGGTAAGTAATGCGCTATATTGATAAAATGAAATCGCATAAATCACCGGGTCCGGATTCCATATATCCCATACAACTAAAAGAATTAAAAGATAGCATTGTTGTGCCGCTAACAAAGATTTTTAATACGTCTATTTCTGAGGGGTGCGTACCAGATAATTTCAAGTTAGCAAACGTAACACCTATCTTTAAGAAAGGCGATAAAGGTGCGGCGGGAAATTATAGGCCAATCAGTTTAACGTCTGTTGTAGGTAAGCTACTGGAATCAATAATTAGGGATCGTATAGTTGAACACTTAGAAGTGCAGAATCTGGTAGAAATACGCAGCACGGTTTTAGGTGAAACAAATCTTGCTTAACTAATCTTTTAGAATTTTTCCAAAGCATGGTTAACATTTACGATAGACATCGGGCGGTTGATGTAGTGTATTTAGATTTTCAAAAAGCGTTTGACACCGTGCCGCACAAAAGACTGATTGAAAAAACTAAGGCTCATGGAATCAGGGGTGTAGTAATAAATTGGCTAGAGAGTGGTTGCGAGGCAGGAAACAGAGGGTGGTCGTTGATGGAGCGGAGTCGTGTTGGGCTAATGTAGCGAGTGGCGTTCCTCAGGGTTCTGTATTGGGCCCCTTGCTTTTTCTTATATATATTAACGATTTAGATGTCGGCCTAGTCAGTACAGTTTCAAAGTTTGCGGATGACACAAAGCTGGGTGGTAGGGCGATTAATGATGAAGATAGAGGTAAAATTCAGGAAGATCTGAATAAAATCGTTGATTGGTCAGTCACATGGCAAATGAGATTTAACGTGGATAAGTGCAAAATTATGCATATAGGTTCGCGTAACGGTAATTTTGCGTATAGTATGTCAGGGAAAGATTTAAAGCGTAGAGCAGGAAAAAGATTTAGGAGTTATAGTCACTGGTGATTTAAAAGTAGCGAAACAAAGTACAGCGGCGGTCAATAAGGCGAACAAAGTGTTAGGTTTTATAGCTCAAAATTTTGAGTACAAATTGCGCGATATTATAGTTCCTCTTTATAAATCATTAGTTAGACCCCATTTGGAGTACGTGGTCCAATTTTGGAATCCACATATGTGCAAAGATATAGACAAAATCGAAAGAGTTCAAAGATGAGCAACTAAGATGATCTCACTTAGGTCAAAGTCGTACGAGGATAGGCTTAAAGGAGTTAAAATTGACACACTCGAGACTAGGAGGTTAAGGGGTGATCTAATCCAGTTTTCAAAATTATGAATGGGTTTGATAATGTAGATAGAGATAGCTTTTTCGAAATATCTCAATATAATAGGACTAGAAATAACGGGTGTAAGTTGACAAGTAGAAGGTTCGAGACAGCAGTTGCGAAAAACATTTTTACACATAGAATAGTAAATAGCTGGAATAGTTTGCCGGTAGAAGTAATTAGTAGCACGTCTATAAACATGTTTAAGAATCAATTGGACGCGCATGTTGATAGAAAGGGTATAGTTTAAGGTAGTAAAATTAAGGCTTTGTGGGGATAGATCCCACAGCTCAACACAAGTGTTGTGGGATATAGGGAGGCAGCGTCTTGGGTTAGGGGATACTCTCTGTCCTTACACACCCCATTTAAAGAGATTCCTCTGCCGAGCGGTGCCCCCCATAGTACTGTGAGGTATTGAAAAACTCATGATCTTCACTTGCCCCACAAACACCTTTAAATGGGAGACCCATAATGGGTGCACACACATTTCTACATTACTGTACAGTCTTTACAGCCACACCTACACTTTTCCTCGTAAGTGTATATATTGTAATGTATATGGTTGTAAATTTGACTTGGTCCGCAATCGATATGGACCGTGACTTGTGGATAGTAGTCTATTATGACTTGATCCTCTGGATCGAGAGATTCTATCTTTAGTTTTAAATCGATAATTAATTATTTTTAAATTGATAATGTATATGGTTGTAAATTTTGACTTGGTCCGCAATCGATATGGACCGTGACTTGATGGATACCGTAGTGAAATTGACTGGATTCTTTGGATCTGATATATTTGCATGTCCGTTATGAATAGATATAGAGTGTAACATATTTGTGGATAGTAGTCTATTATGACTTGCTCCTCTGGACCGAGAGATTCTATCTCTAGTTTTAAACCAATAATTAATTATTTTTAAATTGATAATTATTTAGTTTCATAAAAATTGGTCGTTGCCAATTTACCGGCAGTTTTTACATAAAGTTCTTATGTTCTTGTGGTTCGGAACCCACGTAAAATTGTAGGTCCCCTCCGCCACCACGGAGGACATACACAATACACGATTACGAACACAGTTAGGTAGACCAGCCATGAGTGGACCCTAGGGTCTTTGTTGGTCTGAAACATTATAACATTATAACATAACTTTCATTATCTGATTCTATTTCCATTGAAGAATCATTATCACTAGACTGATTACAGCATATAGTTTCAATATCACAGGTACTGGTACTTATTGCAGATTTGGATGTTCATGAAGCCAATGTAGCACCATGTTTTACTTCACTTTCTTGGAATTTTGTATTTTGGGATATAAATACTAGCTTTGCTGCTCTGTCTGTGCTTAATCAGTTTCTTTTGGCTGTATGGATATTACTATATGTGCTAAATGATCTCGGACGTAATGAAAGGGTGAAATAGAGGTGTATGAGTTTGTGTAGGTATATATGTGAGTATGTGTGCATGTGTATTGGGTATATAATAGATATAAATATGTGTATGTATATATATGGATGGTCTCAGGGGGGAAAATATGTCATCGCGGGTCTAAAGGATAGTTAAGTGGGAGATTCAAAATCCAAGGCATGGATGGGAGAGTCCTGGAAAGGTTGGACAATGGGCAGTCAGCTCCCAGCCAGTGTTTTCACAAGTTTAACGGATCTCAAGATACAAGACTTTCAGTGCAAGAAAGAGGCCAGTTTTTTCTGTAAATAGACTGAAAAGGACATTCTATACTGCTACCATATGGCCTATTTTATTTATTTTTATAATATATATCATTGCAAAAGTATACCTTATAATTAAATTGGCAATATCTATATTAATTATTAAAAAAACAAAAAATGACAAAAAACAACATGGACGTAAAAAAAAAAACGTTTTTTTTAACATCACTACCCATACCACACATTCCTGTACCTGTCCCATTCTTATTTTAATAAAAACAAATGAGGATGACAAATGAAAAGTCTATGCTTTTAAGTTTTCTGAGTAATTTAAAGATTAGTTTTGAACAGAGCTTGGGCACTTCCGCAAACACTTCCGCAAACCGCAAATTCCGCAATTGCGGAAGTATGTTTTTTGTTTGCGGACTTGCATTTGCGGCAAAGTCATCGCAAATTAGTGAATTTGCGTTTGCGGAAGTGATTTTGAGTTTGCGGATTTGCGATTGCAAATCCGCAAACTCAAAATCACTTCCGCAAACGCAAATTCACTAATTTGCGATGACTTTGCCGCAAACGCAAGTCCGCAAACAAAAAACATACTTCCGCAATTGCGGAATTTGCGGTTTGCGGAAGCATTTGCGGAAGTGCCCAGCTCTGGTTTTGAATAATGAATCTGTACAAAATATTGGGCAGTTAAGGAATGAGAAGTGGAAGAAAAATACCCATTCACCCTCAGTACATTTTCATTTCCTCTTTTTTTGAGAATGTAATGAAAACAAATGTGACAACAAATCAACATAGAGAAAATAAGAATGAAAAAAGGCATTACAATCCTTTTAGCTGAATGCCAAAGGTACTGGTACCAGTGGTCATACAAATAGCAATTGACCTGTTATTACTGTGACTAAAGTTATTTATTGTACTGGCAGGTGAACTCACTGTACCTACTTTCAGAGTGATACTCTCTGTACCAGTGTTTTCAGTGCCAGAGTTGGTGGCACCTTGCAAAACTATTTGAACTTTAGTGACCTTTTACACAATTCATGTGGGTCTGTTCCGACCTTAATGCTAATGGGGATGAAGATTTGTTAGGGGTGACAGTCCAAAATTCCACTTGATTATTTTAAGGTGTTAAAAAAAGACTGATTAATGAGGTTAAGTGCAGGGTCAGTCTGTGAAGGGAATGATGGGCAGGGGATGGGAAATGGGGGGAAATTGGGATTCATAACCACCGTCAGGGACCAAACTTGTTTGTTGGTGGTGAAAGGGCTTTAGGTTTACCCTTTCCTATGTCAACTATATGTAAGTCACCTGGTTTTTGCATTTTGTTGGAGTCAAGATGATACTGCACTGCATGTTCTTGAGGCCACTCCTTTGGGATGAGAAATGGGTTGTTTGGGTGGCATCAACTGCTACATTTGGCTGAGGTCTGTGATTATTGTCATGTTGGAGATGGAGGGAATGTTGAAGTGTGGTCCCTCATGTGTCGCTAAGTCAGAGAGTAGGAGCATATACCATCTGCTGGTTCTTCCACTGAATTTCTTGAAATACAAGTGAATACTCAGTGATGAGAGAGAGTACTCCCCTTGGGGGCCAATGGAGACACTTCTAACACCAGTATTTTAGATTGATGTTGCTGGTGTGTGATTTTGGTGGAATGCCAACTTGTTGGTGGGGTTTGGATCTACTGGCCTTGGGGTATCTGGGTTGCCCTTATAATTACTGGGGCATCAGGATGGCATCACTGCTTGGGTTAGTAAGCCATTTGAAGGGATGAATGATTGTGATTAAGTTGCATAATGCTATGATAAATAATGGGAGTAAATAAACGGCCTAATGGCAATGGGTTTATAAATATAGCATGGGTTGTAACATGTGAAAGTATCATTCAGGGTGTGGCTCAACCCGGGATTTTATACCTTTGAGTTTCACGCATGCGCATTGGACCCATGCCTTTAGGGTTTGGCATTATTTGCATTGATACACACTCCAAGAAAGGAGCATCATTCTGTAGCATAGACATAATTACTTATATTGTATATGTTCTGGGAAAATTATCATACATTGAAAACTAAGACCCAGTATTTAAGGTATGACAAAAGTGAAGGGAAGCAATTTACTTTACTGTGTCATAGTCCACACATTGTGATACATGTTACTTCATAATTAATATGCCATAATTGTTTAATTGATGTCATTATTGGGAGAAATGAGAGGAAATGAACTAGAGGGACACAGTATGAAGGGTTTACAGCCATAGTACAAGAGTTAGTGAAACTATTAAATATATACACTTATATACAGTAAATATTAACGAATTGGGTGCATTTGGGGATGAATTAAGTAAATGAGTAAAGTACAAACAAAGGTTCAAATCATGCCACATTCAGTGTGCATGCATAATCTAATAAAAAATTTTGGGATGAGGGTTAGATGCAAGTTAACAACAATAATAATTAATCAGTAAATGTAAAATGACCTAATGATTGTCTTGTTTGTACTTTAATGGAATGAAAGTAAGGGATATTTGCTTCTAATGGCACAAACATGGATATCGCTCAACCATAGAAATGGTAAGTGGCATTGTTGTGACTGGTTGCATTTGTAAACTAATGGTTACAGCCAAATAAGTTAGGCCTAACATTTCAGGGAAATTAATTACAACTAACTACAGAAATATCGCTATTGAAGATGTTTTTATATTTAATGCAGGAAGTATTATGGTAATTATTAAATAATGGGAATAACTAAATTACTACTAGGCTTAGATTGAAATGGCTAGCCTATTCACAGTTGGTGCAAAAATGGTTACTCCGAGTGTTATGTTTGTTTATTTCTTGAACAAAGTTCTGGTATTCTCATATAGTCCTAGGGTGGCACAGAAACTCATGATGCACTTTGTAGGATTCATATTAATTAAGCTTGAGAATATGCCCAATGAATTCAGTCACTTGTATAACTAAACCAGACACACAGACATGTGAAAATTACATCATTTCCTCATTTAATTTTCAGAAATTTCATATTCAAGGACTCATTACTAAAGGATGCACCAGACCAGAGCTGTGTTCTTTGAATGCAGTTCAGCATGGTTTCAATACAGTATGGAATAAAGTGAAAAATGTCTTCCTTGAAGAGACCACATATGGTAAGTCTAACAATCTAACCCTGCATGAACATTAAATTTGGTGATATTGTTCAAGAATGTACAACAAGGCTGGTTTTGCTACACAAAGGTGGATGTTGCATATACAGTATGTACACAGTAACCTAACATGAATCATCTGGCTTTGGCTTACATGCCAGTCTACTTTTCTCAATTTTGCTGATTATCTAAACTTCTAACTATGGTACTTCACTTCCAAAGTGTATAGGTTCTACCAGACTCTCCTTTTGCTGAAATCTCCATTTTTAGGTGATTTTAATGTTTATAACCACTTTTTCACTGACATCCCTTTGGAATAGCTTACAACTTCTCTATTATGAATGACCAAAAGCAGATTGTACAGCACCCTATTTGTATTTACAGTTGCCTTGGAGGTAAATCCAACATTCTGGATCTCCTCCATCTCCTCCTCCTCCATCTCCATCTCCTCCATCTCCTCCTCCTCCATCTCCATCTCCTCCTCCATCTCCATCTCCTCCTCCATCTCCATCTCCTCCACCTCCATCTCCTCCATCTCCATCTCCATCTCCTCCTCCTCCATCTCCTCCATCTCCATCTCCTCCATCTCCACCTCCTCCTCCTCCATCTCCACCTCCTCCTCCTCCATCTCCTCCATCTCCTCCTCCTCCATCTCCTCCTCCTCCATCTCCTCCTCCTCCATCTCCTCCTCCTCCTCCATCTCCATCTCCTCCTCCGTGAAACTTGCTTCTCCATTGGGCTCGGGCTCCTCCAATCACAGTCTTGTATCCGTGTCCTGTTGCTCCAGTTCAGCACTTTGGTGCTGCTGATTGGGAGGCCCTTAAGCAGTAATCTGATTTCCAATGTAATGATTAATGCTTCCGTGGCTGGGGCCCCTCCCAGACGTGGTTCTCTTGGGCATGGAGGCGTACATTCCGTATTCTATTCCGACTACTAATGCAAAAAAAAACCTTCGTTTAACAGTTTGTTCTAATGTTATCCATAACAGAGGCGGCTTTCAGAGGGTACTGTTGCGGCCCAACTCCCTACTTTCACTCGGCTTATATTTCTGCCCAGTCGTGCAAAATCTGTTCATCATCATGCCAAAAATTCCCTCATCAGATAGAAACATGAAGACCTATCTAATTCTATTTCTTTTCCATTCTGACGGCTCAGTTGTCGTCCCAATAAAGTTGAATTCTTCATTCAGACTTTCGCCAACTCAACCCTCGACGATTCCGGTGATGTTCCTCCATCTTCTCCTCCCTCTGACTTTGTCTGAAATTAAAATCTCTTCCAAAGACGTTTATTCTCCCCTATTTGCGCTCAACTCTAGGAAGGCATACGGTCGCGAAGGCGTCCCTCTTGTTCTCAAGAACTGTGCCGACACCATCCCCAGGCAAACGCTCGTCTTTGTCTTTCATGTACTACTATTCTTTCCTGGTGGAAGTTTGCTTTTATTCAGCCTCTCCCAAAGAAGGGTGACCGTTGTCAACCCTCCATCTGTCGTCCAATTGCTTTGATTTCTTGGGTTTTTAAGGTTTCTTATTCTATTCTGAAAAGGAAGATTCTTAAACATCTCTTCTTGCATAATTTCTTCTTACTCTTGGTGTTCCTCCTTTTGGAGAGTTTGGTGAAACCTTTTATTGCACTAAACAGATCAAAAGCTTTTGATAGTCTGGCACAAACCTTTAATTTCCGAACTGCCTTCCTTTAGTTCCTATTTGTGCCATCATCTCTAATTTCCTTTCTGGCCAATCTATTGCTGCAGTTGTAGATGGCTACTGTTCTTCTTCTAAAGTTATTAATAGTGGTGTTCTTCAGGGTTCTCTTGCCACCCATTCTCCCCTTTATTTATCAATAATCTGTTAAGTGGCACTTACTGTCTTATCTACTACCCTTCACTTATCCACCCGCTTTTCATGAGATGGTTATGGTGTCCCTGACTTCTGTTTCTGAATGGGGCAAATAAAAACCTTGTGGCTTTGTGCCCCCAAAACCGTTCCTTCATCCGTCTACTCGTCACAATCTTCAATACTACAAAACTCAATCCTTCCTCTTAACATTCTTACTGTTTCCTTTACTAGTGATCTTTCTTGGAAAGATTACACACACTTTTCCAAACCAGCTTCTAAGAGGTTAAATGTGCTACACTGGCTCAGCAGTTTCTTCACCCCAACTTAGTTGCTGTCTCTATACAGGGGCCTTGTCCGCCCGTGTGTGTAGTACACTTCTCATGTGTCGGGTGGCTTAATCCAGAATTCTACTTGACCGGATGAAATCAAAGGTTTTTAGTCGCATTAATTGCCCCTTCTTCCTGTGTCTTCAATTACTCTCTCTGCTGCAATGTTGTCTCGCTCTTTACTATCCCTATTATAAGGGGCACTACTCTTCTGAACTGCATGCCCCTTCCTTTAAGGAGAGCTTGCATTACCGGACTTTCGCCACGTTATCTTCTCTCCAGATTTTTAACACAAGGTTAATTGGCATTCTCATTCTTCTATCTACTCAACCAGTCAACTCTGGAATAATCTTCAATTCACCTCTCCCCGTCTATGACCTCCAGTGTTTCAAATGGTGTTCAGGCACTTTGATTTTTGGCTCCTCTCCTTGTGTGAGGTTGGCGTTTTGCGGGCACTCCTTCCTGCATAAAAAAAGCGTATATGGAACATTTAAGAACTAATTTTATCCGTAGTCAAGTCTTAATCACTCCCGGGATAAACGCCTGAACAGTGTTTGATTTGTTAAGTGGTGTTTTCTTTGAAAACCAATTCTCTCGTTGCGAAGCAATCTGTTCATTCAACTTTAACCTCTTAAGATCTAGTTTGCATAGTATTTGTACGTTTGATTCTGTGAGCAAGCCTTTCAGAAGCTTTTCTTAATTTAGTTTGGTACTTTGCTACTTTTATATTCACAAAAACTTGGTATACATCCAGGTTTTGATACTCACGAATTAAACATTCTGTATTGAATTTGTGCATTATTCTTCCTCTGTTCATGCTGCTATGGATTCTATAGGTTCCGAGACAAAGATACTTAAAAACAGAGTACTGCTTTAGAACTGCCAAAGATTAAGGCAGGTTGGGAGTGAAAGTTATGCTTGTGTGTCTCGAAGAATAAACAAAACTTTTTTTTTTTGGTGGGTTGTATCACAACTTGACAATTTCGATGTGAACTTTTTCTAGAGTAGCTTAGTGTTACAACAGTCGTTCTTTAATTTTTTTTTTTTTTTTTTTTTCCCCCCCCCTCTCTAGATAAGTCAAAAGATGTAGTGAATTGTTGCGAGACAAGTTACTGTAATGGTGGTAATACCCGATCTAGCAATCTTGGCTTCTCTAGTGCTCTTCTGTTTGGTCTGATTATGGTTTACATTCGGGGATAGTTGGTAGCAAGATTTCTTGTGATTTACATAGCTATTTAGCTGAAGACTTAATTTTGTATATTATTATTATTTTACTCAAGTTGTAAATGTTCTTTTTATCTATTTTAATTAATTATTCCTTCCTGTGATTATTATAGCATAAGTTTATTTATTCCTTTGTAGTTTAAATGGTGCCTACTCCCATTATATACGTTAGTGTGTAATTTCACGTAATGCCTGTCGCCCTTAATTACTTCTTGAAAGTTATTAGTAAGGCATAATGCTCATGATTAAGGATTACGTGAAGTGCCTGGTTTCACGCAGTCACATACATCTAAACTTCAAAATAATAATAATGTATATAGATAAAGCAGCAACTACATTATTTCATGATTAGTAATGTAGAGGTAGCAGCTATTCGAAATAAGGTTTCAGTTTCAATACATTTCACCTACCTACAAGAGGTGCTGGTCGTGTGGCCTCTATTCGGTATTAACTCCCTTGATGGGTAGAAATGTGCAGGTAGTACGAATTATCGTATATACCCGTGTAAAAGTCTACCTATGCTTTTGGCATCACGAATTTCAGGGCCAGCGCTTTAACAGTTTTGGTTAACACGACTGGCCATGAGAATACAAAATTTATCATAGTGTTATTTTACATGGCTGACAGAACAAAATTGAAACCAATGCTATTTAAGTAGAAAATCATACGGTAGTAGTAGTTCCCGAAAGGCGGTTATCCACAATCACGAAAAAGAATTGATGGATGAAAGTAGTTGAAGGAAGTGTAGAATTTATAACCAGGTGGAATACGAAATAGAGCCGTACGATGATTAAAAAAAACCTTTTTGAAGTACAAAAAGCCATTTGATATAAATGATTCTTGTAAAAGTCCCCCTCCCCCCACCTTTATTCAAGCCTCAGAAATTAGTCTTTTACACGGGTATACACGGTAAATGTTTCAGTAGGTTCTTGTTGAATCCGATGCAATAACTATTTGTAACTATCTCCTGCAATTGTTACGCTATATTAACGCCCGAATAAAACTTATTCTTACACTAGTATATCCTTTGCTTTCCAGTGAGTTGTAGTGTTGAAGTCAATAAGGTTTGAATTAAACTCAAAAGCAGCATATTTATTATGTTATACAGTGTAATTTTAATTCAATATTTCAGTAGCAAAAGTGTTTTAGAATTGTTCAGCCTCCTTCGCAACATAGTAAGTCGTATGACGGACGGGACCTACAGCTTATCCAACTACCAACCCACCGCTTCCCGTCGGTTAGTGAGTTAAGCGACATTGAATCTGGATAGTAGTTGGATGGGAGATCGTCCTCTGCGTCCAGATTATGTAGCGACCCGTGGTTCGGATTCCACGTAAAGCTGTAGGTCCACTCCGTCATACGACCTTAGGATTATTTAATCTCCTCAACATCATCTATCATTACACTTACAGGAAATACGTTATATTACTTTATATTTCAATCTATTACATGCTTCGTCTACAAGTATGGTAATTTACTGTTCCATAATTTTGGATGAACTTTTTTTGTAACCATACCGTATATAATCTTAAATGAAAGTAGGAAAAAAAAAAAAAAAAAAAGTGCATTTGTTTTTATTAGTAACCCTCAAACATTCACTGACGAAAACTGAAACAATGTATATTATGTACAGACTAGCTACATTAAATTATCTTTATTAAGTCGTTGATATCATTAGTTCATTAAAGGTAAGAACGAAAGTTTCCTTCTTTCAACAAGTGTTGAAGATATCTCTCTCAACATCAGATTAAGTTTCATTGGCGTGAAAAGCGCGCAATTTACTTAAAAAGAGAAGGGTTACTTCAGTAAAAGATTCAACTTCCTCGATCGTAAGAAAATGCTTTGCATTTTATAGAATTTCTACGTGAACCCACGGGCACGAAGACGCCTGGTTAGCTACCTCAATTATGTCTTCCATCTTTACCCTTTGGTCAGCCCCTGGATAAAGAATCAAAATAGGACAACGCACTTTCGGGAACTTTTTATCTTGCTTCATTATATCTAAGTATGGCTTGGGAGATCCGCTACAAAACCAAGATAGTGGAGCAGTACGAACAATACTCCTAATAGGAGCCCATAGGCACAACCCTGCTAAAGCGTAAACATTAGTAACGTGTGTGGCGGGACCACTGCCTAAACTTTAACCGACCGAAACAATTTATTCAGGTAAAATATGGAATCTTTTCCGTAAATCTTCTACTACGTATTCCGCCGCCTTCCTTATGGTATTCGCTGTTGCATTCTTTGGATACAGATATACTGCTAAATTGCATCTGGCCTAATTTGCCAAGTATTCAAATTCCTAGAAGAAATGTTTAAGATTCGGTTTTAAGGCATGAGGTGGGCTAATTAACAGCGTCAAATTTCGTTCATGGTTTCGTCCAAATGCTTAGTATGCATATTTAACTCTCTTCTTTCGCGTAATAAGAGTATTTTCTTCATAACTTTGTCCCCAACAGTAAGGCAGAAATACCAGCCTCGAGAACACGGCGGATAGGCCACGTAGCAAATGATTTACCTTTGCTCATCTAGAAGCCAATTTCTATTAATATTTAAGCATGTTTATTCGGATTGTAAGAAACATCTGATTAACACTGTACACTCACGCAAGAACAAGGGCGCTCATGCACTAAAACAATCCAATATGTCAATAAATTTACGAGAGAACACAGCCATCAAAATTTAGAGCTTCACTTCCAGTCAGAGTCCATTTCTGAAGCTGCCTTTAAAACCTAAATCTAGTTTTACTAGTTTATTGTAGACAGAATCTGTAGGAAAGTCTACCTACTGGACATTCACTCCCAGATTCTAAATTCAGATATTTCAAACAAAACATTTAGCAAGTAAATTGAACATTTAATCTCGAAAGAGGCTGATTTTTTGGTGTAACCACAAATTTTGACCAGTGGCTTCGATTACGAAACTCTTAATTCTGATAACAGAGTTACTGTATTGTGTGCATTGATTGACCAACAGGCTTTTGTCGATTTCATAGGAAAAAATTTGGAATTATGAACGCGTGAACGAACAATGAATCTGTAGACTGTTTTTATAGAGTGGGTACATTAACTACATTAAAAAGTTGAACTTGCCATGGGCTGTGCGATTAGAGATGGCACCTTATTACCGAGAAAATTAAAAATGCAAGACAGTAGGATTACGAGAAAACTAATATACAAAATACCTCCAGGAGCAAAAAGATTGATATAAATAAAATAGAAATAATGTTAACACCTTTAAATATTTACAGTATTTCATTACTACTAAAAGTATGCATAAACTGAAACGTCACTTCACCGATTACACTGGTCAACAAGGATTTTGTTTCTCAACGAGGTTATACGATTCCTATAGATTTTTTAACGCTCACTATAGAAATGACTGAAATTTCTACATCACGCACGGTTTTCGAAAAATTTTCTATTCCTTTATTTCATTATCAGCAGCTTGAGTAACTTTTTAAACAGCAGCTTCACCGTAATATTCCATACTGCAAAATATCATCATACTTTCCAGTGTGAAATGCTTAAAAATTAAAATTCACTGGGCGATTTTAGGCTAAAATCGTACAATCTGACAACTGAAATAGTGACCCTGCGGGCCTGCAATGCGTTGTCTAAAAAAACTCGCTCGTTAGTAGTCATTCAACGCGATTCTGTGTAAAAAGCTCTAAAAAGCCATTGTCTCGCAAGTGTGTTAACAACCCAAATACTTTGTTACGTATGCTGTGAGCTCTTTCTGAAATCCCAAAAGAAGAATATCACATTAAAAAAGCATACGAACTATTTTGGATGTAAAATAAGGGGCCCCAAGACAAAACCTGGGCTCCATATTTGTTGTACATTTGGCGCAGTAAACCTCAGGGCATGGCTAAAAGGTACTCGCCGATCCATAACATTTGCTCTCCCGATGGTTTGGAGAGAGACGAAAGATCCCGTCACAAACCACGCACTGTTCCTTTTGTTTGGGGGAATGTTTCTGGATTTTCTTCTAAAAGCAAAAATTCGATTGAATATCCAAATTTTTCATCGGCAATAAGACCGGTGCCACACGATGAAAGTCTTCCTATACCAGAATGGCCAGAGACGTGGACCTTAGAAGATGAAACTACCGTAGACGAGCGTACGGAAGTGGAACAAGACATGGACCCAGATTTTCAACCACCTGAGTCAAGAGAGCCTCGCTTAATTACACAAGGTGAGTTAGATAAGCTTAAGTCTCTGACGAGGTCATTTAAGAGTCGAGCAGAGCTACTGTTTTGCAACCGTCAAAACGATTTGAACAATTTTTTTTCTTTGAACCGAAATCTGTTATAGCAACGATGTAAACGGATTGATGATGGTACTTGATCATGAACCAAAAGAATGGAGACTGTTCATTGACTCATCCAAGTCTGAAGGCTCTGATGTTAGATAATGGAAACTTTTATCCATCAATTCCCGTGGGACATGTTATTCATATAAAACAGTCGCATGAAAATATGGAGCTTGTTTTGAATTATAGAGTACACCAAATACAACTGGCACATCTGTGGCGATTTAAAAGTCGTAGCGCTTCTTCTTGGCATGTAACTGGGGACATGTAAAGTATTGCTGCTTTCTTTGTTAATGAGATAATAGGGCCAGAGATTTTCATTACGCCATTAACCATTATGTACCAAAACTTTTTTTTTATTTCCTGATATTTCTTGATATATTCAGCTTTGGAGACTTTAAAATAAACATGAAATAGTTATACGATACAGAAAAATTTAAATTAATAAATAAAAATTTCAAATTAATATTTAAGTTTCTCACTTTTAAATTCTAACCCAAATTGTATTGTTAAAATGTGCCCAAAAAGGGGACAATAGCCGTTAATATCGTCAAGCTTCAGTTCTTAAGCAAAAGAGCGTCGCACATAAACAGCTGGTTGATCCCATGATGATGTACCTGCCACATCTTCACATTAAGTTCGGACTAATGAAAAGCTTTGTGAAAGCGGTGAACATGGAAGGTGAAAGATTTCGATACTTAAAACAGAAGTTTCCACGAATAAGTGAGGCTAAGATAAAAGGTGTTTTTGTTGGTCCATAGATTAAAAACTTTATGAATGACAACCGTTTTGATGAAGTCCTAGACGGAGCTGAGATGGTTACATGGGAAACCTTTAAAGCAGTCAAGAACTGTAGCACTGAACTACGTGCAGTTAGTTGAAGAGACGCTTGAAGTGTTAGGTTAATGGGGTGCAATATGTTCTTAAAGGTACATTCCCTGCACTCCGATTTGGACTTTATTCCGACCAACCTTGGTGACGAACATCGGGGAAGACTCGACCAGGATATTTCCACAATGGAAAAAAGGTACCAAGGCAGGTGGGGCTCAACAGTGCTGGCTGACTACTACTTGACATTATTAATCAGGGAAGCCCCAAATGTCGCCTATAAACGCAAGTCATCGTCAGACACACTTTAGGTATGGTTAATATAATGTTGAAGCACGTCCTTTACAATACAACGTATGCAGCGTTGTATACTTTTGGGCAAAACTTGGTTCGCAGTTTTCTCAAGAACTCTACGTGATACAAAATTTCCAAGATCATATTCGTCATCAGCGTTGAAAATTCCATCAAGAACACAGAACCTTGTCGAAGAAGCAAAAGAAAAAAAGGTAAAATTTCTTAACCAGTGTTACACAGTGTAAAACTTTTTTATATATTTTTACAACAGTTATTAGGTATATTACCCAAAATATTTGTGGCAAGTTTTCCTTTATAAAATTATTATACAATTTACAACGAGCTATTTAAACTATATACCTTACAATTTTCCTGAAACATTTAAGACGTAACTTAACATTATGGAGACTACGTCGTGACCATATGGAAACAGTTTCCCATCAGAAAAAAGCGGTTGAATGACATTAGATCTGTTCACTTGCTGAATATGTAACCGTCTGATTTCAGATGGTTTAGATTCCACGTAAAGCTGTAGATGCCTTCCTTCACACGACCTTCGCCCTTAATGAAGGTCAAACACTCCTAAACATTATTGCAGAATGTTAATATGGATAAGCAGTGAAATGTCTTGAAAAGCTAAGTTGGAATTTTGGTTTTGGCTACTTTAAGGATAGAACCTTCAAATTATTTGTAATTGCGACACCGCGAGCGCAGGGGAAATACGGTATGTGGAATTTACGTTGGGATCGTTCGAGTTACGGCAGCCTGAAAAGAAGACACAGTATTATGAAATAGTTTTTCTAAACGCGCAGCTCCAACGTCATTAAGATGAAGTCCATCTCCGAAGAACAAGTCCCTCCTGCCATAAAAACTGTTCCAAAAATTCGCAAAATGCACTCCTTCCTGTTGGCAAAGAGACTTTAGGTTATTGTTAAGATAGGTCGCCTTGCTGTAGAAATCGTTACGTTGGATAATTCGAGGAAGTATACCTGTTAAAACAATCTTATTAGTGTTTTCCTTTAATCGCTCTAGTAAGTCCCTGTACCAGCCAGCAGTTCTTCCGATCTAGAATTTAAAACGTTATTAGTACCGATATAAACAACATACGTTGTGTCCTCGGAGGTACCGTCTGCAAAATGGTCAACACTATTAGTTATATCCTCGACCCTTGCACCAGGGTAGCAGTAACGGCGCCTACGACGAGGGATTCTCCCACAGAATTCCTCGAGCTGCCCTCGAACAATGGAATCGCCAACGAGTCGTATTTCCGGTTCATCAGCATCTTCGAAATCTAAAACAGAAAACTTAGTTTGTTATTACTGGTAGACAAGTCTAGGTTTTCTCGATGGTGCTCTATTACGCACTCGAACGAAGGGTTGGGAACTAGGGGAAGAGAGAGGGCTATTAATACTATTTATATTATTAGTAGAAACTGAGGCAGGAGGGGTCGTAACTGGAGTCTCAAGGGATTCTAATTTTGCCGTCAGGAGCATCACGTTTTCTTCAAGCCTCACTCTGGCCTCCCTCTCACGTTCTAACTCGTTCCTCAGGACTTCCATGTTTAAGCACCACCTGCAAACTAACTGCTCATTATTATTAGCCACTGCAAACGCGTAAGCGGCAAATTTTCCTTCACAGCGACTGCAAGTACTTGACGGGGGTGCCATGCTTTTAATTAAAAAAAAAAAAAAAAATAAAACGAGCGTTTGGAAATTAATAAATTACAACGTAGGTCTACCGCGTTCTTGAAACACAAACAGGTTCTTGTAACAAATTTAAACTAAATGAATATAGAATTAAGCTACCGACGAAAGATCTGTAAAAGAAGAGTATTTATAATACTTATCTGTCCGCGATTCGACCCGACTTTTTTCCTTTTTTTCACAGTGTGTGACCACACTCTACCTGACCTCGAAGGAAGGAAAAATGAACCTTATGACCACGTTTTTCTGATAGATTTGAAAAACAAACAAGGCAAGCCACGTGCAGCTGCCGTAACTCGAACGGTCCCAGCGTAAATTCCACAAATTTCCCCTGCGCTCGCGAAGGTGTCGCAGTTACAAACAATTTGAGGGTTCTATCCCTAAATGCTCGTAGCCTACGAAATAAAATAAACGATTTTTTTCTTTAATTGCTTGTAAAGACTATGATGTAATTGCGATAAATGAATCGTGGCTTAGCACTGAAACACGTGCCTTTGTAGGGGAGTATCAAATTAAAGGTTATTACCTTTTTGTTAAAAACAGAATAGGTAGGCGAGGTGGTGGTGTTATGTTGTATATCAAAGATAATATTGCGAACGTTATAGAAGTAAAGCACACAATTCCAGAACCGATAGATTCGACTATAGCAGAACTTAAATTGAACGATTTCAAACTTCTTGTTGCGGTTATATATAGCCCCCTAATCAAACAGCTGATACGGACGAAGCGTTATATCGTGAACTAGAGAGAATAATCGGTAGTGAGCAGGCTTTAGTTATGGATGACTAACTGCGCCAACGTGAATTACGATACAATGCAGGGAGACGCGGAAGGTAATCGTTTAGTTAATTTTCTCGAGGATAGCTTTCTTATTCAAAAGGTTGGGGAACCTACGAGGTTGGACAGTATTTTAGATTTAGTAATAACTACAGATGATAGGCTAATTACTGATCTTCGAGTAATAGAACCGTTAAGCAATAGCGATCACTATGGTAGAGTTTGTCCTCTCAGTAAGTCACTCGAAACCAACTAACTCGACTAAAATTCCTAACTTCCAGCACGCAGACTTTTGTAAATTTCGAAATAAATTGTCACACGCAGGAGCGGCTCGCAGGTAGGCACTGTGGAACTGCAGCACCCCCATGATCTTATGATCTTTATATTTAAATATTTAAAATAGCCTCTGTTTTTTTTCAATGAACTTTGAGTTTTTAAATCGGATTACATCCTTTTTTTTCCTTAAACTATTTCAATGCCGAACGAATGAATCACGAAAGTAGCTTCAGCTTTCCCGTGGAACTGCGTACTTAACAGTTCCAGATTTTGTTCGAAACGCTTGAAACATCGGTGGCGGACGTACGAAGAGCGAGTCAGAATCGCGGGGGTTTAAGAGGATCCAAAGCACTGTGAACAGAGCAGTGCCGATTTGTTTGTTTGACGTGGTATTTGTGTTGCTGTATCGTTTGCTAATTCGAAATTTTATTTCCGAATTGCATTTATCAATGATTCGTCATTATTTATTTTTTGTCGTGAGATTGAAGTTAATTATATAATAATTGGATTATTTACAATATATAGCTTTCATTTCTTAGAATATTTTTTCGCTTAGAATAAAAACAATGGAATTTGTTTATAAATAAAAATTTTGGCAAATTCGAAATTACCCGTTAAGCGTAAGTACCCTATAATTGATTTTATGATACTATTTTACTTATTTTTATGACTGAGTAGTGAGTAGTTATCTATTCGACTTTCTCTCTCTCTCATATATATATATATATACATATATACAGGGTGTACATAAAGTCAGGATCTATTTTTATGAAGCACTTTGAAATTATATGGAATTCAATCGTAAAATGATAAAGTGGTAACATTTATTAAATAATTAAGAGTAGGATTCGACGTGACGCCCATCAGTATCCCTGCACAGCTCAAATCGTTCCGCAGCATTTCTAAACACATTCTGGAGCATTTGCGGGGTTATGTTATCTGCAGCAGTTCATATACGTGTACGTAAGTTTTCAAGACTCGTAATGTTCGTCTGATAGACGTGCGATTTGATAAAGCCCCATGCAAAGAAATCTAAAGGGGTTAAATCTGGTGATCTCGCTGGCCAAGGTCTGTTGCTTCCGCGTCCGATCCAGCGATTTGGAAAACGTCCATTTAGATAATCCTGAACAATTTTGGCATAGTGACAAGGAGCACCATCATGTTGATAGACGACGGTACTAACAATCCTATCCCCGTCGTCTATCAACATGATGGTACTCCTTGTCACTATGCCAAAATTGTTCAGGATTATTTAAATGGACGTTTTCCAAATCGCTGGATCGGACGCGGAAGCAACAGACCTTGCCAGCGAGATCACCAGATTTAACCCCTTTAGATTTCTTTGCATGGGGCTTTATCACTCGCACGTCTATCAGACGAACATTACGAGTCTTGAAAACTTACGTACACGTATACGAACTGCTGCAGATAACAACCCCGCAAATGCTCCAGAATGTGTTTAGAAATGCTGCGGAACGATTTGAGCTGTGCAGGGATACTGATGGGCGTCACGTCGAATCCTACTCTTAATTATTTAATAAATGTTACCATTTTATGATTGAATTCCATATAATTTCCAAGTGCTTCACAAAAATAGATCCTGACTTTATGTACACCCTATATATATATATACAGGGCGTCCCAAAAAAATGTACACACACTTTAAATACTTATAAAGGCAGTGTTTATTAAAATACATTTCATTTTCAAAATGTAATAGAATCTACAGACATTATTTAATTGTTTTGTCAACGCCTGTTTTCAAACTGACGTCCGTTCTGGTCCAGTCACTGCTGATAACACGAAGCAATGGAATCGCAAACATCACGAAACATTTCGTTTGGTATTTGTGTGCATTCTCGTTCAATGGCTGCTCTCAATTCAGCGACTGTTGCAGGTTTTATAGCGTAGACTGTCTTTTAAGTATCCCCATAAAAAAAAGTCTAGTGGTGTGAGGTCTGGTGAACGCGGAGGGTATTCTACGAAACCCCTTCGTCCAATCCACATCGTGCCAAGTACCACTCGCAATACTCCACTCTTCGGTCCGGATCATCTTCATTAATAGCATGGACTAATCTTGGAATGTAACTTTTCCATTGACAGCGCTTCAAAATGCGTTGAACAGACGATTCTGAAATTCCTACCTCACGACTCGCTTGCCGCACAGATTTTCTTGGACTTTGGTGATACGTTTCCAGTACTCTTTCTTGCTTTGTGGGGCTCAATAGCTTATAAATAAAACTTTTTGAGTTCTTCTTTATTTGTATATCTTGCTTTTCGCTGTAGCTTTGTTAGTTTAAAATAAATAAATAAATTATTCCGGATGATTATTATTTATATATATATATAGTATATACACGGGGCTCCAATAAACCTTAGTTCCCACCACCGCCTAAACCAGTGGTGGCCAACCATTTTTTGATGCGTGCCATTTTTAGGTTAGGTTTAATTCGGATGCGCCAAAAAAAAAAGTGAAAAAATTACTAAACTTGTAAGTAAAAATAAAAATATAATATAATATTTACCTTAAATAGAAATATGTGAAAAATATTTACCTTAATTTTTCGTTAACTACATCTTAACTGCTTAAATCTTTGATTTTTAATATTTAGTGTTAGAAGTGAAAATTTAGCACAATTCATACTAGACCTCGATGCGCCACTTCAAAGTACTTGATGCGCCGCGGTTGGCCTAATGGTTTAGGCCCTAAACCATTAGAGGTACAGTAAAACTAAACATACCTTACAAAAGAGAATTTAATCCTGCATTTAATGAGAAACAATTAAAACTTGGTGTTCCCGCCATTGGCTTCCAAGACAGCCTGAATTCGCTTTGGGTAGCTTGCCAAAAGTGACGTGAATAGATCTTGATCGGATCGTTACGCAAATTTGCTAAAACAGTTTCAATGTGTTGCGTCATTGTATCCTTCGAAAATCGATTTGCTGCAGGTTCTTGAAACAAGAGATATTGAACCTTGTCCTTTATAACTGATCCAATGTGTTCACAGACGTTCAGGTCAGGAGAATTTCCTGGCCATTCTTCATTTCCAAAGAAATCGATCTCATGGTTCCGCAACAACTGTTGAGTGGCTAATGCCTTGAAGCAGGGGGCCTTATCGTGCAGAAGTGTGACCTGATCGACATCCATAACATTGTTTGGGTTTCTTAGAAAAGGAATAACATGCTGGGATAGAATAATATCACGAAAATACTGTCCATCCCAACTCTGACCATTTGGCTTCAGCACCCACATGAGCTTCTTTGCAGTGAACAAAACAAACACACCAACACAGTCTGGACTTTTTAATAATTCGCGATAATGTTCAATGTTCATTGTCATCGATTTCATCTGGTGTTGTGGCCCACACTCGATCATTTTGGTAGTTAGGCCGACGTGTTACGTAAACAAAAAATTCATCGGAGACAGCTAAATGCATGAAATCATCCACATCCCAATCTTCAAGATAATGGGCAAACCACATTCTGTCATCGATGTTAAGTCGAGTTTTTCTTGGCTTTGGAAGTTCATGCCAAGGCTTTAAACCTTGCCTATGACGGTACAGTCGAATGATCTCACTCACCACTAACGATCTTTCCTCTCAACATTTCGATCTCTCTAGAAAGTTTAGCACAGCTGTTTTTCCGCTTACGCGTACCGCTTTCAATGATGTCCTTTGTTTTCTGAGAGAGTGGCAATTTTGGGCGCCTAGATTTGGTTGTATCCATTTCACATTCATCCAAAGTTTTATTCCAATTTCTTTTGACGAAGTCCTCACTTCTTCGCAACTTTTTGGCAACCCATGAACGTGTTATAAAGGTGGCTCCAGCATCACGAGCTTCCCGAATTGCTATTGTTCGTATGCGATCTATCACACGTTGCCTCTCCGAATCACCAATTAATTGAGAAGCCATTATATTATCACACTATCAGCTAGAGTAATTTTAATACCTGCAATAAATGAAGAATTTTATATATTTTTATAATCACTAAAAACTATTTCGATATAAGTAAACATGTAAGCTGCAAATGTGGGGGGGGGCTAAGATTTTTTGGAACCCCTTACTTGTTTAATTAATTTATTTAATTTATTTTTTTGTTCAAGCATAACGCAAATTCATTTTTCGCGCCTCTTTCACATGGTTTGGAGAAGTAAACAAGGCTATAAAGCCCAAACACGGGCAAGAACGCATGAATGTTAACAGACGGTGTTAGATAGATTTTCATGAAACCCTAGACTATTTAATCTAATCCACACTGCATTTTTTACGAGTTTTGTTTTTAATACAGGGTAGTCCAAAAGTCCCTATCTATTTTGTAGAATAATATTTATTTTATTTTCTACAGGCTACAGATGATGGATGTACAAGAACGTGTGATGGTAGTAACACTACGCATCCAAGGGAAGAAGTGCTAAGAAATTCACGAAAAATTCTAAAGATTTCACAAACCAGGACCTACATACAAAGTAATTCGCGAGCTGGTCAATAAATTTAAAAGAATATGGACTGTTCATGACGAGGCAAGATCTGGACGTCCAGGTACCTCTCAAAAAATGTCGAATTGGTAAGAGATGCCTTTCCAACATCGCAGAATATCAACTCGCACAGACTCACGTAGACGAGCATACCGAAAACGACTGTTCTAAAGATTTTAAAATCAACATCGAAAAAGAAAAGTTACCATATTCAAGTGCTACACGAGTTACACGAAGAGGATTATTCAAGACGAGCCGCCATGTATTCAGAATTGATTGGGGGGGGTGGGGGGGTGATCCCGAAAACTTAAACCCCACACTCTTTAGCGATAAGGCGACATTCCACACATGCAGGAAAGTTAATCAACATAGTTGCCGTATTTGGGGTAGTGAAAAACCAACCGAGTTCTACGAATGGGAATATATAAATACTCGAGTCGGAATTCGGGATGAGTCGTACTCGTTCGAGTCTAACACACAATAAATTTTTTCAATGTACGATGCAGTGAAGTGCTTTTTTTCCTCTGTCAAGTGCCATTATTATTTTTTCTTTCTTTTACTAAGTGAGGTGTTTTTTAATACTGTCTTGTACGAAAAATTAAATAAAATTTTTTGTTTCGCGCTCAAAATAATTCCAGCAACGGTAAGAAACAAAGTTTTATTGTTTTTTAATGTTTATTTTGAACATTGTACAGGGTGTCCCAGAATTAACTATCTATTTCAATGAAATCGGACATTTTTTAAAAACACTTTTATTTATGTTTATCATGTTTAATATGTGTTTAATATGTGTTAAAAATGTATAAATTTCTAAATTTTTTTCATAATTTTATTTTCATAATTTTTTGATTATCTGGTCCAATGAAAGACCGTCTGAAGTCATAGAATGGCAAAGAGACTCTCCAAAAGTTAACGTGTGGCTTGGAATGACCAAATCCAAAATTTATGGCCCATTCTTCTTTGCGGAAGCAACTGTAACAGGTACCGTCTACCTTGATATGCTTCAGCAGTTTCTCGAACCACAGCTTCTTGATGATGGCATTCTTGATAATGTTGTGTTTCAACAAGAAGCATTGATCTTTTGGCGATAAACCTTTGTTTTTATGAAACCCCATGCAAAGAAATCCAGGGGTGTCAAATCCGGAGAACGCGGAGGCCAAGGTCGAGGTCCTCCACGTCCAATCCACCGATTCGGAAGGGGTCTGTTGAGGTATTCTCGAACAATTAGAGCATAATGACATGGTGCTCCATCTTGTTGAAACACAACATTATCAAGAATGCCATCATCAAGAAGCTGTGGTTCGAGAAACTGCTGAAGCATATCAAGGTAGACGGTACCTGTTACAGTTGCTTCCGCAAAGAAGAATGGGCCATAAATTTTGGATTTGGTCATTCCAAGCCACACGTTAACTTTTGGAGTCTCTGCCATTCTATGACTTCAGACGGTCTTTCATTGGACCAGATAATCAAAAAATTATGAAAATAAAATTATGAAAAAAATTTAGAAATTTATACATTTTTAACACATATTAAACATGATAAACATGATAAACATAAATAAAAGTGTGTTTTTAAAAAATTTGTCCGATTTCATTGAAATAGATAGTTAATTCTGGGACACCCTGTATTAGACTCTCACAAATCAAACTAGTATTAGAGTATTTATGCCTCTTTTGGGGTAATTAAGGTAATTCGCGATGAGTCGGACTTTTCAAGGAGTCGGACTGGCTAGAGCCCTATATAGTCCGACTTATCGAGTATTTACTGTATATATTCTCCTGAAGTTAATGTCTGGTTGGGTATGACAAGATCGAAGATTTACAGACCTTTTATTTGCAGAAGCTACGGTAACGGCCAATTTATCTTGACATGCTTCAGCAGTTTCTTGAATCCCAAGCTTCGTTTAGATGGCATTCTCGACACTGTTGTCTTTCAACAAGATTAAGCGGCATGTCACTGCAAACATCGTTTGGGCGTACCTCGAGCTATTACCAAATCGCTGGATTGGACGTGGAGGAAACATGTTCTGGGTGGCACGATCTCCGGATTTAACACCATTAGACTTCTTTGGGTGGGGCTTTATAAAGTCCGAGGTTTACCAGAGTTACAGACCTACAGGATCTGCGAACCCGCATTATCGCGACAGTCGCTAAAATAGCCCCAAAGATGCTCGAGAATGTGTTCCGCAATGCAATGGGCAGATTTGAGATTTCCAGACACTGATGTTGTTCACGTCGAATCTCAGACCTAAGCCTTGGTTAACTTTAGTGTTGCTTCCGCCCGAATTGTTCATTCTGACGAAGGTCAAGCTTGTCACTCCACCTTAGACCTACAGTTTAACGTGGAATCCGAACCACGCCCCACCAGCAGCCCAGTCTTAACCACTAGGCTATCCAGGGTACCCATTTATCTACCAACCAATTTCTTTAGTGTGTGGAAGGGTGAACAGCTGGGGTTTGCTGCACGCCGTTCGCCGTGTCTCGATCCCAGGGTGGATGGATGGATTCGTAATCAGCGACGCTGACCACTACACCACCGAGGCGTATAGCTTGATAAATACATTTAATTATGTTACTACATTTTTTATCCTAAAATACTATTTCAGCAAAACAGATAAGGACTTTTGGACCACCCTGTATTTATTATAATCTTTTCTTCGGTGAATGGCAAAGGCCACCGTACGAGACAAACAGTATATACCTAAAGTGTGTTTTCTTTTAAACTTGGTTAAATATTTGGAAGTTTCGACTCCCCAGTATTCCCATCAAGCTTCCCGTCTCTACAAATCTGAACTTTAAATGCTCTGCAACCAGACCCGATAAGCGGCTGAAGGGCCTGTTTCAAACCGTTTCAAACTGTACTCGGGCTGGCAACGTAAAGGTCACATGATACAGACAGCATTGTGGCCTCGTGGGAACCAAAAGTCGCTTTTCATTGTATATAAATTAATAATTACACAATGATCCTTATTATATTTTTCGTAAATTAATCATCATAAATTGAACGGTGATTTAAGAGTTTTAATATAAATTTAAAAAAAAAAACCCATTCCGAATAGAGACTGCCGGCCCCGCAAAGCCTTGCACCGCCTAGCGCCGCCTCTGAGCACCTTCTACATTTACTACAGAGGGAAAATAAGAGTTGCTCCCTCTATTAAATAGCATCTCAATTTACCCTCCCTTAAACGCAAGTTCATGATACTGAAATACTTATTTCCTGCGAGGCTTTTGTTTAACATGCAATTTTCTCGTACTGTAATTAAATTCACTGCTCTGATAACCTAATACGTATGATTTTACATTGATCTACGTTGAATTGCACTTACCATTCGCGTATGACTATGTTAAATTAAGATCGCGCTGAAAATTATCTCTATCGTTTGCGTCTACCAATGGCCCAGTATTGTCCCTCAAAGGACTTCTATTACCAACACAGTCGTGAAACTTATGGCTTTTTTATACATTTATTAACTACTTAATTTCAAACTGGCGTTTGGCACTTCTAATTAAATATTTAATTTTTCTAAATTACTTAGTGAGACCAGTAGCGCAGTGGTTATGATCGATGTCTCGCTAGTTGGCTCTCGACCGTTGACATAGGATGTAAATGAATTTGCCTCTTACCCTGTTTCTGCTATGGCTCGGGTAACCCTTGCGGCACACGCTCCCAACGTCGTTGGGAAACGAGTTTCTCGGATGTTACCTTTTATATTTCTACTTAAATCTATATAATTATTAAAGTGTTGTTGCGAACGGCCCCTTTCGTACGTCTTGTAGTCTACATTTAAATCTCCAATTGCTTTTCGTGCATCTCTAACTCCACCATTTAGGCTATGCATTTAATTTACTTCTAAGTACACGGCGATTGTGCAGATTTACAAATGCATTATTAAAATTGTCCCACATGCTAAGAATGGTATCAACCGCTAACTGTTCATCCCAATTTATTAACATTAATGAAGCTCTAAAATCATCGAAATTTGCTCTTCTAAAATCAGGCACTTTAGTTATTTAATTATATACAAGTTTTAACATTAACAGAAAAACGTATGCTATGATCGTTATTACCTAAACTTTCTTCGACGTCTACATTCTGAACTAAATCATTAATAGTTCTGATCAAGTCTAAACCACTCACAGCGCGTTACTAGTAGTTCTAATACTTTTCGAAAAAGAAAAATTATCTTTTAAAAAAAATTCTATCAAACGTTTAATTACTTTCAACGTCGCTGTTCAAAGTACAAAAATTAGTGTTTGGGAAAATAAAGTCCTCGACTACAGTAGATTCTTTTTACGGATAAACAAGAAAGATTTACGAAATCTTTGATTTGGCTTTGAAATACTGGATGGCGATTATAAAATATTAAAAAATTAAAGTTTTTCTTACTCTAACACCGTAGCTGATGTTCATTTCTCTCAACTGAATTCCAACCTTATATTTAAAAGTCCCCTCTCGCCTTCCCTGGGACTAAAAGCTTTTCCTCCTCCTGAATACAATTCCTTCACTGATAAACTAACCATATTAAGTTTACAAATATGGTACTTGTGGGGGGGGGGGGGGAACGCCTATTGCCCAATTTTCTTATTTAGAACTACTTCCCAGATACAAATTGAAATTAAATTCTGCCGATTACTCTCTTGTAAGAAATAATCTGTTGTAGATACCAAGTACGAGGTCGGGAGGTCCTATAATAGTTTAGTTTGCCCTTGCATAGTGGTATCGAAAAATTTAAACCAAATTTATTCTCACGGTAAAATTCAAACTTAATCATAATTTCAAAATTTCCCTCAAGGCTGATAATTATAATTGAAATGAAACTAGCGTCTCAATGGCTATTGGATCCCAATTCTGCACACTAGTTTTCCGAATCTCTCGAACCTCGAGACCCGACTAGAGTTCTCTCTCCTGATGGCCCCGAGGCTGATAAATTTAATAAATTCTTAACTGAAATAAAAACTTGCCGAATTATTTGTCCTTCACTTCAGTGAACCCCATTATGGGAGCAAATCCCTATGGGACAGGGTGGGTGGGGTAAATGTACACCTTACTTTTTGAGGGCCGGGGACAAAGTATAGATTATACCCGCCGCTATTTAGGAACGATTAAGAGCTATTAGGAACTCTATTCCGAAGCACAATAAGATGAATTTAATACACGAATAAATATTTTTTGGTATATCATTATACGAGTATTATTTTTATTACGATATTTTAAATACATGTACTAAAAATCCATTAATTTTTATATCTAAATGTATCCCCGACTTTTTTATAGCGATTTGCGCCCATGAATCCCATCTTACATTTCAATATTGCTCTGTCTAGTCAGGTATTGACGATATTATTATCGTTTCTCATTCTCTTGCTTTCAATCCTACTACAGTAAAAGATTTCATGGAATCCCCTTTTCTCCTCTGAGCCCCCCTAATATATTGAGAGAACTCCTTTACGGTTCACTGTCCACAAAATATTTACCCACAAAACTATCTGAAAAGCCTACTGCCTTCATTAATTACTCATCATCCCCCGCATCTCATCTGAAAAGTGGTATTAATATCAACCTTAAACTCGCCCTTCTCCCCTTCTTCCTAAATTACAAAAATTGCATATTTCCACTTCTGAGGAATCATTTGTAGATTCAAAAAGTAAACTTATTCCTATCTCCATTTACGACAGTATCATCATCCCTTTTTAAAACTCATTTTCTATTCTATTCAATTTCATATGAAAAATAAACAAATTTCACCCTAAACGCTCAAACTTCTAAGGTACAGTACTCCGTTCGCCTTATCATATAACTCTTAAACCTATCAGCTTGCTCTTGCATTTATAAAAATTTTTAAGCTACAAATTGTACAAGGAGGCAGTTCGGTTCCCTCAACTTCAACGGCATCTTATTCAAAAGGGCCACCATACTTTAGGTTCTTTACTAGTAAAACGGATAATCGCTATTTAAGGTGTTAAAAATTAATATTTGGGCAGTTGAAGTCCCCGACTATAATTCATTCCTTATGCGTGCCTATTTTAATTAAATTACACAATTCGATGTCTAATTCTACTACTTGTGAAGGTGGCCAAAACGCTAATTTCTAAAATGATTATACCCAAGTGATCGCTAGCATTAATAGTTTTCTGAACTGGCGGATAGTGTAACTTAGTTTAAATAACGACTTCGCAAAAGAAGAAAGTCAAAACCTATCTACCTTCACGCACGCTTTTATAGCCTATTCGGAGCATTTGGAATTTGTTCTCAAATAATTTCATAAGACACTTATTCATATATTTCTTAAAGTCTTAAGATGGTGGTAGCAGTTTTTAATCAAAGAAATTCAAAGACTAGACAATTTTTAATTATAATGTACATTTTTCGCCCAGGGTTGTCACTAGTAGAGGTCTCTTGGTTCATCTGACCTTTGAATAGGCCAAACATGAGTATCATTCAAATATATTTTGATGCCCTTCACACATCTTACACTTTAGTAAATCGTTATATTTTGCTTCTAGCTTTTGATAATTTATTTCACACTTAAAATGGCTACTTTAAAGCTAAATAAAATAAGTTTAATTTATTCATCTCTGATTACCTAATCATGCCAAGTGTTCTACTGTGACTCGAAATAGTTCATTCCACACTTCCTCGGGTATTGTTCGTCTACCCAAAGCTTCTCCAGTTGCGACATAATAGAGATTGTCAAAGAATTCAAAAAGTGATGAGATTGCTTTTATGACCTGTACACAAAATTTGAGAATTATCACGCTCAACACCTAGATTCATGGATTTTTCTACAACAGTTATTAGTTTGGTGTAGAACAAATGGGTTTCTCCCTCGGAAAAAACCATGGACTAGGTACATTCAGTTTCAAAAATAGCTTTTCACTTATTCATATACGGCAATAGAAGCAAAGATATTTTTGAAGTTGACTGTACATTCAATTTTTCTTCAAAAACAAGTTTATTGTAAATTTTAAAAAAGCTGCCGTGTCATTACCTCTGAAAATCTTTACTACGTCACTTACTTCAACAATATATGGACCAGCAACTGCTCCGACACCAACAGCTACCATTCCTGCTGCCCCAGCAGTATTAGTTGAAGGATCAATTCTTGCAAGGGCTTCACGGAAAGTCTTCATACCATTTTCTATCACTGTCCAGTCTAGATCATAACCAGGTAGGTCAAAAGTTAGGTATGGAGCCAAAATGTCAGCCAGTGTTTTCATGAAGCTGAACATTCTAGATATTAGAATCGTATAATTTTTTTCTATATGTGGTTCTCTAGCCTGCAAATATGATTTGCATTAGACATCTTCGATTAAAGAAATCACAATACTGAATGTAAAAAACCTATTTCTAATTGTTTACACTATATAAAAATAATTGGACCTTTTCCAGTTTGTGTACCGTTCTTCAGTTAGCTTTATAAGGCTAACTAACGAAAATATCACGACCTAACCTAACCAATCGTTAGGTTAACTGTACGCCCTTGACGATTGGTTAGGTTAGGTCATGATATTTTCGTTAGTTAGCCTTATAAAGCTAACTGAAGAACGGTACACAAACTGGAAAAAGTCCAAATAATTTAAAATCATTTAAAATTTACAATGTACATTTGTAAACGCTTTCAGGTGCAAATAAAATGTATTATTCTTATTAACAAATCATGTTAATGAAATTGGAAAATGTAGGGGTGTAAAAACAAATTAGAGTACTAGGTTTAACATCGCCCTCGTGTAACGGAAGCAATTTGCAATTACTGACAGTTGTCAATATATGATGCACACTGTTTGCAAGTGATATGAATAAACATCTTTAATTAATGGTAATATACATAAAATTAATGTTAAACGGATTTTACCTTTATATAAATGAAACGCCCAGAATTAAAGCTACTCTGGGAAAATTCCACCCTTAATCGTAACAGAGTTACTTGAACCAAAATGTAAACTCTGGTAGGGGCTATAATCATTGTCAATATCTCTGACTACCTTCCGTGTTTAAACATCTTTCTTCATTCAACTCTTACTGAATAAATACTGATAAAATAGATTCTTGTATCAAATCAATTCGAGAATCAAGTAAAATTTTCAACTTCACTAATATTTTCCGGGCTGCTGCAAAATGAGCGTTGTAGCCAATGCACAACTTTTTTTTCTCGAGGCTTATTGGTGTCCCAACTGAGAGCCATAATTACGCGGATATACCCCTGCTAGTGTCCCGCACCGGGCTTTAGCATCAGGTCTTAGGCTCCGGTGTCGGTCGCAGATTGGCCCCGTATTAATAGGGACGCGAAACCACCAGGTGCGGACTTACCGAAATTTCCCCTCCGGTCAGTGTGTCCCCGCCCGCACGGAACGCCAGCTAATCGGCCCTTCGCCCAACCCCCCGATTACGCTTCTGGGTGTATCCCATCAGCTCATAGCAGGGGGGGGGGGGGTGTCACCCATATTCGGCTGTAGCCGGAATGGGGAGGGTCAGGACTCCGCCGGCCAGCGGCCGAGGAGTAGGTTCGTTCCTGCCTTTGGGTTCGTTTCAGCTTTTAACTCCTCTCTCATTTGGGAACTCTGATACTACCTTGCCAAACTACTGCTTCGTTATTAAAACAGGTTGTCTCCATTAACGCAGACCAACAACTATATCCCTGAACTTGCCGCCCTATATTGATTCAAACAATCCCTTGCCTCTCGCCCAGCAACTAACTCGACCCTTATTTCATAACCCTTGTATAATATACAACCTTGTTTCTTAATGGATTAGGGATGAGAAGGTAGAAATAGCTCGGATGAGAGAGAGAAGGTACTGAAGAGGAGAAAAGTAGAGACGTAAGCGCGCATACCCGTTCACACGTGTCCTGGTGGACCAGCGCCCACCCCAAAATTTGTCAAGAATAAAGAGAGACGGTCCCTACTTTCCTACTTCTAACAAACGCTTCCATTCCAATCTACTTGCAGCCACCTCTCGTGCATCACTCAGATCAAGTCCACGATTACTCAATCATTCACCATGTTTATCCATCATCTCTGCTTTCCTCTCCTAACTTCGCACACTCTTATGCACACTTCTCACAACTACTCTATGTCATCTTCCTCCATTTTTTTTCATATATTCAAACTACCTTAGCACACTTTCCTTAATTTTCATTTCTACCTACACCATCTTTCAAGAACTATACAATTTGTTATTCAGAGTTTGACGCACGCCACACATACTTAGGATTATCTATCTCAACTACTATTACCCTCGTCTTCTCCCTTTCATGTCATGCTAACGTTTCACACCCCATACAAAAGTGCCGGTACGTGCCGGTACTAACACGCTTTCCTGTAAACATGGGCTACGTCGTAGCCAATGTCGTAACACCGCTTCCGGTTAATCAGCGAAGTTAAGCGACATTGGGTCAGATAGTAGTTAGATGGGAGACAATTCTCTGCGCCCTATATAAGGACCCGTGGTTCGGATTCCACGTAAAGCTGTACGTCCCCTCCGTCATATGACCTTAGATGTTGCGAAGGAGGTTGATCATCATTATTACCTCCTGTAAACATCTGCGCAACCTCTTTTGTTCAATACACATCTCAAATATTTGAAAACCTCTAAAACGTTTCACCACTCACCATGTGACAATCCGAATTTCCTTTTCTGCAATCAATAACTTGTTCTTACCCACATTCACTTTCAGCAATCATCTCTCTCTCAATGCCACAAAACTCAACAGCCTATTGCACATCATACTCTGGGCAAATAACACATCTGCGTACAACAAATTCGAGATGTTGCACTTACTCATTTCTCTTTCTAGCAGTCGCGCTTTCACTTCTCTCAAGACTATCCATGAACAGGTTGAACAGTCACGTTGACATCACACATCCTCCTTGACGCACACCAACACTTGCATCAAACCATTCGCTCAGTTCTTTTATTCTCACACATGCCCGACTTCTCCTATCATTGAAACTCTTCACTCACCGTTAGTACAATTTACAATGATTATGAAATAAGTGTTAACAGATTTGTCGACTATTCAACCAACGAATTCATGCAAGAGCGAAGACCAAAGTTTCAATATGAGAGAATTCAGTCGTTATAGGTCAAAATATAAACAAAGTAACCGTGTTTACACCAAAAAAGCAAGCACAACAGTAGGTCTACGAAAAAATCATGAAACACCCTAATGAAAACTTTTACTTTATTGTACTTCTAACAAATTAACTAACTCATTTCAGCTTCTTTTGGCAAATAGAAATATTCATCAACCACCACATTTGGACTCTTTTAAACAAATCAGTTATATTTTACACAATTATATAATTTGTGTTGTGCATAATAAAAAATTTTACTCTTGACCAACGAAGCTGCGAAAACATCAAAATTTGAACTAATAGCGCTTAAACTGCAAAAAATTACGTTCCTTCGGTGTTTAATTTGCGAAGTAGCTAAAGTGGCCTGTAATATGTATCGTTTGTGCAAATAGAATATGTAGGCCTGTTGTCTGTGCGAGTCGGAGTAACTAATACCGACAGTATTATAATAATTAGAGCTCTAAATGTAATAACTTGTAAATGATAGAGTCCCATGTTAATGGCTTTTCCCCTTTCCAACCTGGGGATGCTGTGGCCACAAGAAACAAGGAAAGGCAGTCACCAAGTAACCAGCTGCAATTCAGCCGATGAACAAAATGCTGTAGAAGCAAGCAAAACAGTTGACTCTTGAGGATACTTTATGTACTTACCATTTCATTTGAATCCATTTTGAATTCGTTATTTTTGTTAATTTGTGTAGTGGGAATTATGTCCTCATACACGCTTGTATTTGAAGCCTTGACAGTGTTCATGAAGAAAAACCTATAGAACAAAAGTTTATAAAATAAATATTAACCAATTAGTTAATTTTGGGGAGGTAGAAATATTAATATTAAAAACACGAGTAAACTTGATAGTAAAACATGCAACAACAACCACCACTATTTCAGACTCAACAGGTACAAACATTATACAAGTGGTCCATGAAGGTTAAGAGATAGTTGTCTGGAGTACTGACTATGTAGGGTAGTGAATTAGTATAAATAATGAACATAATTGCCTACGCCAATGTTTCCAGATTTGAGATTAATGGGAAATTAATCTCAACCATGAGAAATTCTTTAGTGGAACTTATCCTCGTTAATGAATTAAGACATTTTCATTTTAAGTTTTAACTTGGTATTAACTATGAATTAGTTTCTACTATCTTTCGTAGCATCAATTGGAGTCGATTTAGAGTTAAATTACTCACCAAAAGAATAATGCAAACATTATATTTCTCCAAACAGCGATACTTTTCCAGTACATCTGAAAAACAAAAGTTAAATCAAACTACAGTTTAATTTTAATAAGAAAAGTTTGGCTAAAATTTAGTCTCGTGACTACTAGGTCTGCGTGATCCTCCCACTTCATATGTCGGGTCAATCAGGGCGAATCTTGTGTCCGGTTTACTTACATATATTAACACACACCTTGATATAATTTGTTGCTGAGCTACAAAAATGGACATTAATCTACGAAAAAGCAAACATTTTTACGTAGGAGTAGAGTTCCTTTCGTATATATATTAATAAGGAAAACAAACCAACGAAAGAATAAATTCTATTCAATTCCAAAGTGGTTTTGAAAAATTAGCGAGGACTTTCACTTAAAACTTAGCGCCGCTTCCCGTTTCGCTAACAATTTTGAAAATTAGCGGCCCTAACAACATCGCTAATAAAAAATTAGCGGCGGTAATTAGCGCTAACCCCAGTACTGATTTTAGAAATTTAGGCATACACTATTACCGTAATGATATATATATATATAGCACTATTATGAAAACTATTTGAAGGTAGGTATGCTTCAGTATAAAGATATTTGATTCTAAAAACTAAAACAAAATTAAAAAAAAATACCGTTACTTTTGAATACACTATATTAATATAAACTCAAAATATAAAAAAATGTTTACTCATAATTTACGACCAACTCACGACTAAACCTTTTGTCTAAAACAAACTGCAGTAGCTAAGTTTTCATCGGTTGGTTGTTTAAATTGCTCTGGTTGTTGCGTTATGAGCTAAGTTGGTTGGTTGACTGGACTGTACTCATTTTAACCCCTTACAGCCGAAAAGGACGTTTCCCTCCTCCTTTAAAAGAAGGCACATACGTCGAGAAGTACCCTGAAATGGCCAAAATAAAACTTTTTGTACTTTTGAATAGACATTTAGAGACATTTATAGGTCACAATTTTGAATGGGATGGATTCGTCCTCATATATATATATATGGTACCTATATGAAAATATGGACATGGAGGGTTTTCTTCCATCCCATTTAACACAAACTGCCGCTCCCCTCCTCCCCCCTTAAAAAAAACCTTGGTGAACAAAATTGAGGTAGTAAAATGTGACCAACGAGAGGTTTTATCAACAATCCCATTAATCTACTGTACTTTAACCTAAGATTACCTAATCTTACCTCACTTGACCAGACTAAATTAACTTATCTAACCAGAAGACATTTGTTGATAAAATATCCTCAGACTGATTCTGTTTACTGTAACGTGAGATTACACAACTATGTATCCATAATATATTTGGAAATAAAAGAAAATTCAATATTGAATCGAAATGAAACTACTGTATAAATACATTTTTTTAAACTGCAGCTAAATAGTAGGATAACTGCATATACTGTATATATATATATATATATATATATATATATATATATATATATATAATATATTCCTATATCCAATACAATATATATTTGTTTTATTTTCCTTCGTTTATGGGCAATTTTCCATCAGAGTGTAAATTTTCAAAATAATTAAAAACTATTCAGATTTATTTAAATTTGTTTCAAATTAAATCATTTTTGTTCATCAAATGGGAAATTATTTTAATTTTACATTTTATCATACTGCGCCAGTTCAGTACAGAGGGTTGACAAAAGTAAATAGACACCACGATGATTTGTCCAAGAAAAAAAATGCCAAAACTCATCAATGGAATGCCAGAACGTGCGTAAGCTTTACGTAATGGAAAGGGAAAAACAACACGATTCCAAATATATTGATTCAATAAATCTACTATTTATTGACTTTTATTATCAAATCAAAGACTATGGAAAAAACCGAAGGTGTCTACTTATTTTTTGTCAATCCTTTCTACAATGTACATTAAGGCTTAGGTACATTTTCAACTCATTTGGTTATATTACATGCAGTCTTGACCTAATATAAAAATGAACAAGTTTCACTGTAACTTAAAAACTTAAAATAAATTTCAGTAACATATAATTTATAATTTTGTGTTACCAAATTTGAAGATGACAAGAAGACTACTACATGTTAAGTCGTTATATATATATATCGGGTGGCCACAAAAAAACTTTACTTAATTGAAAGTTTAATAACTGCAACAATTCAAAACTTATGCGATTGAGATTTTGCACACATTAACAGATGCATATAACACAGGTCAACAAAAAAACATTTTTTTTTCGTTGCCAAGGAAATTCGTACAAATTTAGGGTATTTTGGGGTTGCTGAATTCCAAAATGAAAGTAGTTTTTCCGATTTGGCTCTAGTTCTTGAGATAATGAATACCCTCAATTAATAGGAAATGTAACCATAACGCGTGCATATGGGAAACTACCGGAACATTCTAGATGGTGAGACCGAATAAAATGCCATTATGTATTTCATGTGTTTACTTTTGTATGATTTGAGACAATTTCAATGCGATTTGTAAGTAGGCTCCGCCTGAACATTAAAGTTTTTGCATTTTTACGTGTTTCAATGGGGTACCAATTATCTCATAAATTAGAGCCAATCTAGCAAAACCGATGTCATATTCGGAATCAGCACCACAAAGTTACCCCAAAATCACTCTAATATGATTGGCAATAAAATGAGTGTTGACCAGTGTAATCTATAATTGCTGGAATTTTCAAATATGTAGGTTCTACAGTATAGTTTTGTTACAGTGAACAATTTAAAAGCATATGTCTAAAAATAGCATGCCTGGTGTGCATCTGACACGTACGTGCGCTAGCGTAGGCTAAACCTAATGTAGCGTAGTATGACACGCGCGCTGGCGTAGGCTAAACCTAATGTGAATTTGCTTTCTTTTATTTTTCCGCTAAAACCCCGCCAGCATGACGTTAAGTAAAAGTGATAAAGCCATCATAGAAGCATGTGTCAAGGAAAAGGTTGGAATGGAAATAGGATTGTCCGAGAATTCCCCGCAAAGAACTGGACTCGTCAAAGTGTTTATAACTTAATAAGAAAGATAAAGGATACTGGATCAACAGCTAGAAAACCCGGCAGCGGCAGGCCCAAAAGTGTTTCAACAGAAGAAAATAAGGCTGCCGTGGAGGAACTGATTCAATCCCAGGAGAATACACCAGGAACTCATCGCTCCCAGAGACAGATTGCGTACGACCTTGGGATTTCTCGCTCCTCTGTACAAGGGATTGTAAAACGTTTGAAATTGAAGGCCTACAAGAGAATTCGAGTTTCTCGGCGTGATCAGAATGTAAGACAGCGTAGAAAGACCCGCTGTAAATCCCTATATGAACGCTACTCAGCTGAAGACGTGCAAAAAGTTGTGTTTACAGACGAAAAGGATTTCACGTTGGAGGTGGCCAAAAACAGGCAAAATGACAGGGTTTATGATTCAAGGAAAAAGGACATTCCTCCCTCCAGGCTTTATCATGAAACCTCACGATTCAGCAGAAAAGTAATGGTATCGGCGGGAATTTCATGGAAGGGGAAAACACGAATTCATTTTATTGCCACAAACGAAACTAAAGTTAACTCTGAGCGCTACATCTACATCAACCTGTTAGATAATGGGTTACTTCCTGATTGTCGTCAGCTGTATCCTGATGAGGCCTACATTTTCCAGCAAGATGGGGCACCCGCCCATACAAGCCGAGCGACCCAAAATCATCTAGAGCAAGAGACCCCTAATTTCATCAAAAAGGATGAATGGCCGCCTCAGTCTCCCGACTGTAATCCGATGGACTATTCAGTATGGGATTCCCTCATGGTGAAGGTTTACGGCAGCCAGAAAGACAAATTCACCGAAGATGAACTTAAGGAGAAAATCAGTAGAGCATGGGAGGATATCACCTTAGATGAGGTTCGAAAGTGCATCTCCTCCTGGAAGAAGCGATTGAGGGCAGTTTACCAACAGGGAGGTGGTCACATTGACCATTTGTTTAAGTAAATTTTGTTAAGTTCAAATTCATTTTCTTCGGCATGCTATTTTTAGACATATGCTTTTAAATTGTTCACTGTAACAAAACTATAGAACCTACATATTTGAAAATTCCAGCAATTATAGATTATAACCATCTGTTAATGTGTGCCAAAGCTCAATCGCATAAGTTTTGAATTGTTGCAGTTATTAAACTTTGAATTAAGTAGTTTTTTTGTGGCCACCCGATATATAACAGCGGGAATGTGACATGGGTAACTTATAGCTTAACTTAGGCCGGCCGCGCACAGGATCGTCTTGCGACTCACGATTGACGACTTGGGTCGTGACGACTCGAGTCGCGTGTGAATTTACATCGACAGAATGGGAGCGACCGCCACTCGAATCTATGCGCGGCCGGCCTAATGTGAAATCCGAGCCATCCATGGGTCACTATATCATCCGAGCGCAGAAGACGAGAACCAATCCAACTACCACACATACTTCCACATACTTCGCTGCATAATGGAAAGCGGTGTGGTGACGTGTCCCACGACATATCCCATGACTATTTATCCTACATAAATTCCAAATGAGTAAATATTTTGATACCTAATTTTGAAATCATTACTCGACTTCAAATGGTGCTGGGAAGGATATATATCCGAGAATTAACGCAATGGACTGCATTAGTTTGCCTGATCTCTGTGCCAGTCTCTGGCCCTTCTCACAGACATTTACAAAAAATATCCTTCTATTGATTATTTTATTGATTAAATGCATTATTTGTGGCTTAGGTTTAGGTGTATTATCACTATTATGTCATATTAAAATACAGAATGTGTTTGACCTATAGTGCTTATTTCTGTTCAAACATTGAATGAAAGGAAAAGGAATTAATTCATAAATATAAATATAGTAAATTCAGATTTCGTTTTACAGTTTAAAATGTGGTCAGGTTCGATATAGATTTATTTACTGTCATATTTTTCCTTTCAGTATATATATATATATATATTATATATATATATATATATATACACACAGGGCGTCCCAAAAAAAATGTACACACACTTTAACAGCTGATAGCTCAATTGATGTTTCTTTCTTTCCAAGTTAAACCCATTAGAATTAAAAATGGCAGTCAGACTAAGCTTTGAACAAAGGAAATTCATTCTAAAATGCTACTGGAAGTGTGAAAACGCAGTTGAAGTGCAAAGACAGTTTAGGAGGGAGTTTCAAACAGATCCACCAACGCGACTTACCATCACTTGAATTAGAGATAAGTTTGAAGCCGATGGAACTGTTCAGAATGTCCACAAGAAGCGTTCCGGAAGACCACAGACATCGACAAGCCCCACAAAGCAAGAAAGAAAGTACTGGAAACGTATCACCAAAGTCCAAGAAAATCTGTGCGGCAAGCGAGTCGTGAGGTAGGAATTTCAGAATCGTCTGTCCAACGCATTTTGAAGCGCTGTCAATGGAAAAGTTACATTCCAAGATTAGTCCATGCTATTAATGAAGATGATGATCCGGACCGAAGAGTGGAGTATTGCGAGTGGTACTTGGCACGATGTGGATGTGGATTGGACGAAGGGGTTTCGTAGAATACCCTCCGCGTTCACCAGACCTCACACCACTAGACTTTTTTTTATGGGGATACTTAAAAGACAAAGTCTACGCTATAAAACCTGCAACAGTCGCTGAATTGAGAGCAGCCATTGAACGAGAATGCACACAAATACCAAACGAAATGTTTCGTGATGTTTGCGATTCCATTGCTTCGCGTTATCAGCAGTGCCTGGACCAGAACGGACGTCAGTTTGAAAACAGGCGTTGACAAAACAATTAAATAATGTCTGTAGATTCTATTACATTTTGAAAATGAAATGTATTTTAATAAACACTGCCTTTATAATTATTAAAGTGTGTATACATTTTTTTGGGACGCCCTGTATATATATATATATATATATATATCAAAGCTATTGACTTCTCCTTAGGGAACCGGAGCTTACAGATGAAAAGAAGGATCAACACAACGGCAAACATTTTCATTTATTTGTACATCAGACGTTTCGACAAATCTTTTGTCATCATCAGTGAGTTAAGTCTTAAAACCTTAAAACAAAATTGAAAAGTGAAAGTTACATCAATACAATATTAAGACCATTAAAATTAAAACTTAAAGCAAAATGAAAATTGCATCAATACAAAATTAAAAACATTTAAATTTCATCACTATAAAAACTAAAATTAAATTAAATTTCATCACTATAAAAACTAAAATTAAATTACCTCAATAGGTAAATACACAATGTTTACATCCACCTCCATACTTGGCAAAGTCTAAGGGAACACTAGGTGGTCAGAGGATTAGAAAGGGTATATCTGTGAAACACGGTTGGTTGTCAAAAGAGTCGTAATTTGTAGGATGAGCTATTATTATTAAGGGAGGGTTTGTTTCTATAGATGTACAAAGATTCTAAAATTCGGAGTTCTGTAAGGTTATTGGATCTAGTTAAAATTTCAAACTGAGTTTTGTGAAGGGGATGGTCGTTTTCATTACTGTGGTTTCTAATTGCGGATTGTGGAGGGCTACTGAGGGGACGGTTGGTACGGACTGACAAGCCCAAATGTTGAGAAAGACGCACCTCCAGTTGGAGTTGAGTGCTGCCCCATAAGGTGTTTTCTCCCCTCTTTAATAAGCAAGATTTTAAAATTCTTAATAATTTGAAAAAGGATAACTCTGTCATCATTACAAAACCGGATAAGGGTAAAGGAGTAGTGCTGATTGATTCAACAGTTTACATAAATAGAATGGAGACAATTTTGTCGGATACGTCTAAATTTAAAAGGGTAAAAGAGAATGTTCTGTCTAAATTACTAAAACTCGAAGATAAACTTAATAGGTGTTTGCGTAAATTAAAAAATAGTAATATTATTGCTGACAATACATACAATTTTTTATTTGCTTCTGGTTCTAATCCAGGAATTCTATATGGCTTACCTAAAGTCCACAAGCCAAATTTCCCACTAAGACCTATTCTTTCGGCATGTGGTACATTCAATTATAACTTAGCCAAATTCTTCGTTCCCTTGCTTTCAAAACTCACCTTTAATGATTATTCTATTAACAACTCGTTTGATTTTGCTAAAGAGATAAAAGAGATCAATCATGCCGATTCTCTTACTATGGCCAGTTTTGATGTCTCATCATTGTTTACTAATGTCCCGTTAAAAGAAACATTAAATATCATACTAAATAAGTTATTCACTACTGATAATACTCTTATTAATGGCCTCACTCAGACTCAATTTAAAAACCTTCTCGAAATAGTGTGTTTTGATAATCTTTTCTTATTTAATAGCAACCTTTACAGCCAAATTGATGGGGTAGCTATGGGTTCCCCGTTAAGCCCAACACTAGCAAATGCATTTCTTTGCCATCACGAAGAAATTTGGTTGAAAAATTGTCCTAGTAGTTTTAAACCCATATATTACAGAAGATACGTGGATGACACTTTCTTAATATTTAACCATCCTTCACACGTAAAACTTTTTCTTGATTATCTTAATAAACAACATAGTAATATTAAGTACACGTGTGAAAACGAAACAAATAATAGTTTACCTTTCCTGGATGTTTTAGTTAAACGGGCCCATAATAAGTTCCATACTTCACTATTTCGGAAACAAACTTTTACTGGCTTGGGAACCAATTATTTAAGTTGTATGTTTTATAAATATAAGATTAGTGCTATAGTAACATTATTAACAAGAAGTTACCGTATTTGTTCGGATTACTTTTCGTTAAACGAAGAATTTAAATTTTTAAAACAGTACTTTATTAACAATTACTACCCTTCTCATCTATTCGATAACCAATTAAAGAAATTTTTAAATAACACTTTTGATACTAAACCCCGTAACTACAGTACAAAAAGAAACCAGATATATTAAATTACCTTTTTATGGTTATTTATCATTGCGTATTCGAGGTGAATTGTCCAAACTACTCAAGTCTAGTTATCCCCAAATAAATTTTAGATTCGCCTTCGTCAACCCACTTAAATTATCAAATTTTTTAAAGTTCAAAGATGAATTCCCCAAAACTGTATGCCCCAATGTTGTTTACAAATACACGTGCGACAGCTGTAAGGCTGCGTATATTGGCAGCACTCAACAACTGGAGGTGCGTCTTTCTCAACATTTGGGCTTGTCAGTCCGTACCAACCGTCCCCTCAGTAGCCCTCCACAATCCGCAATTAGAAACCACAGTAATGAAAACGACCATCCCCTTCACAAAACTCAGTTTGAAATTTTAACTAGATCCAATAACCTTACAGAACTCCGAATTTTAGAATCTTTGTACATCTATAGAAACAAACCCTCCCTTAATAATAATAGCTCATCCTACAAATTACGACTCTTTTGACAACCAACCGTGTTTCACAGATATACCCTTTCTAATCCTCTGACCACCTAGTGTTCCCTTAGACTTTGCCAAGTATGGAGGTGGATGTAAACATTGTGTATTTACCTATTGAGGTAATTTAATTTTAGTTTTTATAGTGATGAAATTTAATTTAATTTTAGTTTTTATAGTGATGAAATTTAAATGTTTTTAATTTGTATTGATGCAATTTTCATTTTGCTTTAAGGTTTTAATTTTAATGGTCTTAATATTGTATTGATGTAACTTTCACTTTTCAATTTTGTTTTAAGGTTTTAAGACTTAACTCACTGATGATGACAAAAGATTTGTCGAAACGTCTGATGTACAAATAAATGAAAATGTTTGCCGTTGTGTTGATCCTTCTTTTCATATATATATATATATGCGTGCATAAACGAACATAGAACAGACAAACATATATTGAAACATATTGAAATTTTGGTATTCCCACCAATCTTTCACTGTTAGGTGTGGGCAATGTACTGTACTATCCGAGTGTTTTGGCTCCTCTTGCGGGGTGAGACAAGGCTCCTTCCCTATGCTGTTTAATGTGTATATTGACGGATTAATTGCTTCACTTAACGAGGCAACAGTGGGATGTTGTATAGATAACACAAGAATAAATAACTTAGTTTATGCCGATGATATGGTGTTAAGTCCCTCTGTTAAAGGTCTGGATCGGCTACTAAAAGTCTGCGAAGAGTATTCGCGGAAACATGATATTCTTTTTAATGTTACAAAAACTAAGGTTATGCAATTTCATCCTAAAAGCTGTAATCAGCCAGCTGATATAAGGTTTACAATGAATGGTGGGGTAATTGAGGAAGTACAAGAGTTTAAGTATTTGGGTCAAACTATTACCAGCTCCTTGAGTGATGACTCGGATATAAGAAAACAATCTCGAAGCCTGCGTGCTAAAGCGAATATGACCATAAGGAACTTTCGATTCTGTACAAGTGAAGCTAAAGACACTCTCTTTCGTACTTTCTGCAGTAATATATACGGACAGCAACTCTGGGTGAATTATAAAAAAGGTTCTGGCAGAACCCTAAATTTGCTGTACAACAGGTCTTTTAGACTTACATAAATTACCCCCGACATGCTCAGCTTCGCAAATGTTTGCTACTCGCAATGTCCCGAGCTTCCCGGAGGTAACAAGACGTTCTCAATACAGTCTAATGCAGAGAATTAAGAAATCAACCAACTTCTTGGTACGAAAACGTCTGTCTGTAGCTTCACTTAACTTCGACATTACAGTATTATTTCTAATCAATTGTATATATTTCCATCCTTAGTATATGAACTGTCATTGTATTAATAATTCACTGGTCAACAAAATAATTGTTTTTTTCTGTCACAAGTATTGAAGTAGGCGAGCCTAACAGTATTTTTTACGCTGAATTCGAATATGTTGTTAGATTTTCTCCATTACGCAGTTTTTATGTGGCACACATTGGTTGATTTTCTGCTGTATTTCGCCTGTGGAACATCTCTCTTGAGGGTCTAGTAGTAGTCAGCCAGCATACTTGGGCTCCACTTGCCCTGGTACCGCTTTTCCATGTTGGAAATGTCTTGATGAAAGCGTTCCCCGTGCTCGTCACCGACGGTGCCAAGGTTTTCAGGGAAGAAGTCCAAGTGGGAGTGTAAGAAATGTATTTTTAGGGACATATTACATCCCATAGCTTTGTAGGCCTTCAAAAGATCACTCACTATTTCATGGTAGTTTTTGGCCTTATGATTTCCCAAAAAATTCTTAGTAATATTTTTGAATGATTGCCACGCAGTTTTTCCACTTCATTCAGCTGATCTTCAAATTGCTCATCATTTATCAACTCCCTTATTTGAGGACCTACAAATATCCCTTCTTTGATTTTAGCATCACTTAGCCTCGGAAATTTATTCTTTAAGTACAGAAATCCCTTACCATTTTGATCCATCACCTTGACGAAATTTTTCATCAGTCCAAGTTTGATGTGCAATGGAGGTAAGTATATTAGTTGAGGATTAATCAGTGGCTTATTCACCACATTTTCTTTTCTGGAATAAATTATTCTCGTTTTGGTCACTGCTTTTGTATGTAGTGATTTTTTCTGTTCCTACTGTCCCATTCACACAAGAAACAGCAGTGCTTAGTATATCCAAGTTGCAAGCCGAGCAAAAGAGCAATCACTTTCAAGTCCCCACAAATATGCCAGGAACATTTCTCATACCTAATACTTGTCAAGAGAAGTTTCATATTGTCATACGACTCCTTCATGTTGACAGCATGAGCTAAAGGCACTGACGAGTATTTATTTCCGTTATGGAGAAACACAGCCTTCAAGCTAAGTTTTGAGGCGTCAATGAACAAGCGCCACTCCGTTGTATTGTGTTGATGCCCAAGGGCCTCCATAAGAGAAGCAGCATCATTACAAAATACTAGACCATTTTCTTGAGAAAAAAAATGCTTAAATTCATCCTGGCGGCTGCAGAAAAAACATATTTTAGTGCCCTGCTGGAGAAGATTCCATCCTTTCAATCTTGAAGTTAAAATTTCAGCCAGTTTTTTAGACAAATTTAAATCACGAACGAGGTCATTAAGATCTCCCTGAGTTATTAAATGAGGTTCCGAGGAAGGACCACTTGCTTCAAATGTTGGGTCACTATCAAACTGTTCTCCTACCTGGTCTGGATGAACTTCATCAGCATTGGAGTCATCTTCGTCCATGGTCACATTTTCTGGTGGTTTCGGTACGGGTAGCTCTTTATTGTGTGGAACAGGCAGGGCCGGATTAAGACCTTTAGAGGCCCTAAGCACTTAAAAGATTTTGGTGCCCCATATATATGTAATTCAAAATATAAACAAAAATAAACCATAAAATAAAATTTTATTTTTTGAAATGAAACAAAACTTACAGTAAGATGGAAAATAATGTTTATTTTTGTATACTTCCACTTCATTTATATTTGAAAAGTTTTCTCCTACTTTTTTTTAATTGCAAAGTCTTTGATCAGATCCTCAAAACTAATCTTACGTAACACATCTGCTTCTATACTTAGTAGAGATAAGGCATCCAGCCTGCCTTGTTGCATAGTTGTTCTGTTGGTATTTTTAATATACTTCAACTGAGAAAATGAACGCTCAGCTGAGCAATTTGTGACCATTAATGTTAAAAATATATGAAAGGCAATTTCTACATTTGGGAAGGCACACTCAATATTGTCTTCTACAATTATTTTATAAAGTTCAGCATGACTGAATCTTGTTTTTACATTTTTTTTTGCACTGAACTTATGGCACACATATGAGTGAAACTGCTGAAGCTCAGCAGAGAAATTAGTGTTCAAGTCCTCTGGGTAAGCATCAATCATCTTTTTACAACCCTGAGAATACCTTTCAATTTCAGTAGATGATGAAGTGGTGACATTATGTGGCACATCACTTAGAAAAGAAAATCTCTCTGCTATTTCTTTGTATATCTCTCTTCTTCTCATCTCAGTTTCAAGTTTGTCAACAATTGTGTAAAAGGTGGTGATAAGAAATTTATATCTGGCATTCAGATATACTTCTGGTGCATCTCCGTCATTGGGTACCTTCTTTCTGATACGTTTGCGAGTTTGAGCTGCCTTGTAATCAACATCTGGTAGCATTTCCTTTGTAGCTGCTTCATATCTTTCAAATTCATCTCGTGAAGTGCACAGTTGGTCAGCTAATGATCCATACAGATCTGCACATGTTTTTAAGTTCACATCCTTATTCTGTAGAACTTTGCTTACTCTATGAAAATTTTGCAAAATCTCATCCCAAAAATTCAACATAAAAACGAATTCTAGCTCTTGCATCTTATTTGCAATATTATTTGCTTCTCTTCTAGTGTCTCCCTTTTGTGACTGGTCTTCAGCTATACATTCTAACGCTTCTAAAATTTTAAGGAAAGATTTCAAAATTGCTGCTGTTGCCATAGCATGTGCCTCCCATCTGGTATCAGAGAGGGATTTTAAGACACTTTCATTTCCAATACAACCTTTAAGAATTTCCCACCTGCTGGTTGAGGCTAAAAAAAGGTATAGAGCAACTGCACTGTAGAGAAGAAATTAACCGCCTCTTGACAGCAGTCAACAGCACTTCGGCCTACCAGATTTAGTGAATGGGCTGCACAGGGCACATATATAGCAAACTTGTTTGTTTCTAAAATTTTTTGCTGCATCCCCTTATAACGCCCAGACATGTTGGCAGCGTTGTCGTAAGATTGACCCCTACATTTTGAAAAGTTTAGCTTACAAACTTCACGTAAGTACTGCAACACCTGATTTGCCATTTCCTCACCAGTATGGCTTTTCATTTTCAGAAAGGTTAAAAAGCGTTCAATAGGCTGTCCATCTTTTAAGTACCTAAGTACAACACTTAACTGATCGATATGTGATAGATCTGGTGTTGAATCAACTGACAAACTAAAATAACCAGAAGATTTTACTTCGTCAACAATGAGTGCGTGGACCTTTTGAGCCATTAGTTGAATGAGTTCCTCACAGGTGGTTTTGGACAGGTAAGAAGGATTTCCTTTGCCAGAATTTCCATATTTCAAAATGTGACCTGCTAAAAATGGATCAAACCGGCTTATGAGCTCAAGCAGCCCTAAAAAATTCTCATTCTGCAATGATCCAAATCTTTCTTCTGTTCCTCGAAAAGACAAGCCACGTTCAGCTAACGTACAAATAACAGCTATGACACGCCTCAAGACATGTTCCCAGTAATCACACTCTTCCTGAATTTGTTTTTCCAACTGTTGTCCCAACCCCGCACCTTGTCTGCGAGTTAAGTATGTTAGCATAGAGTCTCGGTGAGTAGTGCTTTTTTCATGATGATCAATTACAATAGTATTTCGCCAGTCACTGAACCCTTATTTTGCTATATTTACTTCATCTTCTGCAGACTGATTCATTTCACCACCATCACCATGGTCCACTAAACTTTCATTTTCAGCAATTATTTCAACCCCAGAATGTCTTGTAAAGCAACTTGAATCAACATTTGCAGTAGAGGTATCAAGAGAATTTACAGGCAAAGTGAGATCAGTAGTGAGACATGTGGTAGATGAACCTGCTTGTGACACCTCAGTGATTCCAACGTCATCATATTTTGATTTTGAAGTGATCAAAGTGGTATTTGTGTCCACTTCTGATGACGGAGATTGGTTTTGATTCAGAATCGGTATATCATGTTGACGTTGTGGTCGTGGAACTTGTGTGAAGAAATCAGTCAGCTTTGCAGTCTTGGACTCTAAATCCAAAGTCTTCTCTTGTTTCTCTTTTGTAGTTTTCGCTTTTGTGCACCACTTAACTGAACACGTTTCATCTTGGTTCTTGGGGTCTGTAAAATACAGAAATAAAAAGAATATTTTATTTGTATATTATGTGGCAATCAACACAGTTACACATATCACAATCTTGGCTTTGTTCTTTTATTCTCAGAAAGACAAAATGGGAACCGTACACAACCAAAGTGGCAATTTAAATATAAGTGGCAATTAAATATAACTCAACCGAAATATCAACTCGAAATGTTGAATACAAATCAAATCGAAAGAAGGAACCGAAACCTATAAAATAAAAATACTTAACATTAGAATTAATAATACGCAATCTATAAAAATATCAATATTAACATTTCACTATTAACGAGCCACATTTTATATTTACATTTATTTATTTATTTAAAACACAATATTTAATTATAGGAAATATGAACATTTGCTTAGTGCCTAAATTGTCCTAACTACGTTTGATGTTATATTATTATTGTCACTTATATATACACATTACAAATTATTCACTCTGGTTATTACAATCTAAATTCTTTTATACTGTTATGACAATAATAAATAAATTATAAAATAAAGATACGTGTATGATAAAATATTGTTATATATACAAATAAAGTACACTTCATAGACTTACCCTAGAGAAGAAGAGAGAGCAACAGATAAACTTCTTCAACGCTAATTAACTTAGGTCAGTATATCTTATTATTATAATGGCCGTGATAAACATCACTTGCTACAACAGCAATATAGAGAGTTTATAGTTTCTTTTATTTTAATATTAATTTATATTACAATTCTATAAACCTAAATCTTTCTGTAAAACAATACCAAATGATTATGTAAAATATATATTTAATATTATATGCACAAATCACACGTTCAGAATAACTTCCTATAGCACACGAAAATATTTAATCTATATGTATTTTTAATATGGCGCTCAAAGATTTGATATAAACAAAATAATAACGCAAAGCGTAAAGTGTGTGATTACAACGAAATATATTTATTCTCTCAAAAGGGTTGTTGTTCACTACAAATTCAAACAATGAAAAAAAATAAATACTATATATGAATATATATAATTCAGTTTTCAACAGCTTATAGGCTATAAGCCGCGATTATAATAGTATAATAAATCCATGGTAAATCCGACAATGGAAAATTTCTGTGGTGCCCCCCTTCCCTTGATGCCCTAAGCACGGGCTTATTTTGCTTAATGGTTAATCCGGCCCTGGGAACAGGTCTCATTGCTGACGGTAAATTAGGATATTTCACCGTATGTTTGGACTTAGAAATAATCCCTGATATGTTTCTTAAACAGAAATAACAGTCTGATGAATGGTCTTTCGGTTCTCTCCAAACCATAGGCACGGCGAAGGGCATTTGATGAGAACTATTTTTCCAACCAGTTAGAAGCTTAACACAAGTCACACAGCAAATATGAGGGGCCCAGTACTTATCTTGGTCACCTAGTTTGCACCCAAAATAAAGCTTATAACATTTTTTAATCAGTGGAGTAATGGTTCGTTTCTGAGATTTGAAGGTTAGCTCTCCACACACATAGCAGAAACTATCTGGGTGATTTAAACACTTTCGTGGCATAATGCAAGCTTAATTAACACAACTGTAACTGCAGGGTGTAACACACTTCAGAGAACAGATTGAGTAACACTTGTGATGCTCACACACAACTGACAAAACAGTGCGCCTCAGACAGTGACTCGGTGCATGTCTGAACATGTAGATACATGTATCAGCCCGCCTTGCCTGATAACCTGTACCCAAGGAATCAAGTCAACTGTCTTACAAATGACCTGCTAGCACCCAATTTAGCTTCCTCTCTCCAATACTAACATGTCATCCTTATAAATAAAGCGGTTTTCTAAAAAATCTTTATACGCTATATAAAAGATACAGTAATACGTATCAGTCACACAAAACCTATGGGTGATAGAAAGATTTTAATTGCATTTTTGAATTCAGCGTAAAAAAGTATGCAAAAAAAACTAAACATTTTACTTGACAAAAATTTTGTTTACCAGTGTAATATCTGTCATATGGACTATAGTCTGCCAATAAACGTTTTAATTTTCATTTTTATATCATTACATAATGCAAAGGGGGAAGTAACACGATTCTAAATATATTGATTCAATTTAGTATACACATTAAGAGAAAACCAGGGAAGGTTTTAGTAACACACCCATCTCTCCCCTGGGGGAAACTGGGAGGGGGTCCCCTAAGCGGCTAGGGTAATCTCCACCAAATTTAGTACACACATTAAGGGGGAACCAAACTGTTTAACTTTAACTGCTCCGGAGGAAGCCTGGAGCCGAAGCCACTGAACTCCGAGCACTATAAATGCTAATTAACTCATATATATATATATATATATGCAGTAAAGATATTAATATATAACATGATTATTTTCCATTTTTTAAATATTTTTTTAAAACTGGTTCACACCCATTTATTAATTTTTCTTTTCCAGCTGTACTTAGGAGAGATAACACGTTTATTTCAAGGTTCTGAAGTAATGCTATTCAGAAAACTTGCCAAGATTTCAATGCCAAAGGTTCCTAATATTATTATTATATTATTATTATTATTATAGCAGTAATAGTGGAAATAATAATATTAATATTTACTGAATGCAAAATTAATGACAATAATGTTTAGTCCATAAATTTTGATTTGATATTTGTTCATTAAATCAAAGCCTGTCTGTATCTAGTCAGGTCACGTTTGCACAGAATTTCATAATCTTATGTAAAATTGAGGAAAAGCCAGTGAGACCAAATTTGTTAAAGTGCACTCAAAATCTAAGGGGCTCATGAGCTCAAAGTAAATGTTTAAGGTCTTTAAAATTTTCTGTTTAAAAATCGTTTGTATGAAATTATTTACATGTTATAAACTTATATAAAGCGAGCGTGGACCATCTAGAACTAGATAGATACAGATACATTAGGCTCTAAGTTTCCTCTCTGCTTTAATTATTGCCTGCAAATATGTTATTAGGCAGTTTGAAATTATTTTTATTACACAGAATGTAATAAATCTTATACTTTCACTCATTCTGAATTACGTGAAAATTAAGTAAATGTTATTTATTAAAAAAAAAATTTACAAAATTAAAGAATCATCGAAAGAGAATTTCTGGAAAAATATCTAACTGGAAACTCAGTTTCTTTCTGTACCGTTACTCCAGAATTTTTACACTTTCTTTGGCTCTTTGCTTCAGTTAGACTCGAGTCGTAATGATATGTTCATTAGTCTCTTGTAAATTCTGTTTTATTCGAATTTATACTTGCATTTTAAGTGTTTTACTCATTAAAACTAAGGGCTGACTGAATAATATATTTTATTATACTTTGTGCAAATTAGTTTTACTATCAGTGATGATATCTTTATAGAGTAAGCCTATATAAAACCAGTGTGTGGGAAATATCGTGCCTATAACCAGAACGAGATTAAAAGAATTAAAAGTTTACAATTATGTTTTCAAAGTTAGTTATATCCCTATTTTTTATTTTAAATTTGAATCTCCTGATAAATGCTGATCAAAATGGCGATTACTTTAGAGTTCCTCTGGAAATTCGTGAAAAGAATAGACCGAAAAGATTGGTTGACGATGTCAGTGACCCAGACATGAGAGCATTAAAAAATATTCAAGACAAGTTCTTCAGTATTGTCGGAAACTCATCTTTAGGAAGCGAATTTAAAAATTTCAATCAGCTCCTCACCCTCGTCGATTCTGAAGCTGGAATACAAATAGGAAGGTTGATTTTGAGGGGTTTTATGATCGGGGTTGCGAAAGGAAACTCTAATCAGCTTTTGACTGAATTTTTGGATGATTTCCAATACAGACTGTCTTCCAATTTCGGAGATGCTTTGCTCGATTATAAAGATTTTTTAAATACATTTGATCCAAAAATGATTCCCCTGACGATGAAAATGCTTTTCCGAAAAGATGAGTTAGGAAATAGCCTCGCACAAATGCCATTGGGTCAGCTGGTTGATCTCATTCAACCCGAGGCATCGAAGTATGGCATTGACGTTCGCAGTTTCATTAATGGAATCATTGGTAAAGGCGATTCTACCTTCCCTGATCTCGTTAGGAAAATGATAAGCAACATCAATATCTCTTCCTTGATCAACACTGTGTCGAAATCTGTCACGGGAGGAATGGGAGAAATTACCCCTAAGAGTGAAAGCAATGTTGAAAAAAGAAACCCGAAAAAAGATCAAACTCTTATGCTCTTCAAACCACTAATAGCGAAATTACTAAAGGAGAATGAAATAGACTTAGAAGTGGACGCTGTGATCCAAGTTTTAACTCCATTTGTTAGCGGTGGAGGACAGTATCTGCAGAATTTAATTCCAACTTCACAAGGAAATGGGAGAGAGTTCAATTTTGCCCAGTTACTCCCCTTGGTAGGATTATTTTCTTCTCAATTGAAGGGGAGTAATAAAAATTCAAAGAATCAGGAGCCGAATATTTTGGATGCAGCGCTTTCCTTGATGGGAAGTTTAGGAAATGATAATAAAAATATGCAGTCCATTCTCAATTTAGCCTCTCAATTTCTAAACACTAAAAAACCAAACAGAGACAGTAAAACAAAAAATAAAACTCCAACAAAAGCCCAAACTGAAAATGTGGAACAACCAACAGTAATTAAAGATTCGGGAATAGATATGACCACTTTATTGGAAATGGCTCAGAGTTTAGCGAGTAATTCCAATAACGAAGATGGACCTAATGTTTTGTCCGGATTAACTGACCAAATTTCTCAGGGCTCAGATATTGATACAAAAAAAATGATTGAAATGGCATCAAACCTAATAGGAGGAATCGTAAAGACTAAAAATGATGCTTCAAAACAGCCAATTAAACCAAAACAAGCGACTAAAGCAAAGATTGAAAAACAAATAAACAAGAAATCAAAAACCTTCACTAAAACTCTCCAACATTTCCTCCTCAGAATACAAACGGATAAGAAGTGTCACACGAAAGTGAAAGATGCTTTCAATTTAGGAAAGAATCTCATCCTTAGTGAGGTGGGGAGCTTGGATGAATTTAAAAGACGACTTTCTATCCTTCTTAAACCTTACAAAAATGAAATTGAACAAGACATCGACGGCCTCCTGCTTCTTTTCTCTTACTCTCAAGAGGACTGGGAAGTGTTCTTGAAACAAGTTAATAACGCCCAATTCAGAGAAATGATAGTTGTCAATAGCATTCAACCCGCGACAGATATGATTTCTGTAATGGCTTCCGATGACTTCCAAAGGAAACAAAATACCGTTCTCAAGCAAAAGATAAACGAAATCTTACAGTCATTCGGTATGAAAGGAGTTACGATGAATAACTTCCCAGAACGGTTGACTTACATGGCGAGCGTGATGTCAAAAGGATGGGACCTTCCGGTTGACATTGGGAGTCTACTGGAACCTTTGAAGTACTCTTCGAAGGAGACCTGGTCCTGGTACACAGACAACATGAACAGACTAAAACTTTTACCAAGGAAGGAGGTATAAATATAAGCTTGGCATTTAGATACGTATGTGCGCGGGTGAGCGCGTGCAGTATGAGATATATATATATATATATATATATATATATATATATATATATTATTTGATTAGGCGCCTCGGTGTAGTGGTTAGCGTCGCTAACTATGAATCTATCGGGCCCAGATCGAGGCCCGGTGACGGCAGGCGGCACGTAACAAAACCCAGCTGTTCATCCTTCTACACAGTAATAATAATAAAAGTTTGTTGGTAGATAAATGGGTACCCTAGTTGTTAAGACGCTGGGGTGCTGGTGGGACGTGGTTCGGATTCCACAAACTGTAGGTCTAAGGTGGAGTGACAAGCATGACCTTCGTTAGAATGAACACAGCAAACCTGTGTTTAAGGTTAACCAGGGTTATATATATATATATGTACACACACACACACATATATATAATATATATATATACACATATATATACACACATATATATATATACATATATACACACACACACACACACATATATATATATATATATATATATATATATATATATATATATATACATTATACAGGGTTGACGAAAGTAAAGAGGCACCTTCAATTTCTGTTTTTATTTGATTATAAACATCAATAAATAATAATAGTTTTACTGAATCAATACGTTTAGAATCGTGTTGCTTTCCCCTTTGCATTATGTAAAGCTGACATACGTTCTGGCATTCCATTGATGAGATTTGCTATTTGTTCTTGAGGACAATCATCGTAATGTCTCTTTACTTTTGTCAACCCTGTATATATATATATATATATATATATATATATATATATATATATATATATATATATATATATCACCAGATTCATATATAATTGTATATTCGTTTTACAGCTGGAGCAGATTGTTGCACAATCACTGGAACATGACTTGGCAAATCCTTTGCTCAGCATATGGAGGATTGCTGATGCTTCAAAATCATCAGCCAAATGTTTGCCTCGTGCAGTCTGCGACTTGGTTAATGACGTCACGGAAGATCGTACGCTGCAATTGCTGGTTGCTCGATTGACAAGGTTAGAGGAATAATAATTCATGATCATTTTAAATACACACACACACACACACACACACACACACACACACACACACACGCGCTATTCCATATTACCAACGTTTATATATTCTCACGGAATAGTACAGAATGCTTTCTGAAAAATGTTTCTCGCTTCCACAGAGGTTTCCGTCTCCCTAACGTGTATTCAGCTAATGAATACACATTAGGGAGCTTATGAATTGTCCAGTTTGATCAGCTTTTGGAAAAAAATTAAATATGGTCCATATCGGAGGGAGGAAAATATTTTTACACATTAAATCTGATACCATTTCGAATATATATATATATATATATATACACAATGGGTGAAATGCGAGACAAACGCCGGAAGAATGGGAATCATTTAAAAAGTTGAACGAGTTTCAGCAAAGTTTATCTTTTGTAGCAAGACTAAGCTTTTGCAAAATTGACAAATCTCAGTGTGACCATACATATCCAAAATACTGCAACTATCAAAATTTTGAACTTCGCATTCAAAGCCAGCGAGCCAAAATTTATAAATTTACATTTAAAATCTTAAATCATGAGCTTAAAGTAAAATGTTGAAGGTCTTACTGAATGAAAATATGTTCAAAATCGTCTGTATGAAATTGTTTACACGTTATAATGCGAGCGTGGACTGACTAGTTATTGGTACCCTTGTTTACAGCGTTCTTTCAATTTTTAATTACAACCTAACTATTTTTCCCAATGCACCGTTCGGTTATTAATTATTTAGTTTTGAACAACCTTTGAAATTAAGTTGCATATACTATTAATTAGTGCCTGTCTTTGAACCAGTATAAATTAACGCAAGTGGAAATATAGGCCTACATTATAATTACGATCTCTAATTATTAAAATTATAATTACCATTGTTTAAAATACTTTCGTCAAGTAATCAATGGTGTGTGGTAGACTGGTAGTGATGAGTGAACCACTGACTTCAGATGCTCCCAAAGGAAAAATCCTATGGATAAGGATTTTTGTCAGTGCAAACAAATTTCCAGTATGCAATATGAACATTTAATTCAATAAAATAAATATCCTACGAGTACGTACTTTTTGTTACACCCTGTATAATAACGTTAATTAAAATATCAATTCATTTCGTCACGCATCATGAAAGCCCATCTGTAGAAACGGATCAGGTAGTCTATGAGAGGTTGTTTTAAGAATTACTGTTAAGATTCAGAGATATTCAAGTCACTTCCACAAATACAGTACAGTGGAAAAAATTTGGTACACCAAAATACCAAAATTTATTATTTTTTTAATCATTATTCTAAGTAAGATATCGAACCACTATTATTAATTTTATAATGATACACTTTTATATTGGATTTTTGTCAAAATCAAATGAACTAAAAAAGTAAATGTTAAATAAACAAAGCAAAAATTACATTTACTTACTATATAACAATTTGAAGGTTCTATCCTTAAATGCTCGTAGCCTACGAAATAAAATAAACGAATTTTTTTCTTTAATTGCTTGTAAAGACTATGATTTAATTGCGATAAATGAATCGTGGCTTAGCAGTGAAACACGTGACTTTGTAGGGGAGTATCAAATTAAAGGTTATAGACTTTTTGTTAAAAACAGAATAGGTAGGCGAGGAGGCGGTGTTATGTTGTATATCAAAGATAATATTGCGAATGTTATAGAAGTAAAGCACTCAATTCCAGAACCGATAGATTCGACTATAGCAGAACTTAAATTGAACGATTTCAAACTTCTTGTTGCGGTTATATATAGGCCCCAAATCAAACAGCTGCTACGGACGAAGCGTTATATCGTGAACTAAAGAGAATAATCGGTAGTGAGCATGCTTTAGTTATGGGTGACTTTAATTGCGCCAACGTGAATTACGATACAATGCAGGGAGACGCGGAAGGTAATCGTTTAGTTAATTTTCTCGAGGATAGCTTTCTTATTCAAAAGGTTGGGGAACCTACGAGGTTGGACAGTATTTTAGATTTAGTAATAACTACGGATGATAGGCTAATTACTGATCTTCAAGTAATAGAACCGTTGAGCAATAGTGATCACAATATGGTAGAGTTTGTCCTCTCAGTAAGTCACTCGAAACCAACTAACTCGACTAAAATTCCTAGCTTCCAGCACGCAGACTTTAGTAAATTTCGAAATAAATTTTCACACGTCAATTGGGAAAACGTAATGGGGAACTCCAACGCAAAACTAATGTGGGAATCGTTCGTAACGGTATTTAGGACTATAAATGAGGAATGTGTACCGTACAAAATTAAGCGTGCGAAAGTAAACAACAAGCCCTTGTGGTTTACTTCTAGAGTAGGAGACATTATAAAGAGTAGAGAGAGGGCTTATAGGCTATACAAGTGCGATAAAGATAATCTGTTGTTACGAAACCTACATATCTCTAAGGCGTGAAGCTAAAAGTGTAATAAAAAAGTCAAAACGCGAATTTGAAATCTCCATAGCTCGTGACGGTAAAGAAAACCCCAAGCGATTCTTTCAATACGTCAATAATAGAAATCCAGTAAAAAGTGTCTTAGGTCCATTAAAAAATGGAAATGGAGATCTAGTCTCTGAAAACAAGGAAATGGCTACCTTGCTAAACGAATTTTTTACGTCAGTTTTTACTATAGAAGATGTAACGAATATCCCTACGGTCATAGACATAATACCTTTTGATAATGGTAATATTTTGGATAATATTGTCGTTAGTGAAGGGGAAGTAATGCGCTATTTGATAAAATGAAAACGCGTAAATCACCGGGTCCGGATTCCATATATCCCATACAGTGGCGGTCCTAGCTTACATGACGCCCTGGGCGAACCTCACCTTCAGCCCCCCCCCCTGTTCGCCAACACACACACATTCGAATCCCCCCAAAATAAAGGACAGACATAACTCTTTCACAAAATAACTTTTTATTGGACTAATTGTTGGAACTTCAGAACCAAAACAAAGACTCAAATTTCTGAATTTTACAAATCCTTCATCACGTAAATAGAATAACTCACTTAAGAGAATGTAATTATGATACTATGAACAGGAAAAATACAAATTAAATTGCACAACTGCCATAAATAAACTAGAGAATCAAATTTCTAAATTGTACAAATGCTCTATCACATAAATAGAATAAGACACTTAAGAGAGGGTAATTATTATGCTACACTTTGAACAAGAAACAAAATAAATTGCACCACAGCACAACTGCCATCTAAAGCCTGACTCTTCTTACCTTCCTTGATGCAAAGTCATGAATTAAATCATCATATGAAATCTGCTCAGCAATTGTATGATTTATACTGATGATGGCCAGACCGGTAAGGCGTTCCTGTGACATAGTTGACCTCAGGTAGGATTTGATGAGCTTCAGCTTTGAAAAGCTCCTTCTGCTTCAGCAGCACAGTGACTGGAAGAGTAAGACCAATTCTGAGAGCAGTCCACAAATTTGGATATATTTCAGAGAGCTCCCTTTCATGGATAAATGTCAGCAGTTCAAGCAAGGATATGGTCTTTGATGGCAAGTCAGGCAAGTTCTTCAGCTCCTGTGCAAGCTCTCTGCCATCCAAGTCAGATTGTCCCTTAAAGTGTAGTGTAGTACTAAGGTTCACACATTGTTCTGTCAGCTCCTCAAATGTGAGATTTTGGAAATGTGTCAGCACTCCAAACTTCTCTCCCACAATTTCCAACGTGGAAAATCTTTCCTGAATGGCTGATGTTGTAGCATCAACCACTGCATTGAAAATGTCACCTCCAGCTTCTTCAAAGCATCAATCAAGGGCTCATCAGATGCTTCATAATATACATTTCACTATTTAACCAAACCCAGAAAAATAACATTACATATGTTAAAGTATGGGCCTTTATTCCCAATAATATTAATCTGGAAGCATTTTGCATTGTTTAGGTCTTTTATGGGAAGGTTTATGGAAAATGCAATAGATGGTTTTTTATTAATAAAAATATATTTATTGATCTTTTATTATTTATTTTATTTATTTTTTATTTTTATTTATTTCTTTATTTATTTATTCTTATTTTTATTTTTATTTTTTTTTGCAGGCGCTCATGCCGCCCCTCCACAAATGCCGCCCTGTGCGGCTGCCCATATTTCCCATATGAGGAACCGCCACTGATCCCATACAACTAAAAGAATTAAAAGATAGCATTGTTGTGCCGCTAACAAAGATTTTTAATGCGTCTATTTCTGAGGGGTGCGTACCAGATAATTTCAAGTTAGCAAACGTAACACCTATCTTTAAGAAAGGCGATAAAGGTGCGGCGGGAAATTATAGGCAATCAGTTTAACGTCTGTTGTAGGTAAGCTACTGGAATCAATAATTAGGGATCGTATAGTCGAACACTTAGAAGTGCATAATCTGGTTAGAAATACGCAGCACGGTTTTAGGCGAAACAAATCTTGCTTAACTAATCTTTTAGAATTTTTCCAAAGCGTGGTTAACGTTTACGATAAACATCGGGCGGTTGATGTAGTGTATTTAGATTTTCAAAAAGCGTTTGACACCGTGCCGCACAAAAGACTGATTGAAAAAACTAAGGCTCATGGAATCAGGGGTGTAGTAATAAATTGGCTAGAAGAATGGTTGTGCGAGGCAGGAAACAGAGGGTGGTCGTTGATGGAGCGGAGTCGTGTTGGGTTAATGTAGCGAGTGGCGTTCCTCAGGGTTCTGTATTGGGCCCCTTGCTTTTTCTTATATATATTAACGATTTAGATGTCGGCCTAGTCAGTACAGTTTCAAAGTTTGCGGATGACACGAAGCTGGGTGGTAGGGCGATTAATGACGAAGATAGAGGTAAAATTCAGGAAGATCTGAATAAAATCGTTGATTGGTCAGTCACATGGCAAATGAGATTTAACGTGGATAAGTGCAAAATTATGCATATAGGTTCGCGTAACGGTAATTTTGCGTATAGTATGTCAGGGAAAGATTTAACAAGCGTAGAGCAGGAAAAAGATTTAGGAGTTATAGTCACTGGTGATTTAAAAGTAGCGAAACAAAGTACAGCGGCGGTCAATAAGGCGAACAAAGTGTTAGGTTTTATAGCTCGAAATTTTGAGTACAAATCGCGCGATATTATAGTTCCACTTTATAAATCATTAGTTAGACCCCATTTGGAGTACGCGGTCCAATTTTGGAATCCGCATATGCGCAAAGATATAGACAAAATCGAAAGAGTTCAAAGACGAGCAACTAAGATGATTCCGTCTCTTAGGTCAAAGTCGTACGAGGATAGGCTTAAAGAGTTAAAATTGACTACACTCGAGACTAGGAGGTTAAGGGGTGATCTAATCCAGGTTTTCAAAATTATGAATGGGTTTGATAACGTAGATAGAGATAGCTTTTTCGAAATATCTCAATATAATAGGACTAGAAATAACGGGTGTAAGTTGACAAGTAGAAGGTTCGAGACAGCAGTTGCGAAAAACTTTTTTACGCATAGAATAGTAAATAGCTGGAATAGTTTGCCGGTAGAAGTAATTAGTAGCACGTCTATAAACATGTTTAAGAATCGATTGGACGCGCATGTTGATAGAAAGGGTATAGTTTAAGGTAGTAAAATTAAGGCTTTGTGGGGATAGATCCCACAGCTCAACACAAGTGTTGTGGGATATAGGGAGGCAGCGTCTTGGGTTAGGGGATACTCTCTGTCCTTACACACCCCATTTAAAGAGATTCCTCTGCCGAGTGGTGCCCCCCATAGTACTGTGAGGTATTGAAAAACTCATGATCTTCACTTGCCCCACAAACACCTTTAAATGGGAGACCCATAATGGGTGCACACACATTTCTACATTACTGTACAGTCTTTACAGCCACACCTACACTTTTCCTCGTAAGTGTATATATTGTAATGTATATGGTTGTAAATTTGACTTGGTCCGCAATCGATATGAACCGTGACTTGATGGATACCGTAATGAAATTGACTGGATTCTTTGGATCTGATATATTTGCATGTCCGTTATATAATAGATATAGAGTGTAACCTATTTGTGGATAGTAGTCTATTATGACTTGATCCTCTGGATCGAGAGATTCTATCTTTAGTTTTAAATCGATAATTAATTATTTTTAAATTGATAATGTATATGGTTGTAAATTTTGACTTGGTCCGCAATCGATATGGACCGTGACTTGATGGATACCGTAATGAAATTGACTGGATTCTTTGGATCTGATATATTTGCATGTCCGTTATAAATAGATATAGAATGTAACATATTTGTGGAGAGTAGTCTATTATGACTTGCTCCTCTGGACCGAGAGATTCTATCTTTAGTTTTAAACCGATAATTAATTATTTTTAAATTGATAATTATTTAGTTTCGTAAAAATTGGTCGTTGCCAATTTACCGGCAGTTTTTAAATAAGTTTCTTATGTTCTTGTGGTTCGGAACCCACGTAAAATTGTAGGTCCCCTCCGCCACCACGGAGGACATACACAATACACGATTACGAACACAGTTAGGTAGACCAGCCATGAGTGGATCCTAGGGTCTTTGTTGGTCTGAAACATTATATATATATATATATATATATCCCCGCAAGGGGGTTCTAAGCTCGTGCTCTTGAGTGCTCTTTGTGCTCGTTTGTACGTGCTTGTTCCTGGAGGTTTCACGTGCGCCCTCCCGGCCCTAGCACCCAAGGATGATGGGGCTCGACCCTGCAGTCATTGTCATCCTTGGTCTTTTTCCACTTCGACTGTCCCCTCCACCCTTTCTTTTTCCTCTGTCTTTCCTCTCACTTTTTCTTTGTTTTTCCGCCGAGATATGCCCTTTTAAATAGAGGCGAATCGGTTCTTTCCGAACTTAAAAAAAAAATATATATATATATATATATATATATATATATAGGGTGGGCCGTAAGTTTCCATACATAGGAAAAATAAACATTTTTTTATGGACAACCATTTTTATTTATATAATATGCTCTACATGGTTGCCATTGTTTTGAAAACACATTTCAATACGTGTTCCCCACTGTTGATGAACACGCATTAGCACAGTTGACGTTATGCTTGTAATGGCGTTGGTGATACGTTCCTTTAGATGATTTATGTCTCGTATCTTTTCCTGATACACCATGGCCTTCAAGTGCCCCCAAAGATAGAAATCAAGGGGGGTGAGATCTGGGGATCTGGGAGGCCACTCCACAGGACCACGCCGACCAATCCAAGCATCCGGAAACTGCTGCTGATCCAAATACCGACGCACGTGAAGACCATAATGAGGTGGAGCTCCATCTTGCTGGAAGTAAACTGGGAAGTTACCTTCCTCGTTTAGCAGGGATGGGAAAATCTCTTCTTGCAACATGTTAAGATACATTTCGGCATTAAGATTTCCACTGACAAAAATTGGTCCAATAATTCTGTCACCCCATATCCCGGCCCACACCATCACTTTACCGGCACCTTGCATCTTCGTCGGACTCAGCCAGTTAGGGTTAGCATTACTCCAATAACGTATGTTTTGCCGATTAACCTCTCCATTGACGTAAAAATTTGCTTCATCAGTAAACAAGATCTTACAAACGCATATTCTTAGGGTATCTGAAACATAAAACAAACGTTTAAATTTTCCTATGTATGGAAACTTACGGCCCACCCTGTATATATATATATATATATATATATATATATATATATATATATATATATATATGTCCGAGAATTATCTGTACAATTTTTGGCTGTTATTAAAAGTCAACCATGAAGTGTAGAAATTCCAGTCTTGTCCCATTTTACAGAGAATCTCTAAGTTTTTTCTGATACCAAGTTTTGACAAGTTTTTTAGAAATTCCAGTGTGTCCGAACATTATCTGTACAATTTCATCTTTTAATAAAATTCTTGATAACACACGTAAAATTCTTAAACAAGATTATTTAGAATCTGTATTTTCAAAAGTTTCTTTTATTAAAGTAACGTTCTTACAAACATTCGATATGTGCACCATTAGTGATTTGCAAAACATCCAATCGATACTCCAAATGTTGCCATGTACGCTGCAGCATATCCACATGAACTCGCTCAATAGCAGCTGTGATTCTTGCTTTTAAATCATCAATGTCTGTCACCCGCGTACATTTCTAAAAAACTTGTCAAAATGTGGTATCAGAAAAAACTTAGAGAGATTCTCTGTAAAATGGGACAACACTGGAATTTCTACACTTCATGGTTGACTTTTAATAACAGCCAAAAATTGTACAGATAATTCTCGGACACCCTGTATATATATATATGTATATATACACACACATGGGCGGGGCTAGGGGGGGGGGTCGAGGGGGTCCGGACCCCCCCCCCCCCCCCTCAATATTTTAAGGTGCCCTTTTTTCAGCCGTTACAAATAAAAGACAGGTAGGTATGTTTACTGATAAGCCATTAATATTATGGTCCGTTTGGTCAGACGTGCTCTGTGGAGGGTGCAGCCATATCACTTACGGTAGCATCTTCATCTAATATTGTTAGTTATTAATTTAACTTGAAAGACATTTGAAATTGTGATTTTCATTATGTCTATTTGAATAAGACTCATATCTAATAAAACAATAAAATTGGTACTGCACTCGCTCATTGAACCAAGTAATTATTGGTTTGTTATATAGGGAATGCCCTTTTTTTTTCTCTGGACCCCCCTCACTGAAATGTCTGGATCCGCCCCTGATATATACATATACAGTATATTATGTAGGAAGGAGGGGCTAAGGACGAACGCCCGGAAAAGCGGCCCCGATAGAAAGAAAAGAAGAGAGCCAAAATACAATTATTATTCTTAATTTTTATTTTGGAAAGATTGTGTAGTTACTGTACTGTAGTACGTAAAATGCCTGTATGTCTATTGAGGAATAGAGGCAGGAGCGTGTGTTTGAGAGCATAGGCGGATCCAGAGGGGGTACCAGGGGGTTTAATTGAAGCAACGTGGACATAAGCATTCAAGCGTTTTACCTAATTCCGTTTAACCAGGATGTATGGGGCCTCCAAACTAAGCCCCTGGCCCCCCTCTGGATCCGCCTACATTTGAGAGCATGCTCGGCTGCTCACAGGGTAGATGAGACAAGGAAAAAGATCAGCTAAGGAGGACAGTGGCAGGAGAAACGAGAGTTCCATCACTCCCTGTCTCCTGCCTAACGTCTTCCCAAAGGAGTATATATATATATATATATATATATATATATATAGGTGAAGGTCGCTTCTGGCAAGCTTCAATTTCAATTTAAGCAGAAAGCCACAGACAAGAAGGAAAGAAACATCCATCATGTTGGAAAGGAACTATATTTTGTACAATGCAACGCTTCAAGCACAAACTATGCTCATCTTCAGGCAAAAAATTCTAAAAAGTTAAAAAACAGAATATTAAAAATCATAATGAATGACAAATATAAAATACAAAATAATGTAAGGAAAAAAACCCAAACTAAAAACACTAAAATGAAAGTCACACACTAAAAAGAATCTCACACCTTAAGTCTAAATCTAAGTAGCACAGATTCCGAGGCAAAACTAATACAAACAGAAGCACCTAAAAACAAGTAGAGGTTGGTTGTTAAAAATGTTCAGTTAAGACGGAGGGGAACGGGTGAATTATCAGAAGTGAGCGAAGGGGAAAGAGTTTTAATATATAATGATTCTAAAAGTCTTAAAGTTTGCTCACACGGAGCGGAATCTAAAATGTTAAAATTAGCTAAAGTTATATCCACTTTGCATTGAATAACATGACTGCGTATAGCTGAAGCTTCTTTAGTTCTCAGTGGTTTGTTAGTTCTATGGCTTATGCCCATGTGGGCACAGAAACGCGACTCGAGGCTCGGGAACGGGTGAATTATCAGAAGTGAGCGAAGGGGGAAAGAGTTTTAATATATAATGATTCTAAAAGTCTTAAAGTTTGCTCACACGGAGCGGAATCTAAAATGTTAAAATTAGCTAAAGTTATATCCACTTTGCACTGAATAACATGACTGCGTATAGCTGAAGCTTCTTTAGTTCTCAGTGGTTTGTTAGTTCTATGGCTTATGCCCATGTGGGCACAGAAACGCGACTCGAGGCTCCGCACAGTGCTACCAATATAGCTCCGATCACATCGGGGACACTTGAATTCATATACAACAGCACTGCGCAGAGCATCCGATACACGGTCTTTTACATTAAAAAATGAGCCAATAGAACGACGGTTAACAAATACGTTTAAAATCTATTTGACAATAAAATTTACTAAGAAGTGGCATAAGGTTATTGCGGCAATATGAATTCAGATATCCCATTTCTGGGAGTACAAGATAATATACATCTTTAGGAACATTAAAATTAGACATTTTTGGTTTATAAATGTTAGCTAAAAATCTACTGATAGCGTTTTCTACGATCTGCAAAGGGTAACCATTATTAACAAAATATTTTCTTAAAAAAACAAATTCATTATGCAAAGACTGATAATTTTAGAACATAACTTATACGCTCGGTTAAGTAGGGTGTTAACAGATGCCAGCTTGTATTTAAAATCACAGTAACTTAAAAAAATTTAGTCCAAGACTGGTGAACGTCTTCTTTCGAAACAGTGAAGTAATAATGGAGTCACTCTCCCTGCTAATTAGTAAATCCAAAAAAGGCAGCTTGGAATCTGATTCTTCCTCCAGAGTAAACTTTATATTTGGGTGTAACCCGTGTAAGTTATTTAAAAAAGTAAAAAATTGATGAGCACTGTTAGCATCAGTAAAAACTGCAAAAATATAATCAACATATCGTCTATAAAAAATAGGCCTTATAGGGGGAGGAGGCTGGGTAAACATTTTAGTTTCTAAAACCCTAACATGGAATTAAGGTCATTTTTATCAAAACTTTGAAATTTGGGGGAATTACTGAAAACCTTATCAAGGATAATTTTACGAGTTTCGTCCACAGGGATAGTGGTAAACAGGGAACTAATGTCAAAACTTACCAAGTAATGGTTGGAGTTAAATTTCTTATCAAGAAGTTCCCTCTGAAAGGACGCGGAATCAGAAATAGTATACTCATTTGTGGAGAAGGGAGAAAGCAAACCAACGAAAAATTTGGCAAGATTATACGAGGGCAAGCTATATGATGCCAGAATAGGCCTCAAAGGAGTTCCGGGTTTGTGTATCTTAGGGAGACTGTATAATAGGGTGGATCGATTTTACATTTTTTTCGATTTCCATATTCTAATAGAGACAAAAACTTGCGCATGCATGAGAAAATAGCCTCTGCAAAATCTTAGCTTAATAGGTAATCATCTTCTGCCCCCGGCAGAGCGATGAAAATCATATTTTAGTAGTCAAAAACGTATTTTTAAACCCTAGCCTAGAGTCATAAAATTTTGCGTGTGTGTTATTTCATGCCTAATCAACGATATAAATGCTATGGGAAATATATAAATGCATTATTTAAGACAGAGAGCCGATCTGAAAATATGTATAATATACATATTTTCAGATCGGCTCTTTATCTTAAATAATGCATTTATATATTTCCCATAGCATTTATATCGTTGCTTAGGCATGAAATAACACACACTCAAAATTTTATGACTAGGCTAGGTTTAAAAATACGTTTTTGACTACTAAAATATGATTTTCATCGCTCTGCCGGGGGCAGAAGATGATTACCTATTAAGCTACGATTTTGCAGAGGCTATTTTCTCATGCATGAGCAAGTTTTTGTCTCTATTAGAATATGGAAATCGAAAAAAATATAAAATCGATCCACCCTACTGTATAATCGTCCCAAATCACATCCCGTTCCAAAATTTTTTTTAAAAGTTATCACATCTATTGCTTCTTTAGTTTTCAAAGATGACAGTAACCTATTAATTTTATCCTCAAGCCGTAAGATTACAATTTTAGCACAATCCTTAATTAGTTTAAATTTCGAAACATCTTTTAACAATTCTAAAGTTTTATTAACGTAATCCGCACGATTGAGAATAACAACACCCCTTATCTGGCCTAGTAACTAAAATGTTAGGATTACGGGACAGATCGCGAAGAACACCATCATCAAATTTTCGAAATATGATAGAATTAGGGCGGCAGTTGACTTTTTGAAACAAATTATTCACAACATTTGACATTTCTGAAGAAAACCTGTTAAAATTACCCTTGATAGGTTGTGACTTAAGATCAGACAATAATTTTTCAAACGGCAATAAAATGCGGGGTTTAGAGAAATTAAACACAGGAATTTTAAAGTTGATGATATTTTTGCAGTTTTTACTGATGCTAACAGTGCTCATCAATTTTTTACTTTTTTAAATAACTTACACCCAAATATAAAGTTTACTCTGGAGGAAAAATCAGATTCCAAGCTGCCTTTTTTAGATTTAATAATTATAATTAGCAGGGAGAGTGACTCCATTATTACTTGTGTTTCGAAAGAAGACGTTCACCGGTCTTGGACTCAATTTTTCAAGTTACTGTGATTTTAAATACAAGCTGGCATCTGTTAACACCCTACTTAACCGAGCGTATAAGTTATGTTCTAAAATTATCAGTCTTTGCATAATGAATTTGTTTTTTTAAGAAAATATTTTGTTAATAATGGTTACCCTTTGCAGATCGTAGAAAACGCTATCAGTAGATTTTTTAGCTAACATTTATAAACCAAAAATGTCTAATTTTAATGTTCCTAAAGATGTATATTATCTTGTACTCCCAGAAATGGGATATCTGAATTCATATTGCCGCAATAACCTTATGCCACTTCTTAGTAAATTTTATTGTCAAATAGATTTTAAACTAGTATTTGTTAACCGTCGTTCTATTGGCTCATTTTTTAATGTAAAAGACCGTGTATCGGATGCTCTGCGCAGTGCTGTTGTATATGAATTCGTCCCCGATGTGATCGGAGCTATATTGGTAGCACTAGCACTGTGCGGAGCCTCGAGTCGCGTTTCTGTGCCCACATGGGCATAAGCCATAGAACTAACAAACCACTGAGAACTAAAGAAGCTTCAGCTATACGCAGTCATGTTATTCAATGCAAAGTGGATATAACTTTAGTAATTTTAACATTTTAGATTCCGCTCCGTGTGAGCAAACTTTAAGACTTTTAGAATCATTATATAGGGTGTACATAAAGTCAGGATCTATTTTTGTGAAATAATTATTTTTTTCTATTTTTCTTTTCAGAAGCCCTTAGAATGAATACAGAAGAGCGTGTGGCAATAGTAATTTGGCGAATCGAGGGAAAGAAATACAATGACATCGGAGAGAAGTTTAGAAGGAGATTTCATAAGCCGGGGCCAATAGACAAGACAATACGAAAATTGGTGAACAAATTTAAACGAACGGGATCTGTAAATGATGAAGCAAGATCAGGACGACCGTGTATGTCAGATCTTACCGTGAATGCAGTACGCGGAATTATCACTGAGGAGCCACGTACGTCCGTTCGTGCTGCATCACACAGACTCGGCCTCCCGACGTCATCTGTGCACAAAATTCTGAAAGTTAATTTGCAGAAGAAAAGCTATCATTTGCAGGTTTTACATGATTTATATGAGGAAGATTTCCCTCGACGAAGTGCTGTGTGTGCTGATCTCGTAGAACAAATCTGAAGTGATAATTTAATGGACAACATTCTCTTTAGTGATGAAGCCACTTTCCATACGTGTGGAAAAGTAAATCGCCATAACTGTCGAATTTGGGCAGATGAAAGCCCGAATGATTTCGTCCAAAATTGGGAAAGAGAGACACCTAAAGTTAATGCCTGGATGGGTTTAACAAAATCTAAGGTTTATGGTCCTTTTTTCTTTGCTGAAGCTACAGTTACGGGGCTTATTTATCTGGACATATTGCAGCAATTCCTTGAACCTCAGCTGATTGGGGATAGGATTGTTAGTACCGTCGTCTATCAACATGATGGTGCTCCTTGTCACTATGCCAAAATTGTTCAGGATTATCTAAATGGACGTTTTCCAAATCGCTGGATCGGACGCGGAAGCAACAGACCTTTAGATTTCTTTGCATGGGGCTTTATCAAATCGCACGTCTATCAGACGAAGATTACGAGTCTTGAAAACTTACGTACACGTATACGAACTGCTGCAGATAACATAACCCCGCAAATGCTCCAGAATGTGTTTAGAAATGCTGCGGAACGATTTGAGCTGTGCAGGGATACTGATGGGCGTCACGTCGAATCCTACTCTTAATTATTTAATAAATGTTACCACTATCATTTTATGATAAAATTCCATATAATTTCCAAGTGCTTCACAAAAATAGATCCTGACTTTATGTACACCCTGTATATTAAAACTCTTTCCCCTTCGCTCAATTCTGATAATTCATCCGTTCCCCTCAGTCTTAACTGAACATTTTTAACAACCAACCTCTACTTGTTTTTAGATGCTTCTGTTTGTATTAGTTTTGCCTCGGAATCTGTGCTATTTAGACTTAAGGTGTCTGTTTTATAACTTTTTAGAATTTTTTGCCTGAAGATGAGCATAGTTTGTGCTTGAAACGTTGCATTGTACAAAATATAGTTCCTTTCCAACATGATGGATGTTTCTTTCCTTCTTGTCTGTGGCTTTCTGCTATATATATATATATATAATTTCCCATTTATAACACTAATAATTATGTCGTAATAAAAAGTGAAATTTCAGTTTGTTGATGAATGAACGTACATCTGGTTTACTTAAATATCATTCAGTGGGAGTAATTTTAAATTAAAGAAAAACCTTGGAGAGATTTTTTTTTGGAGGGAAAACTATATATTTATAGGACAGCCGATTTAATCTGCTATTTACCCAGAACTGATGAAAGGTGGTTTATACGATTCAGTGCTATTCAAAATGGTACAGTATTATAATGTTTTCTATTTACATTTAACATCTGGTGCTCGAGCTTTTTATTCAGCTCCAATATGCAGTTATTTTCAGTAATTTACGCAAAAATGAAGGCAAAACTTTTTTTAGGCGAGACCAAAGTCTCTGTTTACGCACATCACAAACATTCAATCATTCCACGAAACTGATTTTGCAATTTATTCACTTCTTTCCAGAATTCTCTTTCACATTCTTGCTTTTCTCCTTCCATACACAATTTTGCACTTTGCGATCCTTCCTAGATCACGTCATTTAAAAAAAATGTTAAATTTTACATCAGCTTTTAAGTACTTTATATTTCCTTATAAAAATTGAGAGAACATATTTGAATTTGGGCGATTTTAGCGATTAATTAATTAATTAAGGAAATTGATAATTCATTTTTTTTTTCAGTATTATTTACGGTGGATTCAAGGCAAACAGCGAAGACGATTTCTCGTTATTGATTCAGGTTGCCCGAGCAGCGGTTTTTGAGGGAGATTGTCAGGTAAGACCGGGCGGCCGTAAGAGCTTTTACTGAAAATGGAAGAAAAGTATTCAAATTCTATAGGTTTTCATATTGCTAACATCATTAGGAAAGTTTTGTAGCAGAGATGTATAATTTACAGTATATTCCACACACACACACATATATATATATACAGGAGAGAAGTAGTAGAAAGAAAATTGGAGGAATGGAGGAGGGCTTTTGAAGACAGAGGGTTGAAAATCAGCAGAAAGAAAACGGAGTACCTGAGGTTCTACGAAAATCAAGACTCAGAAATTAGTTTAGAGGGAGCGAGGTTAAAGAGAGTAAGTAAGTTTACGTACTTGGGATCGATAGTGGCTGAGGACGGTGAGCTGGACACAGAAATAACACACAGAGTGCAATCTGGTTGGAAAAATTGGAAGAAAGTTTCAGGGGTGTTGTGTGACCGAAGAATAGGCGCAAGGGTTAAGGGAAAGGTGTATAAGACTGTGGTAAGACCGGCTATGATGTACGGGGCTGAATCTTGGGCTATAAAGAAAGATCATGAGAAAAGACGATGTAACGGAGATGAGAATGCTGAGATGGATGTGCGGAGTGACAAGGTTGGATAGAGTAAGGAATGAAAGGATAAGGGGCACAACAAAGGTTGGAGAAATCTCGAGGAAGATAGAAGAAAGTAGACTGAAATGGTATGGACATGTGATGAGAAGGGACGAAGATTATGTGGGTAAGAGAACGATGAATATGGAGGTGCATGGCAGGAGAAAGAGAGGCAGACCGAAGCGAAGGTGGATGGAGAAGGTGAGGGACGATTTGAGGGAGAAGGGTTTGTCGGGGGAAGAAGCCCAGGACCGGGCTGTGTGGAGGAGGCTGGTCAGAAACGCCGACCCCGCATAGAGGCGGGAACGGGCGAAGAGAAAGAAGAGATATATATATATATATATAAATGAAGTGGAGCTGGAGTAGAGGCCTTGCAGAGGGACACGAACAAAATATACAAATGGTCAGAAGACAACAATACGACATTTAACACCGATAAATTTCAGCTCTTGAGATATGGTAGAAATGAGGAAATTAAACAGACTGCATATTATGCTCCAGATCGACAGGAAATTCAGAGAAGCACGAAAGCGGTCGACTTTGGGGTAATAATGACCAATGATGCCAAATTCGAGACACAAAATCAGATAGCAATAAACAAAGCAAAAGAGAGTCGTGGGACAGGTACTAAGAACGTTCAAAAGGAGGGACAAGACAGTAATGATTCCCCTGCTGAGAACACTGATCATACCAAGACTGATGGCTGCAAAGAAATCAACTACTGGGAAAGACTACGTAAACTAAATCTGTACTTTCTGGAAAGAAGAAGAGAGGTATATCATAATCTACATATGGAAAATGATCGAAAAACTGGTACTAAACCCAATTACCATCCAAACAACGCTGGACAATAGGAAAGGCAGAATATGTAGTGTTCCCAAACTAAAGGTTTCTCAAAAACGTTATGATTCCAATGACGGACTAAAGGATCATTGGAATCAACGTTTTTGAGAAGCCTTTCCCTTTATAAATCCCCATAATGCATTGTCACAACTCGAGAGTTCTGGGCTTCTCGGAGGCCATTTTAATGTTGCATTTTAATGTTCCAATCCATCGATCAGAAACACATCATTTAAATATTCACGAACCTCAAGGAATAGTGGTGGGGTGCTCCATCCTGTTGGAATCAAACATCATTTAATATTCCGAGATTATACATAGGTGTAACAAGACTTTCGGGACACCATATATATACGGAGCTTCGCAGAAATGGTCAAAAGCCAGAGCCCGTGATATGACGGGTTGCGCAGCAAACGGGTTAACGACCTTCTCACGGAGTACTATGAAAGTGAACTTTGAAGATTTCAGAATAGAAAAAATTAGAACTGTTGAACATATTTATTATTAGTTTTTAATACCGATTTTATAGAAAATAAAGATTAAGAGAGTCGCTACTGAGAGCGAACCCGTAAACGTTTCGCTTTTATATGGTTTATCAGCAAACATGCCCCTTCAGCCAATCCCATTTCTAAATATAAAGTTGCATGCAACCGAGTCCTTATACCTCTATACCCCCATGGTGTTGAGCCCGCCGACTCGGCCACTCACCCGTGTGCGCCGCTGGGTTGACAACCAATTTGGCTTAAAATATTTGTCCAGAAATTAACCCCGTCTACGGGGTTCGATCTCGGGACCATCGGATTATGTGCCTGATGCTCTACTACTGAGCCAGGGCGAACATCAATATAGACTGACATATATGCTGCATTTTTTTTCTTTTTCAGGAATACTTTCCCATTACATGTCCAAAAGGTTACCATTTCGACGACAGAGACGACGAAGATTTTGCAACAATTGCGAAGAGCAATGATAATAAACACGTAGAATTATAATTTAAATCATAATTTTTGAGTTCTCCTTTAAAGTTTACGCATTAAGATTTAGTATTTTAACTGTAAAAATTTATTCTGAAACAAACTCTCTCCCTAAATAGGTGTACTTTAAGATAGTTTTTAAAAATTATACGTGTCATTTTCTTATTTTTTAAAGTTATTTTATTAAAAAGTTACATATACAGTGTGTCCGAAAAGTCTCCACCCAATGGGACATACAATGAAATCCTTTACCCGATGAGAAATTCACTCATTTATGAAACTATCATAAATGTTCCGCATTCAGTTCAAAACATGTTAATTTAATTTAGTTCCCTTTCGGTAGAGACTTTTCGGACGCCTTTATATATACGTATATATGCACAAAAGACATTTGGTAATCCAACGTATGGATATTTCGTTTTGGCTTATTCCGACGATTACCAGTCGAGACCATTTTTCGGTTAGTCCGACGCTTTATAGCTTAATCCGACAATGATTGCCAATCTATACTATTTCCTCCAAACAAAAGACGAGCGCCAAAAATTCAGCCAATCCAGGCAAAATTTAATCATTTATTTATTTAATAATTTTTTGAACTCCTTACGAAGTTTTATTTGCGTACAACATTAAAACACTAAAATATCGTAATCGTCTTGGCATCTTTAGTAATTCATCGCCTAGTACGACGATTCGAGTATTCCGACGTGGTTCTGGTCCTTATCTAGTCGGAATACCAAATGTCTACTGTATAATGAAATTCCTTTGAACCTGTTTTGTCACTTAACCCTTTAAGCCCTGAATTTTTTGTAGGGTTGTTATGAATGCTTGTATTTGAAACGTTAGGAATTTGTACCTTCAGTCCTTAAAAGGGTTAAATGAATATTCATAATTTTGGGGCATTACTCGAAATTTTGATTAAACTGATAAATTTAATAAATTTATTAAAGAAATTATTAAAGATAAATACGAGGATAATTCAATAAGTATCCGCACTTTTTATTTTCACATCTGATAGATTATAAACACACCACTTCTCAACATAGTCTCCCTGTTTCTCAATACACTTAGTCCAGCGATCTACAAGCTTCCTAATGCCATCACAAAAGAATGTTTTTGGCTGTGCGCGTAGCCAGTCATGCACCGCCTCCTTCAGGTCATCATCGCCTTGGAATCACTGACCTCTCAAAGCGTCTTTTAGTGGTCCAAACAGGTAAAAATCCGAAGGTGCCAGGTCTGGACTGTCGGCTGGATGGTCGAGAACTTCAAATTTAAGTTCTTGAAGGCATTTTCTAGTCTGTGCAACGGTATGAGGGCGTGCATTGTCGTGTAACAGAATAACACCTTCCGACATCTCCCTCTCCGTTTTGTGCGAATTGCTTGCTTTAACTCATTCCGAAGCATGTCAGAATACGATGCACTTGTTACTGTAGTTCCACGCTCTAGATAATGTTCAAGGATAGGGCCTCGTGTATCCCAAAACAGTGTTAGCATAACTTTACCCGCTGACGGCTGCGCTTTGAACTTCCTTGCAACGGGAGATGTTGGATGCTTCCATTGTATGCTCTGTCATTTGCTTTTTGGTTCATAGTAATGGATCCAGGTTTCATCTCCAGTGATAATGCACTCAAAAAGTTTTCACCTTCATTATGATACCGCGCCAAATGACGAGAGCAGACGTCCATACGATTACGCTTGTGCTCTTCTGTCAACTGTTTGGGCACCCATCTTGCACAACCCTTGTGAAAACAAAGAATATCATGAACTAGCGAATAGGCTGACCCTTGACTGATGTCTAATGAAGATGCAATTTCTTTTATTGTTAATCTTCTGTCATCGAAAATCATGGCTCTGGCTTCTTCCTGCTTGTCACCACTGGTTGATGTTGACGGTCGTCCTGAGCGCTGAGCATCTGTCACACATGTCCGACCTTCCTTGAACATTTGAATCCACTCGTACACACTACTTCGCCGTGGTAACGCATTATTCCCATACTGAGCACATAAACGCGTGTGAATTTCGGCTCCTTTCACACCTTCTGCCTACAAAAAACGAACCACGGATCTCTGTTCTTCCTGAGTACAAATTGAAAACGGCGCAGCCATGCTCACTACTCGTACGATATGTGACAGCTACGAGTAGCCTAAATAAGCCTGTAGATCTCGGTTTGGCTCGTTATTACGAGTATATATTATATATACTATATTACCACTAAACTAAAAAGTGCAGATACTTATTGCAGTACCCTCGTATGATTTAATCCCTATTTTAACTGCAATGGTGAGAATGGAAACGAAAATGAGAATTGGTGAAACTTTTTTTTAAATTAAGGAAGGGTCGAGTTTGCAACAGTGATATACGCAAAACGGGCTCTCACAACTCGGATCGGTGGAAGAGAATAGAAATTGATTAATAAATATGGAACAACTATTCCGACTATATTTACATCATAATGAATGCATACGCCCAAACAACTACGTCTCCGTAACCTATGACCCACCGTATACTTGATGAATGAGATGAAACGGACAATAAGGAAAATTGTGATATGCTATGATATTAACTAAGTTCTATGTTAAGTATATAAAGACATTACTGTCCCATTTATCTGAATATACAGTATATTGGGGTGTGTGTATAATATATATATATATATATATATATATATATATATATAGTGTATATATATGTATATATACACACACACTTCCTGTTGCACCTGATGTGCATCATCAACGCGTATAAATACAATAATTGTAATATTGATATTACAATTGTTCTTATTACTAGTATTTTATATTATTCTAATACTTTACGTATGCTTGGGAACGCATCAACTGTCGCACTGTTGTGTGTGTATACGAGTATATATACAGTATATGTACACTTTATTCTCTGTAGACTTATTGAATACCTTGTCCACGTAGCACAGAACAATAAAATTGTATTATTAAGGAAATATTGGCAAGGGAATTACCGGAGTGAATGTGATGGCCATCGACTTTGGCGCAATTATAATTTACTAACAAAAAAATGATTAATATAGATGACAAAGGGTCACCTCATACGACAAGTAAAATTCCATGATTTTTCGCATTTTTTCCCCAATTCGACGACTTTTTGTGTCCCAACTTTTCCAGGAAGTGGTATCCATGATATATACCGCATTTATTTTAGTTTATATGGACAAATATTCCACACCAACTAAGGATATGTATAACTTACGTAACACTACTTATTAAATACTTGCATTAATTCTAAATTCTTCTGGCACGCACTTCATTCACACTTCTTGAAAACCGAATACTGTACCGACCATCTGACACAACCGAAGAAACTCTCTTCCGCTAGTTTGGGATTCGTCCGCAGTCTATTCAAGTTTCGAAGTATGCCATCTCTTAATTGGAGAAAACCGAATGAGTAAAGTTTAACGCAGTCTTCACTAATTCGGTCTTGGAGAGATTTAAAAAAAAAAGGGTAAAAGCTCTTGTGGTTCGATTAGTTATCATCATTTATTTATTGTTAAAATTAACCCTGGCGTCGCGACAGCTGAGTCACGACGCCGAACGTCATAGTCAAAAGTAAATAAATAAAACAACAAAAATATGAAAACGCTAAAAAGAAAAACAAAAAAAGGAGAAAAATATCGGCTAAAATGAATCATAAAAATTTGAGGAGGCCAGCTTCCTCAATAAAATAAAAAATCCCACTCCTGGAGAAAGCCACATCAGGTCCAAGCATTTGGGGGAGGAGGTAATCACCACCCTCCCCTCTGCAATGAAAAAGATGCTTCTTCCTGAGGGCACCGAGAATGGGGCACTCGAGAAGCGAGTGCCGGATGCTGAGGGGAGCGCCAAAACCACACTCCGGCCTTGCTTCCCCAGCCATCAGCCCCGTACTCCAGCATCGTGAGTGGCCGATGCGGAGACGCGTCAGGGCCGTCTCCCATCTCCTGGGATACGTCCATGGCCCGACGAGATCTGTAATCTCCCGCATCCTATTAGGGGCGGTGTTCTCCCACCTCCTCTGCCAGGAGTCTAGGGCGGATACACGCACCCTCCGGGAACAGATCACGGTATGGGAAGGAACAGCGGACGGGTGCAGGGCGAGACGCGGCCGCCCTCGCCACCTCGTCCGCCTGTTCATTGCCCTGCACACCAACATTGTGCAGGGACCCAGCAGAAATTGACCACACGGCCACGACGCCCAATTAAAATCGGCCACTCTAAAATATCTACAACAATGGGGTTCTGACTAGTAAAAGGCTCAAAAGCCATAAGGGCTTCTCTGGAGTCACTAAAAATAGCAAGATGCCTCCCACCCCAATTAAATACATTCTTCAGGGCTAAAAGAATGGCTGATAACTCAGCAGTAAAAACAGATGCTGAGGCAGGGAGACTGCCCCAGCGGCTAAATTCAGGAAAGACGACCCCAAATCCGACGCCAGCATCAGATTTGGAGCCGTAGGTAAAAACAGGCACCGAGTCCATGTGGTGGGAAGTATGGCCTAAAAACACATTTCTTAAAATAAGGTCAGCCCAGTCCTCCTTGGTGCCAATAAAATGCCGACAGAACCTCACCTCGGGCAGTACCCAAGGTGTAAGCTTCGGTGGTGCCACAGGACGGACTGGGACCCGCGGGAGGGAGAGTTCAGCCACCATCAATCTCGCCCTAAAACCAAAGGGTCGGGGAGACTTGGGGTGGGCTTCATAAAAACTATTAAAACGTTCATTAAAAATATTAAAATAAATGGGCGAATCAGGCAGTCGCTGCATTCGATAAAAATATCTGGCTATCAGAGATCGGGGTCGAAGGTCCAGGAGCAGCTCCCCAGCATCCACAAGGAGGCTAGGGATGGGAGAGGAGCGAAAAGCACCCGTGGCCAGACGAACGGCAGCATGATGCACGGCATCTAAAATTCGAAGTCGGGCCGGGGTCGCCGAAGTGTACACCTCAGCCCCGTACTCCAATTTTGATAAAACTAATGCAATGTGTAGCCGTAAAAGAGTCGCCCTGTCAGCACAGCAGGTGGTGTGCGCCAGAACCTTCAGGAGATTTAAGGATCTCATGCAGGAAACTTTGAGACCGGAGGTGAGGAGCCCAGGTAAGCCTTCGGTCAAAAATTAGCCCAAGGAAGCGCACTTCCTCAACACAAGAAATTCTGTGACCATACAGAGGTCAGGGTCCGGGTGTACGCCACGAATGCGACAAATATGCATAGCAACGGTCTTAGACTGTAAAAACCGAAAACCGTGCTTGTTCGTCCACAGTGAGATGCGGTCAATGGCTATCTGCATTCCCCGCTCTGCCACAGACATTCGTGAAGCGGCGAACCAAATAGCCAGGTCGTCCACAAACATGCTGTTGGACACACTCACAGGCAAGGATACACTGTCATTTATTGCTAGAGCAAAGCGGGTGACACTCAATACGCTGCCCTGAGGGACACCCTCCTCCTGTATGGCAGCGGCAGAGAGAGAGGTTTCCACTTTGACTTGGAACCTACGGTTACGGAGGAACTCCTGCACAAATTTTGGCAGGTGGCCGCGCAGGCCAAATTTGTGCAGCTGCGGAGAATATGGTATTTCCAGGTTGTGTCGTAGGCCTTTTCCAGGTAAAAAAAGACGCATAAAAGGTGTTGTTTGGAAGCAAAGGCTTCACAAACTGAGGACTCAAGCCGCAGTAATGCGTCAGTGGTGGAACGCATTCTGCGGAAACCAGACTGAGTCGGGGACAGGAGACCTTTTCTTTCCAGGTGGTACATTAGCCAGACGTTTACCATTTTCTCCATAACCTTACAGAGGCACGACGTGAGGGCAATGGGGCGGAAGCTGGTTGGAAGGGGGTGATCCTTACCGGGCTTAGGGATGGGGATCACTCTTGCCAACCGCCAATTGTCCGGAAAGATCCCTTCCTGCCAAATTCTACTGAAAAGGTCAAGTATGAACGCTATCGTCCCGTCAGGAAGGTGGCGCAACATGGCATAGAGGATGCCGTCGTGTCCTGGAGAGGTGTCACTGCACCCTCTCGCATCTCACGGTTACTAAAAACATTATAACTCTCCCCTCCACGAGAAATAAAATTAATTAAAATAGATTCCTGATGCCGGCACTGTGCAGCATAGGGAGACGATCTCTCCTGGATATCCCAGCAAAGGTCTCCCGCAAATGCGCCAGCTACCGCGTCAGGCTCAGTCACAGGAGTACCATTAATTTTTAAAATAGGTGGAGAACTGGGTGTGTTTTTACCTAATATCTTCCGCACCTTCTTCCACACTAGGGACGTGGGTGTGGAAGAGCGTACAGTCCCCACAAAGGAGGCCCACGAATCACGGCGTGCGGTCTTCAGGACCGACCTATAGTGAGCCCTGGCCCTACGAAATTCTACTTTTAAAAAGTCATTGTCTGTGGGCACGATAGCGCGTAGCAGCTCACCTGTACACTCCACATGCCACAGCACACTCCTGATTCCACCAGGGAACAGGGCGTCGCAAAAATGTTCCAGATGTCCTTGGTATACTCTGGAGAGCGGCCGTGATGAGGCTATCCTTGAGATACTTCACGGCCTCATCAACCGTGGGAAAGTCGTCCACCCGCAGTTGTAAAATGCCCAACTCCGAAAACCGGCGCCAGTCACCCCTGTCCAGGCACCACTTTGGGAGTCGGGAAACTGGTTGACCTCCCGCCGCCACCTCCCAGTGAAAGTAAGAGCAATGTCTGGGATGCATATTGATAGGTTTATTGCAGTGTAAGTTCCTGTCTGAATATGGAAGTACGTAGGGTCACCAGTGTTTAAAATATAAGAATCCCAATCATCGAAAATAGAGGGGAGGTCACCCCTAGGGTTGGAGATGGTATCTCCCCACAGAGGATGACGGCAGTTCAGATCGCCAAGGATAATGTAGTGGCGTGGGAGCTGGCGTAATAGCCCCTCGAGATCACGTTGCACGACGGTGTTAGGAGGCAAGTACAGGGAACACACCATATACCATCGTGTCAGAAAACATCTCCCAGCAACAACCTGTAGTGGAGATCTGATGGGTAAGGTGGTGAGAGAGACATATCGGCGGTGAAGGATGGCAGAGCCGCCATGATGTCCACCAGCTGGATCAGGAGTCGAGTGGAGAATGGTGTACCCCCTAGGGGCAGGATAACCCTTGTCTCCCGCAAGCACACACAAACTGGGGACACCTGGTCTAGGAGTAGCAGAAGCTCCTTCCAGTTGGCCCATAACCCACGACAATTCCACTGAAGGACCTTGAAAATTCTAGGTGGGTTCGTTTCTGGAAAGGCCCTTGAAGAGGGCCTTTCCAGAATTGCTCTTACCCTTGCCTTTAGAGGGAAGTGGTATCTTAGAGGCGGAGGAGCGTTTTGTTGTATCTGGGTCCTTCCCCAGCCCAGAGGCCGATGTTGGAGCCACGGGCTTGGGTGATCCAGATTTGGGGGGCCCGCAGGGGCCCAAGGGCACCCGGACAGAGCAACTCGCCAGTGGGGATGCCACAGGGCCTCGATCCCGTGGCCTAGGGGCCTCTGCTGCCGGTGGCGTGGCAGCAGGAGCCAGATCATCAGAGGCATCCGACAGAGCAGCCGGTGCCCCTGGGAGAGGGGTAACGGCGAGAGCCGACATCCGCGGTGGTTTCAGAGACTCACCAGAAGGTCTCGAAGGCTGACCTTTGAATGGTGGAGTCCCATCGAGGGACTCCTCACTAAGGAATCTTCCGTGGGTGGATCTACCACCCTAGAAGTTGCAACAGAGGTCATAGATGGTTTTGAATCTTAGAAGTGGAAGTGCCAAAAGTCGGGATAGTACTAGGGGAGGGTTTCGATTAATCAGTTTTGAATTTACTCATTAATTAATCAAAAAATATTTTTAGAAAATTACGCGAAATAATTAATTTTCATAATTTCAGCAGCATTTTACCTTAAATTTTCTAATGTATCATTTGAATTTGGCACCTTTTTGCATATATAAACTGTCTAATCCGCCCATACCTGATTTCTTGAACTAAAGCAAACTAAATGTTTGAGCAAAATGTTTTCTTCGGTCTTATCTCACGCAACATAAACAATAAAGCTCTTTCTTACTCTTTTCAGAAATATTTAATTGTTAATAATATTTAATCAGTTAATCATTGAGTAATTAGAAAATGTTATCATTCATCACTTTTCCTAAAAATGCTTAATTAACCATGCCTAGATAGTACTGAGTGACGTAGATCGCGCTAATAAAGTCTTTGGCTGTTTGAATGGCTGAGGACGAGAAGACTTTCGAACAGAGGAACGACTGGCAGCATGGTGTGCCATCACCGAAGCGTAAGATATCCCAGGACGAACATGCTGGGAAAGTGCCATGCTCTTTGCTTCAGCAAAGCTTACCCTGTCCCTCGCCCTTATGTCAGAATGGACTTCTCCAGTTTGTACTGGTCACAGTCTCTGGAGGACGCAGGATGGTCCCCACGGCAGTGGTAGCACGAGGCTGGACACTCCCACAGTCCACTCTCTCATGGCCACACTTCCCACAATTTACATACAGCAGGGAGGCCCTTCTGCAGACGGCGGCAGAAGCGGCTGACGTGTCCATACGCCTGGCAGTGGAAACACCGTTTAAGGTTGGGGACATACGGCTTGACAGGGAGTCGAAGCCATGCTACCTTTATGAACTCAGGCAAGTCAAACCTATCAAAGGCTATGAGTAGTGTTGGGGTTGGGGTAAGAACGCCATCCACCTTCTTTTGGAAGCGTTTACTTTCACAACGTGCTGGTCCTTCAACTCCCTCACAAGCTTTTCCTCGGAATAACGCACCAGTTCACAGGAGAATACAACCCCACTACACTGGTTAAACGTAGCATGAGGAGCACAAGGGACATCAGCACCTGGCACAGCCAAGCACTCTCTCTGGGGATGACACCTCAACAAGGAGGCTACCATCCCTTTGGGCAGAGAGACTCGGTTCACGACCGCACGCTGCCACCAAGGTTCGATGGACATAAAAAATGTCACGGTCCATGATGGACTGACCTTCCAACGTTTTGATTACTAAAAATTTCTGCTAATTTCTGGGTTCAAATACCCCTGGTAAAACTTCAGTGACAGATGGGATAGAACTCTTACTCCTCTGGTGAGAGCCCTTGGAACTCTGTGCCTTCGGGGTAGTCTTAATATGCTTCAGCTTGGCAGCATGAAAGGCCGAAACGGAGGGGGCATAGGCCTTCGTTCCATCGGAGCTACCCCGGGCCCAGGAAGGGCTCCAGGGTAGCTATAAGGGAAGCGCCTTGAGAGAGGTCCGGTGGACATGCTACGGTCGTCAGGAGAGCAGCAGCAGAGATGCCAAGGGACAAATCACGTGTCAAGAGAAAGGTCCGAGGACATGCCGGGGTCATCAGAAGAAAGGTCAGGCCGAGAGAGATGGGGATTGTATGTTTCCATAAACATATAATTAAATATTCGCCACTCCACCCACCCACCACAGAGCCCAACAAGGGGAGGCCATATAGACCACAGGGGTAGTGGAGAGGTATACGCAACCACCACTAAGTCTGATGGCACCCGCGGGACCAAATGGGCGCGAACTCGTGGTGTAAGCTTGACCTTAGCCAATAAGATCAGCCGATTGGCTTGACCGGACCTGTAATAGTAGCCGGAATAAGGGACCAAAGAGGCGTGTTGCTAGCCGCAGGGCGCGGCGTGGGGCATCGCTCAGCCTCCAGGACTCCCGTCTCCCCAGCCTTACAAGTCGTCACGCACGGCAAACACGTGGGAGAGCTACTACTCTCCAGCACTTGGTGGAATAGGCTGGAGGAAGGGTCACCAGCCAGCTCTCATGGCCAACGGCACACCCTGGGAACCATTTAGTCTCATCCCTCTTTGATGACCCTCCCAGAATGGGTAGCCCTTTCCTCAATCAGGAGGAAGGGGGGACAAGCCCCCTCGCTGGTATGGCTCATCAGAACAGCGGGACCTCAAGTCTCCCCACCACGACAAGGCGGCTACCACTAGGGGAGTTTCGATTAGTTAGGGATTGGATTTGGAGAGTAAATGACTTGGGTTTGACTTTCGCCTCCTCGAAATGAATTGGATTACCCACTTACTCTGCCTAACAATGACTGTTAAGAAAAACTCTGGATTCATGCTCACACCCAAGTGTGTGGGAAAACAAGGTCTCGGATGTTAAGTGGCTAAGGCTACCTTTTCTCACTCAAGGCGTCTCAATGCCGTGCATTGTTCTTTCGCAGCACCCCCGAGATTTTCGACATCATCTGTTCAACATCAACTAACTGCAAACTGATCCTATACAAGTACAGTTGTCCGTATGGATGCAATAAATCGCGAATTTTTATATGAAATTTCCATACCTTTACTATTTTTCGATTTTTCAATTACTTATTATTTTTATGAAATTTCGCGGCACCCCTTGGGAACCGCAGGTTCCCAAGGGGGTCGCGAGTATCCAGTTCAGAAACAACTGAAGCAAAGGAACTCACTCTACAGTCTAGATTTAATATTTATACAAAAGAACGAGTAATGAAACCTTACCTTCAATAACTGCAATTCTGGAGAATCCAAACTCAGAACACGATATTTTGTAAATAATTTCATATCAAAATCTATGCGGGATAAATGACTGCTCCGAGTAGGATATCACACTTTTATTTTAAGAGCCATTTCTCTTTACCAGTTGACACTAGTGATTGTGAACATTTTTTACAACAATTATTGTTAGAATATTTGCAATACCTAAAGGCCTGATAATTATTATTATTATTATATAAAAAAATTAAAAAAAGTGGACAATAGCTACTTTTGAATGAAAAAAAATTAGGTAAAAGCGTTTCTTAAAGTACATTTGAAATAAAAAAAATATGCTTTATGGAACAGATTCCTGAACTAAATTTCGTGCAATTTTTCATTAACGTACATTGGTCCCCAAGTCATAAAATTAATTCTTAAAAAAGAACCATCTATTTGCATAAATTAGGAATAAAAAATGCGAGATTTTATGTTTTATCCTAATGAAAGCCACAGTCACAAGTAATTATGGAATTAAAATTCATGCAATTTTTGCCTTTCGCAATTGCAATTTCCGTAAAAGCATTTGGAAGGAATTATTTTGAAATCTAAACTGTTTCTGTCATTTTATAAAAATAGCAATTGAATTTAATAAGGCAATATTTAAGGCAATTTGCGATATAAAGAGGCCTTGCGCAGTTTCAATAAAAAAACAAAAATAAATAAAACTTATTACTTTGATTTGTACAAAAAATTAAACGGGCTAAAATTTGACTAGATTTGTGCTAAAAACTAAACACTTTTGAAGTGTCAAAATCTTTGGTTCCTACTTCAGTGATATGTTTACCACATGGACGGAGTACGTGCGTCATTTTAGCTTTTCACGATGGTTCCACAGGGGCAAATTTTTTTAGTGAGATAACTCTTGTCGTGATTGGGTAGTGCCGCAGTATATATATATTTTTTTGTTTAAATTTTAGAATTTGCATTAGAGTCTAAAATTTTTATTTTCAAGTGGACCACTCACTTATTGTGATAAAATAAACAACAAAATAAATGTTAGTAAACTCGGCCTAATGAATGCTAATTTTAGGTCAGACTTCTTCAAAAAATATTTCCATTAGCTCTTACGTCTTATGTTCTTGCATACCCAGTCTAAGCCATCCTGAAAGAGGAATGAAAAAGGTGTAGCAAATGATGCAATTAGCTATGGTTAACTTAAGCCATAACTAAATTTGCTCCAAAATTTTTTTCATCTCATTGTAATTAATAAAAAAAGGGTAAACACCAGCTGAATAAAACTTAAAATGGTGCTACTATAGTATGCGGTCTACATTTTAATTATAGCCTCTTATCTTGTTTACATCCCAATGTCAATCCCCCTTGACGATTGGTTAGGTTTAGTTAGGATATTTTCGTTAGTTTTAACGAAAATATCAGAAAATATCATGACTAAACCGAACTAATCGTAGGTAGATCGCATACTATAGTAGCACCCTTAAAATTAATTCGTATATAAATTCCCATAGAAAAGTTGCAGAGAGGACAGGGATTCAACCATCATAAGCTCTCCATCGTCAGTAGCATAAAAGGCCTTTTCCATAATACCTCTTTTGCAGAATCTATGAAATGATATACTAATGAAATAGACGAAACTCAAAACAATTACGCTGGTAATGCAATCTTTAATCAAAACATTCCTCCATGTCCTTTACTGGTAGTGGAGAGCAGCACCAAGAAAAGTCAAATCATTCTTAACCAAAATCCATCCAGAAAAATATTAAATACTACTACTTTATGACCTAAAAGCTTTGTCACTCAAGGAAATAACCAAGAATTTATGTAAATGTATATCATCAAAAATATTCCCTCATTAACTATAGTAGGTAAAGCATATTACAGTGGTTTATGATACATGGATCATAGCTCATGTTTAATACTCTCATTCCTGAAATTACTTAAACCTGAACAACTTAGTCTTCGAAGTACAGTTTCTAGGCTAACATTTCTAAAAAAGCACAAAAAATCACTAATGACTGGGTTTCGTTTTGGAAATTTTATTAGTCACCAAAAAAAGGAAAAAAATATTCAAAGAAAAACAGCCTACTACCAATTAATAATTAATTCATTATCCCTTAATCCTTAAAAAAAAAAAAAAAAAAAAAAAAAAAAATTCAAGGCTAACTTTTTTCTGAAACTACATTTGTTGGAGGACACAAAAGCATCCTTCAAACCTTGAAGAGCAACAACTTTCTAGGGAGTAAAACTTCATTGTAAACAGAAGGAAGCCATTCAGTTTTTGTTGAAAACTGGATGCATTATGATAATCCAAAAACTATGTACTGTGCTTTAAGCTAAAAGTAACTACAATCCAATAGTGTCCCAACCTGGCACACGAGAAACAATGCTAGGTTGTGGTTACTAGCAGTTTCAAAGCATGGTTTAACTTCCAGCTTTTATTGCGATTCTCTTAAAATAGTCAAGTAGTTCAAATGGACACTCTAAACTATTTTAGTATTAAGACTATCTGGTTTCTTTCTAGGTCATTTCTCACCTGCCTCTCAATAAATCAGTCTTGAGTTCCTTTAAAGGACAGTAGTTGTTATGGATACCCAGTTACCTAACATCTATGATAAAATCATAGGTATCGTAGCCTAAGTAGACCAATACCACAAGCATAAACAGGTAGAATAACAATTTAAGTGAAATGCAATTTTTCTTTTTCATAATTACAACCTATTTCTGAATGCAACCTTGAAGTCCATTAAAAAAATTCAAAATTGTTGGCAATTGTTGCTTCTGGTATGTTCAGTTTATAAAATAAGCTACTCTTCAGAGTAGGTCTAAATAACTTTTTCCTTGACTACATCAATTTGAAAAAGAAGAAAAGTTACCTTAACCCCTTCTCCAGATGTGGCAGAACAAGCTTGTATCTGCCATGTTCTGTCTCTGATAGTGTGAAGCTGTAGACCATCTGCAATTTCAGCAGCAGATGCAGCATTAAAAAGATCCTGTTTGTTAGCAAATATTAAAACAGGGACTCCAGCAAGTTTTTCTTCACTTAATATCTCTCCGAGCTCTTGACCTGTTTCTTCAAAGCGTTTTCTATCTCCACTATCAATTACATACAACTGAAAAATAGACATTACAACAGTGCGGTAATATAACTTCATCTTTGTGACTCATCAAATCAGAGGTCTAATCTGTATTCAGTTCTATAACAAATAGGTTATGAAAGCCCATTTTATTGCTTTTAAATAACTGCACCATTCACAAGAGCCCTGCAAGAATAAAATGAGCACATGCAAAATTAACTTGTCTTATACATACTAGTTTCTGGGTGAATCCTTATAACCAGATAACCAGGGCATATATAGTTTAAGTTAGATGCCATAAAGATGCCTCATGCTGCTGATGTTTGAGACTGAACAGTCAGTGTGGTTATTGCTCAAAATCTTTGACTTCCATATGGTACAGTTCATAATATAATTGCAGGAATTTGGGAGAGGAAAAAAAGAGGGGGAGGGGGCACCAGTTATACCGCCAATGGTTACAAAATGAACCAAAGGAACCCTTGTCTATTAGATGAGGTCTAATTCATGTGAAAAGCTTGCCAACATCATCAATGCTGTGAATTTGTTACCACACTCAATTCAATAGAATCTCCTTAGACTTGGCTATAATAGACATATAGCTAATCAAAAATCCTTGTTCACAAAAGCAGATGTAAAGCACCAATTGAATGGGCTGAGGAAAAGATTCATAGACACCTGAATTCTGAAAAGATGCTCTTTTCCCCGACATTCAATGTCCCATCAATATACATCAGGTGGATGCACACAGGTGTCAAAAAAGTAAAATCATGACTGAAATGTTCTGCTTAATCTACAATACAGTGTGAATGGTTTAGTGTTGCGGCACAGGCATCAACATGGGTTACTGGAAAGATGGGCCTGGTATTTGTTGCGGGATGTCTGAATTGAAAGAAATAAGTATCCATCCTTGAGAACCATACAGTAATACCTCGCTTTACGAACTCCCGATTTACGAATGTTTTTTTCAATAATAATAATGTCAATAATATAAACATTTACTGCCCAAAATACCTTTGAAACATTCAAATACACTGCACATATGCATACCATGTGTGCGTTCGTTCGTTCAGGCGCAGCAATGCTTCACTCAGCTCACTCAATTCAGTTGTATAGCTGCAGTAGATGAGCTGCTTCAATCACACAGTGAGGGGTTCACAAATGAAGACCTCATTGAAATGGAAAAATATGAACATGAAGAAGAAAATGAAATGACTGAAACCCCTGTTCATTCATTCACTCTCAAAGGACTCGCCGAAGCATTTCAGCACATTGAAAAAGCCATCAAAATTTTTGAGCCACAAGATCCAAATTTCAAGTGAAGTGCAAAAGTTTCTGCAAATTTTACAAATGCTTATGCTTGTTATCGAGAAATTTACAGAGAAAAGAAAAAGATGTCTTCAAAACAAACAACTCTTGACTCATTTCTTAAGAAAAAATCAACCACAAGTCTACAATGAGTGCATCAACACAAGCGAATTTGAACATTGACGAAGAAGAGGAGATCTACAGATCTACAGAAGATAAGGCTAACAAAGACCCTAAGATCCACTCTAAGGTTAGCCCGAGAAAAAGGAAAGAGTAGGGGGTTAAGAGAAGAGAATAAGGGGTTAAGTAAGTAGCAATACCTATCACTCGTGGGTTAACATTCATTCAGAAAAAGAGAAAAAAGACTCGCCATCATCATCTGCCAGCCACTGCCGACAAGTCGGAAAAATAGTCGAAGAGAATAGAAAAGGGGTGAAAGATGAAAAGAAGTAAAATAAGAACGCTTACAAACCATGCAAACACAGTCTTAACTCACTGTCATACCATGCAAACTACAGACATGCAAGTAAGGAGAGGATAAGAAAAAGAAAAAAAGTAGGTAAAGTTAAACAAAAAGTGGGTTAGTTTACGCTACGAGCTACATCTACGTTCGTGTTAGTTTAATTTTTTTTTTTTCATTAATTTTTTGCTGGCATTATCATCAACCAACTCATCCTCGACCTCCACCACCAGAGCTCCTGTTGCTAATCATTTTATTTTTTATTTTAAACAACTTTAATATTTTTAAAATACCTATCTAGACGGTTCTTAAACATATTAACTCTGGTAGAGTTCACAACTGGCACGGGAAGATTATTCCATTTATCAATTACTTTAAACGTGAAGTTTTTAGCGATATTAGTAATGAAACGTCTGCCATGAAACTTAAATCCGTTATTACGAGTATTGCTATCACCAAAAGTGAACAGTTTGTCAAAATTTACGTTATCGATGTTATTAACAAATTTGAAAACTTCAATAAGCTCCCCCCTTAGTCTCCTAGTTTCGAGTGAATGCAAATCTAACACTTTAATCCTATCTTCATAAGGCTTGTAGCGCAATGACTGAATTAGTTTCGTGGCACGACGCTGAACCCTTTCTAACCTATCAATATTCTCACGCAAATACGGGCACCAAAACTGAAGGGCATATTCTAAATGAGGCCTGACTAGGGACTTGTAAAGGGGTAATATAATATGCTTCAATTTAAATTCGAAATTATGCGCTATGAAGCCTAACATCCTATTAGCTTTTGCGCAAGACTCCAGGCACTGGTTCCTAACTTTTAAATCCTTAGATACACAGACGCCTAAATCTACTTCCTCGTCAACGCTCCCTAACTCTCTATCATCCATCGTGTACTTGTAATTATTGTTACGAGAACCTACATGCAAAACTTTACATTTGTCTACATTAAATTGCATCTGCCACTTATCCTTCCACCTTCCACTCCATAATCCTATTTACATCGTCTTGGAGCTTATTTCTATCATCCTCTTAACAACCTTACCGCCTATTTTTGTATCATCCGTGAATTTTGACACATTACTAGTCAATCCTACATCTATGTCGTTAATGTAAATTACGAATAGCAATGGGCCTAACACTGAACCCTGTGGGACACCGCTACCTACATCCAACCACCCCGATTCACTACCATTAACAACGACCCTCTGTCTCCTAGCACGAAGCCATTCCTCTAACCAGTTAGCTACCTGACCGCGTATACCGTGCGCTTTAACCTTCGCAATTAATCTTCTATGCGGAACTGTATCGAATGCGTTTTTAAAATCGAAATAAATAACATCAGCTGCTCTATGCCTATCGTATTCGCGCACTATTTCGTTATAAAATTCTAACAAATTGGTTAAACAAAATCTATGGCGTCGAAACCCATGCTGACTACTATTAATCAAACCACTACTTTCTAAGTGATTGATGATATGATCCCTAACTACGGATTCCAAAAGTTTACCTACAACTGACGTTAAGCTAATGAGCCTATAATTACTAGGTACCGTGCAGTCACCTTTTTTTAGCTAATTTGAAGTCTTCAGGAATAATCCCCATTTCGAGTGACTGATTAAAAATCTTCATTAAGGGGTCTACAATAACATCTTTCAAATGTCTGGGATGAAAAGCGTCAGGGCCTGGAGCCTTGCTAACTTTTAGCCTATCGATATAATGCTCAATTTCACCCTCGTAAACAGTTATTTCATCCAAAATAGTCTCGCTACTAAATGGAACGATATCGTCCACGTTAGGGACATTATTTACGTCTTCTGCGGTAAAAACTGTCACAAAAAAGTTATTGAAAATACCCACCATCGCCTGAGAGTCAGAAGCCAAAGCGCCGTTAACATCCACTAGAGGACCTATGTTATCTTTTAGATTATTGACGTATTCAAAATACTTTTTTGGATTATGTTTACTATTCGCAGCTATAATTATCTCTAAATTACGCTTAGCATTCCTAACTGATCTTTTAACCTGACGTCTAAACTCGATATATCTATTAAAGTTAGCTGCTGTGCCATTGTGCTTATTAAGTCTATATGCTCTGTTACACTCGTTTATGAACTCGCCTATTTCCCTAGTCCACGACTTGGGCCTACGAGGAATAAACTCCCTTTCAATATTCCTAAAACTTTCTTTAAACGCCTCCCAATGCAAATTTGTGTCATTACCCATAAATAAGTCATCCCAGTCCACTACTCTCATCCTATCCGCAAAACTATCAAAATTAGCCCTACGAAAATCAGGGACTTCTATTACGTTACTATCCTTAGTGTTTTCTATCAATAACTTAAACCTAAGAATTTGATGATCACTACATCATAAACTCTCGCCTACTTCTAAACTATCAACTATATTTTCGCCATCACCAAATCTAAAATATTGTCACCACATGTTGGTTCGGTAACTATGTCGTAAAAAATTATCCTCCATGAACTCAATCAATCTCAAACCCTCCTCATAATTAACATTAGGGCAGTTAAAGTCTCCGACAATTATACTATTCCGATTGTCAATAAAGTTACCAACAAGTGAGTAAAATCTACTATCGGTGTCAAAGGGCTGAATGGGAGGTCTATAAACAACAACAAAATTAAAACTAATACTACGCGCCCTAACTTCAACGCATATCGCATTAATTGCTGCCAGAAAATCTATCTTAACCTCGATAGCCCTAAGTGAATTACGAATGTACAGTGCTTACAAGAAGTCTCGCGCCTCTGTCTCATCCCAAGCTAGTCTGTTAGGTATAAAATGGGCGGTTCTTATGGCAGCGGAGGTGTGTTCGGATTGGTGCAAATAATTGCTCTAACCCCATCAATGATGTCCACATTATCATTGTGTTAATCACTCTATCTATTTATATAGAGAGACATACTGTATATAGATATATATACAGTATGCAGGGGATAACGTGTCTGTCCCAGCTATGGTAGTTGTCTTACAATTAACAGTCCCAAGTGCAAGTTACGTTAACACCTCCACATAAACTACCCTGGACTAAAATAACATACATAGCCCTTACCCACAAACCATTTAAAAGCTCTCTCTCTCTCTCTCAACTAATCTCTCATATTTTGTGACTTTTTAACTCTGGTAGGATTCAATTCCATTCCTATAGTGTAAGATACTTAAATTCATGTGTGTATTATGCCATATGATGTGCGTAATAAATAATCATTTTTAAATAGTTGGAGCATTCAAGGTCATCTGTAATAATCTATAGACTACCCCTCAAGCCCACTCTCAACACTTAGATTCCCCTAAGACACAGGCATCTTCAAGTAACATGAATGCGTAGAGATCTAAGGTGTTAGATTCCATATTATATAATTTATGTGCTAGGTTTAAGAATGCTGGCATTGAAGGATGGAAGGAAGAGGTTTGATGAAGGAAGTGGAATGAGGATGGAGGTAAGCATTGCTATGTCAAAGGAAACGAGGCTGGGTGGGGAATTACGAAGGGAGGAGGAAATGCTGAACACAAACTCAAATATTTATTTTAATGCCCTAGACCTAGAAAGACAAAGAGCAAAATACCTTAAACTAACAATGAATTGACAGAAACAAAGAGCCTGGTCTTAGACGCACTAATAGGTTTAACATATGTGGCTAGAGGCTGCCACTCAGAATTACCACTACTACCTGAGTCATAATAAGGTTATTTACTATGACAGAGTAGTCATGAGTAGTTATGGAAATAAAATATGATTATACTGTTGATGGCTGACTATATTCAGTTGGGATATAAACTATTGCTGACAATCTTTGGATCCTTGGCTTTTACGACATTTTTTATGCATATGTTCAACAAAATAGGAAATTGGCTGATTATTATTACCATTCAAAGGGTTGGTACCCTTCACAACCGAAATCAATTTCAGAAGGGGTGCATGGTATCCTCATTTCCTTTATCGTCCCAGCACGCTTCACATAAGCCATTTACACAAAGATGGAAAGGCCGTCTGCGCACCACGAGATGACCCAGGCAACGCAGGGAGCAATGGTGACATTGCATGAATATGGTGTGCCAATAAGAGAAATATCAAGATGACTAGACGTTCATCAAAGCACTGTGGAATGGTGGATTCATCGGTATGAAGCAGAAAACTCAATCGCTACTTTGCCGAGGTCTGGTCCTTCGCGTTCAGCATCTCAAGAGGAAGATGCTGCGATTGTTAATCATGCCAGAGAGCATCCATTTGTTCCAGCGACGCATATTTACACACACCTGAACCTTCATTGTAGCGCAAATACAGTGAACAACAGACTTCACGAGGCAGGGTATTTTTCTCGCCATCCAGCTATAAAACTTGCATTGACAATTGAGCATAAAGAGGCGCGGATGGGATTTGCCTTGCAATACTTGCCGCAGGAGGAAGAATTCTGTAGAAAAGTTGTGTACTGTGACGAAAAAACATATTCAACAGATAGTCATGGTTCCCTGCATTGTTGGAGGCAGTGCGGAAAATGCTATGAAGAAGGAAATGTTTTCCTGAGCAAACGTAGTGGTCACATCGATCTCGGTATGTGGGGCTGGATGTCTGGCTATGGTGTCGGAGAATTGACTCAAGTAGATGGATGCTTTACTGGACAGCAATATTGCCAGATACTGGAAGAGGTGCTGCTACCCAGTGTTCGTGCGTATCTGGTTCCAGCACTGGAACCATTTTACTTAATGGAAGATAACATTCCCATTCATAGGAGTAACATTGTGAGAGCGTGGTACGAAGATCACCCAGAGATTATTAATCTAATTCTGCCACCACATTCTCTTGATTTGAATCCAATTGAAAACCTTTGGGTAATAATGATTAACGAATGGGAGCAATGCAATGAAAGAACATTTGAAGCACTTTTAGCTCACACGAGGAATAGTTGGGAGAGCTTACACTGAACACCAAACATTCCCTACAATCTGGCCTCTTATATGCCGCAACGATTGCAAGAAATTATTGATGCTGGAGGAAGCTATACGAAATACTGATGTTAAAGCCATGACGTAAATGTGTATCAAATATATATTTATGTTAATATAGAATTTTATTATATTTTTAGGTTTGACATCTATAAAAGTATATATTGTGACCATGAAAGAACTTTACTCATCCTTAGTTAGAATCTTTTCTTGCAATGTCTACGCTCGTGGAGATGATAATATATGCATTGTTGAAACAAACTATGAGAAGGTAATAGTTTCAGGAAAAAAAAAAAACTGGCAACATTGAGGTCATCACATGTTTATGGAAATTGTCATATGATATGCTACCAATAAACTCTTATATACTACCATGGCCATAACTACCTATGAGGTCACCGAGGTCCGGACCTCAGTAATTATTTCCTAAAAAAAAAAAGAGAGAGACTGAACCGTTCTCTGTGTATGAAACGCATATTACCGCTTTTCTTTTGAAAAGAGGGAGCGTCGAGCGTTTTGTGTTTAGTGTATAGTGTATAGTGTATAGCTTGGGTTGTGTTTGTAGATGTCATTTTGGTCTGAATTTTGCTTGTCCCGCCACGCTCGAAAAAAATCTGGACCTCACTAATTTCTAAACCCTAGTTACAGCCCTGTATACTACTATATACAGTATACTATATTACGTAATAATTACGATGAACAAATCAAATGCAAATTTCTCTGATTCACAGCCCACCAGTCTTGCTTTAGACTAATGACTTTCATAAGATGGAATAGGTTTAACATAGTTTGTTTAATAGGTTACCACTTAAAACAATGGATAAACTATCTATTAGTGAGACGACCGTGACTTCCTCAAAATGTGAGCGTGAGAGGTTCACTGATGAATTTGGTCATTAGATTCTTCACGTAGGATATATATCACAAACAACAATATTGACAACAATTCCCAACAATTACTTAATATCAATAATTGCATTTGAGCAAATAATTTAGACCTGCGTCAAAATAACTTGGGTATCATGCCATGATTTGGGATATTTGCTGAATTAGTCATTCTCTATAGTCTACAGTATATATTGAGATGGTATAATGTAATGCCCAGCTAATATTATGATGACTAGGATTGCTCCATAACCATCCCAACATCCTGAAACTTGCTCCATTCTGCTTCTTAATCATTTGTATTTTAAACACTAAAATGTAGCAGAAGTGATGTAATAATGGACATCAAGGTGGTGGCAAAATGCCACCACCAAACCTATGTAACCTATCATTAGTAGAGAGTTTAAAACCTGGTATATCAAGTTCCCCCCAACAAGTCCTGAGTCATGGTATTTAACCATGTTTCAGTGATAGCAACTCTATCGTAGTTGCTGGAATAAATTATCGCCTTAAATTTGTTTAATTTATTTCTAATACTACACATGTTACAATAAAAGACAAATGTTCTTTAATATTTTTATATAATTTCTAGTGATGGGACGATACCAAAATTTTTAACGATTCCGATACCACTAAAAAGTCTCGATTCCAATTCCGATTCTCAATATTTTTAAATATAATTCTATACTTGTTTTTCTGGAAATTGTCATATTTTACTCTGGTAAGATTAACTATTTACATTATGAGTATGGTAATATAAATTATAAATTATAATAGATTGGTTTAAAAATAAAAATCAACTGTAAGTTGTAACAATTCATTTTAATCTTCTTGATTACACATCATGGATATACATGTTTTAATGTATAGCTACAATACAATAAAAATAAAATTTGTTATCCTCTTTCATTTAAATTTTAAAGTTTACATTGCAAAACTGGTTCAATTAAAAGTTAAAGAATCGTTTCAAGAATCGGAAATCATGGTACAATTCTCTCGATTCCGATTCCTGAAAAATGCTCGATTCTTCTGATTCTCGATTCCGATTAATCGTCCCATCACTAATAATTTCTTTGATATCTTCTTGATTTTAAATGGTATGTTTTGATAAATAAATCATTGTTTATGCATAAACTATTGTTTTATTGTCTTTTATTTAAGAATATCATATATTTCTCATGTAAAATTTTGTTTTACCCTGGCTTACAACATTATGTCTATGGGAAATAATATCCCGCTTTACAAACGATCACTAGGAACGAATAAGTTCGTAAAGGCAAGGTATTACTGTATTCTTTCATTGTTCCAACAAAAAATACTGTACTCTAGTTTCACACACACATTTGCAAGATGACTGTGCAACCTCTTGCCTTACAATACACAACTCCGTGAAAGAGAGAGAGAAAAAAAAAAAAAAGGTTAGACATTCTTCCTTGGACCCAGATATCCAAATATAAACCCTATTGAATATGACTAAGAGCATCTTCATTGCCATTTGCTGGAAACAAGGACTCTTCCCACATGTATCAAGTTTAAAGGAAATATGACCATAGCACCACCAGAAATCTCATTTGTATCAATGCTACAATATGTCCAAGCCCTTCATGAGGCAAATGGAAAGGCAAAAAGATACTAAATGCATGTATTTGTTTATTATATCTTCTTGGGATCTGAAGATATTTGTAGTTTCAGGAAAAAAGTTTGCCAAGAAATAAAATTTCTAAAAACCAAAAAAATACCAATTGATAATAGTCTTTTCTTTGGATATTTAATTTTTTTTTGTTAATAGTAATAAAATTTCAAAACCCCGCTTCAATCACTCCTGATCAACAATTTTTTAAGCATCTTTGGCAATTTTATATCTCTAGGCAAACTTTTTTCCAATACTGTGTATTAAAAGTAAAACTATTTTAAGTTTATTTATTTCTGAGGGTCTTTTTCAGTAAAGAAATAGTGTAATAATCTCATTTTATACCTTGTTTATCATTTAGGACTGATTTATAAAGGTTGGTTTGGGGTACTGGGTCTTATGAAGATTCAAATATTCCTGATTCAGGAATCAGACTGGAAAGAAAAGGCAGCACAAATGATTTGGATCTTCATTAACTTTCACCACCAAGTACTGTATTATAATTAATTTGGCTGAATTACTGAGCACTTTTCTGACTAGTACAGTACAGTGTTTGAAGTAGCCTATATTTTGCATTTAAAAGTATAGTGCGGTGTAGCTTAAATGCAAGTAATACAAATTTCAGTATTTCATGCCCAATCTCATAGGGTAATGTTAAGCTGACTGTATACTAAGGTTATTTGTGGTTTAATGTGGAGTATAAGCCATAGTCTAATTTGTTATGAATGGTAAATTATCACTTAAATGAAATACTCAAAGTTCACTGTGCTATATTAAAAAAAAAAAAAAATTGGTCCCATAAGTACAGTGTGTAGAGGCCTACAAATGGGCAAATTAAATTTAAACAGTTTGAACTTAGATCTAACTCAGTGTTACAAGATCATACAAATTACAATGGAAACTTGCTTGGAATTTTTCTACAATCTTTATACACAACATTTAAGCTGTAGTCTAGGTTATACTCAGTCAGCAGCACTTACCAAAACATCTGTGTTTTCAAAATAATTTCTCCAATATGGTCTTATCTTCCGTTGACCCCCGATGTCCCAAACATTAAGCTTGAAGCCATCTGATTGCACTGACTTAATATTAAAACCTTGAGTAGGTGTGATGTGACTGGTGTCTTCTGAAGCAAGTTGCTTCAAAAGTGTTGTTTTCCCAGCATTATCAAGACCTAATAACAATATTCTTATTTCACAATCTGGAGCAGTTTTAAATTTTCGGAGTAAGGAGAGAAGCCCCTGTAAAGTATAAAAAGAAGTTTAGGTCCTATATGGTAATGGGTATAAACTTGAGACTAATTACCTTATAGGGTAGACCTAAACAGTTACCAGTAGATTAGGATACACTGGGCTGGCCTTAGTTACAGTTAAGCAGCCACACTCTCAAGCCTATTTATTGTATTTATTTATTTATAAAACTTAGCCTATACACTACATACAGATATGGTAGGCTCCATGGTTAAGATTTAATTTACTCAGACATCCTATACTTGTACTATATTATACCTTAGCTAGAATAAGCTAATTTATCCTATGATGAAAAAAAAGGGCATATATGTAGAGCAGTGATGCACAAACCCTGGCCCGCGGGCCAAATGTGTCCCCCATGGGTCTTTTCAATTCAATGAAAAAGTTAGAATATAAAAGTGACCCAATTTATGACTTAGATGGAAAGTAAGTAGGCTAATACATTTAGTTATTTTCTTCGCTTGGCCCTCACATCAAAAAAGTTTGTGCACCACTGATGTAGAGGCTGAGCAGAAATCCATTCCTTGCCATTCTCAATCAGTCATGGAATCAAAACAAAGGCTATACACATGGGCATGAAACAGGCCCATGGGAAAAAGATTTTGTGGCATGTCCCAAAATAACCACCAGAGGATGTCACCAAGGCCTATAAAATGTAGTTTCTTTCTCAAATCATTCTCACTTGCCATTTTCTCATTTTTGTCATTACATCTCTCTCTCAGCACCATCAGTAGCACCACTCATCACACCACCCACTCTCCAGCCTTTGCCAGAGAGTGGCCCACTGTTCCTTCAAGGCTCTGGTTGAGCATACACGAAGTCTATCATCAAGTAAGGCCCTCTACAATTTCATCCTGCAAGAAGCAACATCACTGCTGCAGGCATTTCCATTGGCCCCCTTTTCAATAAGTCTCTACCAGCCCTCAACACTCATCCTCTCACCGGTAAGGCCAGTCCACCTGCAGAAGCAATCCTTCGAAGCCCAGCACCATTCAACCTCAATTTCATCCCACTGAAAGCAAACTCTACTGGCATCATCCTTCACCACAATTTGATCAGCGCCTGTTCAACAAGTATCTCAACAGGTCCTCAGTACATCCTCCTCCACATGGGCCCTCGACATGTCTTCAGAGTTATCCATGGCAAAATGCAGTATGGTAAACCTTCACGTAGGTTTCTTCAGTCTCCAGAGTTATCCAGCATTGCAGTAAGCCTCTTGTTGGCCCTCACTGTTTTGTTACATCATGCTTCCAGAAGCTCTGCCTAATCACGTAGGCCCTAAAAGTGTTTTCAATACCATTCGAACTAACTCTCCCATTAAGACTGCAGTAGGCTTATTCAAGTGTTGTACCAATACCATAGTTTTTGTATCACTGTCATTGTGTTCATTCATATAACTTGTTTATTTTGCATCAAATTGTTTATGTGCTCTTTTATGCATTTCATTTATACTGACCTAATCCATTTACTGTACCATACAGTAATTTCACTATTTCATTGGCTTAATCACTTATTTTGTGTTCACCTCCTCATATCTCATTAGCCTTCCTGAATTAGTATACTTACTTAATTAGACTGTATACCATTCCTTATTGCTAAGAATCAGTCATCTTTAGCATAGTATAAATGCCATTATATAATTGTTAATCACTGTAAACAAATAAATGATTTATTTTCCTAATTAAACACAAAATGACCAAGTAATTTCTCTCTCATTATTAAATATTGTTTGTTTGGTTGTCAGCCAAGCTGGTGACCCTAATTATTCATTTCAATTTAATTCAGTAATTATAGTAAGCCCACTTTCTTAGCCACCTCAAATTGGTGATCCATAGGCCACAAAATATATATATATATATATATATATATATATATATATATATATTGAGAAACCTGTAGGTTTCGAGCTATAGCACACAACAAACAAAAAAATTTAAATCCTCTTGATTATTATTTGTGGGGTCATTTAAAAAGCCTAGTTTATGTTACAGAAGTCTGAGCACATGATGAATTGTGGCAATGAGTTCGAGACAATTGCGAAACAATCTGTAATAGTCCAGAAATTTTTTAGTGTGTCAGACAACCACTGGTGCAATGTATTGAGGCATGCATTCAAATAGTAGGAAAGAATTTAAAACATTTACTTCAATGAAGCAAATGTATCACACTGTGTATTTGCATAAAATGTAAAAAAGCTTTAGGAGTTTCATTTTTCTGTCACATGCTATAGCTTGAAACCTACAGGTTTCTCAACCTATGTTTACATGATCTTTACTTTTTACTTTTGTCTAGAATACACCCTGTGATTTATGAAACACTTATGAATCACCCTGTATATGTATGTATGTATATATATATATATATTATATATATATATATATATGTATATATATATATATATATATATTATGTCAAAAGTTTAAGTACACTCTGAAATATTCATAAATTTCAAATTTTGTTTAAAGTTTTTTATTTATTGACCAAGTTATCATGACACAGATTCATAAGTACAAACATGGGAACATAAATAACAACAAATCAGGACAATTTACCAAAAGCAGTCTAAATTTTAGATTCATCAAAATAGCCTCCTCTAGCATCATTCGAGGCATGCGCTCAACAAGAGAAAGAAGATAAGTCTGGTGAAAGCTGCTGCCAGCACTCTTGTAAAAGTTCCCACAGCTTCTGAGCACTGGATTGCTGCTTTGCTTTCACTTGTCAATCCAGTTCATCCCACACTAGCTCAATGGGATTCAGATCCAGGGACTATGCTAGCCATTCCATAACCGTGAGCTGATGTTGCCATTCTTTCTGTTTCAGGTAATATTGACACAGCTTGGAAGTGTGTTTAGGAGCATTGTCTTGCTGCATTATGAACTGTTGACCAACTAGTCACAGTCCAGATGGGATGGCATGGTGCTATAGAATGCTGTGATAGCCACATTGGTTCAGTATTCCAGTGATTTTGTGGAGATCTCCAACTTGCTCCCCTGTAAAACATCCCCAGACCATCACACTTTCTCCACTGTACTTCACTGTTGGCACAACACACTACTGTCTCATTCTTTCACCCACTCTGCACCACACAAATACTCTGCATTTGGATCCAAAAACTTTGAACTTTGATTCATCAGTCCAAAGGACAAATTTCCACTGCTCAACAGTCCATTTTTGGTATTTTTTAACCCAGGATAGCCTTTTCTTTTTGTTCTGGCATCTCAGCATTAGTTTCTTTGCTGCAGTTTGTCCTTTTAATCCTGCCTCTCTTAGTCTTCTCTGAACAGTTGATGTTGAAACTGTTGTACTTCTGCAGTTGTTCAGCTGGGCTTTGATTTCAGGTGCTGTGAGGCATCTGTTGCGCAGACTGGTGACTTGGATATACTTGTCCTCTGAGTCTCTTATGGTTTTTTGGTCACCCTGACCTTTTTCTGTCCTTATTTTGATCAGTTTCTTCATACTGTTTTATGGCACAAGCAACTGCATTCAGAAACTTTTAATTTTTTTGCAATTTGCCTCAGTGATTGGCCCTCATTTCTCAAAGTTACAATCAACTGTCTTTTTTCTGTTGTTAACCGAGCTTTGGCACCCATTTTTACTTATATACATACATACATACATTATATTATATATATATATATATATATATATATATATATATGTGTCCCCAAAAAATGTTTACACAACATATTAACATATATATCAATAAGCAAAATAGGCAGATAGTAAATAGATAGCAAATAGGCTTCTTTAATGTTTAAATGTTCGAAATATCAGCCAGCAGCGTCAATACCTTTATGGTTGTGCTGCTTACTTTAATGTTTTAAATGTTCAAAATGTCCGCCACTAGCATCAATACATTCTTGACAATGGCGCGCAACAGATCGGCATACTGTTCGGAATGGAATGTTGGCACAGGCTATTTCAATTTCATGTCTCAAGGCCTGTAGTGTCCTTGATTTTTCAGCATACACAGTGTTCTTCAGAGTGCTCCACAAGTAAAAGTCTAAGGGTGTTAAGTCAGGAGATCGTGGTGGATACTCCATACATCCCCTACATCCTATCCATCTTCTAGGAAAACAAACTAAGAAAATTTCTATCATCATTGTGGTAATGTGGTGGCACGCCATCCTGTTGAAAGTAACACTCTTCTTCCAAAAAAAAGAGCTCTGATTGAAGGTACAATGTTGTCTTGCAGCATTGATAAGTAAGCAGCACCTGTGACAGTGTCCTCAAAGAAAAATGGCCCTATCAGTCCTCTGGAAGACAGACCACACCACACTAACACTCCTGGTTGATTAAGTGCTCATTCTTCTGTTACATTTGGATTTTCGGTGGCCCAGTACACACAGTTGTGTCAATTGATAGTACCATTAAGTTTAAAAGTGGCTTCATCAGACCAAACAATGAAATCAGGAAGAGATTGTTTTTCATCACACATGTGCAAAAACCACTCACAAAATTCTTTGACGATCTGGATCATCCTCATTCAGTGCATGGAGCAGTCTAGGTATGTACAGTTTCCACTTTTTTGTTCACATCGCAAAATGCGATGAATGCTGGGTTTAGAAACACCAGTAATGCTGCAGAATCCACTTACGTTGCTCAAATGATAATTGCAATGCCACCATTTCCTGCAACAAGGGATACTACTGTTATTTAAGTACAATACACCATTACTATACTACTATAACTAAGTACTATAAATATACTAATACATCAGTGCATATTACTATCATCTAAAGTGTGCATGTTTGATATATATATATATATATATATGTTAATGTGTGTAAACATTTTATTGGGACACCCAGGATATATATATATATATATATATATATATATATATATATTTTTTTTGTATTGGGGCGTTTACCGCCATTTCCCGCTATATGGTAGCGGATATCATGGCGAGGCGGAATACGAGAAAGAGAAACGGAGACAGAGAAAAGGCACTAGAAAAGGGAGAACAGCAGACTACAGGTGAGAAGCCACCTAAAGCTCAGATAGGATGCGAGATTGGGAGAGGAAGAGGAAAAGATGGTCAAGCGAGAAGAGAGGGCTCTCAGCGAGCATAAGGCGTAAACGTTCGGGGAGGGGGAAATCAGAAAGGAACGGAAAAGCGCGACAACGTACTGACGACAGGGTGGGGCATTCCACAAGGATGTGAGAGACGGTGAGGGGCGACTGGCAGGAGGCGCAACGAGGAGCCTCCTGCCGGAACATAAGATAGCCGTGCGTGAGGCGCGTATGGCCGATGCGAAGCCGCGCAAGGACGACCTCTTTGTGTCTGGAGCGGTGGAAAGAGGACACCCAATATGACAGACGGGGGCGGATGGACCAGAGTTTATTTCCGGTGGCATCGTCCCAGGACTGTTGCCACATGCGATCGTAAAAGGAACGAAAGACCTGCACATAGTCTGAGAAGGGGAGCGGGCGGGGGAGGGGAGGCAGCGAGGCGGCGGACCGGGCTAAGTGGTCCGCCGCCTCATTACCGGAAACACCAACATGGGCGGGAACCCAGCAGAAGGTGACCCGGATCCGGTGAATGGTGTGCAGGACATGGTACTCCTGTTGAATAAGGCGTACGAGGGGGTCCGGGGAATCATAGCGCTCGAGCGCCTGAAGGGCGCTCAGCGAGTCCGAAAAAATGGTACAGGAGGACCGCGAACAACCCGATACCAGACGGAGGGCTTCCAGAAGGGCAAAGAGCTCCGCGGAAAAGATGGAGGCCTGAACCGGCAGGGGGATACCCCGGGAGGTAGGTGACAATGACGGAGAGAAGACGGCGGCCGCGACACCTGCAGGGGAGCGCGAGCCGTCGGTGTAGACGGGAACGTCGTCCGAATGGACGGGAAGATGGGCCAGAAAAGAAGACTGGAGGACGGCAGGAAGAGACTCCTTACGCAGGCCACGGAGCGCCTGGCAACGGCAGATAGGGGTGGTCCGCCAGGGGGCGACAGATCGAAGGAGAACGGCAGAATAGAGGGTGGGGGGATCCCCAGGGACGAGAAAATCTCGGCCAGAGAGGCAGCGAAATGCCACGTGTCAGGCCGGGTAGCGCCTGGGAGATCGCGGAGAAGAGTAGGGACTTCGGGAGGCGGCAGATGCGAAGGTAACACTTCGCCATGAGAAGGCCCCGGCGAAGGGGCAGGGGGGGGTGTCCACAGTCCACCTGAAGACTAGCGACAGGGGACGAGCGGAAGGCACCCGACGCCAGGCGAAGGCCACAGTGGAGAAGAGGATCCAGCATATGGAGTGCCGGAGAGGAGGCGGAACTGTAGACCACACAGCCGTAGTCGACACGGGATTGCACCAGGGAGGTGTACAGGCGCAGCAGAGTACGCCTGTCCGCCCCCCAGGTCGTGTGGGACAGATGACCCAAAAGGGAGAGGGTGCGGCGAGATGTTTGCCGCAACCGCCTAAGGTGTGGAACCCAACCGAAAAATCCGTCGAGGGTCATACCCAGGAATCTAACGGATGGGACGAGGGGAAGAGGAGTGCCGGCAAGGGTAAGAGCGAAGGTATGCGACAGACGGAGGCGCCGAGGACGGAAAAGCATACTGGAAGACTTAGAGGGTGAGAAAGCATAGCCAACCGAGGACGCCCAGCGAACCACCGCATTGATGGCTAGCTGGAGCCGACGTTCAGCCAAAGACGGGAGGCGGCCAGAGCAATAGATAGCCAGGTCATCGGCATAGAGGGAGCTACGAACGGATGTAGGCAGGACCGTAGCGACTGTGTTCATCACGAGTGAGAAACACAAGACGCTAAGGACACTACCCTGAGGGACACCCTCCTCCAACGGAAAGCGGTCAGAGAGGGCAGAACCGATGCGGACGCGGAAAGAACGGGCGGACAAGAAGTTATAAATAAAGGAAGGGAGAAAGCCTACGAAACCCAGGGAGCGTAAGCAGTCGAAGACCGCGCTCCGCCGGGTAGTATCGTAGGCCTTCTGGAGGTCGAAAAAGACGGCGAGTACAAGTTGACGCCGGGAGAAAGCCTCCTGCACGTCATGGCTAAGGAGAAGGAGGGGGTCGGTGGTAGACCGGAAGCGCCGGAAACCAGCCTGGGTAGCAGGGTACTGGTCACTCGCCTCCAAGGTAAAGGACAGCCGCGAGGCGACCATCGCCTCCATCACCTTGCAGGCACAGCATGTTAGGGAAATGGGGCGATAGTTCGACGGGAGTGAGGGCTCTTTATCGGGCTTCGGGATGGGGACGACGATGGACTCACGCCATCGGTCCGGAAATGAACCCTCCAACCAAATCCGGTTATAGAGGTCCAGTAGAAAGCTGAGAGCAGAGGGGTGGAGATGCCGTAAAAGGTCATAGGGGATATTATCGGGGCCGGGGGCGGAGGGCCTCCCGAAGCTCTGTCATGTGGAAGAGGTGATTATAGGGGTCATTCCTATGAGGTGGAAATTCCGGTGGGTCGCGGCGGGAGTGGGGGAATCGGAACTGGAGATGGCTGCAAAGTGCGCCGCGAGTGCGTTCGCGACGGCCTCCGGATCGGACACGAACTCGTCGTCCCCGACCCGAAGCACCGGGGTCGAGGGGGGACACGGGTCCCCTCAAAGCTACGCACCTTGCGCCAAACAGTCAAGGAGGAGATCCCGGACACGTAACTCCGCCAGGAGGTACGCCGGGCCAGTTTCAGGACCCGACGGGCCACTGCCTTCAGGCGCTGAAATTCTATCTGTGCTCCAGCTGGCGGGTCCGGTAGAAGCGGCGGCCGGCACGGCGCCGCTCCTGAACGGCATGGGAGCACTCTGGGGTCCACCATGGGACGCTTCGCGGTCTGGGGGAGCCAGAGGTACGGGGGATGCAACTGGCGGCAGCCGAGAGGATCTCTCTCGAGGAAGGCGAGGGCCCTCATTGACGGAGGGAAAGGCAGGAATTGATGGCGAGATCGCCGTGCCCTCGCGTATGAGGCCCAGTCTGCTCGGGCGAACAGCCCGCGCGGACAGAGGTGGGGGGGAGACGGGTCGGGGTAAGACACACTGGGAAATGGTCACTGCCGGAAGAATCCGGCAGGACCTCCCAGGTGAACTCCGTCCGATTTCGAGGGAACCAGGGAAAGGTCGATACAGGTGAAACTGTCATGGGCCGAGTGAAGGCAGGTTGGGAGCCATCGTTCAGAAAGGTGAACTCGAGCTCGTCCATAAGGGAGAGAAGGGTCCCGGAGAAAGGTGGAGCAAACGTCCCCCCAGGCCGGGTCCCGACTGTTGAAGTCCCCGAGAATCAGAAAAGGGCGGGGAAGCTGGAGAATTAGGTCACGGAGAGAATCGGGTGGAGGGCGTACGTTAGGGGAGAGGTATAATGAGCAGACCGTGAGCTGGCGCCCCAAGAAAAGGCGCACGGCCACAGCTTGCAGGACTGTACGGAGCGGGAGGGGGCGGAAAGGGACGGAGCGGTGCACGAAGACCGCGGCGCCCCCCCTCCCCGCCCCATCGAGAGGCGGGGAAGGGAGCCCGCAGTAACCGGACACTCGAGGGAGGGAACGGGATCCCAGAATCGTCTCCTGAAGGCAGAAACACGCCGGACACCTGGAGGCCAGGAGAGAGGAGAGACTCTCGAGGCCTACCAGGAGCCCGCGGATGTTCCACTGCAGGAGCGAGGTATAGGGAGGGGTAGGAAGGTCAGCGTAAAGGATGATTATGGTGTGGGTGGGCCGATCGGGCGGCCCGAGATTAAAGAGGGAATCGGAAAGCCCCGGGTTCAGTGAGGGACGCCGAACGAGGGCGAAGGCGAGGGTCACCCCGACGAGGGGCGATGTGGAACCAGACGCCGGCAAGTCCTCCAGAGGAGGAGTCTCCCGGACGTCCGGGGGAGAGCGATGCAGAGAAGGGGATGTGAGAGGTATCCAGAATGCCCCTCCTTCACCGAGGTGCGGGGGAGGCAGGACTACGAGGGGGAGTGGAAAATAATACCTCACCCAGAGGCATTGGCAGGTCGAGGAGAGAGATGGGGCGGGTCAAACGCGGGGGCGTGCACGTCCCACCCACGCCGACCAGGCGGGCGAGTTCCCCCTCCAGTGGGTCCATCGACCGGGCCGGAGAGGGGTGTATCTCAGCCCCCACCACGAGGGCCGACGGGGACCCCAGGGGGGAGCGTGCATAACGGTTGCGCAGTGGGGACGGTGAGGACACCGGGGCGGTAGGGCGAAGGGGGCGTTTGTGTTTAGGAGAGGAAGGTGATGCGAGGCTTATGGCGTCGAACCTTTCGGGGTCACCACTGGCGCGGCGCTTGCGGCCCCTATCCCTCCGTCGTGCGGCCCGCGTGGGTGACGGCGGGTCACGATCCGGAATGGGGGGGCCGAAGGCGCCGGTGGAGAGGCGTAGAAGGGGCAGGGGGGTTGCCGACGAAGCATCGGCGTTCGCGGAGGGAGCACGTGGGGACGCGCTGGTAGTACGGGGAGCCGCGGTAGGAGTCCGCTGGGCGGCAGAGGATGGACTGGGAGTAGCGGACACGGCGGGTGGAGGCGCGTTGGGAACCGCCGTGAGGACGGGGTCCGGGAACGGAGAGCCTCGGCGTACGAGGCACCACGCCGGGCCTCGCCGCCACGCAACCGCTCCCGCGCCTCCCGAGCGCTGAGAAACTCTGATGAACAGAGGGCCCGAACCTCCCTTTCAAAGAGGAAGGACGGGCAAGAGCGGGATGAAGCAGGTGTGGTCCATGGCAGTTGGTGCAGGAAGGCGGAGCAGTACAGGGCAAGGGTGGGGAGGGCCGCCGCAGCGGACACACAACGGGGCCGGCTGACGGCAGGAGCTGCTCACGTGGCCAAACCTATTACACTGAAAACAGCGCGTAGGATCTGGCACGTATGGTCGTACTGAGAATTCGCACGCTCGTCTCTCACCAAAGCCCCAGAATACCGAAACGGGGGGCACCAGTGAGTCGAAAGTGAGGAGCAGGCGAGGAGAAGGGGCAGTTGGGGACCGCGATCGGTCGGGAAAGCGGTACACCCTCACAACACCCTGGGAGGCGAGGTCAATCTGGAGGTCTTCCACCGGGATGGGTAGAAGACGAGCAGCGTAAATTGTGCCCTGGCACTGATTGAGGCGGGGGTGGGGAGTCACCGTGATCCCGCAGCCCAGGACATCGGGGATAGCGAGCAGAGAGGAGGTTTCGGCAGAGGAACGCGACCTTATCAAAATGGAGCCATCCCTCTGAGGCCGAAGGTCAAAACGCGCCGTCCCCGTCTTCCCATGGATCGCTCGAAAGAGACGTTCGTGGTTAGTGGGGAGGGGCTTGGAGGAGGAGGGGCGGAGGACGAGGAACTTGTCCATCGTCCTAAGGCCGAGTGAAGCCGTCTGGCCAAACACCACCGGAACTTCGAGGGGGCGAGAAGACGAGAAAGACGGACGGCGACGTCGGGTCCCACGTCCCCCAGGGGCCGAGGGGGCCGGGGGCGATGAGGCCCGACCGGAGTGGGAGGCGACCGGGGCCGCGGGCCTCCCACCTGAGGGCGAAAAGCAGGTGGGGTCCCTATCGGGACGTGGAATATGGGGGGATCCAGGGGTCGGGGGGTCCACTGCAGGTCCATCCGCTACTGGCGGGGGTCGGGCAGCGGCGCCACGAGCCTGGGGAAAAGAGGGAGAGGAGGCGTCGGCAAGAAGAGCAGACGGGGTGGGCGAGGGCTGCCGACTGCCCTTACCAGACCCACGGTCCAAAGAGGTAGTCAGAGGGAGGTCAGATGCACAAGCCGGGTCGTCAACGAGGTCCATTAGAGGTTGTAAGTGTTTCCATAGAAAATTTTTATTGTAGTTTCGCGCCCGGGGCCGCGGGGAACCGATTACCCGGGGCCCAAGGGGACCAAGCGCACGCCGGCGGGGTGGGTGCCTCGTCCCATGCAGGTACCCCCGTTTCAAAAGGGGCCCTTGCAGCGTCGAGAGTTCTCCCCCGCCGGCAGCAAAGACCAAGGCCCCCCAGGGTCCCAGGCCTGGGCACCCTACCAGCCAACTTAGTCCGGCCCCGGCCATGGGGGCGAGACCCCCAGCGACCAGCCCCGGCAGCCCACGGGGCGCGCGAAGTGAACAGAGAAAGCAGAAAAAACAGAGGGGGCAAGGAAGAGGGTAAAGAGGGGAAGACAGAAAGAGGGGCTGTAGGATAGCAGGGTATGCTAAAAGTCCACTTCGCAACCGGGCGGGGACCCGGCAGGGCCCCCAGCCGCGGCTGACCCCCCTCGCCACATGTAGGCAGGAGCCCGCGGGCGATCCACCCCAGAAAGACCGCCCGCGGGGAGGGGGCCATATATATATATATATATATTTGGAAATTCCTTTCCTCATATCTGCAAACATCCAGGAATCATCAGAAACTGAAACACACACGTGATTTTCAAGGAGAGAAAAACAAAAGGATGTTTGTCTTCTCCCAAAAGGCCCACAAAAAGTTAGCATCTTCTGAGCCTATATAAGCCAGAGTTCACTAAACTAACCCTCACTTTGCTCGTTACTACTCCTCGTGAATCTTCTCTTTCACGTAATGCCATTCAACCTCAGCCAGCCTCAGTCCTTCAAGCAACACCTCAGCAATACATGAAGAAAATCAACACTTGAGGCAACCTACAATTTCACCCACTGGAAGCAAACATCACTCTACCAACATCATCCTTCTAGCCCTGGTTTCACTCATCCTTCACCACAAGTCAATTGGTGCCTGTTCAACAAGTATATCAACAGGCCCTCAGCACATCCTCCTTCACGTAGGCCAACATGTCTTCAGAATTATCTACAGCAAAACGCAATATGGTCAAACTTCATGTAGGCCCTCATCAGTCTTCAGAGTTATACATGTCAAAACGCAGGATGGTAAACTTTCACATAGGTTTCTTCAGTGTCCAGAGTTATCCACATCAAAATCACAGGTCAGTAAGCCTCTTGTCATCCCTCACTCAGCCTACAGTGTTTTGTTATGTTGTGCTAGAGCTAGACTATCCAGGATTCAAAGCTGAAAAGTCCATAAACTTAGCCTAATCATGTAGGCCCTAAAAAGTGTCTTCAATACTGTTCAAACTAACTCTCCCATTAAGACCGCAGTAGGCCTATTCAAGTGTTGTACTAATGCTGAAGTTTTGTATCACCTTGTTATTGTGTTCATTCATATAACTTATTTTGCATCTGACTGTTTATGTGCTCTTTTATGCATTTTATTTTTACTGACCTAATCCATTTACTCTACCATACCATACTTTCATTATTTCAGTTATTATTGGCTTAATTATTTATTGTGTGTTCACCTCTGCATATCTCATTAGCCTACCTGAAATAGTGTATTTACTTAACAATTAGACTGTATAACCATTTCTTATTGCTATTAATCAGTCATCTTTAACATAGTATAAATACTGTTATAAATTTGTTAATCACTGTGAACAAATAATTGATACATTTTCCTAATTGAACACAAAACAACAAAGTAATTTCTCTCTCCTCATTAAATATTGTTTGTTTGGGCTGTAGGCTGGTGACCCTTAATTATTCATTTCAATTTAATTCATAAATTGTAGTAAGCCTACTTTCTTGGTCACATCAAATTGGTGATCCGTAAGCCACTATTATATATATATAGTGAACCCTTGCTAATCTGAATGTCACTTAATCCAAAGGATATGCGGGCAGCCAGTATTAGTATAAGGTGCTTTATGCAATAAATATTGGTTTGATCTTTGAGATAAAGACTCAAAATTAGTGTTAATTAATTAACTACAGTATAGGGTAATTCCAGGACAAATAGACAAATGAAAGTGCCAAATGTAACTCCACCATCTCCAAAATTCATGAAACTTGGTGAGAGGGTTGGTTTTGGTCCAAATTACAAAAATCTGAATTTTTTTGAAAATTGGTCAAGTTGGTCAAATTTTATGGCTTGACCAAATTTTGGCCAAATGAAAAAACCAACAATTTTCAAACATAAATATCTCAGCTGCTAATTGTGGTCGCGTAATAAGTCTTAAATGATAAAATATGTAAAATTAACTGTAGTTTCTAAATATGTATCATTTTTTGGGGGTAACAAAAATTAAAATATGATTTTTTGGAAAAAATGTCAATTTTTTTTTTTTTTTTTTTTTTCTGCGATTTGGCAGGGAAGATATCATTTTTCGAAAAAAAGACCAAGAATGAAAAATGTTTATTTGATGTATGTACACCATAGTAAGTAATAAAAAGTCAGCTTATAGTTTATTATAAGGCTCAAAACTGAGTTTGAAATTAAGTAATAAAACTTTTTTTCAGACGACGAAGATTTATTACAGACTTGTTGATCTAAAAAAAGACAATTTTCAATTCATATAAAAAATACATGTAGATAAACCAAAGGAGAAAAAATCTTTTAAAATATATGTACAATGCACATACATAACCTCTCTTATATTTAGGGACAGAATATATTGACAATAATAATGTTTAATTTATAAAGCGCTTATCAGAGTATAAAATACTCTTCCTAATACTACATGTACACAAGTCTTTGAGGATGAATTAAGAGACAGTATTCTCATCCAGTGAATCCAAATTTTAGACACTAATAATATAATAATAAGAAAAAAGAATTTGAAAAGATTTTTATAACTATTAGTAGACACAAATCTTAGATAAAAATTTTAGAAATATTATATAGACAATCTTAAATAGTATACATTCGATAGAATTTATTTTATCTTCTTTGAAAAGTTATTTAATTCTTGAAGCGGAAAAATGTATTGTATTCTTGTTCCTCCTCGTAAACTTGCTTCAATACTCCCAAATATATTTTCTGTTGGAACCTGACAAACATCATCTTGCGCAGGAAAAACGTATGAGGGACATACGCCCAAAGGATGGAGAAATTTTATCAGAAAATCATCATCATTCACAGTCAAAGGACTGGACTAATCCGAGCCATAGTTTATTTTCATACATACAACCAGTGTTGGGCCCTAAAACATTAATCCGATAACAGTTAATTAACGAAGTTAATTTCCATTTATCGTTATCGGACCAGTTAACTTCCGATAACTCGATATTTAGTCTGTTAAAGTCCATTAACACGTTAACTTCGAGGAGTCATTCATGGAAGATCACCGCTCCGCGAATAAATTCAAACTGCCATAACTTCAGTCTGCTTCCAGATCTCACAAGGGGAGGTTGGGGAGGCCCAAGAGGTCAAGACTGGCAGTTGGGCCTAAGTTTGAGAAGTTGGTCTTTCTGAAGGGCAACCAGCACATTGTGTCATAGTCTTTAATAAATGTGCCTAAAATTTAATTTTACCTTTCAGTTCCCGCCATAATAATTCTCTGGTAAATTAAAATTTAGTTAATGGTTAGTGATTAGTGGTTACAAGGGTTTCAAAACATGTAATCAGTACATTTTTTATTAAAAATAAAAAGAAAAGTTAAGCAAAAAAGTTGCAAAACTTGATAAAAACACAGTTAAATACCTATTTATTGTTGGATTTTGCATAAATAAACATTTTCTATGGGTTTTAAAGCTTTTTTCCTTGATTTTTTAAAATGTTAGTAAAGAAATAGTTATCATTAATGGATTATTGTTAACTTCCGTTAACTTTGTAGTAAAATTATCGGATTATCGTTATCAGAGTTAAAAATTGGGGTTAATGGATTAGCGTTATCGAAGTTAACTTTTTGGTTAATGGTGCCCACCACTGCATACAACCCACAAAAGAGCCTGTTTCAATTTTGCATTGAGACACAGTATTATGTTCTTGAACCGAAGCAGAAACTCTAATGAGCTCTCTTATTTCGACTGACTGTGCACTCTGAGAGAGTGGATAAACCTTCAACGAATTCTTGGAAATTGGGATGAAGCGATGTAATTGTTGAGTACCTTTGGATAGAAGTAATAGGTTCACTCAGTTTTTGCAAAGAAAGCTCTACATCTACAACTTCGTAGAAGCCTTTATCTGTTTTTGTCCCGGCTTCAATCCAGCTGTAAAACAAATTCATAAATTTAGGTTGCGTGAAATAATCAAATATCAAATATTTTGTATATATGTATTCAAGTGCTGATGCTAATATTTAAAAACAGAAAACTACGAATTTGGCATTAAGAAACAAATGTCCTGAACGGAGTCTCTATTGTTTTATTACCTGTTTTAATAGGGCTTTCATCAAATAAAGGTAAAATACTGTCGCTGAGCAAATCTTTATTGAATTGCCTGTCTTCAATGACAAATTCTTCCAATGGTAGTGGATTTGTGGAATCACTACTGCTTCGCTCCATAGATTCATTAAGTATGTCTGGCTCAGGTATTGGCGCAGGTTCCAGCTCTCTGGATGAACATTGAACATGTTCTAATACAATTGGCTTCTTTTTAATTGTGACATAGCAATTGCTGCATAGTAATTGATTTTCTTCCAAAATTCCATAGCTTGCAGCTGCCTTGGCAGAGTTTACTTTTTTGACGTTACAGAAAATTATTCTTGAGTGTTTTTTCATAGGATCGCAACAAAATTTTGTGTTTTGAGGCATTTTAAGGGTTAGGTAAATTTACATATACTAGAAAATTAGGTATATACTGAAAATCTGGAAAGAAAGCAAAAAATTATTAAAATTTGGAGTTTTTTTTTTTCATAATCGTCGATAAGCTGACTTTTTTTATTACTTATTATTAGAGCCTGGATGTTCAGGCAAAATGCCATAAATGCCTTTTCTTGCCTATTTTTTAATATTTCAGTCATTGTGCCTATTTTACAAAGTAATGCCTATTTTGCCTATTTTCAAAAGATTGCGAAAATGTCTTTGTTTTTATTTAATATAGAATAAAGTGGAAGCATGATTTCCACCTTTGTGATAAACAGAGCCTGGATGTGCAGGCAAAATGTATTTTCTTGTTTATTTTTTAATATTTCAATCATTGTTTATTGTTTATTTTCAGGAAATTGCGAAAATGCCGAAGGCTTGTGTGTCCACTGAAAAAAAAGTTGAACACTTTTGTCCGTGAATTTGGCAGCGACGTCTTTTCTACCGATGGTTCAGTACTGTTTTGCAAGATTTGTGAAAAAAGTATGAATTATGAAAAGAAGTACTTTGTGTCGCAACACGTCCAAACTGGTAGACACACAGACGCTGCTCGGAAGTTGAAGCCAGGAAGCAAGAAAACGAACCTGTTGACTACATTTGCTGCATCGTCAAGCCGTCAGTCTTCCTTCTCGCTTGACTTGTGTAAAACCTTTGTTGATGCCGGAATACCACTATGGAAGTTAGAAAACAAGTCTCTAAAATCATTTCTCGAAAAGTACACAAAACAACAGATTCCAGGCGAGTCTACTTTGAGGAAGAATTATGTGGAGACGAACTACGCTTTGACGTTGCAGAATATTCGGGAGGGTGTACAAGATAAGAAAGTCTGGATTTTGATAGACGAAACAATAGATGTAATGGGGAGATATATTGCCAATGTGGTTATTGGTACCTTGGAAGCTGCCATGAAACCAAAAATTTATTTACTAACAACAGAGGAACTACAGAAGACAAACAGTTCAACAATAGCGCAACTGTTCACGACATCACTGGCTTTACTTTTGGCCAGATGGCATTAAACATGAAAATGTCATACTCTTCATGACAGATGCGGCGCCTTACATGAAGAAGGCTGCAACGGCACTCAAGGTCATTTACCCGCGAATGCTACATTTGACACGTTTAGGTCATGCACTTCATCGTGTAGCAGAGCAAGTACGTGCATCATTTCCTAACGTAGACAAATTAGTTTCGAATGGCAAGAAGATTTTTCTTAAGGCCCCATCACGATGTCAGTTGTTCAAAGAAATGGCGCCGGAACTCGCAATGCCGCCACAACCTATTTTGACGATGGGGAACATGGATTTCCGCGGCATTATATTATGCATCAAATTTCGACAAGTTTGATGAAGTTGTAAAAAGTTTCAACGCCGAAGATGCTTCAGCAATTAGCATTGTCCAACAACTGTTACAAGAGAATTCTCTTCAAAATGATCTTGCATTTATCGCTACCTACTATTCAAGACCTGGAAAAAATTAAAAATATCGGAAAAGTTCTTGATGGAGAAAATGATACTAATACCAGGGATATGGATCCACTGTACGTTTTGTGCTTCAAATACGCTCCTGTTACATCAGTGGAAGTGGAGCGATCCTTCTCACTGTTTAAACATCTTTTGTCTGACAGACGACATGGGTTCACCTTCGAAAACCTAAAGAAAATGCTGGTCATTGGATGCAATCAAGCAGAATAGACTCGAAAAGTATAACAGTATTTGTTTTATTTGTTTGTTTACTATATATTCAAATGTCTAAAAAATAAATGCCTTTTTTTGCTGCCTATTTTGACGTTTTATTTTGCCTTTTTGCCTGCCTATTTTGGACTTTATTAGTGCCTAAACATCCGGGCTCTACTTATTATGGTGTACATACATCAAATAAACATTTTTTATTCCTGGTCTTTTTTTCAAAAAATGATATCTTCGCTGCCAAATCAGGGGGGGACCTTTCCAAGAAATCATAATTTTATATTTGTTACCCTAAAAAAAATGATACATATTTAGAAACTACAGTTAATTTTACATATTTTATCGTTTAAGACTTACTACACTACCACAATTAGGAGCCGAGATATTTACGTTTGAAAATTATTGTTTTTTTCATTTGACCAAAATTTGGTCAAGCCATAAAATTTGACCAACTTGACCAATTTTCAAAAAAATTCAGAAATTTGTAATTTGGACCTAAACCAACCCTCACACCAAGTTTCATGAATTTTGAAGAGGTGACCGTGTACTTCATTTGTCTATTTCTCATAGAATTACCCTATACATAAATATTACAGTGCATATTACTGTACTTCACTACTCCTCACTGCCTCCACACTACCTTCAGGAGTCAGGAGCCCTTTGGATTTAAAGGTAAGCACTTATTTAAATAATAAACTATTATTTTAATTCTATTAATCAACTTTATTATGGTTTTACAGGTTAATTTAATGCATTATCTTATTACATGGGTTTAGTTTAGATTATTTACACATTCTATTTTCCCCTGGATAATCTGTAGTTTGCACTAATCCAAATGACCCTTCCTTCCAGTTAATTTAGATTAGCAAGGGTTCACTATATATATATATATATATATATATATATATATATATATATATATATATATATATATATATATACAGTGGACAACAGGTAAAGTAAACACACTTTAAATAAACATTTGGATAAAGTAAAGTAAACAAATCCTTGGTAACGCGCCTAGTTATAGAGTAAAATCCAACTGATAATGTAAACTAATGTAAAGGAAGTCCACAATGCGCTTGATGTCATACGCCATTTTTCTGCAGTTGAAGGATTGAATAACCCTACATTATCTCAGCTGCAAGCAGCCTTGAACAAAAACATATTTGCCAAAAAAAAACAAATCACAGATGTATTAAAGAAAAATTAAATAGTGAAGAGTACAAACTTTTGAAAATAATCCATACTTGTTTTTTGTTTAAAGGAATACATATTTGTTTTTGTTTAAAAAATTATTTGTTTTGTTCGAAGGAATTGTATTTTATATAGTAAGTTAAAGGTATATTTTATATGCTAAATGCAGTATTTTTTTTTTTTTTCTTTATTTTCATCCTAAAATTGCGTGAATTTGCGTACCTACGGATATTATAAACATAGTTAAAATAAACTTTAGAGCAGTAACAGTGTGGTTTATTTTAACCATCATCCACATATATATATAGGAAAGGTCAATACTTCAGGAGGTGATAGTATCAGTCATTGTGAGAAAAAGCTCATATGAACGTGTGTCTAATTCTGAATGGTTACAGAGATAGAGCTATTTGAATCTGATGCGCGCACAGCTCTTCCTTCCCCCACGGTGATCCCATTCAATGGCCACCAAGGTCTCCAGACCTCTCTCCATTAGATTATTGTTTGTCAGGGTGGATGAAAAGTCAAGTTTACAAAAGAAAGGTGGATACACGAGACGAATTGCTTGCACGCATTTTGGATGCTGCTGCCCACATAAAGGAACATCAAGATCAACTCAGATGAACAACACGCGATCTTCGCACACAAGTTGCAAAGCGCATTGAGGTTGACGGTGGGATTTTCGAAAACATATTGCAAACTGTAACAAATTTGTCATTTCTGTATCTGATACCATTCAAAATGCCAATGTTTAAACACTAAATGTTAGAAACAGTAATTGGTTTCTCCTTCTTACCATTAACAATGCTTTTGTATTTGTAGATTCAAATAGCTCTATCTTCGTAACCATTCAGAATTAGACATGTTCATACGAACTTTTTTCTCACAATAGCCGATACTATCACCTCCCGAAGTATTGACCTTTCCTCCTGAAACACCTTGTATATATGGTGGCACAAAAGTCATGCATCATAGGCATTTTCAGTGTTGCCTATAATATTTTTTCCTTTAGGTAGGGGATGGCTGCAAAATTAACAATAGATGAGAGGGTGTGCTTGGTTTTAATGTATGGAATACCAGGTACAACAAATCGATGAATCAGTACAGAATTCAAATTCTGTACAGATTCATTGATTTGTAGTACCTGGTATTCCATGCATTAAAACCAAGCTCACCCTCTCGTCTATTATTAATTTCACAGCCATCCCCTACCTAAAGGAAAAAATAATATATTATAGTCAACACTGAAAATGCCTATGATGCGCAACTTTTGCACCACCCTGTATATCAGACCTGCCAACATTGGAAAATGAAAATGTGCATCACTTTGCAAGCGGTAAAAACATGATACAAATCCAGGTGGGTAATGCCCCAGGGAAAAATGTTTAAAACTGATAGACTAATCTGCATTTTGGTGAATTTTCAAGAATTACTTTTTTCTGTGAGCAGCAATTCTCACGTGACTTTTTCATTATTTTTTCCTTTTTTGGTTATTATATTTTATCACACTCAGTCATTTTACAAACCAAAATACATTTTTCTAGTAGTATTTGATGCGATTTGTTCAAATATGACTTCCATTTCCGTCGGAAATGAGATCCAACAAAGTTATAGTACTTTGAAGTTTGGCTCATTTTCAAGGGAAATGGAAGTCAAAATCTAAGCAAAACACATCAAATATTACTAGAAAAATGTATTTTGGTATTAATTAACCTAACCTAACCGTGGCTAAACGAGCCTAGAGTATTACCTTATTATGGATTAGGTGTTGGATACAGACGAGAGCTCGTTTAGCCACGGTTAGGTTAGGTTAGGTTAGGTAAGGTTAATTAATACCAAAATACATTTTTCTAGTAATATTGTGTTTTTGCTTAGATTTTGACTTCCATTTCCCTTGAAAATGAGCCAAACTTCAAAGTACTATAACTTTGTTGGATCTCATTTCCGACGGAAATGGAGGTCATATTTGAACAAATCACATCAAATACTACTAGAAAAATGTATTTTGGTGTGTAAAATGACTATGTGATAAAATACATAATAACCCCTTTTTTCTCCAGTTTCTCAGACTTCTATGAAACATTGGAAACTTTACTGTTGTGTCATAAATCTTACTCTCATTTTATGGGAAGCATTAGAAAAAAAAGTCGTGATATTTTCATTAGTTTAAATGAAAATGACGAGAGCAAACTTTTCTAGTCAATTTTGCATGTTTCCTGTGGTAATGTGTCATTTATGAGATCTCGTAACATAAATATATTAGGCAATGCTGGGCAACCACACACCAAATGGGAGGTTCGCACCCACTTTAGCCTCTTCCGCACCCGCACACCTCTAAGTTTTTGCACTTCTGCACAACCGCACCCGCACCCTATTTACATATATAAAGTTTTATCGCAAGGAAATATATAAGTTTCCATTAATATATTAATACTTTTATAAACTTTTATTTAATATTTAATTGTGCAAATAAAGTTTTAATACAATAAAGTCATTTTTTTGTTGAGAGGTCAGAAAATTACTAGAATACAATATCATTTAATTTTATTTTATACTAACAGGTTTTATGCAAACGGGTGTGCAGACCAATCCGCACACCTTCCACACCCGCACCTCTGCACCTTTTTACCGAGGTGACCGCACACCTCACCATTTCGCACTTCCGCACAATGTGAATGTGCGGAAAGTGTGCGAAACTTGCCCAGCATAACCTAATATTATTAGGTTATGCTTTATTGTATAAAATGTAGTCAAAAATACATTTTAAGTGTATTTTGGTGTGCTTTGTTCGAATATGACCTTCATTTCTTGTGCAAATGGACAGAAATAGTTGTCATTGCATGGCCAAAACACATTTTTTTTCATTTGTACAAGGAATGAAGGTTATATTTGAACAGAGCACACCAAAATACACTAGAAAAATATATATTTTTTTTCAACTTCAGGCCATGTCATTTGCAACATAATTACCCATATATGACCCACACACACTAATATATATTAGAAAAATATATTTTGGATATTAATAAAAACCTAACCTAACCCGCTTGCTTCTTTTTTCTATTTAATTCATCACATACAATAGAAAATGTTTTGATCTGCACAAAAATAATTTAAGGTCACTTGGTGAAACATTCACTAATAACCCCTGGGGTTTTTTTATTATTTTTTTTAGAATTTTTTTTTTCAAAAATGGTGTGCATTATTCGTCTGCCTTGAAAACCTCTATATTAAAAATTTCCTAAAAATCTGACCATAAATAAAGAAATTACACAGTGGGTGTTTTTGCTGTAGGTGCGCCCGAATATCCACTGCGTTAATATTTATCCTAAATAATAATAATGACTTGAGGATTCCGCTAGAATTTATAAAGAAACGAATTCCATGAACAGAATTTTTGGAAATTCTGTTTCTTCTTCCAAGAGCAGAACTCAATTAGTCATTGCCAAGTATTTGAGGAACATAAAAGGCTGAATAAGAATAAATAGGTTCTCCTGTTCTAGTCTCACTAAAGGTGCCCACAGCTAGGCCTGGCCTAGTCAAGGTCGAGCGTTATGCCTAGCTAGGAAAGATGACACAAATAAAACTAAAATAATTAATATATTATTACCATTATTTGAAACAGCTTAAGGTTAATAAGTAACTTAAACAAGTGAATACAGTATCATAAATACATGCGCAAGCCTATGAATGTATAGGCACACGTTTCTGCGACACTTTTCATATAAACATATTTTGTCGTCTGCTGTGACTGCGTCAAACTCCGAGATGACTGAGAAACCAACTGAAAAATATTTCAGCTCTAGCTATAAATATATATACGAGCTCAGAAGGGTTTGTCAAAATCAATAATCATGTACAAAGCGAAGACGTGCATTTGCAAAATACTTACATTCCATTCTAAAATGACGGCCTTAGTGAAAACTAAATAAATAATATGTTCCTGTTCTATTCATAATTATAAATTACAGTAGTAAGGATGTTATGAAAAAATATCATTAGCAAGTACCCTCCTCTAACGTACCGTACAGTACAGTACAGTGATAAGCTTTGTAGTATACTGTATAGCGTACACACAGGCGTAGGAGGCGGGGGATCAAGGGGGTCAACTGCCTCCCCCGAACTGAATTTTTTCGGGCAAAAGCCCAGTACACGTATTTTCAATCGCCACGATTTCACCCGAAACTTTATGATTTTCATATTGGGTATCTCTTTACCCGAAATGTATGTCTTCAGATCTTGAACAGGGTCGTATCCAAAGCATGAGAAAGGGGAGTTACAGTGCTGGACAAAATGCGCACGGCAAAGCTGCGCGCCCTGCTAGGAGGATCTGGGGGCATGCCCCCCCCCAACATTTTTTAATCTTATTGTCCAAAAGAGTTGTTTTTGATTATTGGTCTAAATATTTACCAAAAGAGTTGTTTATAATTAATTGTCAATCTAAATATTTATTCATTCCGGTCCAACAATACTGTTTTGCTCCCTCGTAAATTATTATTTCAAAAATGTGAAGCAGCAGAGGTGAGTAGGTCAGCTGGGTGAAGGTGATTTGAGGAGCTACATATTCGTACACCATACATCAAAAGATTTGGCAAATTTATTGGACTACAGCAATAAAGGTAGGTAGCTGTCAAGTTTACATGTCTTGTACACGTGTCTTCTTTCAATGAAATACAATAAGTCAGCCTAGCCTAATGCTATACATCACAGACACCTTATCCCATACTGCCATGTATCCCAACATCAAGATGCTGCTCCGCATCCTTTGCAGCTTACCAGTCACCAGCTGCACTGCAGAGCGAGCATTCAGTGGACTGGAGCGCCTGAGGATTTATCTTCGCTGCAGCATGGCCACGGAACGACTGACTTGGTTGGCTCTAATGCACACCCACCGTAACATCGCTATTGATGTGGAGACCATTATCACCATGTTTGCAAGACGCCACCCACGACGAATGACTATGGTCAACGTGTTTGATGACTGACTCCTAACTACTACTCATTCTGTATTAAGCTCAGGATAGGAGGAGCCTTTTCTGTCACTATAAGACTCGTATGACATTACATGACCATGAAGTGTAAAGTCAAATGCAATAAACAGATGCTAATTCATGATGCTGAGGTATTGTAATATTTTAATGCCATAATCAAAGGCCCCAACCTGGTCACAGGGTTTACAGTTCAGAGATTAGATATATAATCTATACATAAATTTTTCTGGAACAACCAGGGGGGAGGTTAGACACCCAATAACCCCCCCTGGATATGGCCCTGTTGAACCATGCAATATTTGATTATAGAAAGGAAAACCTGTCGCAAAACGGCAATATTTAAGTACCCCATTTGATATAACTTGTTACAACTTACTCTATTGTTGTAACTTGTTTGGTGCTCAGCCTTTGTACAGTTGTGTATATCTACAAATAGTGTTTAATAAAAATATGACTTAAAAATCGATTTTCGTTTTTTTCGGGCAAAACTTGCTTGCCATCCCGGACAAAATCGGGCCCCTACGCCTATGATCGTACACATAACTGTGTTATGATTAAAGTGACACCAAAATTTAAAATGTTTAAATTTTATATAACTACAAACCATATTTATGAACGTATTATATTATATTATATTATACGTAAATAATGTAACTAATACTACCTTTTAAATATTGGGTGATTTTTTAAACACCTGACACTTTAAAACAGTGATGCACAAACCCTGGCCCGCGGGCCAAATGTGTCCCCCACGGGTCTTTTCAGTGGCCCCACGGGTCTTTTCAATTCAATGAAAAAGTTAGAATAGAAAAGTGACCCAATTTATGACTTAGATGGAAAGTAAGTACGCTAATACATTTAGTTATTTTCTCCGCTTGGCCCTCACATCAAAAAAGTTTGTGCACCACTGCTTTAAAAGGTTTACCATTAACCAGAGCTGGGCAGTAACGCGTTACAAGTAACGGCCGTTACGTAACGCGGTAATTTTTTAGTAACGGCGTTATATTTCAAATCAAATAACTCTCAGTAACGACGTCACTTTTTTAGGGAAATACATTCGTTAGTCTTTACTCGTTACATTTTTATCGTAGCTCGCAATTAGTTTCTTTCGATCCTCATTCATTATTCATTAACCGTTAAAAATTTGTCCCTTCACTATGAGTGAGGTGTGCATGTTGGCCGTTGGTATACTGGCAGCCTACCCCATCCACCCTCTTCCCCTACACTGACAGCACTGTCAAAGTAAAAAGGCGAAGAACCCTGGAGCACTGGAGCAGGGAGGGACCTAAGTTCAATAGAGGTTTCGTCATTCCTCTCATATGGGCCTTCACAGCACGTTAGCTCTGCATTCTTCCCATCCACTAACTTTAAAAATATGCTTATTAAACTTAATTAACACTCCTATACTATCTAGTGCCACTGTTGAGCAGGTTTTTTTCAGTAGGGAAGGATATACTGCGTCCGAAACGAGGCTCGCTCGTAGATGCAACGTTTGAGAAGCCTGTTTTCTTAAAGGCTAATAAAGATCTTTTGAATAATAGTTCTTAAGTTTGTATATTTACTAATAAATTTCAATTATCATTGTCATGCACAATAACTCATTTGATTCATTTCTTTAGTAGTTCGTATTTTTGTTTTGCAAAACTTTCCTGGTATATTCTAGCATCAGTAAATTATTATCAATAGTATGCTACATCCTCTGTTATGTTGCAATTCCTAGTAATAAATCTTGCAGTAATTTTGTTTCACTTTTTTAAAAAATATTATGCCTTATAAGTCATAACAACGCAATGAAGGCATGCACAGACTTCATAGCCTATGCATTAACCAATGGATACAAACCAACACATACTCGCACAAGCAAGCGAATGTTTATATATAATATAATATTTTATGTATAAATAAATTATAATATACCTATGCATATTAAAATATATTTACTTTTCATTAAAAGTAACGGTAACGAGTAACGGTGCCGTTACTCGTTACTTTTTAAAAATGGTAACTAACGATAACGGCGTTACATTTAGACTGTAGTAACGGTAACGGCATTACATTTATAAAGTGACGCGCACAGCACTGTCATTAACTAACTCTTTGCACACGAGCAACAAAATTTTGCAGTACAGTACTCTGGACAGAGTATCTGTTGGAATCTGAGAAATTTCTTGTCACAGGGCTTTTGATCTGCTAATGGTGATGGCCATAATATTCCTTTATCGCTTCGGTGGTGTAGTAGTTAGCGTCGCTGACTACGAATCTATCGGCCCCGGGATCGAGACCCTGTGACGGCAGGCGGCGCGCAGCAAAACCCAGCTGTTCATCCTTTCGCACAATAAAAAAAAGTGGTTAGTACATAAATGGGTACCCTGGGTAGCCTAGTGTAGTGGTTAAGACGCTGGGCTGCTGGTGGGGCGTGGTTCGGATTCCACGTTAAATTATAGGTCTAAGGTGGAGCGACAAGCTTGACTTTCGTCAGAATGAACAATTCGGGCGGAAGCAAAATATAGGTTAAAACCGCAGAAAATCTGTTGGACAGGACCCTTCCGCGAAAAGTATCGTGCAAGTATCACGAGCTGAGAGGACATCGCATAGATTCATGGAGTATGCTTTGCACTAGGGACACTAATTCTACGTACATGTGTAGAGAAGGCACAGTAAAAATGTCATGCTTTTATTTCAGTTAATAAAAAATACAAAACTTTTAATGTGTCAAATGTTTAAAAATTACCCGATAAAATATTATTCAAGAAATTATCAATTAACAAGCTGCACATTTAAAACCCTCTTTGGTACGTATCACTTAAAAGAGCTCCGCGTACCATAGAGAATTGCTGGCTCAATAACGTGTAAAAATTATTTTATATATATATATATATATATATATATATATATATATATATATATATATATATGAATAAATAAATAAATAAATAAATGAAGTGAAAATTCTATTGGCAAAACAGTGTAGACCATAATACAGTAGGGTGCGTCAATTTTAGTAAAGTCAACAATTCAAAAACTACTAATGCTCAAATGATGTCATATTATCTAGCAAACTTAGAAATATCTTTAGTGTTGTTTAAAAACGCCATTTACCTACTTATATTTGATCATAAAGGTTTGAAATATAACCTAAATATGACTGTAGCATCGTATATCAATGTGCCATTGATCTGTGTAGTCAACTTTGGTTATTTTTGGTGTGCAGTATGTTTTCTAAGTTTCACATAGTCACAAATGCTGGAGTTTTGATTGTGAATGCATGCGTTTTCCCTCCTTTTTGACAATTTTGATTACGGTACTTCGTGATGTAAATATTGTGTAATTCAAATTATTCGAAATGTTATGTGTGACCCAAACTTTCTGTATATTTTGATATGATAGATATATGAAATTGTTATTACTTTGAATAATTAAGTCTTGTACCTATAACAACACAACCTTTTATCTGAGCTTATAGGAAGATATTAAAAATTTCAATTAACTTAATATTATGTAATCATAATCAGTAGGCCTATCCAAATTTCAATGACATTTCTTTTGTTCACAGGTCCACAGGATGAGTCAATTGAGTCAGAAAGAAATCAGAATCCGAAGCAAATCAAGTTGTCACCTAAGTCATTTGGTGGGGACTGGGAGGGAACTTCCCCTGCTGAGCTGCCCACAGCCAGAGATCTGCTGAGGTATGGTTTGTTAAGGAGTGTTATTTTTTATTTTATTGGGTTCAGAATCCCAGCTGAGCGGTGAACGGCCAAGCTCTGAAGGGCCAGTTCAACCTACAGCCCAAGTTAAGCTAGACTAAAAACTTACGGACTTGGAGGTCCTATTAGGTCCTACCTCAGGGTTGCTGACTCGATGTGGGCCTACCTTAGGCCTCAGTTGCATAAAATTAAGATAAAAAACAAGAGGCACTATTTATGGTCTTCTTTCTAAACCTTGCAACAACAACACAACCTGCACCATTGCACGATGCAACAATCTTGTATCTAAACAATCAAACTGAATTGCAAGAGAGCTCTCTATAAGACCACGCCCTGTAAGTGCCGCATTCAACAAACGAGTAGGAAGGACGCGCAGTGCCCCCCCCCCCAAAAAAAATGCCGCCACATGAGCCCAAAAATGCTAGCTCTAAATTAAGTGAACTTTTCACTAACCTTACAATCATGAGATGGATATATATACACCTTAACGTAATATATACAAGCAATGCTGCATCAATCAGCTTAGTCATCATATCGCCTTGGGACAACAATGCCTCTTCCTCTTCTAGATTTTCTAACACTCCCCACCGAAGAGGCATTGTTGTCATTACCTTCTGCAAATTTAGCTAAGCCTTCTCCATGAGGCTGTAACTCAAATGTTTCATCTTGACTATCCGTGTTTTTGCTGATTTCTAAAGCATAGAGTTTTTGTATAGGTCTCTCTAATTTTCCTCCTGAAGTCTTTACCAGTGCAGACCTAACTAAATTGTCTTTGCCAACAAACAACTCTTCAATTATGCCAAGCTTCCAGCATTGCCTTGGTCTTTCATCCCCAATCATTACCACTTCTCCCACCTTGATATAATTTGCATTGGAGCCCTTTACATTGCCTGATGGGTAATAATTGAGTTCTGGCAAGTATTCTATCTGCCACCTCTTCCATAACTGATCTTGTAGCTCTTCAAGGTACTTGAACCTTCTGGTTAACTCTTCTTGAGTGCTTTGGATAGGCTGTAAGTCTTCTGGTAAACTGGGGCTTGATGTTAATCGTTTACCACAAAGAAAATGATTTGGTGTCAATGGCTCTGCATCCTGCATACTGTTATAAACAAAGGTGATATGCCTACTGTTCACCATTGCTTCTACTTCACACAAAACAGTGCAGAATTCTTCTTTGCTCAAATGAGCATTCTAAAAGTTTCTTTAATGGACACTTTACACTTCTCACTAGCCTTTCCCAAAATCCTCCCCACCATGGTGCTCTCTTAACAATAAACTCCCACTGTACGAGTGGCGGCTCGTGACTAAAAATTCTAGGGGTGCTGTCTCTAAGAATGGGTTGAAATAATTACTGAAATAAAAGGATGAGCATTGAGCAATGAATAAAAGTTTCAAAAGTTATTGAAAATGTTATTTAGTGAGCTCATCCTTATATTGTTCTTGATTATTTCAATTGTAAATAAAAAATTTAGGGGTGGTGCAGTTCCGCAGTGTCTACCGACGAGCCGCCACTGCACTGTACCCCATAGTGTGAAAAGTAGGACTGGAATCCCTCCTCTTTTCGCAAGGACCAAACTTCTTGGAGTTCCTTTGCAGCCCTTTTGAAGGTTTTTGCATTATCCGATATGATTTTATTTGGGAAACCGCTTCTGTTCACAAACCTTTTAAAGGCCAAAAGAAATACATCACTACTTAAGTTGCTTACCAACTCCAAATGGATTGCTCTGGTGGTAGCACATGTGAAAAGACATATATAACCTTTGTTAGACTCCCCTTGCTCATACACATAGACTGGACCTGCGAAGTCTACTCCCACTACATCAAATGGGGCAGTATAGAGACACCGTTCTCTTGGAAGTGGAGCCACCTTTTCATAATAAGGCTTTGCACTTCAACGCTTGCAAACCACACATTTATGCAAGACCTTTTTTACTACTTGTCTAATTTTGGGAATCCAAAACTGTTGTCTGATCTCTGTTATCACTTCTCTAACTCCAGCATGTAACAACTTATGATGAGTATCCAGGATCAAAAGTTCCACAAAGTGCCCCCCAGAAGGTAGCAAAATTGGATGTCTTTTCTCCTCTGGAAACACAGAAAACTGCAGTCTACTTCCTACTCTCAATAAATCCTGATCCAAAAACACATCCAAACCCTTGAGAGCAGAATGTGTTGGTAGAACCTGTAAACGGCTGGTGAGCAATTCCCTCTCTTCACCAAATTTTTCCTTCTGCACATATACCACCCAGTATTGCCTGGCTTGCTGAATCTCCTTACTGTTCAGAATTCCTTCCCTTCTTGTTTCTCCCTTAATGTTGTTTGTAAATCTATATACTCATGCTGTCACTCTTAACAACCTTTTCAGACTGCTAATGTCCTCAAGCCTCAATATGGGGTCCTGCTGCATAACTTGACAACTGTTCATAGTGCATTTTCTCACCTCACTCACCCATGCTTCTTCAGCCTGGCATTCTCCTACAATAGGCTGATTAGAAGGCCAGTTTTCACTTCCAAGTTTTAGCAACTCTGGCCCATTCCACCACAAACTTGACTGTGCAAGCTCTTTCACTGAAATTCCTCGTGTTGGTAAATCAGCTGGGTTTTGGGTGCCTGGACAATGCTTCCATTGCTTGGGATCTGTGTGTGCTTGAATTTCCTCCACCCTATTGGCAACAAATGGTTTCCGTTTCCTTGCCTGGCTTCTTAACCAGTGCCAAACTATAGTGGAGTCCAGAGCCGGATTTAGACGTGTGGAGGCCCTGGGCAGCCTCCATGTGGAGGCCCCCCTACCTTAGGGGAAGACATAATTGAAGTCATCCATAAGATTCATAATATAATTAACATACATACACTTTCAAAACATCGTGCACTCTTGTGTCTGTCCATTCCACTCATTTCTGCAAAAAATGAAAGCCTCGGGTTACTCGGGTATTCCATTATAGTGAGAGTAGGCCTAAAAGAGTAATAAAAACAAAATAATAATCAGTACACAACAAATAGTAATTGGTAAAAGTTTATGTACTACAGTGGTATTGGATGCGCGTGTTTTTTTGTTGATCATCTATCGGGTTTTTCTAGTTTCGGGTTTTTTCTATTTTGATAATGGCTTGGCAATATGTGGAGGCCCATGGGCAGCTGCCCACTTTGCCCACTCCTAAATCCGGCCCTGGTGGAGTCTGTCCAATAATAGCTTGGAATTTCATAAAGGGCCAAAGACCTTTGCACTGTAACTGCAAGCCGACTAGCAATAACTGCACTCATCAATTCCAATCTTGGAATAGAAAGCCTTTTCAAAGGTGCTACTCTGTTCTTTGCAGCAACCAACCTACAACTTATTTCCTCTTTGAATGTGTCTCTTATATAAATACAAGTTGCATAGGCTTCCTCACTTGTATCACAAAAGATGTGCAGCTCCAAATTGTGTGGACTATTGTGTAACTCTCCAAAGTACAATCTTGGGATTTCAATGTCTCCAAGATGTGCCAATTCTTTGAACCAATATTTCCACCTTACCACCATATGATCAGGTATCTTTCAAAAAAACATTTAAAACATGCTGTGGACTTAGTTACCCTGTCCTTTCTCTCCTCAACAGGTAAAGCCTCAGCCACCTCACATTTATATGACTTGTGGTTGCCTTCGCAAAATATGCATTCCTTGATTCCCTTTAATTTATTCTCAGAGGATGCATGTAGAGCTGACACTGTACCTGGGCTATTCCTTTTTGTAGAGACTTTGGTGCTGTGCCTGCCTTTGTCCCCTTGTTTAACATCCCACTGTGCAAACTCAATTCCCTCTCGTCTTGCTAATTCTGTGCTTAAAAGACTTAACATCTGCTGAAGGGGGATGTACATATGTTCTGTAGAGTGTCCCCTACTTAATTCAAGCAAAATTGAGCTAGGCAATTTAGACTCCAGTATAGTGACCAACATTATACCATACCTTTCCATTCCTACACTCAAGTTGTCCAGGGACCTAGTTCTAACTTCAAATTCATCATATAACTGCCGTAACTCCTTGACACTATTGGGATTATTAACAGGAGGTATAGCTAAAAGTTCGCGGAGGTGGCTTTGAAGTAAGATCTCTGGCTTACCAAACCGTTTCTTTAATATATCCCAAGCCACATTATAATTATTAATTAGCCTCTGTTAATGCTAATCCTACTATTGTCTCTGCTGCCTCCCCTTCCAAGAGGGACTGCAAATAATTAAACTTCTCCACCGCACTTAACACTTGACTAGAATGAACTGCTGATTGAAAACTGTCTGCCCATCCTTGCCATTCCTGAATACTCCCAGAAAATGTTTTGAGTACAAGCCTCGGGAATTGAACTGCAGATCTGTTAACCTTAACTTCACAAACATCATTTGTTGAGTGTTGTGTTTCATTATTAGACCTGGTCTCTAACTGTACTGAGCTGCTAAACTCTTTTGCTCGGAGGCCTACTTTAATTATATCATCAATAATCTCTTCAAAGTAAATTATGTTATTTTCTATTTCATCCTCTTCTATAAGAGCCTCAATTTTAACATTTACTTCGCTTAGAGCAACCTTTTTAGTTTCTAATATGGAAAGCTGCGCAGTCACTAAGCTTAAATCCTCTTGCTCTATGGCAGAATCTATAGTGGCAATGACCTTTGTAATTAGACCTTTGTAGGCACTTCTTTTTTTAAACTTGTTCAATTCAGCTGCACTCATCTTCAATGCAAACAACAATTGGGCTCAATGCCAAATAAGCTGAATTGGCAAAAATACTTAACCAAACTGATCAAACTCAAATTTTGCTTTTTCCAAATAAAATGAATTGCTTGGTTGGGGTACTGACCAACCACCAGTATGGAATACCAAATTTTCCACCCAAGTAACTGGCGCACTGAAGTCTGCAACCTTCGCCTACGAATAATAAACCAAAATTAGCCAAACCGGTAAAAATGTAGGCCCAAAACAACGACAGACGAGCGGCCAAGTTTCGCAATTGGGCGACCAAACTTTCTACCTTGGGACCTTAACTAAATTATGCTCAACCCGTCCAGGCCTAACCTGGGCTACAATTTGCACAATCAGAACTTTGCCGGAAAGTAGTCACTGACTCAGTCTTGGGCTAGAATCCGGTTTCGAAGGACCATGTTATTTTTTATTTTATTGGGTTCAGAATCCCAGCTGAGCGGTGAACGGCCAAGCTCTGAAGGGCCAGTTCAACCTACAGCCCAAGTTAAGCTAGACTAAAAACTTACGGACTTGGAGGTCCTATTAGGTCCTACCTCAGGGTTGCTGACTCGATGTGGGCCTACCTTAGGCCTCAGTTGCATAAAATTAAGATAAAAAACAAGAGAGGCACTATTTATGGTCTTCTTTCTAAACCTTGCAACAACAACACAACCTGCACCATTGCACGATGCAACAATCTTGCATCTAAACAACCAAACTGAATTGAAAGAGAGCTCTCTATAAGACCACGCCCTGTAAGTGCCGCATTCAACAAACGAGTAGGAAGGACGCGCAGTGCCCCCCCCCCCCCCCAAAAAAAATGATGCCACAAGAGCCCAAAAATGCTAGCTCTAAATTAAGTGAATTTTTCCCTAACCTTACAATTATGAGATGGATATATATATACACACCTTAACTTAATATATACGAGCAATGCTGCATCAATTAGCTTAGTCATCATATCGCCTTGGGACAACAATGGCTCTTCCTCTTCTAGATTTTCTAACAAGGAGAGAGATGAGTGAGGAAGACAGGAGGAATTACCCAGTTAATGACCTGATTAACAACGGCATTGTTCCAGGGCTACTGGCTCAGTGGAGAAAGGCCAACGCTCTATTCACAGGACCTGTAATCAATACTGAGATCAGGATCAGGGCTAAAGTGAAGGCACTGTGGGATGTGGCAGTGAAGGTGTCCATTGGCAATGTGAAGCTAGAGGTCAAAGATAGGTTCATGATGAAACTGGACAAATTGGTGGACATCCTGACCTGTCACTGTGTGATCAGGAGCTGCAGTGAGCTTGGGTGCAACCCTGTCTGCAACAGTGAGGTTCACATTGACTGCAGCTGCAGGAGCGAGCAGAAGATACCAGTGCAGGAGCTTGTCTTCATTAAAGGTTAAAGAAAAAAGGTGGGCAATGTGGGGGCACACCAGATGGGTCTAGCTGATCACCCTGAGACCAGGAGACAGGAAGCAGTGCTGCAGAGACAGGAGCAGAGAAGGAAGGCCGAGGAGATGAGGAGGAGGAAGGCAGAGGAGTCAGCCAAGAAAGAAGAAGAGTTGAGGGAGGAGTCACTGCTGGAGATGGAGTTGGAGGAGACTGGAGATATACTGGAGGAGGCAGGGAGGAGAGAGGAGGACGAAGACTTCATACCAGAGGCTGCGACAACTTCCTTGCCTGTGGCTAAGAAGAAAAAATACAACACTGAAGATATCACCAACATAGCTCTGGCTAGCTTGAGACATCACACTGGGCTGAGAGAGAGTGCAGAGATTGCCACTGCTGCCTGGATTGATGCTGGTTTTATCACAGAGTTTGACATAGTACTGGTGATTGACCACAACAAGGTGAAGAGGGCTCAGGAGAGACTGACTAAGGAACTGGTTAAGAAGTTTGATGAAGAGATTAGGGAAAATGGCATCACCTGTATCTTCTTTGATAGGAGAAGAGATGACACCAAAGTGATGATGGAAGCTGAGGGCAGTGACAGGCAGTTTCCTGGCCTCATTAAGGAAGAACACTACACAGTGTGCAATGAACCAGGTGGGAAATATTTGTGGCATTTTGTACCAGAGGAAGCTGCGGAGGAGAGAAGTCATGCTGAGGTCATTGCTGATCAGGCTAAGAGAGAGAGGAGCAGACCAGACCCTTTTGGCCATAGGAGGTGATAGTACTAATGTGAATACTGGCTGGGAGGGAGGAGTAATGCATTATGTGGAGGCCAAGCTTAGCAGGAAGTTGGTGTGGATTGTCTGTGACTTGCACACTGGGGAGCTGAGTCTCAGACACCTGGTGACTACACTGGATGGCAAGACATTGAGCAACAACAAGTGGTCTGGGCCCCTAGGGAAGATGTTGCACACTGCCACTAAGCTGCAGATCAACCCAAACTTCACGAGGATCACTGTTGGTCCTCCTCTACCCCATCTCAGTCAGGAGATAGTCAAGGACCTCAGCACAGACCAATCATATGGCTACAGAATCATCACTGCCATCAGATCGGGAGAGGTACCTCAGAGTCTAGCTCTCCTGGAGATTGGGCCAGTCTGTCACAGTAGTGGCTCACCACGGCTCTAAGGTTCTGCAGAATGCGGATTTCCAAACATGGGCTGAAAGGTAGGAACCTGAAGAATCTGAGGATAATTGTGGAATTCATAGTGGGAGTCTACATGACAAACTGGTTCAACATCACGTTAAATCACAGCTGGGTGGAGGGTCCCAGGCATGTACTGTACCAGCTGGATCTGCTCAGAAGTCAGAAGAAGGAGGTGATAGGAATAGTGATGCCTACAGTGAAGAGATCAGCCTGGTATGCACACTCTGAGGCTGTGCTCCAGGCCATGCTGTGCAGTGAGGTGGAGGAGGAGAGGAGGGAGGCAGTGAAGAGGATACTGGAAATCAGAGGTGAAGGAGATGAGGACACACAGGTAGGAGACTGCAGTGTCAGACCCAGGAAGACTCCTGACGTCAACCCAGATGCCACCAAACTCTCGGAGCTTATTGACTGGAACTCTGGCGTGACTGAGCCTTCTCTGACCTGCTCCCTCACCACTGCTGCAATCAAGGAGTTTCTGGATAGACCAATGGAAGTTCCTGGATGGCCCTCACACACACACACACACACACATTCAGTAGAGAGGTGTGTAAGGATGACAACTGAAGCAGCACAACATGTTTACTCACAAGAGAGGAGGGAGGCGTACATCAGTGGCCAAGTGGCCAGTAGGGAGCTCATGTCCAGGAACAAGAGCAAGGCAGACATGGCATCCTTGGCAAAGTTCAAGAAACCTATCTATATTTCTAAGTTTTAGCATTGAAATTCAATCAAAATGTCTTTAATTGTATGTAATGTATGTAAAATGTAGTTATATACAATAAAAAAATACTTGCAAAAATTGCTGATTTTCGTAAACTTCAACTTCAAATATAAATAGCTAGGAGTGGTCAAATCTGGATTTTAAAGCCATATTTCGATTTAGCACATAAAATGCATCATTTGGTCACTAGTAGTCTTTGAAAATCTAAAGATTTCACTTTGCTCCCTAAAATTGACACACCCTAATACAGTACTAATTCCGTTTAGTGGTCCCATTTTTAAATAGACTTTTCCAAAAAGACTATTTATTTTTATTAAATATCTTGTAAATATTTTGTAATACAGTATTTGTATTTATTTTATAACCTAACCGGAACTTTTTCCGTTTAGTGACCTCATTTTTAGGTTAGGTTTAGTTTAGTTTAGTAAAAGTAAAACTGCATAAAATACTCAATCAAAACAATTAAAATTTCTTTGGAAAACTCTATTTAAAAAATGGGTCCATTCAGAAATCTTAGTTTTTCTAAAATTATATTATTATTTTCTTCCTTTTTTTTTTTTTTTCACAGCTACAGCCTTAACTTATCAGATCTTCATGAAACTTGGTGAGAATGTTGTCACTATAGAGAACTAAGGAATTTACCCAAACTGGTTGATTTCCACAGTTTTTTACCGTAGGTCAGTGTATCAACTCCAAAAATATTGCGCGCGTGAGCAAAAGTGATAGAAGTGAAAATTCTCTCTTCGAAACACAAGCTAATAATTTTATATCAAAATATTGCTTGTACAAAGAGTATTATCGGTATATATTTGTAATAACTTCTAACATCACCGTTTTTCAACCAGTCGTGATGAAACTTGTACAGAAAGGAATGTCCTTTGGAATGATTATCATTTCGGACAAATTCTTTAATATATCAACTCAAGGCATCCCATCACAATGTGAAAAATGTCACCAAAGATCGCAGAAAAAATCTTTAAATGTTTTCTATACAGATTTTAGATATGCTTTTCTACTTTCTAGAAAATTATATGGTATGTCTTAGCTAGGCGCAGTTTATGACATTTCTTTTTAAACTTGACCCTACATACTGGCTATTTTCTGTTATCACTGCTCGTAAAACAATATCTACTTTAACTATATGGCCAAGTATGGTCTTCCGAAAGGTTACAGAAAAAACCTTAACACGTTTAAAATTAAAAATTATTTATATACGTTTTCGATAAGTACTATGGAAGGTAAAAAAAAAAAGAGGACAGATCTCAGGTATCATGAGCTCCTAGATTTATAAATGGTGCTCCTTCTAGTACCAGTATGCTGTTTGTAGTCAATAAGGTGCCTAACTGTGCCAGTGTCATATACAATTTTGTATTTAGAGTTATCACTAGGCTTGGTGAGTTAGTCAATAAGATAATACAAGCCATGGTTAATGGACTGATCTCTGATAAATTTTTAGATCTCAAATCTGGAAGCATTGGCGTAAGCAACTGTATGTTCATTATTATTCATAGTGTTTCACTGGCCTACATAGTAAGTGCTCCAGACAACTATCTCTTAACCTTCTATGGACCACTTGTATAATGCTTGTACCTGTTGAGTCTGAAATAAAGTTTGTTTTGTTGTTGCATCACAGATAAGAGCTGGAGACCTGGACCAATTCTCTAAGTATGAAAACCAAGTATGCCCACCAGTCTTATCACAAAATGGAAAGCTGAGAACGGGAATGAAATCTCAACTGATTGGTTGCTTGAAGATCTGGTCCCCGAACAAGAGAGTGCCACTCCTCCCACTGTGAAGGTCATTACTCATTATTCTTCATGGGGCTGCCATTGTTAATATGTTGCGACTTGGCACTGCCAAAATACAAGTTCGAGACTATATATAGGTCAAAAAAAAATAATAAAATAGAAAAATAAAAATTGTAGGAGGAGCAGACAAATTTATAAGGAAAAACTACCAGAGTTTTAGTATTTTGCCCCTCTTGTCTAAATCCGTTCTGAACGAATTCAAAACAACAGGATCAAGCTAAAAAAGGCCCTGGCTAATGTTAAAATTATTTGTAAATTGAATAATGGCAGACTCAAGTATATTTCTATTAACAATGTTGCTTGAGTGAAACAAAATTGAAGCATTATTCCAATCAATACAGTGGGATAACTCTGACAAATGGACAAAAAGAGCACTGGACGACTGTCCCGTTCTAACGGAATATTGATGCCGTTTTACACGTGTGTGCAAATCCTTTCCCGTCTTTCCAGTGTAAAAGGAATCACATTGTTTACAACCAATTTTATAAATAATGCCTGAATTATTGGTGGGGCTATTTTTTACTATGATATTTTTCACAATATTCGCGCACTATTTCGTTATAAAACTCTAACAAATTAGTTAAACAGGATCTATGGCGTCGAAACCCATGCTGACTACTATTAATCAAATCGCGACTTTCTGAGTGATCGATGATACGATCCCTAACTACAGATTCCAAAAGTTTACCGACAATTGACGTTAAGCTAATAGGCCTATACAGGGCCGGATTAAGACCTTTAGAGGCCCTAAGCACTTAAAAGATTTTGGTGCCCCATATATATGTAATTCAAAATATAAACAAAAATAAACCATAAAATAAAATTTTATTTTTTGAAATGAAACAAAACTTACAGTAAGATGGAAAATAATGTTTATTTTTGTATACTTCCACTTCATTTATATTTGAAAAGTTTTCTCCTACTTTTTTTAATTGCAAAGTCTTTGATCAGATCCTCAAAACTAATCTTACGTAACACATCTGCTTCTATACTTAGCGCTCAAAGATTTGATATAAACAAAATAATAACGCAAAGCGTAAAGTGTGTGATTACAACGAAATATATTTATTCTCTCAAAAGGGTTGTTGTTCACTACAAATTCAAACAATGAAAAAAATAAATACTATATATGAATATATATAATTCAGTTTTCAACAGCTTATAGGCTATAAGCCGCGATTATAATAGTATAATAAATCCATGGTAAATCCGACAATGGAAAATTTCTGTGGTGCCCCCCTTCCCTTGATGCCCTAAGCACGGGCTTATTTTGCTTAATGGTTAATCCGGCCCTGGGCCTATAATTGCTAGCTACAGTGCGGTCGCCTTTTTTAAAAATGGGCGTAACGTTAGCTAATTTGAAGTCTTCAGGAATAATCCCAGCTTCCAGTGACTGACTAAAAAAATCTTCGTTAAGGGGCCTACGATAACGTCTTTCAAATCTTTCAAATGTCTGGGATAAAGCGCGTCAGGGCCTGGAGTTTTGCTCACTTTTAGTTTATCGATATAATGCGCAATCTCACAGGCATCCACAGACATACAGCTCAAGTTGACAATCCAGTATTTAATCATGTTCACTGTGCACAACAAAATATTAACTTTAATGATTACAAAGTCTTCTCGCATATTAACAATAATAGAAAAATAGTGGAATCCTTCTTTATTAAAAAAACTGATAATTTTAATGGTAATAGAGTATCTTTTGACTTAGACGATTTTACGCTTAATATTTTAAAGTTTGTTTCCTGGTAGAAAGGTAACAACCAGCCACCTTAGTTTGTTGGGTTGTCTTTTTTAAAAATTGGCATAGTTTTTTATAGTTACTTCATTCAGTTTTAGTTCGATCAGTGACCATTTAGGTCGTTCTGTTTTCTTCCGAACTGAAAAGGCCCCATTATATGGGCTGAAAACGTTTTTTAAATTTTATTTTATATTTTCTTGCGGGTTTTTAATTTTCAAAAACTCTCTCTCTCGGTCACTAGTGGGGTTCCTCAGGGTTCCGTTTTGGGGCCACTGTTGTTTATCATTTACATAAATGATATCGACGGTGGCATCGTCAATCGGATCGCCAAATTCGCTGATGACACCAAGCTTGGGGCCAATGTTGGGACGCCCGAAGCGATCGAGGAACTGCGTGCGGACCTAGGTAGGATAGGAGAGTGGTCCGAAAAATGGCAAATGCCGTTTAACTTGGGTAAATGCAAAGAGATGCACATTGGCTACGCCAATCCCAAGTCGGACTACTCGATGTTGGGAAATAATATCGAGACCACTGATTTGGAAAAGGACTTGGGTGTGCTAATCAGCAGCGATCTTAAGTTTACCAAACAGTGCGTAGAGGTGGAAAAGAAAGCCCAGAAGCTGTTGGGTTATATCAGGAGGCAATTTCAGTTTCGGAACAAGGAGATTGTGCTCTCTCTGTACAATTCTCTGGTTCGGCCACACCTGGAATATGCTGTGCAGTTCTGGTCGCCCACCCTCAGGAAAGATATTGAGAGGCTGGAGTGAGTGCAGGCGAGGGCCACAAAATTAATCCCTTCCGTTAGGCATATAGGCTACAATCGACGGCTACGCGCCCTGAACTTGTTTTCACTGGAAACTCGGAGGCTGCGCGGTCAACTGATCGAGGTTTTCAAGCTCTTACGCGGGTTCAACGATGTCGATTTTAGAAGCATGTTTAGTTTAAATGATAACCCAACTCGCAACAATGGTTGGAAGTTGGATTTGAAACGGTTTAGGACTAGTGTGTGTGGGAATTACTTTACGTATAAGATCTGTGACACGTGGAACAGGTTACCTTCAGAAGTTGTGAACAGTTCCTCTGTGGATCATTTCAAGAAAAGGTTAGACCAAATCTTGCACACTATTTGAGGGTGTAAAAAAAATTTCGCTGCACTGTGGCACTGTTGCCATTGGTACCTCCTCGGTATGGGCCGCAAGGGCTTTTGAGGTACTTCTTTTCCTTGTAACTCTCTCTCTCTCTTCACGACCGAAGACAACCTCGTCACTGGCCTCACCGTTGACGAATCGTTGGGCGGGAGTGATCACGGTCTGATTAGGTTCCGTGTGTGCGTCCCTCGGGTGAAGCGTAGTAACTCAGGAGGCAGTAAGTGAAGGACCCCAGCGGCGTTTTGTTGGACCTCCGACGCGGACATCGCTAATGTGCTTAATGAGTACTTTGCGGGTGTGTTCACCAGGGAGGACACCCGCGTCATCCCCGAGCTAGGCGTCAGGCACGAAGGTGCTGGCCTGGATAGTGTTCGATGTACCGCGACAGTCATTGCCGATAGAATAGACAAACTGAGCGCGTTTAAGGCTCCTGGGCCAGACCAGTTTCTCCGTGCGGGAGGTGCGCGACCAGGTGGCTCCCCACCTGACTACAGTCTTCAACAAATCGTTGGAGACGAGCCAGGTGCCTGGTAACTGGAGGGAAGCCAACGTGACCCCTATCTTTAAGAAAGGGGATCACGAAAGTCCAGGGAACTATCGTCCCATTAGTCTCACTTCAGTTGTAGGTAAATTATTAGAGAGGATAATAGCGGATAGGATCGTTGACCATTTGGATTCCTACAAGCTGCTTGGAGACTCCCAACATGGGTTTAGACGGCATAGGTCGTGTCTCACCAATTCCTCGAGTTTTTCCACGTCATGTTGAGTGAGTATGATAAGAGTAGCGCGATTGAAATACTTTATCTCGACTTTCAGAAAGTCTTTGATAAGGTACCTCACTGCCGGCTAATGGCGAAAATGCGCGCGCTGGGTATCGGTGGGGAAGTAGGTAGCTGGATTGAAAACTGGCTGAAGAATAGGCCGCAGATGGTTGTAATTAAAGGGGCTAGTTCGGGTTGGGCCTCGGTCACTAGCGGGGTTCCTCAGGGTTCCGTTTTGGGGCCACTGTTGTTTATCATTTACATAAATGATATCGACGGTGGCATCGTCAGTCGGATCGCCAAATTCGCTGATGACACCAAGCTTGGGGCCAATGTTGGGACGCCGGGGGCGATCGAGGAACTGCGTGCGGACCTACGTAGGATGGGAGAGTGGTCCGAAAAATGGAAAATGCCGTTTAACTTGGGTAAATGCAAGGTGATGCACATTGGCTACGCCAATACCAAGTCGGACTACTCGATGTTGGGGAATAATATCGAGGCCACTGATTTGGAAAAGGACTTGGGTGTGCTAATCAGCAGCGACCTTAAGTTTACGAAACAGTGCGTAGAGGTGGAAAAGAAAGCCCTGAAGCTGTTGGGTTATATCATGAGGCAATTTCAGTTTCGGAACAATGAGATTGTGCTCTCTCTGTACAATTCCCTGGTTCGGCCGCACCTGGAGTATGCTGTGCAGTTCTGGTCGCCCACCCTCAGGAAAGATATTGAGAGGCTGGAGCGAGTGCAGGCAAGGGCCACAAAATTAATCCCCTCCGTTAGGCATATAGACTACAATCGACGCTTACGCGCCCTGAACTTGCTTTCGCTGGAAACTCGGAGGCTGCGCAGTCAACTCATCGAGGTTTTCAAGCTCTTACGCGGGTTCAACGATGTCGATTTTAGAAGCATGTTTAGTTTAAATGATAACCTAACTTGCAACAATGGTTGAAAGTTGGATTTGAAACAGTTTAGCACTAATGTGTGTGGGAATTACTTTACCTATAAGATCTGTGACACGTAGAACAGGCTACCTTCAGAAGTTGTGAACAGTTCCTCTGTGGATCAGTTCAAGAAAAGGTTAGACCAAATCTTGCACACTATTTGAGGGTGTAGAAAATTTTCCGTGGCACCCGTTGCCATTGGTACCTCCTCGGTATGGGCCGCAAGGCCTTTTGAGGTACTTCTTTTCCTTGTAACGAAGGTCAAGCTGGTGACCCCACCTCTAGGCCTGGTCTGATGGAGGTGTGAGTTGCTTTCTTGCGCTCTCCATCGTATAAACCAGGTACACCCGGCTCATCTGGTACCGTCTTGAGCCAGGCACCTAGTATTTTTTTGAAGATTTCAACTGTCTCCTGTGACGTTCCTCAGGTCATATGGAAGCTGGTTTAAAAGTCTTGGCCCCCTGACAACCAAGCTATCTTCCTTCAATGTTGAGGTGTCCCTTGTCGGGCCTTTAGTTTGGGAACACTACACACTGTACCTTTCCTATTTTCCAGTGTTGTTTGAATGTTAACTAGGTTTAGTTTGAGGTTAGGTACCAATTTTTCGGTCATTTTCCATATGTAAATTATAGTGTACCCTTTTTCTTCTTTCCAGTGAATACAGATTTAATTTACGTAGTCTTTCCCAGTAGTTGCGTTCTTTACAGCCATCAATCTCGGCTGTGAAATTGCTCTGGATTTCTTCTAGTTTATTAGTTCCTTTTTTTAATGGGGACATCGAGACTGAGCAGTATTCAAGTTTCAGTATGATCAGTGTTTTCAGCAAGGGATCACCACCTTTTTGTCCTACCTTTTGAGGGCTCTCAGTAGCTATCCCGTAACTCTTTTTGCTTTGTTTATCACTTTCTGGTTCTATGTTTTAAATTTTGCATCATAGGTCATTACGAGCATTATCCCTAAATCTTATTTCCTGTCTCTGGCTGTCTGTCTGGGGCATAGTATGCTGTCTAAGTTCTTATTTTTTCTTTATTTCAAGAGCTGAAATTTCTCGGTGCTAAAATTCATGTTATTGTCTTCTGAACATTTGTATGTTCTGTTTGTTGTCCCTTTGTAGGGTTTTCATGTCTTCTGCATTGCCAATTTTTATGCTGATCTTTGTATCGTCAGCAAAGGATGTCACTGTACTGTCTATGTCTGTCAGCATGATAATAAATAGGAGTGGGGCTAATGCCGTTCCTTGTGGAATTGCGCTGCGTACTTCCGATTTTGTTGATGATATACCTTGGAATTTTACGGCTTGCTGCCGTTCCCTGAGGAAGTTGTAGATCCATTTTCCCACTTTGCCTGTTATTCCCACGCATTTCATTATGTCATGATCACACTTATCGAATGTTTTAGCAAAATCCGTGTATATTACATCGTAGTTAGCATTGCCCTCAAGTGCGTCTATGATGTTATAGTGCTCTATTAGCTGTGAAGGCACGATCTTACTGATCGGAATCCGTGCTGGTTCTCATTGAATCTTTCCTGTATCTCCAGAAAGTCATATATTTTCTCCCTGACTGTTATTTCAAATATTTTGGTGAGATGTGATGTCAGTGACACCGGTCTACAGTTCTTCGCTTGAAACCTTAAAAAGTGTGCTTTATATATAGGAACAATATTTGCAATTTTAAGTATGCTCGGTATTTCCTTTGTGTCCAGGGATCTTCTCCATAACCAATAAAGAAGGGGTGTAGCTATTTCATTCTTACAGTTTTTAATCAAGAATATATATATAGTGGCCTGTTGAATGTCGGCTCTATAACAAGTGTAATTAGGATAATTAAAGTAATTAAGCTTTGCTTGACGTATCACCATTTGATATTTCGATCAAAATTATTAATCTCTTTTATTAATGACAATTATGTGAGATTAATAAAGAAAACAATAAATGATAAAAGTCACAATAACGATTATTGAGCGAATGTAAAGTCACAGAATAAATGCGATTTTAATTGGATTTCCGATTGAATTATAAATAATTGCTCAGTAGCTTATTACGACAGACAAGAATGCGCACAATTAAATGAAAAGAAGAATTATAAAATATGCCCAGGCAAAGGGCATGTTGCAATGGTTGTTACATGGCGACGACCAGCGCGTGACTGAAGGAGGTAGCTGGAACTGGATGCCGCGAGGGTATCGTGTGACATCGTCGACACGGAAACGCTTGATGTGTGCTGGTTTTACGTCTGGTCGACGAAAAATAAAAAGGACTTTACATGTAGAGGGAGAGAGAATTTGGAAGGAAACAAAGGGCTTTTCGTGAAAGCATGAAAATGCGTAAGTACCTGCAGTGGTAGGGTGGTCCAAAAAAATGAAAGTGAAAATATATTTCTCCTGACATTTGCCCATATTCCACACCCATTAACGATGTTGGAAATAAAAAAACTGGATCGATTCGTGCATATTTAGAGGTGGTGCAACTCGAAGCCTTAGTATCATTATATAGTTTGGGGGTGGCAAATTTCTTTAACTTGCGGAACCCTTAAATATTAATGGATTTAGCTCAAAATCTGGTCTGAGGTCTTTTTCCATATAAGGAATGAGAAAATGCATCAAGGAGCTCTTATTTGTGCATTTTAATTTTTTGCAATTAAAATGCACAAATAAAATTAAATGCACAAATAAGAGCTCCCGATGCATTTTCTCATTCCTTATATGAAAAAAGACCTTAGACCAGATTTTGAGCTAAATCCATTAATATTTAAGGGTTCCGCAAGTTAAAGAAATTTGCCACCCCCAAACTGTATAATGATACTAAGGCTTCGAGTTGCACCACCTCTAAATATGCACGAATCGATCCAATTTTTTATTTCCAACATCGTTAATGGGTGTGGAATATGGGCAAATGTCAGGAGAAATATATTTTTCATTTTCATTTTTTTGAACCACCTTAAACTGTCCTGTAGGTGGGTGCCTGTTGTGAGAGTCGTTGCAAAAATGCTGACGAAGGGTCTCTCTCTCTCTCTCTCTCTCTCTCTATATATATATATATATATATATATATATATATATATAAATTATTTCACGAAAGTAACACGTGAAAATATTTATGATGAATAAAACCAGAAAGGAAAGGAAACACAGAATGGTGCTCAAGCGCTTTCGTCTAATGACATTCTCAGGAACACTGAAGTACATAAAGGGTTACAGCCTATATATAGGTTACAGAAAAAACAAACAAACTATATATATTAATATATATATATATATATATATACACAATAAACAGAGATAAAAAAAATTTAAAAATTATTAAACATTAAAGGATTGTGGGAGGAGCATACAAATTTGTAAGGAAAAACTACCGATTTTTAGCACAAGATTAGCACAAGATCAAATTAATTGTTTCCAACCAATGTTATAGAAAAACAAAATAATAAAATAAAAAAAAATACAAATTTATACTGGAAATCTGCCCGGGTTTTAGCACTTTGCCCTTCTTGTTTAGGTTCGATGTATATAAAAATAAATTTTAAAAAAATACAAGTTATTTGAGTAGCATACAAGTTTACCAAAGATTTAGCGTTCTACCCTTCTTATCTAAATCTGTTCTGAAGGAATTCAAAACAACAGGATCGAGTTGAAAAAGACCTTTGCTTATGTTGAAGTTATTTGTGAGTTGGATAATGGCAGACTCAAGAATATTTCTATTAACAATGTTGCTAGAGTGAAATAAAACTGAAGCATTATTCCAATCAATACAGTGGGATAACTCTGACAAATGGATAAAAAGGGCACTGGACGACTGTCCTGTTCTAACGGAATATTGATGCTGTTTTATACGTGTGGTGTGCAAATCCTTTCCCGTCTGACCTATGTAAAAGGAATCACATTGTTTCCAACCAATTTTATAGATAATGCCTGAATTATTGGTAGGGCTATTTTTTACTATGATATTTTTCACAATATTGTTATATGAAAATACTACATTAATATCCAAAAGTTTAAGTACATTAGCAATGCCTAAAAAGCTCGGGAAAAATGGAAGTACTAAAATATTTTTTGACAAAGTATGAGTGTTATTATTCACACGATAGAAAGTTCGTTTTGCCTTGTTGAGACAAGATTCCATAAACGCAGATGGATAACACAGATCACTTCCAATACCGTTGATTTTTTCCAATTCGGCATCGATGTATTCCGGACTGGCGATCCTAAGGGCGCGGAGAAACATTGAAGAAAAAATGGCCGTCTTAGTGGGGGTGTCATGTCCCGAGTAAAAATGTACGTAGGACAAATTGTTTGTTTTTTTCCGATAGATACTAAACTTAAAACCTGAGCTTTCCCTATGTACACGCACATCCAAAAATGGGATGGAGTTGTCTTGTTCCACTTCTAAAGTAAACTTAATGGAGGGGACTTGATCATTTAACTGAAGGAGGAAGTTATCCAGGTCTTGTCTCCGTTTGTGTCCGTGTTTTCTTCTACATTAAGGAAGGGGCATGCAATTCGTATCCGACGAAAGTTTCTTACTAATTGTCTAGAGGAGCAAGTTCTTCCCAAATCCCTCCTTCCGATTCGCCTCAGACAAAGTGACGACCATCCGTTCAACAACTTCAGCAGATTAATTTTAAAGAAACATATTGAAGTTACCAGACAAAATGAGTGGTCCGCCTTCAAAAATTTAAGCATTGCCAAACGTAATTTTGTGACCGTTATTCCCCAACCGTGGATCCAACCTTTGTTTGATGAAATTTACAACGAGTTGCGTCGGAGAACTTCTTCACTTCGTAACATTTTGATCGAAAAATTAAAAGTCTCATTCGAAATAGTCAGTGGAGTAAAAAAGCAAGCTCAAAGTGTGTTTTGAACCTTTCTTCGAAAAACATTAGTAATGATGCAAAAAGTGCCCTTGGATATGGTATGTCCTTTTTTATTGTTAAAAAACCTTCGGCTTTACAAATTTGTTACAGTCTCGCTTGTTTTGAAAAACAGTGCAATCTCCCTCAGTATTTGTTTAACATAGTTAAAGGCCTTGTTTATAGTGCGGCAAATAGTAGTTACGAAGATAACTTTCCTAAACGTTTCCGCAATAGCCTCTCACAATTAAAAAAAGATGGGGAGCTCCATATTACTAAAGCAGACAAGGCTAACACCATAGTTATTATGGACAAAGTGGACTACATCAGAAAGATGAACGAGCTTCTCCAGGACCCCGCCACATACAGCAAACTTAGGAAGAACCCGCAGGATAACGTCATCAAATCATTTAATAGTGGCTTGAAACGCATTCTCAAAGATCACAAGGACTTAATTCCGCTTTTCATGTCCACTTCACCTTCTCTGCCCTACCTTTACGGTCTTACTAAAACCCACAAACCTGGCAACCCTATGCGTCCTACAATTAGCTCGGTGGGCTCTATTACTTATAAACTCTCCAAATGGCTTGTCAAAGTCCTGTCCCCCATTCTCGGAACTATCTCTGATTCACATGTAAAAAATTCCATGGATCTTATTAAGCTTTGCATCAAAGCCTGCAAATTCACTTTCAATAACGAGTATTATCAACAAGTTTTTGGGATGGCCATGGGCAACCCCTTGTCGCCCCTCCTCTCCAATATTTATATGGAGTTTTTCGAGATTACTTACATTCCGAGAATCCTGGGGGTTGGCATCCCTTGGTTGCGGTACGTCGACGATATTTTGTGTATCTGGCCCATGAATCGTGACCTGGATAACTTCCTCCTTCAGTTAAATGATGAAGTCCCCTCCATTAAGTTTACTTTAGAAGTGGAACAAGACAACTCAATCCCATTTTTGGATGTGCGTGTACATAGGGAAATCTCAGGTTTTAAGTTTAGTATCTATCGGAAAAAAACAAACAATTTGTCCTACGTACATTTTTACTCGGGACATGACACCCCTACTAAAGAAGGCCATTTTTTCTTCAATGTTTCTCCGCGCCCTTAGGATAGCCAGTCCGAAATACATCGATGCCGAATCGGAAAAAATCAACGGTATTGGAAGTAATCTGTGTTATCCATCTGCGTTTATGGAATCTTGTCTCAACAAGGCAAAACGAACTTTCTATCGTGTGAATAATAACACTCATACTTTGTCAAAAAATATTTTAGTACTTCATTTATTTTTCCCGAGCTTTTTAGGCATTGCTAATGTACTTAAACTTTTGGATATTAATGTAGTATTTTCATATAACAATATTGTGAAAAATATCATGGTAAAAAATAGCCCTACCAATAATTCAGGCATTATCTATAAAATTGGTTGGAAACAATGTGATTCCTTTTACATAGGTCAGACGGGAAAGGATTTGCACACACGTATAAAACAGCATCAATATTCCGTTAGAACAGGACAGTCGTCCAGTGCCCTTTTTATCCATTTGTCAGAGTTATCCCACTGTATTGATTGGAATAATGCTTCAGTTTTATTTCACTCTAGCAACATTGTTAATAGAAATATTCTTGAGTCTGCCATTATCCAACTCACAAATAACTTCAACATAAGCAAAGGTCTTTTTCAACTCGATCCTGTTGTTTTGAATTCCTTCAGAACAGATTTAGATAAGAAGGGTAGAACGCTAAATCTTTGGTAAACTTGTATGCTACTCAAATAACTTGTATTTTTTTAAAATTTATTTTATATACATCGAACCTAAACAAGAAGGGCAAAGTGCTAAAACCCGGGCAGATTTCCAGTATAAATTTGTATTTTTTTTTTTTATTATTTTGTTTTTTCTATAACATTGGTTGGAAACAATTAATTTGATCTTGTGCTATCTTGTGCTAAAAATCGGTAGTTTTTCCTTACAAATTTGTATGCTCCTCCCACAATCCTTTAATGTTTAATAATTTTTTAATTTTTTTTATCTCTGTTTATTGTGTATATATATATATATATATAGTTTTTTTTTTTTTTTCCTGTAACCTATATATAGGCTGTAACCCTTTATGTACTTCAGTGTTCCTGAGGATGTCATTAGACGAAAGCGCTTGAGCACCATTCTGTGTTTCCTTTCCTTCGTGGTTTTATTCATCATATATATATATATATATATATATATATATATACACACACACACACACACTACTCGTTTTGTCTTGAAAAATTTAAGAAACTAAAATCGAGGGATTTTGTTGTTTTCAAACTCTGAAATTATTCTAAAATCTAAAAATCCTTCCTTTTCTCTCCCCTTTACGTCTTTTACTAAAAATTTAAAGCTGAAAGACAAAATTTTTAAGCAATTTTGATGGTACTCGACATTTTATATATATAGTATATATATATATATTACACATACATACATACATACGGGAATGAACTCAGAATGGTCCCCTGAGTTTTTTATGATACACACAGACCGTGCATGGCACAAGGAACTCTTCTGGGATAATTAAATCCGCTATAGTCCGAATAAGTAATGGTAAATGACAAATACCATAGTTTTTCTTTTTCATGATGCTAGCCCGACGTGGGCAACGGGTCACTCGCAGAGAGGTCCCATAAATATAGCTTCCCTCACCCGCTATCTGCAAAGCAGACAGAATCCAGCTTTGGGACATGGATCTAGGGTTTAAAGCAGCCTAGCCCTGCTACATTTAGAACCTCAATATCTTGAAACGGACATGTTATGTGCCTTGAAAAGTGGACGCTCAATTCTGCCAGTTGAGGTTTAAGTTTTGGTTTTTGGCTAAAATACAATAGTTACCCCTTTTTCTTTGATGTATTCAATCTGACGTGAAGACAGCGAGTCTTTTGCTTATATTGAGGTTCTAAATGTAGCAGGGCTAGGCTGCTTTAAACCCTAGATCCATGTCCCAAAGCTGGATCCTGTCTGCTTTGCAGATAGCTGGTGAGGGAAGCTATATTTATGGGACCTCTCTGCGAGTGACCCGTTGCCCACGTCGGGCTAGCATCATGAAAAAGAAAAACTATGGTATTTGTCATTTACCATTACTTATTCGGACTATAGTGGATTTAATTATCCCAGAAGAGTTCCTTGTGCCATGCACGGTCTGTGTGTATCATACATACATACATATATACACTGTATATTACACACAGACCGTGCATGGAACAAGGAACTCTTCTGGGAAAATTAAATCCACTATAGTCCGAATAAGTAATGGTAAATGACAAACACTATAGTTTTTTCTTTTTTATGATGTTAGCCCGACGTGGGCAACGGGTCACTCGCAGAGGCCACAAAAATATAGCTTCCCTCATCAGCTATCTGCAAAGCAGATAGGATCCAGCTTTGGGACAGGATCTAGAGGTTACAGCTACACCCAGGGCCGACGAGAGCTGCCACGGGCCCCGGGGAAGGATTGGTATATGGGCCCCCCTGTTTACTCAGTATTTTATTATGGATGTTTTTTGTGTACATAACAAGCAAACTGATTATATGTCCAAGTCACTATTCAAAACATACAGTATGAATAAACAACTCGGAAGAAAATGACCATTTTATTTTTCGAATCAATTATATTAATTCTATCACCATACAATTTACAAATGCAGTACCAGTCCATGCAGGCAATTGTTTACTGCAAGATTTTCATAATTAGAAGTGTACTTTCTTTGCCTTCTCTCTAGCAAAGTGGTAAATGATTCTGATGAAATTTAAAGTACGGGCCAACTGGCTTTCAATTACAATGGTTCCCAGATCTGTCAGTCGGTCTTGGGCATTGGTGGACCGCAGATAATACTTTATCTGTTTCAGTTTGACTATGATAATCTCTATAAAATGATTGTTCATTAATTATATTTCCTCTCTTATTTAATCAATTGCTTTATTAATATTTTTAGATTTTATCCCCTCTCTTTCCGAGTCCCCTAGAAGTCCGGGCCCCGGGGATTTATCCCGGCTTCCACGCCCTCTCGGCGGCTCTGGGTGATCCAGAGAAATGGGACCCAAAAGAAACCCCTGTAACTCTTAAAGTACATAAGTCCTTTTATAAAATCATACGCATCATTCGAAAGAGGATAGTTAGAAGTTTGTACAGGATTGTATAGGTTTTGACAATACAAGACAAGATAAGATACAAAACAAAATAAAAGTGTTAGTTAAAACTAACCCTTCAAGATGACTGCATGGACTGTGGAACAGCTGCGTTTCATAACTGAGCAATATTATGAGCATGGAAGAAGTGTAGTTTCAGCTCAAAGATCTTTCAAGACAAATTTTCAGATGTCAAAATCACCTTCTAAGAGCTGAAACTACACTTCTTCCATGCTTATAATATTGCTCAGTTATGAAACGCAGCTGTTCCACAGTCCATGCAGTCATCTTGAAGGGTTAGTTTTAACTAACACTTTTATTTTGTTTTGTATCTTGTCTTGTATTGTCAAAACCTATACAATTCTGTACAAACTTGTAACTATCCTCTTTCGAATGATGCGTATGATTTTATAAAAGGACTTATACTTTAATAGTTACAGGGGTTTCTTTTGGGTCCCATTTCTCTGGATCACCCTATATATATATATATTATATATATATATATATATATATTTGTGATGGACCGGATGTCAGTTTTACAACATCTGCGGATGCGGATCTTTAATTCCAATATCCGCGGATGCGGATATTTAGTTAATTTATGAACATAATATAGAATTATGAATATATGACAATTTTTCAAATTTCGTGATATTACTATTCTGGCAGGCAATGCATAAGAATTAAAATTAATATTAATGTTTTCAGTATGATAAAAATAATAACTTTCTCAAGAGTTTCAGCCACAGAAAATTCAATGAAACAAGTTTCATTCAATTTTCTGTTACCAGCTATTTATATTTTGAGGTTTATATATTTGTTTGTTCATTAATAATTAATACTTTACATGAAATGTGCATGACTGGGCCTTATAAGCTACTTTATAAGCTAATGTAATTGTAAATTGCATAATTTATTAGAGGTAATATCCGCAAAACATCCGCAGTCAGAAGTGCGGATGCGGATGTTAAAAATGATGCGGATGCGGATATCCGGTGCACCACTAATATATATATATATATATATATATTAGTGCCCAATTAACGCCAACTTTTGCTTTAGTTTTCATCCGTGCTCATTTTTTACCCAGTTGCTCCTACGAATCATGTGTGTCATATTTTCAAATTTTTAATCATTTACGCTTGTGTTACGGTAATTAGGGTTCCATTAAAAAGTTTAGGAAAAGTGCTTTTTTTACCATATACAATGATTATTTTTTCGAATTTCACCCCGTTAGGATTTTAATTAAAAAACTCAAAATCAAATAATTCCTACTTCATGCTACTCAGGTTTTACACACCTAGTGATTTGTTTTAGCTTAGGGTAGGTTAACGTAACCTAACCTAACCTCAAAAAAGTATTTCCTACAAAAAAAAGTTCGACCGATTTGCAAACTTGGAGCTAATGGATAAAAAAGTGGCTTACTATTGGTGCTTCTTGGATATATATATGAAAATTATTTCACGAAAGTAACGTGAAAAATATTTATGATGAATAAAACCACGAAGGAAAGGAAACAGAATGATGCTCAAGCGCTTTCGTCTAATGACATCCTGAGGATGTCATTAGACGAAAGCGCTTGAGCACCATTCTGTTTCCTTTCCTTCGTGGTTTTATTCGTTATATATATATATATATATATATATATATATATATATATATATATATATATATATATATATATTAGGGTGTCTCTTATTGGGTAGTCAAAAATTGAAATGTTGAATTATTTTATCTGCGCCCCCTAAACTAGTTTCATTTAGCATAAAAACTAAAACTTGAAAGTTTGACACAAATTGGCTCATATTTAGGGGTCGCCCCCGGCTAATAAAAATGGTGACCATGGCATAATAGCTCCTGACATATGATTATGCTCATTATACACATAATTCCTTCCTTCTTTTTTTAGTTTGATTCGTTTTTATAAGTATAGGCCTTCTTATTTATCATTGATCCTTTTCTAACCTATCCTTGATGTTGTTATAATCCATTAATCCATCCTTTGGTCCTCAATCCTTCTTTATCCCAATCCTTTTTCTCCTATCCAAAATCCTTCCTGGCTCTTTTTTTATATACAATCAGCAATGAAGCATTGCTACAAAAAAAAACCATTAGTTTATTATATAGAGATAAATTCAAAATGCCGGTGCTATTTACATACTTTAATTACTTTAATTAGCATTATTTCCTTATACAACATTTATTTAATATACAATGATTATACAATATGGTGTATTTTAAGGTGCGACCTCATTGATGGTTATTTTTTGAGAAGAACAGTTTTTGATGGAACTGGGTGACTCTGGCGGTGTTTTGCAACAATTTGGAGCAGGAACTGGAACTGCTCTTCCCCCACTGTCAATTTCTTATTCAGCTCTTGAACTAAAGCTACTGCACGTTCTGCCCGGTCATTTACAACAGATAGAGCTGCAACAATAGCTCTGGCCCTTAAATATTCACAGTTGGATGTCCAAGTGCTGGGTGCCTTGTTCAGAAATCCTTCTGGCAAATTCTGCTTAGTAAAGAATTCTCTAGTATTTCTTGTAACAAGTTGGTGTAGTCCTTCACCAGAGCAGAAGGTCGATTCAGGAATCCGAGGACGCTTGGGTGGTCTATCAGTGGACTCATCTTCTAATGCCTTTACCATGCGTTTCTTTACATCTGTAGTAATTCGCTCATCAAAGAAAGCAAGACCAACTGCTTCTTCAGACAGGTACCATAAGTGGTTAGAGAGCTTTTTTTTAGTTGCATCAGAAATCTTTTTGTTAGGATAATTAATCAATGACCTCATAAGGAGCCAGTCATTAAATGGGGTTTCAATAGGGAGTGAGGATGTTGTCCAAGCCTTCATATAGATGAGAACAGAAAAAAGGGAAAGATCTCGAATTCCTCGTTCTTCAGTCTTAGTCATCTTGAACTGGTTTCGAAAAAGCCACATCTTGATAGAATAGAGCGCTTTGGACATCCAGCGAGCTCGATGCATGGCACCTGGTGCACGAAACTTGATGCGTTTATTGGGGACACCTCCAAGAAAGATGATGGACAGATCCAAAAGTTCTTCATAGTCATCCCGTAGCATAGGTGCCTGGGATCTAGCAAACTGAATTAGTTCAGTTTTAGACTGGATAATTGCTTCTTTAGTAATCGTGTCTGTCTCACCTGTTTGGAACTGGCTTTGATCAACAGAAGTCCAATTGTCACGAAAACGCTTAAAGATCAATATCTCTGGACCAGTTGATGTAGATCCCAATGTTGCTTCAAATGCAGCTCCCAACAATAAATCTAAGACATGGTGTCTACAAGGCAAGTACAAAACATCATGTCCCAATTTTGCTTCGATGAGAGCACAGGCTCCACTATATTGACCCGTGTTTGAAGCTGTTGTATCGAAACAAATTGCTTTTACTCTCTCTGTAATTCCCCATTCATTCAGGCAGTTAAAGACGGCTTCAGCTTGTGCTTCTCCAGTTGAGTTTGGGATTTTGGGGACACCAAGCAGCTGTTCAACACCAGGTCCTGACACAAGTACTGGGAGACGATCAATGTGCTTGTGCGAGGTGAGGTCCTCCATCATCTTGCCATCCCAGTGGACTGTCATAGAACATTCTCCATGGAAATGCTCCTTAAGTTCTTTAGCATGACATGTTTAAACAGGTTGATCTTGTCTTATCAAGCAATATTTTCAGCTACAAACTTGACAATTATCTCTAATATATTCATTTAATTGAATTCATCATAAATATGATGATTAATTAATTAAAAACATATGTTTAGTATACTTGACAACTGCTAGTAATTTCAAATATTAATTGCATAAATAATAGCTATATTTTATGAACTTTAACAAGCGGGGGCGACCTCTAAAAATTGTTCAATCCAAAACATATTTTATGTGTGATGTTTCTTCAACCAATGGAACTGGTTGAGGGGGCGCAACCTAAAAAAATCAACACTTCGAAAATAAGAGACACCCTAAATTATATATATATATATATATATATATATATATATATATATATATATATAAAATTTACATAAAAGAATACAAAAGAAGCCATAAAATTAAGAAACTTGTCCATTGAAGGAATATACGCGTAAAGATGCGTTTAAAACAGAACCTCCAAACCCCAATCTTCCTAAGGAGTAAGCAATGTAAAATCAATAAAAAAAGGAGAGAGAGAGAGAGAGAGAGAGAGAGAGAGAGAGAGAGAGAGACCACCACCTACCAATTAACCATTAAAGGATGCTAGTCCCCCCAAAAGTGATATACATGGTAAGCGTTCAAAAATTAATTAATAATTTATATTTTAATTAGTGTACAAAAGTGAACTAGTAAACGTGACAAGCAGAAGGAAATCATATGAAATTCTAACAACTAAATTTAAGTTACAAGTAACAAGAACTATGTCGTAACGACAACAATGTCTCCTCCTCTATTTGTGACCTTGATCTTTAGTGTAAGAATCCGAGTCTCGCTCGCGACACATCGTGTGAAGTTTCATCAATTTATGCTGAGTTAAAAAATTATGCCCTGTCCCTTCATTTTACCAATGACTTCTATTTATGACCTTGAGTCTTGCTCAAAACATATCGTCTTGTAATGATTCATATATATGTGATGTTTCATCAGTTTATGTTCAGTGAACTTCCATTTGACTTTTGACCTCTATTTGTGACATTGACCTTTGATGCAGGGACCAGAGTCTTGTGATCCACATGCGTGTGAAGTTTCATCAGTTTATGCACAGCGGTTCCAAATTTATGGCATGGACTTCCATTTTGACCTCTGATGCAGCAACCCGAGTCTTGCTAAAAAAAATACATCTTATGATCATCCATATATGTATGTGTGTGAACTTTCATAAACTTACGTCGAGTGGTTCAAAAGTTTTAAAAATATTTACTTCAACTCGAGCTTGTATGGTTTCAGAGTACGGTATTATTAACTCTATAATACTGTAATAATCTATTTTTTTTATGATAAAATTAGTTCGTCTTGAAATTTTAGATTTTGAAATTTACCAATATTTTTAAACCATGTACAGAGCCAATGTAATTAAGGAAAAGGGCCAGAAACTGGTACACCTCTCAGGCCAAACTAATGCGGCCCATTGCGTTTACACCATCGGTCCCGAGTCAAATCCCCGACATCAGTATTCTCACTTCGCTCGGAAGGAAACGATGTTTCCCACTGAATTACGGACGTTGGTACTTGGGCAGGTAAGAAGAGTTCATGATTTTGCCAAAATATTTTTTCTTTATTGACACTGTTAATAAAATCTCAATAGTTTTTATAATAACTGAGAATGGATAATTGCAATTTAAAATAGTATAAAAATAGTTTGTCCGTTAGAATGAAACTTAAGTGTTCTGAAAACTTAATCCGGACGAAGAATCTTGGGGATTGAACATGGCAAGAAAAAGGGAACCACCACTTCAAAGAACTACAATAAATACTGTATGTATTGTCCAAAGGGTAACAATAGCCTTCCGCAGAAACTAGCAAAAATATCTCGTCCGTAGGGAGAGTTTTTTTGCTACTATAAATAATGTTTGGGTTTAGCCTTCTTCGTTAACGGCAAAGGTCACCACGTGACAGAGGGGACCTACAACAACTTTACGTGGGCTCTGAAAATATAAACAGGGAGGATGGGTCACCTATCCAACAAATAAATATACCCCAACGTCACTTAACTTCACTGATCTCACGGAAAGCGGCGTTTTATAAGCATCATAAATATACTGTATTCAGTGTCATAAGTTAAATTGAATTTTCTTTTCTAAAATTAACCGTTAACATATTTTTAACTGGACTATTTAAAACTCTAATAAAGAAGAGAAAGAATGTTAATGAAAAAAAATTTCAGAGTGTGAACATTCATCAATTTATTAAACTTTGCCTTCAACTCTTTAAATCAGATAAAGTCGAAAATACTCGGAAGAATTGTTCCATTTTCTTGAGAAGTTAAAATCAACATATATATATATATATATATATATATGCAAATAAATCACAAGGCAAACACATGATATTTTAAATAAGCAAAGAACCACAGGGAAAAGGAAAAGGAAACACTAAGTCCGAGCGCTTTCGTGATTGATATATTCACATCTTCAGGCACAAGAAAGAAATTTCTTTCTTGTCCCTGAAAATGTGAATATATCACGAAAGCGCTCGGACTTAGTGTTTCCTTTTCCCTGTGGTTCTTTGCTTATATATATATATATATATATATATGGGCTACGTCGTGGTCAATGTCGCAACACCGCTTCCCGTTGATCAGCGAAGTTAAGCGACATTGGGTCTGGGTAGTAGTTGGATGGGAGACCGTCCTCCGCGCTCAGATTATGTAGCGACCCGTAGTTCGACCCCACGTAAAGCTGTAGGTCCCCTCTGTCATATGATCTTAGCTGTTGCGAAGGAGGTTAAACAACCCCAATTAAAAAAAATATATATAAATATAATCTTGGTGGTGTAGTGGTTAGCGTCGCTGACTACGAATTCATCGGCCCCGTGATCGAGACCCAGTGACGGCAGGCGGCGCACAGCAAAACCCAGCTGTTCATCCTTTCACACAATAAAGAAAGTGGTTGGTAGATAAATGGGTACCTTAAGTAGCCTAGTGGTTAAAACGCTGGGCTGCTGGTGAGGCGTGATTCGGATTCCACGTTAAACTGTAGGACTTAGGGTGGCCCACTTTTCAATTTTTTTTTAAAAGTATAGGTGATCGTAGTTTTTCCCATTATTTGGCACTATACTAGCACATTGGTACCATTTTTACAAAAATTGATCAATATTTAGGGGTCTCGCATCGACCTTGAAATTACGTTTTTTTTTTAAATGCATACTTTTTAACTTTTTACTGATTCAAGATAAATCATTAAGTAGGGATGTTTTCTGAATCCTCTTAATGAGAGAAGTCGTTTGGTGTGCCTGCCAATGTCATACGACTAACGGTTTAAAGGTTGTGCCTGTATACAGGTAATACCAATGTGCTAGTATAGTGCCAAATAATGGGAAAAACCACGATCACCTATACTTTTCAAAAAAATGAGTCACCATACCCGGGCGGAATGTATAATGTATATAGGTAATTAGAAAATGCACTATGCCTGTGCCAGGTACCTAACCTATTTCTTTTTTTGCAGATCATAACATTTTTAAATTCTGTCTGAGTTCCTCATCCTTTGTCATGGACAAATCGATGGCAACCATAACTGGAAGAACTCTTGAAGCTACAAATAGAGTCATCAAAAGGAAAGGCGAAAATAACATCGCTACCTTCTCTAAGATCGGCCTCGGAAATTTTTTTTAGTTGGCCAACCGTCGTCCTCCATCAGTGGTAGCAAATTGCCAACAACACGGCAGGTTTTGCAATACTTCTTCAGTGTTATCCAGTACACTGCTAACAGGAAAGACGCATTCAAAGAAACCGTAAACAACGTCTTAAAGTTTTGGAACATGGCCCGCATTAAAACAATCACAAAGCTCAACTGCGAACGGAAGCTAGAGGCATTGTGGAAAGAGTGGCAGAGGCGTACCAATACTTTTTGCCGCTCGGGGCGAAAATGCCAACGCCGCCCCCCCCTTGCAACAATTTTCAATTTTAAAAACAATTCCTTTACAAAAATACACTTCTAAACAAAACTTTTATTGGAAGAAAAACTTAAATAAAGCAACTTCAATTTTAACAATACTACATAATGTACCGTACATAATACACTACATAATTTTAACAATAACTATATAATGTATAATGCCTAGTTAAATTTTCGGACTTTCATAACAGAAAATTCATGAATGATTTTTCTATGTCCATTGTCTCTGCAACTTCGCGTTCAATTGAAATAAGCGCCAAATTGCTCAGTCTAGATTGACTTATAGTTGACCTGAGGTAAGTTTTTATAAGTTTCAGTTTCGAGAAACTTCGTTCGCAACTTGCCACGGACATGCATGTAGTTAGACAGATCCGGAGGGCAATTGTTATATGAGCCAAAGATTCCACTAGATCCCATTTAACGATCCACTGAAGTAGTTTTAACATATCCCAGTTCTTTGGATCATCGTCGACGCTTATGCTTTCGAAACTGAGCAAATGTCTGCGCAAACGCTTTATTTCTTCCAGTAGACTTCCTGGATTAATGTCATTGTAGATGGAAGAAAAATTATTGACCTTGGTATTAATTCTTCATCTTTGGACTGATTCAAAAGGTACGAAGGAGACAGAAATTCAAAGCGATCATTCATGTTTTTAAGACAAACTGTGCGTTTTTCAATTTCTGCTAATAAACGATCCATGATTTCAAAAAATTCTCTGCGTACATCCTCTTGCACGGTCAATCTAGCATCACGAGCTTGCTCTCCAGGCATTCTTCTCCGTCTCCTGACTCTGCGGTCTATACTGATATCCGTTTCATTACAGAACTCTTCGGCGGCATCTGCAGCGTTTGATACTACTGCCTCTCGTTCATTAGTTAAAAACACGGATAAAGAGTTCATTTTTAATGCACACTGGTCCAAAGCAAGTCCCTTTCTTTGAAAATATAGCTGAGCATCATTGATTTCTTTCAGCACTGGATCCCAGAAAAATAAGTACACAATGAATATGTATGACATGATGGAGGTCAACAGAGCTTCAGCATCGCCCTTTGTGTCCAGATTTTCGGAGACCCCTTCACTCAGTTCTTCCAAGGCACTAACAACGTGAGTCAAGTTCTTCTTAAGACTAGAAACAGCATCATACTTAGCACTCTACCGCGTATCAGAGACTCGCTTGACAGTGATTTGGAATGTTTTGTTAAGACATCCCAACGATGAGTAGAGGAAGAAAAGTAGACGAAAATTCGTTCAATTGTTCCAAAGAAAGTTACAGCATTAGGACTCAGTCCCGCGGCATGAACTCCAGCCAAGTTCAGCGAGTGGTTATTGCAAGGAATGAAAACAGCGTGTTTGCTAACATCAAGAATTCTGCGTTGAACTCCAAGATGAATACCTGCCATCGTAGCAGCATTGTCATACCCTTGACCATAACAATTCTGGATATCCAGCCCATCCTCACGGAGCTTAGTGACAATGAGATCAGTAACTGCCTCAGCAGTCTTCCCCTCTAATTTAATAAAATCAACGAAGGATTCCTTCACCTCTACATTACCATCTTTAATCGACACATAGCGAATTACCTGAGACATCTGATCAATATGCGATATATCTGGTGTACTATCGAAAATTATTGCAAAGTACTTTGCACTAGACACATTATCAATTATACATTTTCGAACATTACAGCCGATTAGTGTGATGAACTCATTTTGAATGTTAGATGACAAATACGTAGTGGATATCTTGTCAGTCATTCGTATTTTTGTAAGATGTTCCCTAATTACTGGGTCATATTTGCCCATTAGTTTTATTAACTCCAAAAAGTTTCCAGAATTTCCAGCTAGCCCAGCTTCTTCATTTAAGTTCTCTCGGTGCCCTCGGAATGCAAGATCTTGTTTTGCCAAGAACATGATGCAGTCATAAATTCGTCTCAGTATTTCTTTCCACTTAGCAGTAGCATGTTTTATTTGCAACTGATGTGCATTATCTATTGTAGCATTCAACTGAAGGCGCATAGACAACTCTTTCCATTGTTCAAAGCATCGGGTATGATATGGACTGTTTTCATGTTCAGGTACTCTTGGATTCAGTTTCCTCCAGGCAAAAAATCCTTCTTCTTTTCCAAATGCACTGGAGATGTTGTTGAAGAGACGACAGCAAAAGCAATGCAAGCTACATTTTGAAGGTGAGAAGATTAGCCATGACCTTTCAATTTTTTCGCCATTTTCCAAAGTTTTGAAATACCAAACTTTTGACATTGACCTATTGTTTGAATCAGCTGGAAAGGGTCCATTCATGTTTTTCAAATGTGATGGTCCACGTTTAATGAGTTCGATTCTCAAATTGTCCGTCATTGGAACGGGCCAGTTGCCAGAATCGTTAAACAGACTCGTGGTGATGGTGACTTTGTGATGTAGATCAGGGTTGATCCTGATTATTTGGGGGTTCACTTGAAGTTGCCGCTTGAACATCTATCTCTAAAGATATATCACATTGCGGTTGATCTCCTTGCTTCCCAGAAGGCACTGAAGGTGTGTCTGAGAATCCCATTAACTGATGAAATCGCTTAGCAGCACGCTTGCCTTCCTCCTCTTTTTTTTCGCGAAGATTCTTGTATGCAGCACAACTCAGTCTCTGTCGTTTGCTCATGTTTGCTAATTCAGTAGGGTATCTGCAAAATAAAACAACCATTAATTATTAACATCATCAAAGCTCAAAGAATGCAAAGCCTAACCTAAATAATATAGGGAAAGTCTGAAAAATAGGGCTGGCAACTTTCCGACGTGAAAATTTAACGCAACTATTTGTGGAAATAGTGGCATTGAGGTGGCATATATAGCATTTAATGATGATTTTTCATGAAAACCATGGATATTTTGTACACAAATAACGCGCGACAATGATGAGATATAATTTTTTGGAGGGTTGCATTTTAAACATAAAAACCCAAAATTTTGCATACTGCGCCCGCCTGACAGTAATTTGCCGCCCCTCGGGAAGTGCCGCTCGGGGCGGTCGCCCCTCTCGCCCCTCCCTTCATACGCCACTGAGTGGCACTTACTCCAAAAGAGCAGAAAACGAGAAACTGACGCCGGAGAAAACGGCAGAAGTTTTCGGACAGTGTGGACAAGCTGTGGGATATCGGAGCATCTGACGCTGTCGAAGATATAAAGAAGAATCGACTGCTGTCCGACAAGGACAAGAAAGAAGACATTGACTTCTACCTCGATCAACGTGGTCCTCGGGTGGCAACGATGAGCGGGAACGATAAAGTTTTCGCTGTAAAAAGAAGCTACAGGAAGGAAGAAAACGTCCTCGCCAGGAGCCGCAAACCTCAGTGTGCATACGAAACCGGAGATGAGGCCATGGAGAATGATGATACTGGCATGTCAGGAGAGTCGTAGACAAAACTAGCGTTCCCCCTGCCGAAAGAGCCAAGTGTGTCTGTCAATCTTCCTCGCCGCATCCTTACTGCACCTGCTGTCATGGAAGTGGCTGATCGTTTCCGCATGTCCAATAATCAGGTGCGTATTGTGTATAGTATTCATCGATAGCGTCAGTTTTAAAGTGTCCCGTAACCCACATGTATTCTTGACAGTTTCCTTTCCACTTTCCATTCTCTACATAGGTAGTAAGCATTGTGGCTGCTATCACACGTTCGGCGGATCCACCAGCAGACCTCAATCAGTTCAGCATCTCGAAAGAAACGGCTCGCCGGGGAAGTGTCACATCGCCGTGAAGTGGCGACGGCTGTGAAGTCTCCTTCACGCCACCGAGGCACACTGTTGTCCACTGGGATGGCAAAATGGTCAAGGTCAGTTGATTAAGTTTTCATAGCTATCAATTTAGTAATGAGATTCATGAAGCATAATGTCAATTAAAAGAGAACTGAATGTGAACAAAAAATAGGTTACTTTACAACCATGAAATTGAAATATATGGCATGTGTTTCAGAACTTCCTTGGAACGGCGGAGCACCGCCAAGCAATTCTCATCTCCGGGGCTCCTCATTGCACAGAAGGAAAGTTGCCGTCAGTCCCAGCTGTTGCTGACGGCACCGGACTGTCGCAAGCGCGGGCAACCATACATGCTCTCGAAGATTGGGGATGTGAGGAGAGCGTCATCGGACTCTGCTTCGACACCACTTCCACCAACACGGGGAGGGTGCAGGGTGCAGTTGTCCGGCTGGAAAACATGCTCGGGCGACCGCTACTCCAGCTGGGATGCCGTCATCACGTCCTAGAGCTTATCGTGGGGGCAGTAGCCGTCACCCTGCTCGGAAGGACTACGGCACCAACTGATCCTTTGTTTCAGCAGTTGAAGAGAAGGTTAGTTCATTTTTTGTGCAAGGTAAAGTTAGGACACACATGATATTCCACTAGTTTATAAAACAGGAAGCCAAACCGGAACTTCAGAGTTTTCTCACACAATTTTCTTGTTTATTATTTTTGAAGATGGACGAGCTCGATCTCTCGACCTACTGCAAGCTGCAGGTCGAGAATCTGGCGGAGAGTACGTGGCTAATAGAACTCCGGGACGCGGCGGTCAGCTTCCTGAGCACAGCTTCTGGTTTCGTCAGAGACGATTACCGGGAAGTGGCAGAGATCACGCTCCTGGTATTCGGGACACAACCACGCCGTGGCATTCACCTCATGCGCCCAGGAGCCTACCACCACGCAAGATGGATGGCTAAAGTTAGTATTTTCAAACAAAAATAATCTAGAGATAAGTTTAAATGTTATTCAAAGATAAACATTTCATTATAACGCAAACAAAGTAATTGGTAACAATAAACCTGTCTTACTTACAATGGTGCCTATTCTGTTTCAGGTCATCTACTACACAAAACTGTGATGTTCAGTAGGCAGCTGGAGCTCGACGCCGAGCTGGTCGACAAACTGCACAGGATCGTGGTGTTCATCGCTCTTCTGTACGTACCAGCTTGGTTTGCGGCCCCTGTAGCAGCTGATGCGCCGTTGAATGACCTGGTACTATACCAGCGTTTTCTGAGGTATAGGGCAGTGGACCGCGAGGTGGCAGAAGCGTCACTGGCAGTGATGAGGCGGCACTTCTGGTATCTGAGGCCTCAGACCGTCATCTTCGCTCTATGCAGCAACAAGGTGGATGGCACTGTGAAGCAACAGATGGCAGAGAAGCTGTCCCACCTCCCTGTACCCAAAGACTTCACATACGAGAACGTCTCAGTCGACGAGATGACGCTACTCCCCGACCTGATCGACGAGTCCTCCTGGTTCTTATTTGCAGGTCTGAAGATGTATGGGTCTTCGTGGCTCACCCTGCCAACTGATAAGTGGGACGAGAACGAGGACTTTTGTCGTCTGAAGGATGTGATCTCTAATCTCCAGGTCACCAATGACGTCGCTGAAAGAGGAGTCCAACTAATACAAGACTATGCAACACGGTCACAAAGGACGAGGCACAGCTGCAGGATCTTCTGCAAGTGGTGGAAAAGAACCGGAAAGAGCTCGGCGACTTCAAGAAGTGATCACTCGCCACGATGACATAGCACAGAGGGACAACGTTGCAGCCAGTGACGTGTGATAGTGGTCAACACAATGCAAAAGTGATTGTTTAAGTTATTGTTTCTTTCTTCCTTATTTGTCTGCTATTTGCTGATTTTTTTGAAAAGTATAGGTGATCGTGGTTTTTCCCATTATTTGGCACTATACTAGCACATTGGTATTACCTGTATACAGGCACAACTTTTAAACCGTTAGTCGTATGACATTGGAAGGCACACCAAACGACTTCTCTCATCAAGAGGATTCAGAAAACATCCCTACTTAATGATTTATCTTGATTCAGTAAAAAGTTAAAAAGTACGGATTTAAAAAAAAACTCGTAATTTCAAGGTCGATGCGAGACCCCTAAATATTGATCAATTTTTGTAAAAATGGTACCAATGTGCTAGTATAGTGCCAAATAATGGGAAAAACTACGATAACCTATACTTTAAAAAAAAATTGAAAAGTGGGCCACCCTACTGTAGGTGGTGAAAAGCTTGACCTTCGTCAGAATGAACAATTCGGGCGGAAGTTAACCAAAGGTTATACATATAAATTTTTATATATATATATATATAAAATGTAAGAATTGAATTATAAGAAAAATTTTATATCACTGAATTCGTGTCCAGGAAAACTAAAAAGTGTATCAAGAAATTCGTCGCGTTTATATACAGTATTTCTTCCACCAACTAATTTATTTTTTTTTTTATTTTTTCCTTCAAGCACTTCAATTGGAAGCTTCACAACTCGTTTTAAAGAGAGTCTTCGAGGATCTTTATGGTTTTCCATAGGTTTCCAATTACTTTAATTATATATATATATATATATATACAGGGTGTACATAAAGTGAGGATCTATTTTTGTGAAGCACTTGGAAATTATATGGAATTCAATCATAAAATGATAAAGTGGTAACATTTATTAAATAATTAAGAGTAGGATTCGACGTGACGCCCATCAGTATCCCTGCACAGCTCAAATCGTTCCGCAGCATTTCTAAACACATTCTGGAGCATTTGCGGGGTTATGTTATCTGCAGCAGTTCGTACACTGCGTTCGAACTTATTAAGCAGATTACATTTTCTCCAATGTTTTCAAAAGTTTTCCCCCGATTTCAATGAAATTTGTAGCAAATAATCACTATATATAGCAGCATTGATGGTATTCATTTCGATAAAATATTTCGATAATTAAAATAATTATCTCATTTTACTGAAAAATATGTAAAATATTGTGTTCCGAATTATTAAGCAAGTATTCTATTTCTATTTACGGATCTAAATGGTGAAAATGGGTAAGAAGAACGATTTAACATTAACTGAGAAAAGAAAAACAGTCAAGTTACTCGCTGAAAATATAAAATTTATTGAAATTGCGAAGCAGTTTGGAAGAGCTTATCGAACTGTAAACAAGTTTGTAGCGGAGGGTACCAAACTAAGGCAGCTAATTGATAAAGGAGCTATAAGAAAAGTGACAAGGCGGCAGATATCTGTAATCAAGCGCAAATTGCAAAGCATCCATTGTCCTCAAGTAGAGAGGTTTTTGAGCAGGCTGGCATACATAATGTACCAAGAACATCTCGATGTGAAATCCTCCAAACAATTGGCAAGACGTGTAAACCTACGATTCAGTCACCATTAACACCCAAGTACAAGAAGCAGCGTGTTGAATGGGCGCGTCAGTAGGTGAAAAGAGATTTTAATACTGTATTGTTCACCGATGAATGAAAAGCAACCCTTGAGGGACTTGATGTTTGGTCAAGAAGATGGATTGCTGAGAGCCAATTTCTACCATCGAGATTAAGACGCCAACAAGGTGGAGGTAGTGTCATGTTTTGGGCAGGATTGATAGGCAATGAAGTAGCTGTCCCATACAGAGTGCCTGATAGTGTAAAAATGAATGCCCAGTCTTACACAAATTTTTTAAGAGAAAACCTCATTCCATGGTAGAGATTGACCCTTAGCAATCCATCTTCTTCACCAACCATCAGATCGCTCAAGGGTTGCTCTTCATTCATCGAGATGTTCTTGGTACATTATGTATGCCAGCCTGCTCAAAAACCTCTTTACTTAAGGACAATGGATGCTTTGCAGTTTGCGCTTGATTACAGATATCTGCCGCCTTGTCACTTTTCTTATAGCTCCTTTATCACTTCGCTGCCTCAGTTTGGCACCCTCAGCTACAAACTTGTTTACAGTTCGATAAGCTCTGCCAAACTGCTTCGCAATTTCAATAGATTTTATATTTTCAGCGAGTAACTTCACTGTTTTTCTTTCTCAGTTAGTGTTAAATCGTTCTTCTTACCCATTTTCACCATTTAGATCTGTAAATAGAATACTTGCTTAATAATTCGGAACACAATATTTTACATATTTCTCAAAAAAATGAGATAATTACTTTAATTATCAAAATATTTTATCGAAACGAATACCATCAATGCTGCTATATATAGTGATTATTTGCTACAAATTTCATTGAAATCGGGGAAAAACTTTTGAAAACATTGGAGAAAATGTAATCTGCTTAATAAGTTCGAACGCAGTGTATACGTGTACGTAAGTTTTCAAGACTCGTAATCTTCGTCTGATAGACGTGCGATTTGATAAAGACCCATGCAAAGAAATCTAAAGGGGTTAAATCTGGTGATCTCGCTGGCCAAGGTCTGTTGCTTCCGCGTCCGATCCAACGATTTGGAAAACGTCCATTTAGATAATCCTGAACAATTTTGGCATAGTGACAAGGAGCACCATCATGTTGATAGACGACGGGGATAGGATTGTTAGTACCGTCGTCTATCAACATGATGGTGCTCCTTGTCACTATGCCAAAATTGTTCAGGATTATCTAAATGGACGTTTTCCAAATCGCTGGATCGGACGCGGAAGCAACAGACCTTGGCCAGCGAGATCACCAGATTTAATCCCTTTAGATTTCTTTGCATGGGGCTTTATCAAATCGCACGTCTATCAGACGAAGATTACGAGTCTTGAAAACTTACGTACACGTATACGAACTGCTGCAGATAACATAACCCCGCAAATGCTCCAGAATGTGTTTAGAAATGCTGCGGAACGATTTGAGCTGTGCAGGGATACTGATGGGCGTCACGTCGAATCCTACTCTTAATTATTTAATAAATGTTACCACTTTATCATTTTATGATTGAATTCCATATAATTTCCAAGTGCTTCACAAAAATAGATCCTGACTTTATGTACACCCTGTGTATATATATATATATATATAGTGTTCATAAAGACCTTTTACGTTTTTAATGGAAGTAAAAAAATAAAAAATGAACCTACAAAATTTTTTAAGCGTGAATATTAAGAGTAGCCTTTTTTGGTTTAGTTTAGTTTCACGGTAGTCAGGAAGGAATTACGTCAATGCTAAAACGCCACCAAACAAAAATGGTGACTGTAGAGAAGAAAGCACAGTGCGTATTACGGTTAGCTAAGCAAGAATCTGTAAGGATTGTTCAGAGAAAATTCAGAAAGTCTGATTATGGAAAAGACCCACCATCGAAAGTGTTACTATAAAGGCGAGCAACGAAGTTCAAGAAAAATGACACGATTTACGATTTATTATGCTTACCCCTGAAAGACGTTGAAAGTGTTCGTGAATATCTTAGTCCAAGTCCCTACGCATCTGTACGTTTTCTGCGAGGAAAGCTTCCTTTGTACCTTTAAAAAATTACCTTGGTTCAAGAACATTTGGAGGACGATTATAACGGACGCAGTGACATGTGCTCTGAACTATTGGATTTGTGAAAAATGGATCAAACATTTTTATATCGGTTGTTTATCAGACGAAAACTTGCCACGTCAGTGGTAAAGTTAACAACTACAAATTCAAGATTCGTGGACGAGATAATCCCCATAAAGTGAGAGAAAGCGAGAGATACTGCCCAAACGTTAATGTCTGGTGTGTTCTTACGCAAGAAAAAGTTTATGGCCCCCTGTTTTTCGATGACCCTTCTGTCATCGGTACCTTGAATTTGAAGATACTTCAAATTTTCCTCGTTCCGAGTGTAGAGCGGAACCTTTTGGATAACAGCAGGGCGCGGCCCCACCTTATTATGCCGTAAGTGTTTGGACCTTCCTTGACGAGAACTTTTCGGAAAGATGGAGTGGACGCTGTTGCCCCATTGCATGAACTCCCCGGTCACCCGAACTTACATTATTTGGGTAAGGATTGAAACTAATATCTCTGCAACTAAACATAAGGATGTAGAAGACCTTAAACAAAGAATTAAGTATGAAGTAAACGCTATAACCTCTTAAAAACTTAAAAGATGTTTTCACCAATGTCGAAATTGCAACACTGTCCACCTAACAACGGACAACATGTTGAAATTTAATATTGCACATTGTTTTTTCTTTTGCTTAGTTTTTCATAAAGCTTATATATATATATATATATATATATATATTCGGTTTTTATACTCAAAACCGGAACAGAATTTTGACACACACACACACAATAATATATATATATAAAACAGATGGGTTGAAAAATAAATTAAGCGCATCTTAGATAAATTAGAATTTCCTTTCAAATTACACTGAATTCAAATATCAAAAATCGTTGCTGAACGCAAATTAAAAATTAACCCTCCTTTCCTTCCTCTCCCCTTTTTTAACGTTGAAGAAATGTCAGTAATTAAGTTCAAAATCTGTAATGAAGTTAGTTCTTTTTTTTTTTTGTGTGTGTGGTTTAAAATGCAAATCTTTTACATTTTATATTTCCTTTTTTAAAGTTGGAAAAATGAAGAGATATTTTTGAGGCTAAATACCTCACTTTTTAAGTTAAGTAAATTTCAAGACCTCTTTTTCCATCTCAGTCTTGGTCCGAGAATGAGAAATCTGAAAGTGGGAATCTCGAAGGAGGCAATTTTTAAATCGATCTATTCTCATTGAAAAACTTCCCACTTTAAGTTAGAATATTAAAAATAAAATATTTCTCGGGCATGCAATTAATTGCCTCCAAGATCCTTTTTTTTTATCTTTCCCAAACCTGGAATTCTCATTCCTAACATTCCCAATTTCGAACTGCGAATAGGAATGGGAATGCCGCGTGGGGAGGAATCTGATTTTAACATGTCTGTTATAAATTTCACCTAAAGTTTTTAAAATTATTCCTGAAGAATACGTGTTTTTTGGGGGGCAGGGAAAGTTCTGGATGGCGTAATCGGTATGAGCCCCGACCCTGAAACCACGAGACGCGGGTTCGAGTCCCACTAGGTCCTAGTTTCCCACCTTACTGACTTTTACCTTTACAGTTTATTTAAGTACGGTTACTGTGCTTAAAACTCATTTACACGACATTCTTATTAGATACTATATAAATAGGTGTCGGTAACTCTGTTTCCGGAAAATGGGGTACGCACTATGCATATATACAAATTTGAGCCATTCATGATTAGAAGCTTCTTTCCTACATATGAGCAGCGTAGTGCTTATGCTGCTGTAGCTGTATAACGCCTTGAAACTGCGCCACAATCGATAGCAATGCCTAGTTGTCCTGGTAGTACCTTATCCTGAAGAGATCGGATTCTTAGTCTGTCTTGAAGATGTTTCCGAAGGAACGTAATTAATGTATATTTTATATACGTGAAGGCTGTTATAAAACTAACAAATCAAAGGATTCCATCGATACATCCTCAACACCTCGACACCAGAATTCCCTAGAGGCGAACCCGTCTGGGGTTATTCCACTGCGAACAAATAAATACCGGAAATAAATATCGTTTCCGAAATGATCGTAATCACTCAACAATGTTAACTTCGATTTCCGGCTCGACAGATCATCTTGAAATTTTACCCGTAGATGGCACTGCTGACTAAGGCATCGAATAAACCACCAGAGGGCATTTTTAATTGGCATTCAGTACCCTCTCAGAGTCGCGTTATTGGATTAATTCCGCGCGAAGAAATTACGAATGCCAGTGCCAAGGTTACCTTCTGAAATAAAAGGGTGAAAATCATTCAATGGCACAATAATAGCGCGATCATTTATACTAAAAAATACACACACACACACACACACACACACACACACACACACACACTGTACGCATCTCCGAATAAGTGAGGAAAACTGACTTTTTAAAATCTACACATCTAAAAAACTGTGAATTTGTAGTTTCGACCAACGTGATATATGTATGGATGTATGGATGATATGATTTGAACAAAGAATTCTTATTCATATTCTTTTTCTTTTTTAGCAATCATCGAAAATCCTTGTAGCAATACTTTTTTGTAATCTTTCAAAACTTATTCCAAAAAATATTTCTTTTTTCACTCAATGGATTTTCGGAAGAATAGTCATAATTTATTTCGGTCGACCAGTTTTGATGGATTAGCGTGGAAATATAAATTTTAATACCCCCCAATATTATTTATATATATATATATATATATATATATATATATATATATATATATAGATAGATAGATAGATAGATATAGATAGATACTGGTGAAAAGCAAGATATACAAATAAAGAAAAATTCAAAACGTTTTATTTACTGTACAAGCTATTAAAGTTTAACATGAGCTCTTTTTGTGGCTCCTTTTGAGGTTACAAAATTCTGAATGAGTAATTGCTTGATCGTTGGATCGGGCGTGGTGAACCCATTCCTTAGCCGGCTCGTTCGCCCGATCTACCCCCCCCCCCCCCCCCCCCCCCTTGACTTCTTCCTCTGGGGCTATGTTAAAAATAGAATTTTTGTTCCACCAATGGCAACAATTTTGGAACATTTGAAGGAAAGGATACGTGAGGCTGTTAGAAAAGTTCAGTATGATACGTGACAGAATGTATGGAAAGAAACAGAATACCGTGTTGATGTCTACAGAGCCACAAAAGCAGCTCATATTGAACTTCAATAGCTTGTAAATAAAACTTTTTGAGTTTTTCTTTATTGGTATATCTTGCTTTTCGCCGTAGTTTTGTTAGTTTTTTCATAATGTTTAAAATCGGGAAGATCATTTGTAATCACCTGGTATTTAAAATGGTGTTGCTTTCCTTTTGCATTATGTAAAGCTGTCACACGTGTTCTCTCTCTCTCTCTCTCTCTCTCTCTCTCTCTATTAGGTTCCGTGTGTGCGTCCCTCGGGTGAAGCGTAGTAACTCGAGAGGCAGTAAGCTTGATCTCCGGCGGGCGAACTTTGTTAGCCTCAGGGATAGCGTAGGAGATATGGGGTTAGAGGTCGGCGGCGATGTTGAGGGAGTGTGGAGTGCATTCCGGGACGAGTTTATGGTGCTGCAGTCTGCTGCCATACCCTCAAAACCGGTCACCCCTGCTTCAACGCAGCCTAAGTGGTTCAATCGTGACATCGCTTCGGCTATCCGAAATAGGAAAGTAGCGTATAGGAGGGCGAAGGCCAATCGTTCCCATGAGAACACTTTAGCGTATGTCCGCCTGTGTAGGGAAGTGAAGGCGAAGGTTAGGCTAGCGAAACGTAACGAAGAACTACGGGTGGCAAGCCTCTGCAAGGGGAACCCTAAGGAGTTCTTCAGTTTTGTTAATAGTAGAAAGCCCATTAGAAGCATGATAGGTCCTTTAAAGGACGGAAGCGGCGTTCTGCGGACCTCCGACGCGGACATCGCTAATGTGCTTAATGAGTACTTTGCGGGAGTGTTCACCAGGGAGGATACCCGCGTCATCCCCGAGCCAGCTGTGAGGCACGAAGGTGCTGGCCTGGATAGTGTTAGATGTACCGCGACAGTCGTTGCCATAGAATAGACAAACTGAGCGCGTTTAAGGCTCCTGGGCCAGACCAGTTTCTCCCCAGTGTTTTGCGAGAAGTGCGCGACCAGGTGGCTCCCCACCTGGCTACAGTCTTCAACAAATCGTTGGTGATGGGCCAGGTGCCTGGTGACTGGAGGGAGGCCAACGTGACCCCTATCTTTAAGAAAGGGGATCACGAAAGTCCAGGGAACTATCGTCCTATTAGTCTCACTTCAGTTGTAGGTAAATTATTAGAAAGGATAATAGCTGATAGAATCGTTGACCATTTGGATTCCTACAAGCTGCTTGGGGACTCCCAACATGGGTTTAGACGGCATAGGTCGTGTCTCACCAACTTGCTCGAGTTTTTCCACGTCATGTTGAGTGAGTACGATAAGAGTAGGGCGATTGATATACTTTATCTCGACTTTCAGAAAGCCTTTGATAAGGTACCTCACCGCCGGCTAATGGCGAAAGTGCGCGCGCTGGGTATCGGTGGGGAAATAGGTAGGTGGATTGAAAACTGGCTGAGGAATAGGCGGCAGAGGGTGTAATTAAAGGGGCTAGTTCGGGTTGGGCCTCGGTCACTAGTGGGGTTCCTCAGGGTTCCGTTTTGGGGCCACTGTTGTTTACCATTTACATAAATGATATCGACGGTGGCATCGTCAGTCGGATCGCCAAATTCGCTGATGATACCAAGCTTGGGGCCAATGTTGGGACGCCCGAAGCGATCGAGGAACTGCGTGCGGACCTAGGTAGGATAGGAGAGTGGTCCGAAAAATGGCAAATGCCGTTTAACTTGGGTAAATGCAAAGTGATGCACATTGGCTACGCCAATCCCAAGTCGGACTACTCGATGTTGGGCAGTAATATCGAGGTGACTGATTTAGAAAAGGACTTGGGTGTGCTAATTAGCAGCGACCTTAAGTTTACGAAACAGTGTGTAGAGGTGGAAAAGAAAGCCCAGAAACTATTGGGTTATATCAGGAGGCAATTTCAGTTTCGGAACAAGGAGATTGTGCTCTCACTGTACAATTCCCTTGTTCGGCCGTACCTGGAGTATGCTGTGCAGTTCTGGTCGCCCACCCTCAGGAAAGATATTGAGAGGCTGGAGCGAGTGCAGGCGAGGGCCACAAAGTTGATCCCTTCCGTTAGGCATATGGGCTACAATCGACGGTTACGCGCCCTGAACTATTTTCGCTTGAAACTCGGAGGCTGCGCGGTCAACTGATCGAGGTTTTCAAGCTCTTACGAGGGTTCAACGATGTCGATTTTAGAAGTATGTTTAGTTTAAATGATAACCCAACTCGCAACAATGGTTGGAAGTTGGATTTGAAACGGTTTAGGACTAGTGTGTGTGGGAATTACGTTACGTATAAGATCTGTGACACATGGAACAGGTTACCTTCGGAAGTTGTGAACAGTTCCTCTGTGGATCAGTTCAAGAAAAGGTTAGACGAAATCTTGCACACTATTTGAGTGTGTAAAGACATTTAGGCCCTCAGTCTGCGGAAATTTCTTTTCCTATAAAATAGTTAATATCTGGAACCAACTTCCCTCAGAGGTTGTTTCCAGTCAAAGTGTAAATCTGTTTAAAAATAGGCTGGACAAAGTACTGAACACACTCATAGTTTAAGATTAAAACCTCAGAAAACTCTGCAGGAGTTTGCTTGCTCGGTCTCTGTGAGCAAGCTAAATATAGAGCTATTTATATATTCTCCACTTTCCTGTAAAATTTCCTTGGCTACTTTTCCAGGGTCAAGGTATTTTCTTCAACCTCTTTCCGTACCTGCCTCTGGCAGGGAGGGAGCGGAGGGTGGGGAGAGAGCCTTCTACTTTTCTATCCAGTTTTCTACTACTGCTAGGATAGTTGAAAGAAAAATAAACTTTCACAAAATTTTCCCTGGCACCCGTTGCCATTGGTACCTCCTCGGTATGGGCCGCAAGGCCTTTTGAGGTACTTCTTTTCCTTGTAACTCCTTGTAACTCTCTCTCTCTCTCTCTCTCTCTCTCTCTCTCTCTCTCTCTCTCTCTCTCTCTCGGCTGAATGTGCGAGGTGTGGAGTAAACCAGTGGGTGATGAACTTCAAAGAAGCCTGCTTCGAGAAGATCAACCGCTCCAGCATGTGCCGCTTTTGCGAACTCGTGCAGTTTTACGAAAAGCGAGAGGAGATGGACCGGCGGCTCGAGTCGTCCAGATCGGCTGTTGGAGGTGCGGCGGTCACTGACGCGGCTGCGCCTTCCACCCCGGAGCTCATTGATAGGATAGCTGCCCTGGAAAGGCGGTCCAGCGATGGACTGGACAGAGCTCGGGACCGCGGAGAAAGGGTAGAGGTGCAACCGGGAGCCAGGGTACAAAATCAGTGTCAGGAATCGCCAGCGACCCACGTGGAATGCACGGAACCGCGACGCAAGGTGGAGGGCAGGGAAGGCGCAAAGAAGGGTGGGAAGGGGCCGATAAAGAAAAAGGGTGGGAAGGGGCCTACTGATGGCTCAAAGAAACCGAAGGATGTAGCTGCCGGTCGGGGTAGGTCGGGTGGTGTAAGTGCGGCTGTCTATGGGTGGCGACGGGTATCGAAAGGTCTCGGGCAAGAAGGCTGCGAAGCCGAAGCCTGAGACCCGTTGCCCCTGTCAGGACCTCCAACCGCTTTAGTCTCCTGTGCTCGAAGGAGGAAGACACCGTTTTGATTGGGGACTCGCAGATCAGGGGCCAGGAGAAGTACTTTGCTTCTGCAAAACCGGGACAGGAGGAAGGTAAGGTGCTTACCTGGGCGGGGAACGGCGCACTTAAGGAAGGAGGTAGAGAAGCTGCGCGTGGCTAGTCGGAGGACTGCGATCGTTGTCCACGCTGGTGGCAACGACCTGTTCCTCAAAGGCGGTAGGGTAGGTTTACAGAAGGGATCATCACCGAGATCATGTCTCTTGCGGATGATCTAAAACTGAACAGACAGGGGAATGTTGATGGGTATTTTACCGCGGATGAATGCCAGTGACCACGCGCTCAGTAAGGTCATTGGCATCAACGAGAGGGTGCAAGACTTGTGCGTCCCCTGGGCGTGAGGTTTGTTGACCCGTTCGACGCGTTTTCGGGTAGGTGGGACCTGTATCAGAGGGATGGTGTCCACCTCAATGTAAGGGTAAAGGTGTGCTAGGCACTGCTGACCGGCACCTATACCGTATGGTGAGGTCGAGCCCGGGGAGATGATGGGCCCCCACCGGGGAGAGATGATGTTGAGCCGGTGGCGGACGTACCTTCAACTGAAGGGTGCGTCCAGGTACAGGTGGGTGACCCTCCTTCCCGTTGGAGGGGGCTCAGGCTCCTGCGGAAGTTGCCCCCTCGTTGGTGAGGGGCTCTTCAACTCCCGACAGCCCTGGCTGTTCGGGAAACGGGTCGTGCTAGGGGGCGGTCAGAATAGGGAAGGCTCCCTCCGTGCAATGCTTTTTAATGCTAGGTCGATTAGGAATAAGTTTTGCGAGCTACGGGCGCTCTTAGCATCAGAATACCAGGATATCGTTGCTATCACCGAGTCCTGGATTCATACTGATCGTAGGGACTACGTTGGGGAGTTCGAAATTCCCGGGTATAGAATGTTTCACAAAGACCGCACCCGTGGGGAGGGGGAGGGGTACTAATATACGTGAGGGACACGTTGAGTCCGGTTGACTGCCAGTTCCGATCGGAACGGGAGCTGCTTGGCGTCGATCTGAACGTGGGAGGGACGAACTATAGGTTAATCTTGGTGTACAGACCTCCGCATCTCCTCCTCGAGGAGGATACAGCCCTGTACACCGAACTCCGTAGCCTGCTAGGGGATAGGGTGTGTGTAGTTTTAGGAGACTTCAACTGTCGCGGCATAAAGTGGGAAGACAGGACTGCTGATGCTGAAGGGAGGAGGCTAGTTGACTTTGCTGATGAGAACTTCCTCACTCAGTGGGTCAATGAGCCTACACGAGGCGAAAGCGTTCTAGACTTAGTATTCACGACCGAAGACAACCTCGTCACTGGCCTCACCGTTGACGAATCGTTGGGCGGGAGTGATCACGGTCTGATTAGGTTCTGTGTGCGTCCCTCGGGTGAAGCGTAGTAACTCGAGAGGCAGTAAGCTCGATCTACGGCGGGCGGACTTTGTTAGCCTCCGGGAGCGTAGGTGAGATGGGGTTAGAGGTCGGCGGCGATGTTGAGGGAGTGTGGAGTGCATTCCGGGACGAGTTTATGGTGCTGCAGTCTGCTGCCATACCCTCAAAACCGGTCACCCCTGCTTCAACGCAGCCTAAGTGGTTCAGTCGTGACATCGCTTCGGCTATCCGAAATAGGAAAGTGCGTATAGGAGGGCGAAGGCCAATCGTTCCCATGAGAACACTGAGGTATGTCCGCCTGTGTAGGGAAGTGAAGGCGAAGGTTAGGCTAGCGAAACGTAACGAAGAACTACGGGTGGCAAGCCTCTGCAAGGGGAACCCTAAGAGTTCTTCAGTTATGTTAATAGTAGAAAGCCCATTAGAAGCATGATAGGTCAGTTAAAGGACCGAAGCGGCGTTCTGCGGACCTCCGACGCGGACATCGCCAATGTGCTTAATGAGTACTTTGCGGGAGTGTTCACCAGGGAGGACACCCGCATCATCCCCGAGCTAGGCGTCAGGCACGAAGGTGCTGGCCTGGATAGTGTTCGATGTACCGCGACAGTCGTTGCTCATAGAATAGACAAACTGAGCGCGTTTAAGGCTCCTGGGCCAGACCAGTTTCTCCCCAGAATGTTGCGGGAGGTGCGCGACCAGGTGGCTCCCCACCTGGCTGCAGTCTTCAACAAATCGTTGGAGACGGGCCAGGTGCCTGGTGACTGGAGGGAAGCCAACGTGACCCCTATCTTTAAGAAAGGGGATCACGAAAGTCCAGGGAACTATCGTCCCATTAGTCTCACTTCAGTTATAGGTAAATTATTAGAGGGGATAATAGCGGATAGGATCGTTGACCATTTGGATTCGTAGAAGATGCTTGGGGACTCCCAACATGGGTTTAGGCGGCATAGGTCGTGTCTGACCAACTTGCTCGAGTTTTTCCACGTCATGTTGAGTGAGTATGATAAGAGTAGGGCGATTGATATATTTTATCTCGACTTTCAGAAAGCCTTTCATAAGGTACCTTACCGCGGCTAATGGCCAAAGTGCGCGCGCTGGGTATCGGTGGGGAAGTAGGTAGGTGGATTGAAAACTGGCTGAAGAATAGGCGGCAGAGGGGTTGTAATTAAAGGGGCTAGTTCGGGTTGGTCCTCGGTCACTAGTGGGGTTCCTCAGGGTTCCGTTTTGGGGCCGCTGTTGTTTATCATTTACATAAATGATATCGACGGTGGCATCGTCAGTCGGATCGCCAAATTCGCTGATGACACCAAGCTTGGGGCCAATGTTGGGACGCCCGAAGCGATCGAGGAACTGCGTGCGGTCCTAGGTAGGATAGGAGAGTGGTCCGAAAAATGGCAAATGCCGTTTAACTTGGGTAAATGCAAAGTGATGCACATTGGCTACGCCAATCCCAAGTCGGACTACTCGATGTTGGGGAACAATATCGAGGCGACTGATTTGGAAAAGGACTTGGGTGTGCTAATCAGCAGCGACCTTAAGTTTACCAAACAGTGCGTAGAGGTGGAAAAGAAAGCCCAGAAGCTGTTGGGTTATATCAGGAGGCAATTTCAGTTTCGGAACAAGGAGATTGTGCTCTCTCTGTACAATTCCCTGGTTCAGCCGCACCTGGAGTATGCAGTGCAGTTCTGGTCGCCCACCCTCAGGAAAGATATTGAGAGGCTGGAGCGAGTGCAGGCGAGGGCCACAAAATTAATCCCTTCCGTTAGGCATATGGGCTACAATCGACGGTTACGCGCCCTGAACTTGTTTTCGCTGGAAACTCGGAGGCTGCGCGGTCAACTGATCGAGGTTTTCAAGCTCTTACGCGGGTTCAACGATGTCGATTTTAGAAGCATGTTTAGTTTAAATGATAACCCAACTCGCAACAATGGTTGGAAGTTGGATTTGAAACGGTTTAGGACTAGTGTGTGTGGGAATTACTTTACGTATAAGATCTGTGACACGTGGAACAGGTTACTTTCAGAAGTTGTGAACAGTTCCTCTGTGGATCATTTCAAGAAAAGGTTAGACCAAATCTTGCACACTATTTGAGGGTGTAGAAAATTTTCCCTGGCAGTGTTGCCATTGATACCTCCTCGGTATGGACCGCAAGGCCTTTTGGGGTACTTCTTTTCCTTGTAACTCTCTCTCTCTCTCTCTCTCATATATATATATATATATATATATATATATATATATATATAATATATATAATATATATATATATATCCTTACCCATCAGGTTGTCTTGTTTTTGTTCAGAATTCAAAAGAGAGGCCATAGCATGGGCTGAAACCGTTGTTCAGTCCTAATTTTATATTTTCGTAGGAGCTTTTAATTTTTTTTCAATTTTCTGCGATTATTGCAGTTTTTATAATTTATAATAATAATAATAATAAAAAATAATAATAATAATAATAATAATAAATAATAATAATGTCTAAATTGCCCAACTTCCTTTGCTAGCTTATTACCCAAAACTTTGAATGTATTTCAAGTAAATCGAACATGATTTGACTTAAAAGTTGTCAGCATAAGGGTATCATCTAATGCTGATTTTGATGATCATTCAAGGGCATACTTTAAAGAATTAAAATTATTATAGATCAAAGATGTAATGAAATTGACACATTTTATTTTCATTTAGAAATGTATGGACAAAATTATTAACAGTGAATAAATGAACTCGACACGAATTTCACTCAATACAAGACCAGGAGTGGAGGTAAAAGTGTTTTTCTTCAATTTCGAGTGTCTTCATCCTCAAAATCACCTATTATTAAATAGGTATTAAAAATATTTTTAATGTAAATTCGTTTAGAAACAGGATGAAATCCCCTTTAATAGAGGAATATTGACAAAAATTTAGGATTAAATGTCCAGTATATGCTGTATTACTTGTTTATTTCTCGTATTTAACTAACTCTGTAACATAAGCCTGGCTATTAGTATAGAGGCAGAGTCATACAATAACAAGTCTATATACGTAAATACAGGGTTATCCAAAAAAAGGTGTTCCCAGAAATAACTTGTTACATATATTTTGGGGAATACCTTTTTGGATTATCCTGTATATGTAAAGCCAAGATGAGATGAAACTTTAGCGAGTCAAAAAACTGTTCTTAAATATTTCGGTTAAAAAAAAAATATCTTGGAAGGATTTCTGCAAATTTTTGCGAATTTACAGTTCGTTCATGCGCTGTTCAATGTATTTACCAAACAGCTGCACCGAATTACTGTTAAATGGATTTCTCCACCCGTAACAGCTGTTGTAAAAATAAACAAAGAAAGTTATGAAAAGAAGGACAGAGAGAGAGAGAGAGAGAGAAGAGAGAGAGGAGAGAGAGAGAGAGAGAGAAGAGAACCTATTTAACTTGAAAACAGTCTTTAATGAAGAGAAACAGCACAACATTTATTAAAACATTGCAAATGGTTATTTCAGCAATACAAATAACGAAAATTTTAATATATAGAAAAATAAAACAGGCAATATAAAAGTCAAATTTTTAAAATTGAAGGGCAAAAAGGGAAAGTCTGCTACATGCACGAAACCCTTAAATTTTAATAAGTCTGCTGAACGCCACCTGAAGACTTCATGGATCTTGTTGAGCAGTGTACAGAGCAAACTTCGTGAGCAAACAGCACCGAGAGGAACTATTCGTACACTTTTTACATGTCGTTTAACAGCATTCGTCCAAAATATTCGGAAAATGTTCCTGAAACTGCATGTAGCAGACTTTCCTTTTTCGCTCTTCAAATATTTTCTAAACTATTGTGCAAAACTGAATCCTTTTCAATAAAGACACACATACACACACACACACACACACACACACACACACACACACAGCTAAATCAAAGCACCCCTCCACCATAATAAAACCATGCATCACCATGTTTCACAGTTTTACTTTTCATGGCTGCGTCACCTCACAAAACTACGCCTTTAATCCCCGGAAGGTCCAATTTTGGTTTCATTACTCTATAGAGTGGTCGAAAAGTCCCGTCACCCCCTACAAAATGTACATATTGTTATCAATTTTATTTTTGTGTGATTAATTGTATTTATATGCGGTAGGTGTAATTTAAGAAACGAGTCACTAGCAACAATTACTTTAGTTACTAATCAAGAATATCTGTGTATGCACCATCATTTTCGTAACAAAGGATTATGCGCCTCCATGTGCGATGTGAGAATCGACGCAGCATTGTTGGAGTGATTGCACCAAATGCATCTCGAACAGCGTGTTTCAGTTCCTCTGTTGTGCTGTAAATGTTGCGAGCCACGGCCGATCCATTTGTTTCTGAACACTTCGTTGACGAATTCCCTCACATTAATGGCAAAATGAGCCGGAGCCCCGTCTTGTTGAAACCACACCCGACCAAGCAGCCCTAAACGGTCGAGCTCATGCACAAACCAGTCCCGTAACATGTTGAGGTAGGCAGTTTGGTTGACAGAACCCTCAAAAAAATATGGACCGAACAAGTTCCTGGCAGACACTGCACCCCATATCATCACGTGCGGTGGATGATGTTCCAGTTCCTCAAAGAAGTGCGGATTTTCCTTGCTCCAGAAGTAAACATTCCTTATTTTGGTGCTACGATAAATTGCACACTCGTCAGAAAAAAATCACTGTCCCACGTGCAGGAATTGTTAGAAAAACGGTTAAAAACCGTTCTCAGGCTTCATATCATTTCTGCATGTCTGTATCGCTTAATTCATTAACAAATGACGGGCGATATGGTTTCATGCCGATCTTTTGTCATATGATCTCTCATTGTGGACATGGGGACTGCAAGTTCTTGTGATCGTTTCCGAAGTGATTTTTTCGGTGAACGAGCCACCGATGTAATCACACCTTCATATTGTTCTGCTCGCGTTGTTGGTCTTCCTGACCGTGATCTGTCCTTGATGGAGCCAGTTTCAAACAAATTTTTCTCCCAGCGTAAGACCGTCTTGTTTGGTGTTGCAGCCTTACTGAATTTTGTGCTGAAATCATTCTGGATATCATGCATCGTTTTGCCAGTATGTGAGCTTTCATGAGCCAATGTGCTCATCACTATCCTTTCCTCCAGAGTGTAAGTGGACTGGTCTACCAGTGTTCACACAACTCTAATACCTGGAAAAGAAAAATGTCAATGAATCACATATAAATTAAATTAATCACACAAAAATAAAATTGGTATTACAATACGTATATTTTGTAGGGGTGACGGAACTTTTCGAACACCCTGTACAGTGATAAATCTTAGCTATGCCTCTGGCCGAAATGTTCATTCTGTCGAAGATCAAGCTTGTTGCGCCTATAGCTTTAAGTGAAATCCGAACCACGACCCACCAGGGAAGTAAGAACTTACAAAATCCTCATCCGGACTCATCTCACGAACTCCTCATCGTCCCAGCATCTTAACCACTACGCGATCCAGGGAACCCATTTATTTACCAACTTTTTTTTATGGAGGGCTGAACAGCTGGATGAGCTGAGTGCCGGCTGCCCTTCCCAAGAATCGAACTCGGAGCCTGTGGATTTGTAGTCAGCGATGCTAACCACTACTCTCTCTCTCATATATATATATATATATATATATATATATATAATATTATATAATATATATATATATATATATATATATGAGAGAGAGAGAGAGAGAGAGAGAGAGAGATTCTCTCCAAAATTACTTTAACTTCTATACATTAATTATCTCTAAAAGCCTTTTTTTATGACTGATCTTCGCTGTCAAATAATGAAACTTTACCGTCTTTTACAAAGTTCAAAACAGTTAAAATCACAAGAACAAATTTCGATAAATTTAATGCTTATTGAACTATTGATTTTCTCCTTAATACTAACTTCACTCCTGACAGAATTACGAAATTTGACCACAACTTGATATACAGGGTGTCTCATAAGTCCGGTCTCATCGGAAAATTTATTTTAAATTAAATTTACAAAAGTAATATATTAAAACTAAAACAAATGTTCAAATTGATGTCTTGTTTTAGGACCCCTTTTTTTTGTTGCAGGTAGAATAGCACGCCTCCACCTTTTCCTCACGAGTAACTCGCTTCCATATTACCCAATGTGTGTCATTCTACCTGCAACAAAAATAATGTAGGTATATGTATATATATATTTTTTTTTTAATGTCGGGAAGAATCGATTCGCCTCTATTTAAAAGGGCATATCTCGGCGGAAAAACAAAGAAAAAGTGAGAGGAAAGACAGAGGAAAAAGAAAGGGTGGAGGGGACAGTCGAAGTACAAAAAGACCAAGGATGACAAGGACTGCAGGGTCGAACCCCATCATCCTTGGGTGCTAGGGCCGGGAGGGCGCACACACATTATATATATATATCCTTTGAACCTTTCAGGTGTTCCGTGTAATGATTCCTCATTTCATTTAACTAATTTATCTAATTAATTATTGTTACCCGTAAAGTTTTAGGTAGAAATTCGAGACCCAAAATCCGCAACTAATTTAATTGTAGGGGGCTGAACCGGGTAGAGAGAGAAAGGGGTGGGAGGGTTAAGTGTGTTTTATACGAGTTGTTTTAATGAAATGAAATCATGGGTTTTAGAGGTTCAACACTTAATGAACTCTAATTAAATTCCTTTTGGTCCTTCGAACTTGATTCTGTTTATGTTCAGTATTAAGTGTAAAATTCTCGCTTACTATTTCCATGTATTTTCTTTGAAATATATATTGGCTGCAATTTGGAGTGTACGTTTTGGGTCTTCATAAAACACACACACACACACACACACACACACACACACACGTGTGCATGAGCGAGGTACTCACTTTTTTAAAATTCATATATCTAAAAAACTACTTAACTGAACTTAATTTAACTTAACCTAATCCTTGAAACTATTTCTTATCATCAAGACATGATCAATATATAGTACTACATGGAAAGTACTTGAGGGATATGTCCCAAATTTTAGAAACGAAAGAAAAACACACTGGAATAAAAAAAAAAGGTAAAAAAAATGCTAATATTGTAATAATACAATAAGAATAAGAACACTAAAAGTAATAATAGTAATTAATACAATTTATTATTTTATTTTTACATGTTGAGGACATACATCAGATGCAAAAAATATATATACACAAAATCTTATCGGAAGGAAAAGAAAAAAGTATACAGTATTAAAAATGAAGCGGGAAATGTGATCGTGGAACCTGGAGCAATTAATAGACGATGGTCAGATTATTTTAAAGATCTATTGAATGGAGATCCAGAAGAAGAAGTGGAGGAAACGGATGGAATATACCAGGAATTAACAGAACAAGTAATTATTATCAGAGAAGAAATGGAAGAGGCTGTTAATAAAATGAAGAATGGAAAGTCAACGGGAGTGGATGAGTTTCCGATTGAACTTATAAAGGAGGGAGGCGAAGCCATGAAAGAAAAAATTCGAACCTGTTGAATAAATATTGGATAGAAGGTCAAGTCCCCGGTGAGTGGGTAAAAACAATCATCGTTCCAATATATAAAGGAAAGGGTGACTCGGGTACATGTGAGAATTATAGGGGAATATCGCTTATTAATCATATAACAAAACTTTATGAAAGCATAATAGAAAAAAGAGCAAGGCAAATAACACTGGTCAACGTCATTTTTGAGGTCAAGGTTTTTTTTAGTTGTTCTTTTATAAGTTTTGCATGCTGAATTCAAAAATGTAACTCATTTTGCTCAATCAGGTCAGGTTTTTATGCTATCTCAATTTTTAAAAAATTAGATAATCGTTATGAAATGAGCAAGTTTATTTTTTTAAAACAGACTTACATTTTAGCCAAGTGTTAGCCAAGCTCTATATAATAAACAGACAACTTATTTCTAATTACGATTGCCATTACTGTTTTTCAGCATGAATAGAATGTGCAAGAATGACCCAAACAGGTTCTGCTACATCTGTGGTAAAGTCACTATGTCAGACCGGCAGTCAAACATCATACATTTTGTGAGGAAAAGCTATCACGCCTACTTTGGAGTTAAACTTGGTGACCAGGACAAAGCCTTTGCCCCTCACATATGCTGCAAAACGTGCGTTGAAAGTCTGCGGCGCTGGAGCCACAAGAAGGTAGAGTGTCTACCTTTTGGTATGTATGAAGGAGCAAGGACCCAGGTTAGGAGTAGTGTAGGTGTAACGGAATGGTTCCCCGTGAGGGTTGGTCTACATCAGGGATCTTCTTTGAGCCCGTACCTTTTTGTTTTGATTATGGATGTGTTGGCCCAGGGGATAAAAGATCAATCCCCTTGGTGTATGCTCTTTGCAGACGATATTGTTCTGTGCAGCAACAGGAGAGAAGTAGTAGAAAGAAAATTGGAGGAATGGAGGAGGGCTTTTGAAGACAGAGGGTTGAAAATCAGCAGAAAGAAAACGGAGTACCTGAGGTTCTACGAAAATCAAGACTCAGAAATTAGTTTAGAGGGAGCGAGGTTAAAGAGAGTAAGTAAGTTTACGTACTTGGGATCGACAGTGGCTGAGGACGGTGAGCTGGACACAGAAATAACACACAGAGTGCAATCTGGTTGGAAAAATTGGAAGAAAGTTTCAGGGGTGTTGTGTGACCGAAGAATAGGCGCAAGGGTTAAGGGAAAGGTGTATAAGACTGTGGTAAGACCGGCTATGATGTACGGGGCTGAGTCTTGGGCTATAAAGAAAGATCATGAGAAAAGACTAGATGTAACGGAGATGAGAATGCTGAGATGGATGTGCGGAGTGACAAGGTTGGATAGAGTAAGGAATGAAAGGATAAGGGGCACAACAAAGGTTGGAGAAATCTCGAGGAAGATACAAGAAAGTAGACTGAAATGGTATGGACATGTGATGAGAGGGGACGAAGATTATGTAGGTAAGAGAACGATGAATATGGAGGTGCATGGCAGGAGAAAGAGAGGCAGACTGAAGCGAAGGTGGATGGAGAAGGTGAGGGACGATTTGAGGGGGAAGGGTTTGTCGGAGGAAGAAGCCAGGACCGGGCTGTGTGGAGGAGGCTGGTCAGAAACGCCGACCCCGCATAGAGGCGGGAACGGGCGAGAGAGAAGAAGAAGAATGGTGTGGAGGGAAGGAAGAAATCATACTACTGACTGTTATTTCTGTATGACAAACCTACAAGGTAAGTTAGTATGAATTTAGTATGAATTTCATTTAATACTTACAAAAATATGCCTGACAATATATGAGATATGTCTTTATCTTATCTTTATCTGTTTCCTTTTAGGCATAAATCGAAAAAACAAGCAACACGTAAAGTATCCAGACGTACCATCTGCCATAAAGCCAGTGCCTCATGGACCAGAAATTCCAATTCCAACACCGCCCGACAACTTTGATTCGTCGTCCGACTCAGATGAAGAAATGGATGACGGTGACATATCTGGTACATACCAACCTACTGCCGAGACAAGTCAACCCAAACTCTTGAGCCAAGCTGAGTTAAACGATTTGACAAGAGATTTGTGCTTGTCCAAAGAATCTGCTCAGTTGCTAGGGTCACGTCTTCGCGAAAATCGTTTGTTAGCTCCAGAAACAACATTCTTCCGGTATCGCAGCCGTGAAATATTCATGTTGGACGAAGAAGCTTCGCTGGTTAACTGTAACAACGTCAACGGCCTCATTGCAGCTATGAGTTTAGCGTATGACCCTACAGAATGGCGGCTCTTCATCGACTCCTCAAGCAGAAGCTTGAAAGCAGTACTACTCTACAATGGTAACAAGGTCGCGTCTGTTCCGGTGGGTCACTCGGTGCAGATGACTGAAAGGTTATAGTAACATGGAGCTTTTGCTAACTGCTTTGAAGTACAAACATCACAATTGGATGATATGCGGAGACCTAAAGGTATGTTCGTGTCTACAAAAAAAAAACAAATATATGTGTGTATATATATATATATATATTTAGGCCCTGATATATATATATATATATATATATATATATATATATAGGCTAGAGCCCTAGTGCTGGGTCTACAAGGCAGCTACACCAAATACCCCTGTTTTCTCTGTCTGTGGGACAGCCGAGCAGACAAGCAACACTACGTACAACGCGACTGGCCAGCAAGACGTGGCCTGGAACCAGGTTCGCACAACGTTCTGTCACACGCTCTCGTGAATCCGCAGATGATTCTACTTCCGCCGCTGCACATCAAGCTCGGACTTATGAAGAATTTCGTCAGAGTACTCAACAAAGAAAGCCGAGCTTTCGCTTTCCTGAATCAGAAATTTCCACGCGTCAGTGAGGACAACTGAAAGCAGGTATTTTTGACGGCCCTCAGATCAGGGAGCTAATGAAAGATGCTCAATTCGATGAAAGTCTGGAGAACAATGAGATCAATGCCTGGCTCGCATTCAAGTCCATTGTCACGAATTTTCTGGGCAACCACCGAAGTCCAGAGTACGAACGTGTTGTCAAGGAGCTCCTGCAGAGCTTCCAGGCTCTTGGTGAACGTATGATCATAAAGATGCATTTTCTCAGCTCGCATTTAGACTACTTTCCGGACAACTGCGGTGATGTCAGCGAGGAGCAAGGAGAGCGCTTCCACCAGGATATTCGAATGATGGAAGAGAGGTACCAAGGCCGCTGGGATGTGAACATGCTCGCGGACTACTGCTGGTGCCTCAAGAGAGACGTTTCAGCTGTGGAACACAGACGAAAGCCTTTGAGAAAGCCCTTTCGTCCACATTAACTGTACTCGTGTACCATTTTTTATATACTTTGTACATTTTCTGTCAATTTAAGTCCGTTTTAAAAAAATAAACTTGCTAATTTCATAACGATTATATCACAGGCCTGCAAAATTGAGGGTCCTAAAAACTTTTTTGAAATTGTATGCTGGTTTTATAGGAATATGGGGTGCTAAATCCAAAAACGGCCTCAGATTTGCTCCATCACGTATATTTTTTTCACAATTTGCTATGACGTTTTTATGTTGTAATATGTTACTGAATAAAATAAGTAGTGAAGAATTACCACATGAAACCTATTTCCTGGCCAATTCTGAATATATTTATTTAAAAAAACTATAAAACTTGGTTACTTACATCTTTACTTAGTGGAAAGGCTTAGTAGTCCCGTTTTCTTTTGCCAGTGAAGCTGCGTCTGTTGCATTTCCTTTTGTGCGCTGCTTCCGGATTTTCACGATGCAGCATCCAGCAATAATCCCCCATCATATTAACGTTCCACCGGCCTTGGTATCTCTTTTCCATCTCCTTAATGTCTTGATGGAAACGTTCTCCCTGTTCCTCTCCTCACTTACTGCACCTAGATTTTCTGGGAAAAAGTCCAAGTGTGCATTCAAGAAATGAATTTTGATACTCATTGAGCATCCCAAAGCTTTGAATTTCTCCAGCATGTTTTCAACAATGAGTGCATATTCAGGGTCCTTATTATTTCCAAGGAACTTAGTAACCACACTTTTGAAGGAATTCCAAGCCTCTTTTTCTACTTCAGTCATCGTAGACAAGAAGTTTTCATCTGACAGCAGTCTTCTAATGTCTGGGCCTACAAAAATACCTTCTTTTAATTTTGCTTCTGAAAGGTTAGGGAACTTCTTGCAGAGGTACTTAAAGCATTCTCCACTTTTTTCTAATGCCTTAACAAACTGTTTCATAAGGCCTAGTTTTATATGAAGAGGTGGTAGAAGTACTTTCTTTGGGTCAACAAGATTTTTACGCAAAATATTCTTGCTTCCAGGTTCTAGAGATCTTCTTTGTGGCCAGTGTTTTTGCTCCCAGTGTTGACTCTTTGCTCTGCTATCCCATTCACAAAGGAAACATGGGAACTTAGTATATCCTCCCTGCTGCCCCAGAAGCATGCACAATACCTTAAGGTCTCCACAAATCATCCAATGATGATCATAATATTTTATCTTTGTAAGAACCAATTCCAAATTCTCATAACTTTCTTGGAGATGTACCGAGTGACCAACAGGTACAGAGGCATACTTGTTCCCATTGTGCAAAAGAACAGCTTTTAGACTTCTTTTAGAAGAGTCGATGAAAAGTCTCCATTCATCCGCTTTGTACTCACTGCCAAATGCCTGTACCAAACCATCAATATCACTACAGTAAACTAAATTGCCCTCATGTGAAAAGTAGTGAATAAACTCCTTTTCTCTTCTTCTATACAAATATATCGATGTTCCAGCTGATAATAAATTTCTTTCTTTTAATCTGGAGCCTAAGAGTTCAGCAGATTCCTTGGATAATCCCAAATCTCTCACTAAATCGTTTAGTTCAGATTGAGTGAACAACTGGGGGTCTTGACTTCCTATATCACACTGAAATTCTTCATGATCAGTATCTGAACCAGAATTACTAGGCAAATCTTCCAATGTTTCTGGTGGAAGCGGAACTGGAACTTCTGGCCCATGAGGAACAGGTCGAAAAGCTGATGGAAGATTTGGATAGAATATGGCTTTCTTATTTTTTTAGTTATAGCCTTTAACATCACAAGAGCAAAAATAGCAGTCGTCACAGTGATTTTTTGGCTCCCTCCATACCATTGGCACACCAAATCTGAATGCTTTCTTTTTGCCTTTACACCATTTCCTTAGATCCTCTACGCAAATAAAACAAACTTTGTGTGGTGCCCATGGTTTGTCTTGGTCTCCTAATTTCATTCCAAAGTAGGCATGGTACACTTGCCTAATAAAATGTGTTACGTTTCTTTGATGTTTCTTGATCACAAATTCCCCGCATATGTAGCAGAAGCTGTCGGGACTGTTGACACATCCACGGCTAGCCATGATTCACAACTTACTACAGTACCCAGAACACAATAAGAGTCTTGAATTTAATTTATCCTAGAAAGAATAAGAAAGGGGTTACAGTCTTCTAATAGGCTTTCTTAACACTATCAAAACACGCTATTTCGCTGATATAAAACACAAAAAACAGCTCAAAATCACTGAAAAAATTCGCTTCGGATGAATCATTGTGCGCACGTCATGAAATCTGAGTAACAACTGACTCATACGGCTTGGCAACCCAGTATTTATAGTCTCTTAGAAGTTTCTAGTAATTTCCGGAAATCTGGCATTTTCTCGAAGTCGCTTCACAAAAAAATCGAATTTGTGAAATAACTTTGTGTGGTATGACATTTTTATTGTGTTTTTCGAATTCAGCACACAAAAATACATTGTAAACAGCTAAAATTCTGAAAAAAGTTCTCATCGCAGGCCTGTGAATTATTTTCGAATTATCTATTTTTTAAAATTGAGATAGCATTTTATAAAAACCTGACCTTATTGAGCAAAATGAGTTACATTTTTGAATTCAGCATGCAAAAATTATAAAAGAACTAAAAAAAACTTTGATCTCAGGAAAAAAAATTTCAAACGCAGACCAGTGTATAATTGAAGCAAGGTTGGGAGAGGAACAGCATGGTTATCGAAAAGATAGAAGTACGGTAGATCTTATTTTTGGCCTCGGTTCTGTTATAGAAAAGGCATGAGAATTTAATACTAACATCTATGTAATATTCATAGATCTTAAAAAAGCATTCGATACAGTGCCCAGAGGAAGAATGTGGAGATGTTTGGAGGAGATTTATGGGGTAAGGGGGACACTTCTTAGGGCTTTGAAAAGTTTGTATGAAGTTAGTGAATGCAAAGTAAGGACTGGACACAAAAATGATGAGTGGTTTGAAGTTAGAACAGGGGTGAAGCAGGGCAGTGTTATATCACCACTCTTGTTTATAGCCTACATGGGCACAGTCATTGCAAGTTTCAAGCGACGTCATGAAATGAATAATAATAATGGAATAATGGCATATGCGGATGTCATAGCATTCTGGACGACAGAGAGAGAAGATATAGAACAAGCTTTAATTGATTGGAATGAATGTTTGAAGGAGGGGGGTATGGAAATGAATGTAGAAAAGACAGAAATATTAAGTGTATGTCGAAGAAAAGAAGGAGAATTTGGAGTTCAAATAGGAGATAAGGAAATAAGAAATGTTGAAAAATTTAAATATTTAGGGAGTATGTTTACTAAAGAAAGTGGTAATATGCAAGAAATAACAAAGAATTGCAAAATTTAGTAAAAATGTCGGAATGTTATACCCGCTAATGAGAGATGAGCATATGCCCCTTGGGACTAAGAAAATAATCTTTGAAACAGTTTTAACACCAATACTGATTTATAGGTCGGAACACTGGAAAATGCGCATGGCGGATGGAAGTAGAATTCAGGCGGCAGAAATGAGACCGCTGAGGACTATTCTGAGAAAGACGCGAAGAGATAGGATAAGAAATGAAAAAATAAGAGCCAATGTGGGAGTAACGCCGATTTTGAGAAAAATCGACGCTGCCAAATTGAGATGGTTGGGCGACTTGGAGAGAATAGGGGAGGGGAGAACTGCGAGGAGGTGCTGGGAGTGGAGACCAGGGAATGGCAGAAGACCGCGGGGGAGACCGAGAAGGAGATGGAGGGACGAAGTAGAAGAGAGCTTGCGAAGATATGACTTGTCCAGCATGCAAGAGCTCGGGGAAATGGGAGTGCTACTGGACAGGGCGGAGTGGCGAAGGAGGCTGGCTCCACTGACAGGCTAACTAGCCTACCTGGGAGCTGAAGTATGAAGTATATATATGATGCGCCTCGGTGTGTAGTGGTTAGCGTCGCTGACTACCAATTCATCGGCCCCGGGATCGAGACCCGGTGATGGCGGCCGGCGCGCAGCAAAACCCAACTGTTCATCCTTCCATACAATAAAGAAAGTGGCTGGTAGATAAATGGGTACCCTGGGTGGCCTAGTGGTTAAGACGCTGGACTGCTGGTGGGCGTGGTTCGGATTCCACGTTAAACTATAGGTCTAAGGTGGAGTGAAAAGCTTGACCTTCGTCAGAATGAACAATTCGGGCGGAAGCTAACCAAAGATTAAAGGTATATATATATATATATAACATGCATAATACAGGGTGTTTCAGGAGGAAAGGTCAATACTTCGGGAGGTGATAGTATCGGTCATTGTGAGAAAAAAAGTTCATATGAACATGTGTCTAATTCTGAATGGTTACGGAGATAGAGCTGTTTGAATCTACAAATACAAAAGCATTGTTAATGGTAATCAAGAAAGAGAAATCAATTACTGTTTCTAACATTTAATGTTTAAACATTGGCATTTTGAATGGTGTCAGATACAGAAATGACAAATTTGTTACAGTTTACAATACGTTTTCGAAAATCCCACCGTCAACCTGAATGCACTTTGCAACTCGTGTGCGAAGATCGCGTGTTGTTCGTCTGAGTTGATCTTGACGTTCCTTTATGCGGGCAGCAGCATCCAAAATGCGCGCGAGCAATTCGTCTCGTGTATTCACCTTTCTTTTGTAAACTTGACTTTTCATCCATCCCCACAAACAATAATCTAACGGAGAGAGGTCTGGAGACCTTGGTGGCCATTGAATGGGACCACCGCGGCCGATCCATCGACCAGGGAAAGTTTGATTTAGGTATTACATTACCAGACGGGTGGAATGTGGAGGAGCTCCGTCATGCTGAAAGTACATACCAGCGCGTGTAGCCAAAGGAACATCCTCCAATAGTCCTGGCAATTCATTTTGCAGAAATTCTAGGTGTAGTGAATACTCTTATTTTAGTTTCAAGTTAAATGTTAATTTTACCGTCTTGAATTTCGGAATAGTATAAATTCATTTTAAATTAGTTACCCCATTATAATTCAATTGTGAACCACATTAATACTAATTTTATGTATACTATATTATTTTATTGTATGTAACATAATTAATTATATATCACAATTGTCAGTTAATTATTTATATTCAAATATTTATTTTAATCTAATACCATGTCCATTTTACAAATAAATAATAGAAAACCAAAGGTTATATTTTCCACCTTTGGTACTGTCGCAGTTTCGCCTAACGGACTCAATACGGCTAGTGAGATAATCACTGGTTGGCACTTAACTAGCGGCAGTGCTTATGGCTACATCATCCAGGTTAACCTATACCGGATAGATGCGCTACGGTCCCAAGCCGTAGCTTGCCTAGGCCGACGACGACGACGTAAACCAACAATTGATGACCCCGGAGCTGGATTACCCCTTCTACCCGAACGACTAGGACTAGACTGTAATGTCGTTCGTGCCCATCACCCCCTTCACCCGAACGACTAGGACTAGACTGTAATGTCGTTCGTGCCCACCACCCCTTCACCCGAACGACTAGGACCAGACTGTAACGTCGTTCGTGCCCACCACCCCCTTCACCCGAGCGACTAGGACCAGACTGTAATGTCGCTCGTGCCCTCTGCCCCTCACCCCAGCCCGTGCGCTCTGTGCCTGCGCTCGTCTCAACCTCCACTCCTTCGTTGGGAACTTGTCGTCTTGCTTGTACGTCAGCAAGCCTAGGAGAAGATGCCTGACGACGCTGGTGCCATCTCCCACTTGAGCGTAAAGCTCCCGTCTTCTGGCCGGGTGATCCATTTATTTGGTTCCACCAAGTGGAATCACAATTCAACTTGGGAAGGATCACCGCTAGCAGGACAAAATACGATCATGTTTTGTCCTCTCTACCAGCGAGCATCATCTCTGAAGTCCGTGACGTCATCGTGTCTACTTCCACGAGTGAGGACCCATACAACGCTCTGAAGTCTGCCATCCTGTGCCGCACCACTGTCTCCGAGCGTGAGAAACTACATCAGTTAATCTCAAAAGAAGAACTTGGAGACCGTAAGCCCACTCAAATGCTGAGGGCTATGCAGTGCGCTCTAGGCGAACGCGCACAAACCTTCGATAAGGACATCTTTAGACAGTTGTTCTTGCAGAAACTTCCTCCATCAGCTCAGCGTGTCTTGGCCACTATGGATCCTGCTACTCCAGTTGATAAACTAGCAGAAACTGCCGACAAAGTAGTGGAGATTGGCACAGCTCCGGTCAACAACGTGAACACACAATCGGAACTGGAATTGAAAGTGGAAGAGTTAAGTCAACAACTCAACCACGTTTGTTCTCTGCTACAAAATCAACGGCAAAGAAGCCATTCTCGGTCACGATTTACGAAGAGGCATCGTTCGAGTTCCGGGAAGATCTGTTTCTACCACTCGAAATTTGGAAAGAAGGCTAGGAAGTGCATCTCCCCTTGCAATTTTTCGTCGGAAAACCCCAGCAGCGAGTCCTAATGGCGTCTAGTACTCGCACTGCCAACCTGTTATTCATAAAGGACAGGAACTCTGGTGTCAATTTCTTGGTCGATACCGGAGCGTCAGTCAGTGTATTCCCTCAAAAATCTGGTCATACGCACTCGGAATCTCCGCCTCTATACGCTGCTAACGGTTCACGCATACCCACGTACGGTACTCAGTCGCGTGAACTAAACTTGGGCCTTCACCGATCCTTCAAGTGGATTTTCATCTGTGCTCAAGTGCAGCATCCCATAATCGGCGCTGACTTCCTCCAGCATTTCAAACTCCTGGTGGATCTTGACAAGCGACGCTTATGCGACCAGGCCACACTGCTTTCTGTTCTTGCCAAACAGGTTGCCCTTCCGGACGCCTCGAACTCTGCACTTTCCCTCGTTCCCCCTAATTCCATGTACCAGTGCCTTTTCCAGCGATATCCAGGAATTCTTCAACCAATGCAGATGGGTGATACCATTAAGCACACCATTACCCATCACATTACAACAAAAGGTCCCCCTGTGTTTGCAAAACCCAGACGTCTTGCCCCGGACAAACTGAAAGCTGCCAAATCGGAATTCCAGCTTATGCTGGATCTTGGGATAATAAGACCTTCCAAAAGCAGTTGGTCCTCTCCCCTACACCTGGTCCAGAAGAAGTCAGGAGACTGGAGACCATGTGGGGATTACCGATTTTTGAATTCGACAACCATCCCGGACCGATATCCGGTACCAAATGTCCAAGACTTTACTTCTCTTCTCCACGGCAAATCTATCTTCAGTAAAATAGATCTCGTTAAGGCTTTCCACCACATTCCCGTAGAGCCTTCGGATATTCCCAAGACTGCAGTTTGTACACCATTTGGGTTATTCGAATTTTTGAAGATGCCGTTCGGGCTACGGAATGCTGCGCAAACCTTTCAGAGGTTTATAGATGAGGTCACCAGAGGCTTAGACTTTGTTTATGCCTACATCGATGATTTGCTTGTGGCCAGCTCAACGGAAGAGGAACATAAGGAACATCTTTCACTCCTCTTTCAACGCTTAGAACAATACGGTGTTACTATTAATGCATCTAAGTGTGTGTTTGCACAGCCAACCTTGGAATTTCTTGGTCACACGATTTCGCAGCACGGAATTACCCCCTTCAAGACAAGTGTGAAGTGATAAAAAATTACCCAATGCCAAATAATCAGCGTGAGTTACGTCGGTTTCTAGGTTTGGTAAATTATTACCACAAGTTCATTAAAAACTGTGCCAGTGTTCTTGCTCCTCTACACGCTATGATCACACACAAACGCAAGGTAACGAAAATGTTATGGTGTAGCGATAGTTTACAGGCGTTCGACAATGCCAAAAATGCTATCAATAGTGCATTGTCTCTGTCATTTCCTATCAGTGATGCCCCCCTAACTCTGACGGTCGATGCATCAGATGTTGCGATCGGTGGAGTGTTGGAACAAACCATTAACGGTCAACAAGCACCCATCGCGTTTTACTCGAAAAGCTGCAGCCAGCCCAAACGCGTTATAGTGCTTTCGGACGTGAACTTCTTGCTATTTACTTAAACGTGAAGCATTTTCAACATTTCCTTGAAGGCCGAGAGTTTTGTGTTTTTACCGACCACAAACCTTTGGTCACTGTCTTCAATAAAACAGCTGTAACCACTCTCCCAGAGTCATCAGGCAACTCGATTATATCTCGCAATTTACCACAGATATCCGCCACATCAAAGGTGTCTTGAACACTCCAGCGGATGCACTTTCAAGAATAGAGATTACTTCTGTTACCCTCAGCTCTACACTGTGGAATGCTATTGCACAGGATCAAGATAAGGATACGGAACTACAAGAACTGCTCAGAGAAGACTCCACTCACTCACTTTCCCTCAAGAAAATGAGTATGCCAGGATTGTCTGTGCCCCTCTATTGCGACGTATCAACAGCTGCTATTCGCCCTTATGTCCCTCCATGTCACAGAAAAGCAGTCTTCATGGATCTTCATAAGCCCTCCCATCCTGGTACCCGTGCTTCGCAACACCTGGTTACCTCTCGCTTTGTTTGGCCCTCGATGCGGAAGGATGTCAAACATTGGACCAAAACGTGCCTTGCCTGCCAGCGTGCCAAAGTCCAAAGGCACACCAGGTCCCCCTTTGACGCATTTCCGCCCCCATCCCAGCGATTTGAGGTAATTCATGTAGACATTGTTGGCCCTCTTCCAGTGATTCAAGGCCAACGTTATCTGCTCACCTGTCTCGACCGCTTTTCCAGATGGCCTGAAGCCATCCCACTTCCTGATATCCAAGCGGACACTGTTGCAAGAGCCTTTCTTCATGGATGGGTATCAAGATTTGGATTGCCGACAAAAGTCATCACTGACCAAGGTCGCCAATTTGAGTCTTCGCTTTGGAAGAAGTTTACCAGCTTGTTGGGTACAGTACATGCGCATACCTGTGCGTATCATCCGCAAGCTAACGGCCTCGTCGAACGCTTCCATCGCCAGCTGAAGTCATCCCTTATGTGTCACGAAGACTCCCATTGGATGGATAAGCTTCCACTCGTTTTGCTTGGTATTCGCTCTGCATTTAAGAGTGATCTGAAGACTACAGCGGCTGAACTAGTCTATGGAACAACACTGCGGCTACCAGGTGGCTACTTCACTGCAGGGGATAAGTCATGTGATCCTACGGAATTCGCTCAAACACTTTCCTCTCACATGCAGTCCCTTCAGCCTGTTCCCCTCGATTGACTAGCCAACAGAACATCTTTGTTTCCCCAGCCCTCCAATCTTGCACCCACGTTTTCGTTCGTGTACCTGTCCCAAAACGGCCTCTCCAATGTCCATATGACGGACCCTATGAAGTTCTCCGACGTACGCGCAAATCATTTCTCATACAGCGCGGTTCCAAGGTCGACAAGGTTTCTATCGATCGTCTTAAGCCTGCGTTTTTGGAATCAACCTTAAGTGAGGTACAAGTAGCTACCAAAAAGGTTCAGCGGAAATCTGTGTCGTTCGGAACTCTTTGAACTTCCTCTGGTGGGTGTGTGTGTAGTGAATACTCTTATTTTAGTTTCAAGTTAAATGTTAATTTTACCGTCTTGAATTTCGGAATAGTATAAATTCATTTTAAATTAGTTACCCCATTATAATTCAATTGTGAACCACATTAATACTAATTTTATGTATACTATATTATTTTATTGTATGTAAACATAATTAATTATATATCACAATTGTCAGTTAATTATTTATATTCAAATATTTATTTTAATCTAATACCATGTCCATTTTACAAATAAATAATAGAAAACCAAAGGTTATATTTTCCACCTTTGGTACTGTCGCAGTTTCGCCTAACGGACTCAATACGGCTAGTGAGATAATCACTGGTTGGCACTTAACTAGCGGCAGTGCTTATGGCTACATCATCCAGGTTAACCTATACCGGATAGATGCGCTACGGTCCCAAGCCGTAGCTTGCCTAGGCCGACGACGACGACGTAAACCAACATAGGTAACTTTGTCCTGTAAGACGATTCTCTAAAGTAACAGGGCCAATCAGCTGATTACACTAGGCAACAAATTTCAACTTTTTTTTTGTTACAGACACGTGAACTACTGATTCCTACTAAAGCGCTGATGCTGATTTCAGATCTGATATCAAAATTTCTCTATCACGTCCAGATTTTGTGTAACCGAAAACCCCTATTTTTCATTTTTTTTCTCACCCGCTTCTATTACGAAAGCCGTCTAAGCTACTTTTCCGTGCCACATTTTATGTTAAGCATACTTAAATAATTAGTGAACAGGGATGTCTTTCCTCCTTTATTCTGGCTTAAGACAGACAGCGGAATTCCGCTGGCGGAGTTACCACCCCTGCGCCCAACCATCCACCCAAAGCGCGTTAGTATTTTGTTGTTACTACTGAAAGGCAAATTCCTGTTCTTAAGTGAAACTTTGGTGTGTCCTCTTCCTTTGTCGCTTGTAGGATGACGAGCTCTCCTTCTGCAGGAACCAACAATAATCTCCCATCATATTTGGGTTGAAATTACCTTGGTATCTGTTTTCCATAACTGAGATCTGTTGGTGGAAGCGCTCACCATGCTCGTCACTTACAGCCCCAAGGTTGGCCGGGAAGAAGTCAAGATGAGAATGTAAAAAGTGAATTTTCAAAGACATTCTGCATCCCATTATTTCATAGATTTAAGCATGTTTTCTACGAGTTTACGGTGGTTTTCAGCTTTGTGGTTTCCAAGAAAATTTTTGACAACTTCAACGAAAGATGTCCATGCTCCTAGTTCATTCTCATTTAGGTTAGATGGAAACGATGAGTCGTGGATGACACTGCGGATCTGTGGTCCAGTGAAAACTCCAGCTTCTAGCTTAGCATCTGTCAATATTCCTTTGAATTTATCCTTTAAATATTGGAAACCACTACCTTGATGATCCATACCCTTCACGAAATTTTTCATAAGGCCAAGTTTAATGTGAAGTGGTGGAAGATGTACTTTCTGAGGGTCAATAAGTGCTGGTGTTTCACATTGTATTTACCAACAACATGTTCAGTTCTAGATGGCCAATCATGTTTTTTGTAGTGGTTCTTGTCATCTCTGCTGTTCCATAGACACAAAAAGCACATATGCTTTGTGTAGCCCAACTGTAACCCAAGAAGTAATGATACAACTTTAAGGTCGCCACAAATATTCCATGTGTGGTCCTTATATTTGATGAGTCTTAGCAGCAGTTTCATCGATTCATAAGTCTCATTAAGGCCAGTGGCATGTGCTACAGGTATTGAAGGTTTTTCATTGCCGTTTGTGCAGTAATACAGCTTTAAGGCTAGCTTTACTAGAGTCAATGAACAGTCTCCATTCTTTTGGATCATAGCGACAGCCAATCCCTTGCATCAGACCACTGATATCGTGGCAGAAACAAACGTTTTCTTCCTGTAAGTAAAATGATGAAAACTGCAAATGGCGATGGCGGAAATGGGAAACTTTGGTGTTTGGTTGGAGAAGATTAAATTCTTGAAGTCTTGAACCAAGCAACTCTGCCTTTTCTTTTGGTAATTCCAAATCGCGCACTAAGTCATTTAACTCCACTTGACTTAACAAATGTGGGGAAATATTTGCATCTGGAACATATATGCCATCTTTCCCTGTTTCTATATCACTAGCAGAATCTTCAGATGAACTGCTGTCTGTTATCGTTGCTGGTGGAACTGGTGGTGGATTTGTTTCATCATGTGGTACTGGTTTCATTGCTGATTCGCAGTTTGGGTACGTGATCTTTGATTTGTTTTTCTTTGTGAAACCAGCAATCTTTGTCAAACAAAAATAACAATCATTGAAGTGATTTTTCGGCTCACGCCAAACCATGGGGACTGAGAACGGCATAGCTTTTCTTTTACCATTCATCCAAGCTATTAACATTGCATTGCACTGTGCACAGCAAATATGTGGTGCCCAGTCCCTCTGTTGGTCTCCTAACTTACAGTCAAAATAACACTTGTAGGCAAGTTTAATCTTTGTTGTTATGTTTCTACGTTGTGGCTTAGGTGTATGTTGTCCACAGACAAAGCAGAAGTTGTCTGGGTGATTTACACAAGCACGTCTATTTGATGCCATTTTGAATTACCATACAATATCTGAAAAAATGTAGAAAGTAATTATTACAATGTGAAAAATAAAAAGAAATACACACCGTAGTACAAAACAAATGCTATAAAAACACACAAGTCACCACAACCTGTCACTTGCTCATCAGCAGAGAGCTTCAACAACCGTTCTGCTTGACTGTCACGTAGCGACTGACCGTTGGGCTGTTGCCCGTTACTATGCTCTTGACTCAGTGTTGCCAACTCGGGATAAATTTTATTTAGCAAAATTGTTCGAATTTGTATATAGTTGGCAAAAAAAGTGTCTTTAACCTTGAAAAGCAAGTTTCATATTACTGGCATTAAGCCGATTAAAACCAAAATCTGGACGTGGTAGAAAATTTTACTAAAAGTGATTTGCATTTTACACAAAATCTAGACGTGATAGAAAAAATCTAATTATAGATTTGAAATCAGCATACCGAAATTAGCTAGGAGCACCTATTTGGTCTTCTGTAACAAAATCTTTGTTGCCTTGTGTTATCGATGATACCGCACCACATACTGGCAGAGAAGCGATGTTGAAAATTTGTTTCCACAGTGGCATTTGGATTTTCGTCTGACCATCGATGAGAGTTACGAGTGTTGATGATACCGTCACGGGTGAAAGTAGCTTCATCGGTGAACAGTATTAATCGAAGCAATCGGCGATTAGCATTTACCCAATGACAAAATTCCAGTCGCATGGCAGCGTCTCCTGGTTGAAGGTGTTGTACACGCTGTACATGATATGGATGCAAGCCTTCCTCACGTAATGTTCGCCACACTATTGTGTGTGGTACACCGAGACGTGTAGAAATGCTTCGTGAGCTAGTAGTAGGACTACGCTCTACCAACTGAAGAATGTTTTCCACTTCATCCACATCTTGTTGACCGTCACGTTCAGATGAAACATGAGCGCTGGGAAGTGTACCAATCTCACGCAATGTGTTGAAAACCCTGGTAAACACTCTTCGATCCGGAATTCTGCGGTTCGGAAACCGTCGACGGTATTCTGCAAGAGCAGCTGTTGCACTTCCATCGCAAAAACCTTAGACATACACCATATCTGCATATTTGGCATGTGTGAAGGTGTGTGGCATTCTTAACACTGCTTCAAACACCAAACAATGTCACTCACAACAGTCAACTGTCGATTGGCTTATGTTACATGCTTACATTACAGCTTACATGGTTCAAGGTTATAGGGGAGGGAAGGGGGGGGAAGAGCTGCGCGCGCATCAGATTCAAACAGCTCTATCTCCGTAACCATTCAGAATTAGACATGTTCATATGAACTTTTTTCCTCACAATGACCGATACTATCACCTCCCGAAGTATTGACCTTTCCTCCTGAAACACCCTGTGTATATATATATATTATAATATATATATATATATATATAATCTTACTTTATATGAAAAAACTTCACAGCGTGATTATCGTGATTAATAAAATTAAGCTTATAAAACTCGGGTTGTGGATCGTCATAAAGGTAATTGGTTGGTATTTACAGGGCCGGATTAAATTCTTTGTAGGCCCTAGGCAATCTCGTAATCGTAGGCCCTCAAGATAGATCTATAGATAAATATTTGCATTGTATACAATGTATAGGTCCCATAATATAATCATAGATCTATAGACGGATACTTTGTCTATGATACATACTTCGTACTATGATACTATAATTCTTTGACTATGATACTATCCCTGATACAACCCTCCCCCCCCTTTGTTGCCAACCCCAAAATGGGGTTGCAAGGGGTATGCAACTTGGAGGCATCCCCCAAGCTGAACCCCCCAAAGGGGAGTGCCAACCCTTTGTTGCCAACCCCAAAATGGGGTTGACAAGGGTATGCAACTTGGAGGCAGAGTTATCCCCCAAGCTGAACCCCCCAAAGGGGCAAAGAAAGGAAGAGGGGGAGCCTCTTTGGGGGAGAAGGTGGGACGGCTTCACCCCCACAAGGGGCAGAGAGAGAGAGAGAGAGAGAGAGAGAGAGAGAGAGTCTTTGCTTGGCCAGAACTAGTGATGTTAAAAAACGTTTTTTTTTATGTCCATGTTGTTTTTTGTTTTTTTTGTCGTTTTTTTTGTTTTTTTTAATAATTAATATAGATATTGCCAATTTAATTATAAGATATACTTTTGCAATGATATATATTATAAAAATAAATAAATAAATAATAAAATAGGCCATATGGCCTATTTTATTATTTATTTATTTATTTAAATAAACGCTAGAATTTATTTATTTATTTAAATAAACGCTAGAATATCCTTTTCAGCCTATTTACAGAAAAAACTGGCCTCTTTCTTGCACTGAGTCTTGTATCTTGAGATCCGTTAAACTTGCGAGAACACTGGCTGGGAGCTGACTGCCCATTGTCCAACCTTTCCAGGACTCTCCCATCCATGCCTCGGATTTTGAATCTCCCACTTAACTATCCTTTAGACCCGCGATGACATATTCCCCCCCCCCCCCGAGACCATCCATACATATATATACATACACATACACCATATACATATATACCAATATATACATAAATACTTATATACACATATTTATATCTATTATATACCCCATACACACGCATACATCCAGAATTCCAGATACATACGCACGCATACTCATATATATACCTACACAAACTCATACACCTCTATTTCGCCCTTTCATTATCTCCGAGGTCATTTAGCACATACAGTAATATCCATACAGCCAAAAGAAACCGATTAAGCACAGACAGAGCAGCAAAGCTAGTATTTATATCCCAAAATGCAAAATTCCAAGAAAGTGAAGTAAAACATGGTGCTACATTGGCTTCGTCAACATCCAAATCTGCAATAAGTACCAGTACCTGTGATATTGAAACTATATGCTCTAATCAATCTAGTGATAATGATTCTTCGATGGAAATATAATCAGATAATGAAAGTTAAACAGCATTAGGTTAACACAAAGGTTAAGAAAGAGATGAATATTTTTATTTTTTATTTTTCTATTTGGAATATATATATATAATTATATATATATATAATATATATAATAATATATATATATACATACAACTGCAAAGAACACGCAGTATAAATAACGTAAAGAACGACGCTTGTATAGGAGATATTCCGCGCAAGACGAGAAAGAGAAAACAACAAATGAAAAAATGAAGTACCACCTGGGAATCGAACCCGGGATCTTCCGATCCCAGGTGGTACTTCATTTTTTCATTTGTTGTTTTCTCTTTCTCGTCTTGCGCGGAATATCTCCTATACAAGCGTCGTTCTTTACGATATATATATATATATATATATATATATATACACTGGTATTCTTGCCAATCACAATTATATAATTGTTTTATACCAGTATTATGTATTTTTTATTATGTATATTATACCAGTACCTGTGATATTGAAACTAGCATATATGCTCTACCCAATCTAGTGATGATTCTTCCATGGAAATGAAGGTTAAACAACATTAGGTTAACAAAATGGTTCAAAAAAATGAATTTTTTTTTCTATCTGGAATATATATACTGGTACTCTTGCCAATCACAATTATGTATATTGTTTGAAACGAGGAAGAATGTTTTATGTTCTAGTTAAAAAATATATATACATAAAAAATGAGGGTTTGTTTTTCCTTTCTATTATATACTTTTTGCGTGATTCAGTTTTTCTAAAAGATGACTATATATACTAGGTATAACTGTATAAGCATGGTAGTATAGTAAATTATAGGTAATACTAATATACTTATTAGATTAAAGGAAGAAAAATATGGAATAAGTTTAAAACAATAAAAAACAAAAAAACCAGACTATCTTCGTTTTAAACAAAAAAAACGACAAAAAAAACGACAATAAAAAACGACAATAAAAGACTCACATCACTAGCCAGAACCAAGCGCATATGAGGTCTTCAGCCACCCCGCCGCTCTTATAGGCCCCTAATCAGCCAGTTAGCTGAGTTACCAGATTGCGCTATGTATTAAATTATTCCATATTTTAATCAGCCAGTTGGCTTAGAAGGCTGAATTGCCAGATAGCATTAATTATTTAAAGCATATATTAATGTTAGCTTAGAAGGTTGAGTTGCCAGATAGCATTAATTATTTATTTATTCCATATATTAAGTAGCCAGTAGGCTTAGAAGGCCGAGTTGCCAGATAGCAATATTTATTTAATTAATCCTTATATTATTCCGTCATCTGGCTTAGAAGGCTGAGTTGCCAGATAGTGATAATTATTTAATTATTCCATATATTATTCAGCCAGCTGGCTTAGAAGGCTGAGTTGGCAGATAACAATAATTATTTATTTAAACCATATATTAATCAGACAGAACCAACGGGCGCCAGTCAGTTGGTTTAGAAGGCTGAGTATTGCGCTATGTATTTAATTAATCCATATATTCCAGTTGGCTTAGAAGACCGAATTGAGAAATAGCAATTAATTAATTATTCTGAAATCCGCTTTAGAAACAAATGATATAATTGTGTACAAGGAATAAATAAAACACCAATACATCATTCTGTTTATTTACATGAATTAATGGAAACACAATGGGGCATATATATGATCAAATAATAGAATGGAAAATATATAATCATACAAAACGGTGCATTATCAAAATATTAGTACAGGAAAAATACACAGTTATGTTAAATATATTGAAAATATACAAAACAGTATTATCAAAATATTAGTACAGGAAAAAATACATAGTTATATTAAATATATTGGAAATATGCAAAACATAGTATAATCATATTAGTACAGGAAAAATATATATTGTTTTACGTTCTACGGTGCAAAACGCTAAATTCGCATTTGATAGAGTCTATATCCACATCGCCGTTACTTGTACGACGTGGTAAAACCGTCCAAACATCAATTCACCGTTTAACTGATACGGCGGTATACTCGATATAAATGGCTTTCATATCGTTCAATACTATTTTTGTGCCCACTTTACACTGGCGGGTGTTATCTTTAAGTATGGCTAGAACACAATCAAAAGCACGCACAAAAATGTCATCGTTAACCACAACATGAAATGCAAGTTTATAATCATGCCTTTCCAATCGGGGATTTTTTCTTAACGTCCCGAACTTTTCAATCGTGAACTCTTCTTCACTCGACATAGCGGCTATTGAAATATTCTACCAAATCGTAACGACATCTATCACTATATAGAGGTACAGCTCTTCAGGGTGAACAGTGTAGGTGAGCTCAACTCTGTACCTCTCAAGTGCTTTGTACCAAAGTTCAGGGTATTTCGAAGAATCTAAACCTTTTAAATATGCATCCAGATCTAGACCGTTCTCCCCCTGTTCATTCCTACATTCGACAAATACGTCGAGCAGAGCGATGTATGCGTATTCAAGAACCGTATCAAAATAAATCATGTCTGTAACACGCGCATCTAATACAGGGTTCAGCTTACGGAAACCGACGATCTCAAACATTCTGTCGAGGATGAAACGGTTTCGTGTAGGAACAAGAACGTCGTTATCATCTGTGTTCTTCCACATCAATCGTATATCAATGCATGGTTGTTCGTTATTTACACTCAATGTACAAACAATGGAATATGAGACGGCGTCACTAATCACCTCTCTTCTTGTACCTACGTCAGCTGGTATTTTATAACGGTCCGCAGCCCACCTCTCAACTACCACGAAGATTTTACATCTCCTCAACACTTAAATAAATAATGTTACGTTTGCTTGCTTGCCTGCAGATCGTTTCAAGCACACAGTTAATGGTGCCGGTTTCTCGCCTGAACACGCGCAATGACTTCGTCACGGAGACGTCGTACGATGCTTTGAGAATGCTTCTCAAAGGGAGTTCCATCGTATTCGCACGTTCACACGGTTCGAGATGACTATGGCACGTCCACTCGATGCAAGCTCTGAGATGACTATGAGCCACAGGAGACAAGATCAGCTCGACGGGAGGAATGAATCACGCTGATGAAACGCGAATGGGTTTGTTCGATCTCGTATGCTCCGCGTGAGTCACAGGAGGGAGGATCGGCTCAACGGGTGGGGTGAGTCACCCTGATGAAACGTGAATGGTTTGTTCGAACTCGTATGCTCCGTGAGGAACACGGTTGGGCGCCACGGGAGGAGTGAGTCCATAATCTAATGAAACGTGTACGGCGGTGACCCAACATGAATCGTTGTATCCCATTATATTGGGCAGGTGTCTTGAGAAATTTTCCGATACAAGAATTAATTTCGGTTTTAATGTTTTATCATTACCACCCCCGAATACGCACCAAACATTTTCCTTCAGGGTAATTTTCACGAGCTAAACACATTTTATAACGTTTTTAAATGTTTTATCACTCCTAAACATCTTCACAAACCGGGGCGCTATTAGAGAGAAACATATGTTCATATTTATCCTTTTTGTTTAACAGGCGATACTCATCTCTAAAATCTGTTAAAAACTCTCACAACCCATTAGCCACAACCTCACTACAAACTTCCATGATATACTGTATATTAATGTAGAGGTAAAAAACTGAAGATTGTCCATGATGACAAGATTTACATTTTCAGCCGTAGGGTACGAGTAATCGGTATGGTGTAACATGATATAATACCGCTTATCACACCACTCATCCACAAGACTCGCTACCCATAACTGTTGTTTATCTTCTGAGCGTGTTGCTTCTTCTACTACGCGGTATATGTGAGCCTTTATAAAGCTTAGTTCTATAACATACTTCAATACATCGTCTGTACTGCAAAATCCTACAACCCCCTCGCCAGAATATCCATGGAGTATTGGAATAGTCTGACCCTTCGCACGATTCAATGCAGCCTTAAAAGAGGCAAAGGAGGCGGGAATAGGGAGTTTTTCAGTATCCACTACATCTACGCACTTAGCAGAATACCACTTCATAAGTGTTGAACACGCGATATTAAAGGTGGCCATTACTATTTTCTTCTATGCGAGAGAATACACGTCTGAGCTCAAGGGTATACAGAGTCAACTGAGTAGATGCCTGCTCAGGTTGCGGCATGATTAACGTCGCCGGTCTTACAGTGGGCGGGGCTTAACTTTTTACTGTACATACGCACACAACAAAGTAAAACGCTAGTTGAAACAATTTATTTAATAAACGAAATAATCAGGATGTATATATTTACAAATACGTGTAATAATTAAGTTAGCAATAGACGTATCAAAGATTATGGTATCCAAAGGGCACGGTGTCATAGGTACCAGGCACCTGGTAGCGTTTCCTATAGGTGTTACGGCACACTTTGTGCCCCTAAGTTCCTTCACACCCCCAGCTTCTGCGCCCGAAAATTGTGGGTGCCTACAGTCAGTTGGGCGGACGGCCACCCTCATCATCTTCCAAGCACACTAACTCCTTCAGCGAATCAAAGTTGACGACCCGCCGATTCGCTTGGTTAAGTGTGATACCCTTAGCCTTCACGATATACTTCGTTTCATCCCTATCCTCACCCGTACCCCATAGGTTTTGGCCCTGTTGACACAAATGAGTCGGCGTATGCGTTATCCCCATACTCATCCTTGATCTCGTCAGTTAGCTCCCCGAGGAACTCCCCAATAGCAGGCATGTATCACCCCTCCTCGCTGTGAATATCACGCTATCTGTATCGGCATACAAAACCCGCTGCCCAAGAATGCAATAGGCCCAAAGTTTGATGCGGGCGTAGGCTGTTGTGAAGCTGGCTACAGGAATGTTTGTAACCCGTGAGGTATCTGTGGCCAATTCAGTATTGTTGTACTTTATTATGTAAGTATTACCTACATTCACAATTCCATGACCTCTTTATCGGGAGCGTTGGCGTAATCCCAGACTTCACTATAACTTTGCGCCAAATGAACGTTCCCTTTACCGGTATTCTGCGCAAATTTTCCCCAAAGGCTGTTTAGGTACAACTTTGCACTAAAGCGCTTGCCAGGGTTCTTTACAATTTGGGTACGATCAAGTTGTATACCTTCGTGGTCGCGGTAACGCTGAATATGACGTTTTTCGTCTTCGGTTTCAACCCCTCGCGGGTATCCTGACCTCAACTTATCCTTCAAAAATGCGTTTATATATGGTGTGAAAAGTTGGGTAGCTTCTGAAACCTCCACACCTCATGTATCTTCATTATTCTATCCCATGATGAACGGCTAGGGCCAGCTCAGGGCTTGTGTATACGCCTCTGATCTTACGCTGGTGGGTGTATGGACAATCGCCGTTGTTCTCTTCCGCGCACTTCACGCACAAGGGAAACATGAGTTTGTGATCTATAACGACGGGTAAGATCGGCATCCATAAATCGCGAGGGGGAGCACGTCTACGAAAGAAAGGCCGAAATAGTACCCGTTCAAATTTCTTGAAAACTCGTTGATGGAGGGTAGGTTAGGGCCCACCATTTTTTCATCACCGTACGGATTGTCATCACGTGGGATAAAGAACAGAAATCGTAGTAATGGAGTTTCACGACCTCGTAGGCGGAAAGTATAGCTTGAAGGGATTTGTACGCCCTCGAACAAGCTATCACCGCATTTGAGAGGATCCAGCACCATTGAACGCTTGATCGTGTTTATTTCTTCACGTATTTCCTCTCTACCACAGTGCATCATATTCATGCTCCCACAAGACTTTGTGAGTGAACTGGGAGCCTATAAGTTGATCGCGGGTTGCGCGTCCACGCAAGACAGTCGGCAGGAGATCTACCTGGATATCTCACGATTCCACACTCAGGACGGGGGCATCCATGCCACCAGCATCCGTTAAAGGAGTACACAGTCTTCTCGCCAGTGACACGGTTTTTTCACTTAGACCATCAACCCGAAAAACACGGCCATTAACCTTAATGGGTGCTTCCCCGTGTTGCGGGCATGCTTTATGTATACACCTGTCTGCTGCTGTACGTGTATGAGCCAGTAAATAGCCTGCCCATAACTGCGGTTGTTTCTGTGGATGATGGCTAAGGTGGCTTTAGGCATGAAGTTATTCTTGAACACCGTAAAACATAATGAGGCGATGGTGGTTGCGACTTGCAGCGGATCGCATTTGAAACGACATATGTACATCCTTCTAAAGGCCTGGAACATACTCTAAGCACGCGTACATCATTCACGCAATAACGCTCACATTCATCAGCTATATTATAAGGATTACATTCATTAAAACTGTTGTAGTATCGATCAAAATCTTCACGTTTATCTATACTCATACAATCATAGTTAAGTAATGTTTGGGGAGGTAGACCTACGTAATTTAAAGTTTCGCTAGTGAGGAATGTAAGGGAATATCCTTTTGAAACTTCAGCTGCTACGCCCATCACCTTGGGTAGCTTTGCTAATTTACAAGGTGTGAATAATAAAGTGTCTTTAAATTGTACATTACCTCTTATTTGCATCTGTATTAATTTGTTGCCTCTTTTCAATGGATCACCTGTAAATATCTCAGAGGACTCGTGCTCAAGCAACTCCTTATAAAGGAGCTGTGTGTAAAATTTTGCCCCGTTATGGGCGAGAATATACACAGTCATTTTTTTGAACTTGTCAGCTAACTTGACAATATAGGACACAAATGGTTTTACAGGGCTATCGTGGGCATTCTTTTTTAAAACGTTTGTCCGTTTTCCACATTTGTGACACTCATCACACTCGATCTCCATACACTCATCACAGATAGTCTGACTCACAAGTAAATGTGGAATTACCTCTTTGGTTTCAGCGTTCGTGTATGTTTCTATATTGTAGTACACAGTTATACAAGGGTTGTTTTTAGGCTTGGCATCTTTCATATAACATACATGCTTTACACCATCCGTCTTATATTTCTCATGGCATGTAGAGCAGTGAATTTCGTCACTGTGCCTAAAAGACTTAACATCTGCTGAAGGGGGATGTACACATGTTCTGTAGAGTGTCCCCTACTTAATTCAAGCAAAATTGAGCTAGGCAATTTAGACTCCAGTATAGTGACCAACATTATACCATACCTTTCCATTCCTACACCCAAGTTGTCCAGGGACCTAGTTCTAACTTCAAATTCATCATATAACTGCCGTAACTCCTTGACACTACTGGGATTATTAACAGGGGGTATAGCTAAAAGTTCGCGGAGGTGGCTTTTAATTAAGATCTCTGGCTTACCAAACCGTTTCTTTAATATATCCCAAGCCACATTATAATTAGCCTCTGTTAATGCTAATCCTGCTACTGTCTTTGCTGCCTCCCCTTCCAAGAGGGACTGCAAATAATTAAACTTCTCCACCGCACTTAACACTTGACTAGAATGAACTGCTGATTGAAAACTGTCTGCCCATCCTTGCCATCCCTGAATACTCCCAGAAAATGTTTTGAGTACAAGCCTCGGTAATTGAACTGCAGATCTGCTAACCTTAACTTCACAAACACCATTTGTTGACGGTTCTCTCTCATTATTAGACTGGGTCTCTAACTGTACTGAGCTGCTCAACTCTTTTGCTCTGTGGCCTACTTTAATTATATCATCAATAATCTCTTCAAAGTAAATTATGTTATTTTCTATTTCATCCTCTTCTATAAGAGCCTCAATTTTAACATTTACTTCGTTTAGAGCAACCTTTTCAGTTTCTAATATGGAAAGCTGCGCAGTCACTAAGCTTAAATCCTCTTACTCTATGGCAGAATCTATAGTGGCAATGACCTTTGAAATTAGACCTTTGTAGGCTCTTCTTCTTCTTTTAAACTTGTTCAATTCAGCTGCACTCATCTTCAATGCAAACAACAATTTCGCAAAAATACTTAACGAAACTGATCAAACTCGAATTTTGCTTTTTGCAAATAAACTGAATTGCTTGGTTGGGGTACTGACCAACCACCAGTATGGAATACCAAATTTTCCACCCAAGTGACTGGCGCACCGAAGTCTGCAACCTTCGCCTACGAATAATAAACCAAAATTAACCAAACTGGTAAAAATGTAGGCCCAAAACAACGACAGACGAGTGGCCAAGTTTCGCAATTGGGCGACCAAACTTTCTACCCTGGGACCTTAACTCAATTATGCTCAACCCGTCTAGGCCTAACTTGGGCTACAATTTGCACAATCGGAACTTTGCCAGAAAATAGTCACTGACTCAGTCATGGGCTAGAATCCGGTTTCGAAGGACCATGTTATTTTTTGTATTTTTATTGGGTTCAGAATCCCAGCTGAGCCGTGAACGGCCAAGCTCTGAAGGGCCAGTTTAACCTACAGCCCAAGTTAAGCTAGACTAAAAACTTACGGACTTGGAGGTACTATTAGGTCCTACCTCAGGGTTGCTGACTCGATGTGGGCCTACCTTAGGCCTCAGTTGCATAAAATTAAGATAAAAAAACAAAAGGGGCACTATTTATGGTCTTCCTTCTAAACCTTGCAACAACAACACAACCTGCACCATTGCACGATGCAACAATCTTGTATCTAAACAACCAAACTGAATTGCAAGAGAGCTCTCTATAAGACCACGCCCTGTAAGTGTCGCATTCAACAAACGAGTAGGAAGGACGCGCAGTGCCCCCAAAAAATGATGCCACACGAGGCCAAAAATGCTAGCTCTAAATTAAGTGAATTTTTCACTAACCTTACAATTATGAGATGGAAATACTGTATATACACCTTAACTTAATATATACAAGCAATGCTGCATCAATCAGCTTAGTCATCATATCGCCTTGGGGCAACAATGGCTCTTCCTCTTCTAGATTTTCTAACACTTGTTCTTCCTTATATAACATACTGCACGTCTGCACCCTTGTTTGGGGAAACTCCGCTAACAACACATTAAATGGTATCTTTGTCATCCAAAAACGAGCAATAAGGTTTATTATCTGATTTCCTTGATCACTCTGGTGCATTATTTAAAGAGCTAAACCTACTAAAGCTCAACGATATAACCAAACTGGCACATTTTATTTTTATTTACGAGTGTAAGAACAAAATCATTAATTTGCAATGGGTAAATAGATATTTTGTAACTCATCAAGAAATCCACTCGTATCAGACCAGAAATAGATCAAAGCTTGTTATACCTCAATTTAGATTGTCTTCATCTGAAAAAGTACCCATTTTCATTGGATTAAAACTATGGAATTACTTGCATGCCGATATAAAAAATATTGTGAATGTAAATTTGTTTAAAACTAAGTTGAAATCCCGATTAATAATACTAACAAAAATCTAGGATTAATGTCCACTAATATTGTTTAATATTGTCCATTAATATTGTAATACATGTTTTAACTACAGGGTGGGCCGTAGGTTTCCATACATAGGAAAAATTAAACGTTTGTTTTTATGTTTCAGATACCCTAAGAATATGCGTTTGACGAAAGAGCAACGAATTGAAATCATACTGATGGCTGGGTCGGGAAGCAGTCGCATGGTTGCAATGAACTTTAACAGACAACATGGAACGAACATCACACACGACACTGTGGCAAAACTTATTAACAAGTTTCAGAAAACTGGAAATGTTGCAGATCAACCGCGAAGTGGTCCAAGACGTACAGCCACCGATGAAGACACAACAGCTACGATACTTACAGCGCTTACACGGAGTCCCAGAAAAAGTACACGACGGTTGTCTGCAGAAAGTGGTGTCAGCAGATCGAGTATCAGGCGCATTTTGAAAGCAAACAAATGGCATCCATACAAATTGCATATGGCACAGCATTTGAGTGAAGACGACCCGGATAGACGGATGGAATTCTGTGAATGGGCATTAACCAAAGTGAACGAGGATGCAAACTTTTCAACTAAGATCTTGTTTACTGATGAAGCAAATTTTTACGTCAATGGAGAGGTTAATCGACAAAACATACGTTATTGGAGTAATGCTAACCCTAACTGGCTGAGTCCGACGAAGATGCAAGGTGCCGGTAAAGTGATGGTGTGGGCCGGGATATGGGGTGACAGAATTATTGGACCAATTTTTGTCAGTGGAAATCTTAATGCCGAAAGGTATCTTAACATGTTGCAAGAAGAGATTTTCCCATCCCTGCTAAACGAGGAAGGTAACTTCCCAGTTTACTTCCAGCAAGATGGAGCTCCACCTCATTATGGTCTTCACGTGCGTCGGTATTTGGATCAGCAGCAGTTTCCGGATGCTTGGATTGGTCGGCGTGGTCCTGTGGAGTGGCCTCCCAGATCCCCAGATCTCACCCCCCTTGATTTCTATCTTTGGGGGCACTTGAAGGCCATGGTGTATCAGGAAAAGATACGAGACATATATCATCTAAAGGAACGTATCACCAACGCCATTACAAGCATAACGTCAACTGTGCTAATGCGTGTTCATCAACAGTGGGGAACACGTATTGAAATGTGTTTTCAAAACAATGGCAACCATGTAGAGCATATTATATAAATAAAAATGGTTGTCCATAAAAAAAATGTTTATTTTTCCTATGTATGGAAACTTACGGCCCACCCTGTATTAATAATACTTATTTACTTACTTATTTATTTATTATTATAAATTTATAACTAGCTGCTTATTTTTAATAAGAGCCCAGTAAAGCCTAAAGCTTAAGGGCCAAATTAAATAAAATAAATAAATAGTCGAGCTTCACAATTATTCACATCATTGTAAATTGAAAAAAATTTATTTATTTTATTATTATTAATAAAGGTTATTCTATTCTATTCTATGCTATATAAACTTCATTTTTATCGCAAGAGTAAACTTTAAACGTGCACAATTTCATATAAAATATGTTGAAGCGAAATTTTTAAGGCAGTGAGAGCATAACATTTACTTTAAACTTACGAGGCACTTGAAATTTAAAATCAACTTTACAGATTTAGATTTACTTGTTGTGTATGTGATGCTAAAAAATTTGATAGCAGTGGTAATTTGTAAATTTATTGACCAAATGGCTTTTTCTGGATTTGATAAATGTGCACAGATTTTGTACATTTGCCTGTGACTAGAAAGTGGTAGGCTTTGATCATATATGCTACCTCTTTTTTACCAACATACAACATATACATCCTGGAAGAACAAATAAACCGGATAATTCTTGGGAGAATTTTTGCTGAAAGATTTTATTCATTATAATAATATTACACTCATAAATAAAGATGAATGTTACAAGGGTAAGTTAATTGTAAGCATGTTTGTTTGTGAAACCAAGTTTTAGCTGTTAGCATAGACCAGTGGTCTCCAAACTTTTTTCATCACGCACCCTTTAATCAGCAAAAATAAATAACGCACCCATAATGAACATGAAGATTATATATATATATATATATATATACAGTGCCCGCGAAAAGTATCCGATCACCCTGGAAATTTGTATTTTTTACATAAAAAACAATGTTTAAATGTATACTAACCTTATATTAGTATTTTGTCATCTGTCCTTTGGTTTGGATGACTTGTTCTAGACGTTTTGGCATGGATTTAATCAAGTTTTGACAAACTTCCACTGATATTTCCTTGCACCATACCTTTTGATGGCTTCTTGTAATTTTTCGACTGAGCCAGTGTCGTGGCATTCAACCTTATTTTTTATTATTAGCCACATATTTTCTATCGGATTGAGATCTGGACTATTACCAGGCCAATCCAAAATATCAAATTTATTGTCAGTAATCCATTTTGTCACTATTTTGGCCCTGTGACATGGTGCACCATCATGCATGTATGTTTTGTCCTTTGGATTGCCATTGCCATTGGAAGTTTATCCTGTAGCATTGCTAAATACCGTGCACCATTCATAGTTGTGTTCTTCGGAAGAAAATATAGGTTTCCACGCCATAGTAACCGAAACAACCCCAAACCATCACACTTGGAAGGTGTTTCATTGTCTTTAGGGTGTATTTAGGGTCCATCCTATTTGAGCCAATGGGCCGGCGAACCTTTTTTGGACAACTTCTGAATGTCAAAAATGTCGACTCATCACTAAATAAAACCTTCTTCCAGTCATCAACAGTCCAATGAATATATTTTTTACAAAATGCGACACGTTTTTTACGCATTTTTCATTAATGAACGGTTTCTTAGCAGCATGGCGAGATGGTAATCCGAGTTCTTTTTGGAGCCGCTCCTGGATAGTTCGTTCAGAAACACCAGATAACAAATTATTCATATTAAATTTTATTTCTTTCGCAGTTATTGTTGGGTTTTTCAATACTAAACGTTTCATGTTTGTCTGTTCGTGAATTTGTTTTTCTCGGTCTGCCAGATCGTTTTTTAGGGACTGGCGTGGTTAGGCCGGCATTGTTCTTAGCCCGTGAAACCCATAAATTAACGGTACTTTGGGATATGTTTAATTCCTTAGCTATCTGTCTCTGTGATTTCCCACATGTATGCAAAGCAACAATAGCACCTCGACAATCACTCTTAAGTTTTTTTAGCACACATTATATATAAATTTTATTTACACCACTTTCTGTAAAAATAAAAAAAATATCAATAAATTTATACAAACAGTGAAATCTGACAACTTTGAGACACAGCCACCCGCAACGAAGGCTACCAGAACACTAATTTGAGAATGCGTTGGATAGCTCTCATATCAGCGAGCAACCTCAAAGTTACCAGATGTCGCTAGAACAAATAGAAAGTGAATTATGTGTCTCTGAATATCAAGGGAAAATATTGTATTTTCTTGAGTGATCGGATACTTTTCGCGGGCACTGTATATATATATATATATATAATATATATATATATATATATATATATATATATATATATATATATGGGAATTAACTCAGAATGGTTCCCTGAGGTTTTTTATGAACATTTGTAGGACTTACGCAAAATATGGAACCTGCAAATTCGGGAAAAAATGCTACTATTAACATCCTCCCGACGGACTCAAAGAACAAAGGAAAAAGTTCAAATAACAAAATTTTTAGTGATATTAATCACTTTCAATATATCAGGTCATCCCATAAGTAATGTCGTTTTTTAGATCGGAATTTGAAGGACAAAAAAAAAACTTTTTAATCTAGTATATATTTTCCATCGGAATCAATGACACTCCGCCAACGTCCTACAAGCTTTTCAATGCCATGTTTATAAAATTCAGGCGGTTTTGAGGCAAAAAACGTACAAAGACTGGTGTGCAGGTCATCTAAAGAAGTATACTGTTTCTTGTCAAGATAGTTTTGTAGACTCCTGAAGAGATGATAATCTGAAGGCGCAAGGTCTGGAGAATATGGAGGATGTGGAAGTTTTTCCCACCCAAGCTCCTCAATTTTTGCGAAAGTGATCCGAGCGGTATGAGGACGTGCGTTGTCGTGGTGGAACACGATTCCTTTCCGATTAACCAAAGAAGGTCTCTTTTGTTTTAGTGCAGTGTTCAATCGATCCAGTTGTTGACAGTAGACTTGAGCGGTGATTGGTTGTGTGGTAAGGTTTCAAAGTGTATTACACCACATTTATCCCACCAAACACTAAGCAACACCTTCCGAAGGTGAAGATTTAGTTTTGGCTGTGCTGTCGCTGGTTCTCCGGTACAAACCCACTGTCGACGGCGCTTAACATTCTGGTACAGTATCCACTTTTCATCACCAGTCACTAAATGGTACAAAAACGGATCTTGGAGTTCACGGGAATGAAGAGCTGTGCTAATGTTACCCGCACCCTCAGATTGTCGACCGACAATTCATGTGGCACCCATTTTCCTAACTTAGGCACTTTCCCGAGTTGTTGCAAATGTCGATGGATGGTGGAAGGGGATGAATTGAGTTTCTGGGCCAATTCTTCGACAGTTGTTGAACAGTCTTCTTCAATTGCGGTTAACAGCAGGTCATCATCAAACTCAGCAGGGCGTCCAGAGCGTGCTGCATCTGTCAAACAGCAGTCACCATTCCTGAACTTTTGAAACCATCTTTGACATTTCCTCACATGCAGAATATCGTTGCCATAAACTTCCTGAATGTTTCGCGTTGCTTCAGTAGCACTATTCCCTTTTTTGAACTCGTAAAGCATTATATGCTCTTCTGATACCGCCATGTTTATGAGGGGTTCACATAAAGCAAAACACACGGCTTCACTGGTCAAGGTCTGTAAAGTATGTAGCGAAACACAATAGATCTCCTCTTAGATATAACCTTCGGAAAATTTATGCTTAAACCGAGTAGGACTAGTTTAAATTTAATCTATCGTAAAAAACGACATTACTTATGGGATGACCTGATAAATTAAGGTATATTTTGCATATAATTACACTGGCCAACAAAATGAAACTGTTTTTTCTCATCACAAACATGATCGCACTTTCTTAATGCATTTTTCGCGCTGATTCCGAATCTGGTTTTATTCTTTTTCTAGCACGTATAGTTATATAGATACACTGGTTTTGATATTTTTAAGTTTTTGATATTGCTATAAGAAAATTTATGGATGTATAGATCACACTTAGGAATGCTAAACAACAAATACATCATATACCTTATTCAATGTACTTATAAATAAAGAATATATACATTATTTTATTAAAAGCGCTGTGAGTGTGATTTCCTTTTGTAAATTTGGCCTGGATTGTCACGATACAGCATCCAACAATGGTCCGCCATCATGCTTTCATTCCAATATCCTTGGTAGCGCTTCTCATCATCTGAATATCTTGATGGAAGCGCTCTCCTTGCTCGTCACTCACTGCACCAAGGTTTTCAGGAAATAAATCTAAGTAGGAATGCAGGAGGTGAATTTTTAACGACATTCGACACTCCATTTCTTTGAAGGCATCAAGGAGGTTCTTGACTCCATCCTTATACGCAGGTGACTTGTTGCTTCCAAGAAAGTTTTCACATATCCATTTGAACGCCAGCCAAGCCTTCAATTCCAGCGGACTTAGGACTTAGGACTTAGGACTTAGGACTTAGGACTTAGGACTTAGGACTTAGGACTTTTTCAAATTCAGTGTCATTCAAAACCTCCCTTATTTGTGGCCCAACAAAAATTCCTTCCTTCAATTTTGCTGCAGTAACCTTCGGAAATTTCCTTGAAAGGTATTGGAACCCTTCAGAATTGACTTTACCCATTGCTTTAACAAAATTCTTCATTAAACCAAGTTTAATGTGAAGAGGTGGCAGATAGATCTTTTGGGGATCCACTAAAGGGACAGACTGGACATTGCTTATCCCTGGGACATATGTATACCTAAGTGGCCAGTCACTTTTGGTGTAATGTTCTATAGTGGCGCGACTGTCCCACAGGCAAAGGAAACAACAAAATTTTGTGAATCCTGACTGCATACCCATAAGCATTCCTATAACTTCTAGATCTCCACAAACATTCCATTGATGACTGTCGTATTTGATTGCCTTAAGTAGTATATCCATATTGTCATATGTCTCTTTTAGATGGACGGAATGGGCAATGGGGATGGATGGCATTATATTACCATTATGCAAAAGAACTGCTTTCAGGCTTCTCTGCGACGAATCAATAAAGAGGCGCCACTCAGATGCCACATACGTCTGAGATATGGCTGTAAATAGTCCATTGATGTCATGGCAATAACAGAGAGGACCGTCTACTGAAAAGAATGCTGTTAATTCAAAATTCCGCTTTCGGTAGTAACTAATACGAACATTGTTCTCAAGTAAATTGTTCTCCTTTAGTCTTGAGGCGAGAAGCTCTGATTTCTCTTTAGACAGCGATAAGTCTCTAACAAGATCATTCAACTGTCCTTGGGTTAACTTTTTAGGCTCTAAATGTCTACCTTCAAAAGTGTACTCTGGTTCTGTAGATGGTCCGGAAACGCCAGTTGCACCTTCATCACTTTCCATGTCATCTATGATAGAATCTAGCCTATCACTTGGGGGAATTGGAATGGGCAATGTTTCATCATGTTTTACTGGTCTACGTGCTGAATCCAAGTTTGGATATACAATCTGGTGTTTGTTCTTGGCAGAAAACCCCATTAAGTTCACACTACAAAAATAACAGTCTTCATGATGATCTCTCGGCTCCCTCCATATCATGGGTATGGCAAATGGCATTGAAGCTTTCTTTTGTTAAGCCAATCACGTAATCCATTTGAACAGCCAGAACAGATTTGATGTGGCGCCCATGGTTTATCTTGGTCACCTAGATGGCAACCAAAGTATAGCTTGTATATTTTCTTAATGTCGGTTGTAATACTTCGTCGCTGTGTTTTAGTTGTCAACTGGCCGCATACGAAACAGAACTTGTCGGGTCATTCTTACATTGTCGAGGCATGTTGACTGACCTGAGCAAACTATAAATTCAAAAAAAATGTACACCAACTTGACACAACAAGTTCTTGGACTGGACTGATCTTTTGACACACAAAGCACGGCGTTGTTGCCTGAATCACAATGCTGCTAGACGTAAAAGCTCACACCTGAAATACATAAGATGTATAATTAAGATAATTGAAATAAATAAGATGAATAAACTAAAAAAACACAATAAAATAAACACAATCAAATGTTGAAATATTAGTATTTTGCCTATTTAAAATGGTTAAATCTGTGTAGTTATATATATGCCTTCATCTTGAAAACTATACGTGCTAGAAAAAGTCTGAATGCAGTTTTGGAATCAGCGTGAAAAATGCTATCCAGCCACCACACATTTTACTCTGATGAAAAATTTTGTTGACCAGTGTTATCAGGTATAAGAAATTCGATACTTTTATATGTGAAAAAGTTAGTTGAGAATAAAATTAAGGTTTCAAAAGTATTTCTGGAAGTAAGTAAAGCTTTTTTTACTTTTATAAAATGAAGTATACGAATATATATGTGGTACAAATTAGAAAGGATATATATGGATATATATGTGTATATATATATATATATATATATATATATATATACAGGGTGGCCCAATAAAAATGGCACCAATTTTCAGAAGTGATATCTCAATAACCATTGCAGCTAGAGACTTAAAAAAACAACCAAATGAAAGATAATTCTTTTCTCTTTAAATACTTATTCTATGGCTTGATGGTTATAAGCCCATATAATGCCCAAAATTGGCTTCCAAAAAAAATATTAAAAAAAAAAGTTGCGCATTTATATTTATTCCTTGATCCTAATTTTAAATGAAATTTTTCTATTCCAGACCCCTCAAGATGGGATTGAGAGAATCTGATAAGAACATTATACAAGCACTACGTGAAGAAAAGGGATATTCATTAAACAGAATCCTTTACGAATTTCCAAATAGAAATTGGAAAAAAAGAACTGTGGCACATTTTTTACAAAAACTTAAAGAAACCGGCAGCAGTCAACGGCGTCCGGGAAGTGGTCGACCAAAAAGTATTAGAACGCCAGAAAACATTGAAAAAGTAAATGAAATGGTTTTAAGTCAAGAGGAACAACCGGGAACAAGTAAAAGTGAACGTGAAGTTGCGAAAGAAACCGGGATTTCACGTTCATCAGTACAGCGAATAATTCGAAAAGATCTTGGGTTGAAAACATTTAAGAGGGTGAAGGTTACTGCTTTATCGGAGCCTGTGAAAGAAAGACGTTTCCATCGATGTAAAAATCTATTGCGAAGATTTCGGTCAAATGAGTCTGTGAAAAAAATTTGGTTTTCTGATGAGAAACGATTTACGGTCGAAACACCACGAAATACCCAAAATGATCGGGTTCGTGCAGCAGTGGCGACAAAAACTCATGTTGACCCAAAACGACTTTTGCGTGAAAAAAAACACTTTTCAGATTCGATAATGGTTTCCCTTGCAGCGTCATCTGAGAACAAAACATCCATCATTTTTATTCAGCGAGGCGTTAAAATTAACTCAATTTACTACTGTAATGACATTTTGTCTCCAATGTTGTCAGAGATCAAGGAGACGAGCACTGATTTTGTGTTTATGCAAGATGGAGCCCCATCTCATACAGCCAAGGAAACAATAACATTTCTCAATAATAATTGTCCTGGTTTTATCGAACCAAGTAATTGGCCACCATGCAGCCCAGATCTAAACCCCATTGACTACTTTGTGTGGTCTGCCTTAGAGAGAGAAGTCTACCATGGTCAGAAAATCCGTGATGTGAACCATCTTCGTGAACGAATTCAGGCTGCATGGGAAAATCTTTCACAAGTGACGATCTCAAAGGCAATTTCAAAATGGAGGGCGAGATTACAGGCTGTGGTTGACCATAATGGAGGGCAGATTGAGCCATTTATTGAAAATTAGGTTTAACCTAAAACCACAGAACTTCGTTTAAAGACCGTAAATTAGAAGATAATTAATTAGAAAAACATAAAAGGAATAAATATAAATGCGCAACTTTTTTTTGTATATTTTGTTTGGAAGCCAATTTTGGGCATTATATGGGCTTATAACCATCAAGCCATAGAATAAGTATTTAAAGAGAAAAGAATTATCTTTCATTTGGTTGTTTTTTAATCCCTAGCTGCAATGGTTATTGAGATATCACTTCTCAAAATTGGTGCCATTTTTTTTGGGCCACCCTGTGTATATATATATATATATGAATGTTTTACACCCGCCTTAGCCCCAGTTTATTTTGTGAAATTGGCTTAAACAATGTCTAATTTATTTATTTTCCCTTTGGATGTTTGAGTTATGGCGAAATAACCTTTCCGTGATTATTGTGACCTTAAGCTTTAGGTTTACTGGGATCTTATTAAAATAAAGCAGATACTTGTTATTATTATTATTAATAATATATAAAATCATGAATCTCTTTTTATGACCTTTTTGTAGAGTAAAGACAATATATTTCAAAATATTTTAAAGTTTGCTTATTAAATTTAAATTTATATTTTTATCTCTATCATTTTTGGTTCACTGGGGACAGTCACTAATTAATTAATTTATATATATATATATATATATATATATATATATATATATATATATGAATAGAGGTTTTCTGTGGTGTAGACAGATATTTCAAAACTATCTGTAAACGCAAACAATGGGATATATATATGTGTGTGGTGTGTGTGTGTGTGTGTGTTGTGTGTGTGTGTAGGATAAAAACAAGAAGTTCCTAATAGAAAATGGGATATTCGTTATAAACCCCTTTAATTAATTAAGGAAGACTTATGTAGTTAAATAATTGGAGGTCTGTATAAATAACGTAGTTTATGCCGATGATATGGTGTTAATAAGTCCCTCTGTTAAAGGTCTGGATCGGCTACTAAACCTCTGCGAAGTGTATTCGCAGAAACATGATATTCTTTTTAATGTTACAAAAACTAAGGTTATGCAATCTCATCCTAAAAGCTGTAATCAGCCAGCTGATATACTGTAAGGTTTAAAATGAATGGTGAAGTAATTGAGGAAGTACAAGAGTTTAAGTATTTGGGTCAAACTATTACCAGCTCCTTGAGTGATGACTCGGATATATGAAAATCTCGAAGCCTGTGTGCTAAAGCCAATATGACCATAAGGAACTTTCGTTTCTGTACAAGTGAAGCTAAAGACACTCTTTTGTACTTTCTGCAGTAATATATACGGTCAGCAACTCTGGGTGAATTATAAAAAATGTTCTGGCAGAACCCTAAATTTGCTGTACAACAGGTCTTTTAGCCTCTTACATAAGTTACCCCCGAGATGCTCAGCTTCGCAAATGTCTGCTACCCGCAATGTCCCGAGCTTCCCGGAGGTAACAAGACGTGCTCAACACAGTCTAATGCAAAGAATTAAAAAATCAACCAACCCGATCATCCAAGCTATCCATGAGTCCTGCCATTTATCCTCTAAGCTATGGACTTCTTGGTACAAAAACGTCTGTCTGTAGCTCCACTTAACTTCGACAGTGCAGTATTATTTCTAATCAATTGTATACCGTATATTTCTATCCTTAGTATATAAACTGTCATTATTTTCATTTATTATTATTATATATATATTGATATATAAGCTCAGATGGGGTTGAGAGGTTTGGGTGGATGGAGGGAGGGGGACATGACCATGTTACTATAAAGGTCATGCAAATTTTACCGACCGCTTTGTTCAGTCATTTTGCGATGAGAGATGGTTTTTAGTCGTTCAAAACTGTCCCTTTGTTTTTGATATATATATATATACAGGGCGTCCCAAAAAAATGTATACACACTTTAACAGCTGATAGCTCAATTGATGTTTCTTTCTTTCCAAGTTAAACCCATTAGAATTAATAATGGCAGTCAGACTAAGCTTTGAACAAAGGAAATTCATTCTAAAATGCTACTGGAAGTGTGAAAACGCAGTTGAAGTGCAAAGACAGTTTAGGAGGGAGTTTCAAACAGATCCACCAACGCGACTTACCATCACTCGAATTAGAGAAGTTTGAAGCCGATGGAACTGTTCAGAATGTCCACAAGAAGCGTTCCGGAAGACCACGGACATCGACAAGCCCCACAAAGCAAGAAAGAGTACTGGAAACGTATCACCAAAGTCCAAGAAAATCTGTGCGGCAAGCGAGTCGTGAGGTAGGAATTTCAGAATCGTCTGTCCAACGCATTTTGAAGCGCTGTCAATCGAAAAGTTACATTCCAAGATTAGTCCATGCTATTAATGAAGATGATCCGGACCGAAGAGTGGAGTATTGCGAGTGGTACTTGGCACGATGTGGATGTGGATTGGACGAAGGGATTTCGTAGAATACCCTCCGCGTTCACCAGACCTCACACCACTAGACTTTTTTTTATGGGGATATTTAAAAGACAAAGTCTACGCTATAAAACCTGCAACAGTCGCTGAATTGAGAGCAGCCATTGAACGAGAATGCACACAAATACCAAACGAAATGTTTCGTGATGCTTGCGATTCCATTGCTTCGCGTTATCAGCAGTGCCTGGACCAGAACGGACGTCAGTTTGAAAACAGGCGTTGACAAAACAATTAAATAATGTCTGTAGATTCTATTACATTTTGAAAATGAAATGTATTTTAATAAACACTGCCTTTATAATTATTTAAAGTGTGTATACATTTTTTTGGGACGCCCTGTATATATATATATATATACACAATTCAAATATATTGTCTTTTGGCTGGACTTATGTATTTGTTGCACATATCTAGAAACGAATTTATTCCTTTCACACTGTTTTCACTCTCACAAACGTCGATATATACTTTAATTAATTAATAATAATAATAATAACAAAATGGGCGAAATACTTTAGCGCTTCACTCCTCGTGACGTCTCAGACGCATTGTCCTCCATCCAGACTGGCTTTGGCTTATTATAATCTCTCGCATCTCTTGTTCAAATGATTTCGTGATGATCGTTTATATGATCAACAAAGAATAAATTTGTGCCATTTCGTTTGGTCCAATACACGTTAACATTGATATGAAAAACATAGAGTTGTCGTGAAGATAAAACTGTCGCCACGTACCATCTCGACTACTTTTCCATTCCGATTACATTTTTCTCCACGTTCCTTTTTTCTCCGTAAGCTTAAGTGTATTAAATCTACCTTTGGTACGGTATTGAACGTTTGACTATCATTTTAAAATATTAATGTACAATATTAGTGAATGTTAGGGTTTTGCTGTCTATTTATGTTTTGCTTATTGGGGTTAAATTTTTTTTTTAGTATTTTAAGAGCCCATTATACAAATTTAGTTATCAAATTTGATTTTTGCTTATATATATATATATATATATATTTGTAATTTTTTTTTTTACTTTTTTTCCCCCGGGCATTTCAGTTCGCACCTGTGTAAACTATGGACGAAGATGGAAAATAAAATTTTATGTTTGTACTTCTAAAATATAAAATTTATGTAATGTGTTCTCTTTAAAGCATATATATATATATATATATATATATATATATATATATATATATATACAATCTTTTTTCTGACCATTATTGCCGTGGCTATCGTTACCAACCCATGGCTATCACCATGGTTACCACCCGCTCCGGGTCTGGAAGCCAATTTTTTTCTGATCATTGGGCCGTGGCTACCACCATGGTTACCAACAGGTCTCGAACCCCAATTGATCATTAGGTCATAGCTATCACCATAGTTACCAATTTTTTCTGGCTATGGTGGTGTTCTTTTTTCCCGTACGATTTGGCAGTAACCGGACAGACTGACGTCTAGGGCGTCCAGCAATGTTGCAAGCTGTTGTAGGATTTTGCAATACAATATTGCAAGCTTTTGGACGATGTTGCAATGCACTGTTGCAAGATGTTGCAGCTTAATATAACTATTTTTTCCTGTACTAATATTTTGATAATACCATGTTTTGTATATTTTCAATACATTTAATATAACTATTTTCCTGTACTAATATTTTGATAATACTATGTTTTGTATATTTTCAATATATTTTCCATTCTATTATTTGATCATATATATGCACCATTGTATTTCCATTAATTCATGTAAATAAACAGAATGATGTATTGGTGTTTTATTTATTTCTTGTACACAATTATATCATTTGTTTGGTTTCGGATTTCAGAATAGTTAATTAATTGCTATTTGTCAAATAGATAAGTAACGAAGCTGACAACTCAACTTTCTAATCCAACTGGAATATAAGGAATAATTAAATAAATAACGATTCTGCTTAATATAACTATGTATTTTTTCCTGTACTAATATTTTGATAATACTGTTTTCTATATTTTCAATATATTTAATATAACTTTTTCCTGTACTAATATTTTGATAATGCACCGTTTTGTATGATTAAAATTGATTATATACATTTTCCATTCTATTATTTGATCATATATATGCCCCATTGTATTTCCATTAATTCATGTAAATAAACAGAATGATGTATTGATGTTTTATTTATTCCTTGTACACAATTATATCATTTGTTTCTCAATTCGGTCTTCTAAGCCAACTGGAATATATGGATTAATTAAATACATAGCGCAATACTCAGCCTTCTAAACCAACTGACTGTGGCGCCCGTTGGTTCTGTCTGATTAATATATGGTTTAAATAAATAATTATTGCTATCTGGCAACTCAACCTTCTAAGCCAACATTAATATATGCTTTAATTTAATTAACGAATCTGGCAACTCAGCCAACTGGCTGATGAATATAAGGATTAATTAAATACATAGCGCAATCTGGCAACTCAGTCAACTGGCTGATTAGGGGCTATAAGAGAGCGGCAGGGTGGCTGAAGGACTCATATGCGCTTGACGGTCGCCAAGCAAAGACCAAAGACCCTTCCATTGGGTCCTCTCTCTCTCTCTCTCTCTCTCTCTCTCTCGGGGGTGAGGCCGTCCCACCTTCTCCCCCAAAGAGGCTCTCCCTCTTCCTTTCTCTGCCCCTTTGGGGGGTGAGGCCGTCCCACCTTATCCCCCAAAGAGGCTCCCCCTCTTCCCTTCTCTGCCCCTTTGGGGGGGGTTCAGCTTGGGGGATAACTCCGCCTCCAAGTTGCATACCCCTTGCAGCCCCATTTTGGGGTTGGCAACAAAGGGTTGGCACTCCCCTTTGCGGGGTTCAGCTTGGAGGATGCCTTCAAGTTGCATACCCCTTGCAACCCCATTTTGGGGTTGGCAACAAAGGGGGGTGGGGTTGGCACCAAGGTGGGTGCCTTGCAACAAAGGGGGTGGGGGTTGGCACCAAGGGGGGGCCTTGCAACATTATGCAATATTATGTAACTGCATTCATACATTTTGCGGTCATACTACTATTTCTATTCGTACCTGGTTTGACAGCTGCAAAGAATGCAACACACATAGTTATGACTCAATAAAGTAACTTCAATAAAAACGAACTGTAAATCCTAATTATCATTTAGTTGGAATTTGATTTTGCGACAGTTTAATACCTATATTTTGTTAGTTTTTGTTTTTATAGATAACATTAAATTTAAAAAAAAAATGTGATAACTCCTATCATAGTCTGCTACCTTTATGTAGCAACATAAACTATTCTGCGTATGACTTGTGTTTTTGGCTAGGCATGTAAAGAAAAATAAATATCTAACCAATGAGTAAGTGTTTTAAGAATTACTCGTTTGAAAATATGGGGATTCTTAATCTATGAAAACGTGTCATATGATTGACGTTTTCTTTGGCACACAGAATTGAATTAACATTACTGGAAATTTTATAATCTAACAGCTTCACTCACTTTTTTCACGTTGTTCTGGCTAACTGTTCAAGGTTTTTTTTTAGAAACAAATCTGTTTTCTGCTCAAAACGGCTCTTTCTAATTTTAAAATTGATTGTTCAAGGAAGGAAGATGTCGACTTCTATTTTGCGTTTGAAAAGATTCAAGAAATATTTTTTTGGACATTATATATTTTTTGAAAGAAAATGCACTAAATTATACAAGACTTTCCACAGCTTTAAACAGACCTTCTAATTGTGTATTTGGCCGTTTCACCACTTCTTAAACGTAAGAAGAATAATTTTTTTGTTCATTCATAAAACAAATTTCAAATTTGAAATACAAAAGGATACGCTCGCAAGTAAATAAATTTTAAAAATTAATAAATTTTCATAAATAAAATTTAGATTTTTTGAATTTTTTATTGAAAAATCGACTTTGTGATAGCAAAGTTTAAAAACTAAGAAAGCTTTAGTTAATTAAAAACTTAATATAAAGATACTACAGAAAACCATTCAAGGTAATAAAGTTGTACAAAGTGTATCAGAAACAAGATGGTCAGCACGGAGCGATGCTACCAGAGCCCTTTATATGAACTATTCTGAAATTTGTCAAACTTTGATTGACATAGCTGAAAGTGATCGACAACCACCACCAGCTGTCCATGAGGCGAAGTCACTAATTAAGAAGCTTGATCAGTTTGAGACAGCGTTGATGCGTGTCATTTGGAATGACATACTCCAAAATACTAATATTTTAAATAAAGCACATTGAGTTGTGCACTGTCATGAATTTGTATGATGGTCTCTCTGCACACTTTCGTGATACCCTCAATAAATTTAATGTGTTTGAGGCTATTGCAAAAGAACTCACACCATCGAACTACTGTTTAGCCGATCAGCCCACCCTGATCGAGCAAACCGGCGGCACGCAGGTAACCGATCGCCCTCTCCCGAGTGGACCAGAGGTTCAGCGCACTAGTGATGTTGTGTTGTGTTGTGTTGTGTTCGTTGTTGTGCTACAGCGGTACAGTCTGTCATAATGTGTTCAACTGTGTGTGGTGTGTCTTGGCACAGGTGGCAGGTGTCGTCTGTGGAGTTGTCTAGTCTGTGTTTATATGTCTGCAAGTTGGGGTGATGTCCACATCGGAATCGTGCTAAGTTAACTCGATCCGATCTGCTCAGGCTGATCTTTGACCTGTTAATGGGTGGCAGCTTCGCACCTAGCCTAGGACCGCATTCGGACCAAGTCGTGTCAGTACTTTGTGGATTAGGTGTGTGTGTGTGTGTGTGTGTGTGTGTGTTTTCTGTACTGTGTGATGTCTGTGGGGCGTGGTATGGAATGGAGTATTTGGTTATAATGTCTCTCTGGTGTTACCTTAATGGTGCGAGGTGTCGGTGCATGATTGTACATGTAGTGGCAAGGGTGTTGTGGGTTAGTGGTCGCTGCTGCCATGAATTGTGTTCCCCTCATGTCTAAATGTTCCCTAACTTTCAGTATTTTTGTTTGTGTGTGCAGGTGTTCTATTGGTGTTGTTTGAGTGCATCCTGTAATGATACAAAGTGCGTTGTTTTGTATTGTCTGTAAGGTGTTTGTGTGGGTGTTTTAGATAATGGGTGCCCAGCATGGGCTAGCATAGTCCATAACTGAGCGAATATATTGTTTATATATGAGTGATGTTGTTTCCTGCTGGTGTCCAAAGTTTGTGCCTGTTAGTACCCTAAGCGTGTTAAGTCTTGACGTACATTTGTTTTTAATGTCCTGAATGTGGTTCGCAAAAGATGATGATGTGTTGTATGTGATCCCAAGTATTTTGGCCCTGTGAGTGTGTGGAATGTTGTTGTTGTTTAGTGTAAGCTGTGGAGTTACCTGGTGTTCTTTTGTGTTGCTTGTAAGCAAGATGATGGTTGATTTTGTGGGCGCTACTTAGTCTATTGTGTGTGAGCCAGTTTTGTATACTGTTTATGTATGTTTGTAGGTTATTTGTAACAGTGTCGATGCTGTTGTGGGTGGATGTTAGAGTGATGTCATCTGCATATGATGATAAGGTAAGCTTGTTATCTATGGGTGTTGGAATGTCATGCATGTATAAGTTGAACAGTGTTGGTGAGAGAACAGAACCTTGAGAGACCCCGTTCGGAAAAAGCTTGTTTTTGGATGACTTGCCATTAAATGTGACATGTGAGTATCTTCCTGAAAGATAGTTGCTCAGCCACCTTTTGTTGTAATTGTGCATGTTTGTGTTGAATATTTTGTTTATGAGAGGGAAGCGTGGGATAGCATCAAATGCTTTACTAATGTCTATTGTTGCTAATAGTGTACGTTGAGCTGGTCGTCTGGAGTTGATGCCATCCTTGATGTGCTGCGTGACGTTAGTGAGTAATGTCGTGGTTGAGTGGTGAGGTCTGAATCCATGTTGAGTAGGCGATAGTGGTATGTGTGGGTTGGTGATTTGTAAGATTAGTCTTTCTGTTACTTTGGAAGGTGTGCATAGTAAAGTGATGGGTCTATAGGAAGCTCGTTCTGTTTGATTTTTGTTTGGTTTGAGTAGTGTAATAATTTTACCTTGTTTCCATATGTCAGGAATAATACAGTGTTGGTATCAATATGTACTGATATTTGTGAGAGCTAGTATTCCCTATGGCCCCAAGTATTTAAGGTGTGTTAGATATGTTGTCTGGTCCAGTAGCTTTCGAATTCTTAATGTTTTTGATGGATGATGGTGGTCTGGTCTGTATTGAAGGGTGTAATGGTCGTGTCGAGTCTGTAGGTTTTCTTGTGTCTGGCTGTTTGTCTGTCTGCGTGTTTCTGGTTGTCTCTGTTTAAGTGACTTATCTTTGCGTAGTGATTAACTAGAATGTTAGCTTGTTGTGTATATATTGGGATATTATTTTGGCTGCGACAGATAGCCGCGTGTGAGGTGCGAATGCCGCTGTTAGAGTGGGTAATGCTGTTTATAGTCTTGTATAGTCTGGATGTATCTGTGGAGTGGTTTAGTGTTGTTATGAATTTCATAAATGTTTGTTTGTTTTTCTTTGAGTTTGTTTATTTCTGTGTTGAGCTGTTGTATCTGCTGTTTCATGGCTTCTGTGTGTGGTGTTTGAAGTTGTTACGTTGCCTTATGAGGTGGGCTATTTCTCTAGTGTAATTTGGGTTGTATTTCCTAATGTTGCCCTTGGGTATGTATTTGTTTGCATTATTGATGATCTGATTAAATGTCTTGAGTGTTGTATTGATGTTTAACTCCGCCTGGGAGTAGGCAAGCCAGCCCAAGTCTCAGCCGTCCCAAGCCCGAAGAAAGGAGGAGGGTTGGCGGCAGGAAGGGCATCCGGCCGTAAAACTTTTGCCAAAACCTTATGAATGCAGATCCATTATAATAAGAGGAACAACAAAAGTAACGGAAATCTCCAAGAAGCCACAGGAAAAGAGATTGAGATGGTATGGGCATTGGGCATGTCCAGAGGAGGGAGGAGAAGTATGTGGGACGACGGATGCTGAGGATGGAAATTCCAGACACGAGAAAAAGAGGTAGACCTAAGATGAGGTGGCAGGATAGACTGAAGAAAGATAGTGATAAGGGACTGGAGGAAGAGGTGGCTCAAAACAGAAGTGAATGAAGAAGGATCTGCAACAGCGACCCCACATAGAAGTGGGCTAATAAGGCTGCGGAAGAAGAAGTGTTGTATTGATGTTTATGATGGGTGTGCTGTTTAATGTGGTGAATTGTTCCTCAGTCTGTATTTTGAACTGCTCCCAATCAGCTTTCGTGTAATTTCTGTAATTGTGTCTAAGGCTGTTGGAGCAGAGTGTAGAACGTGTTGTAATGATGATGGGCAGGTGGTCTGATGATGGGCAGGTGGTCTGATGATGGGCAGGTGGTCTGATGACAGTTGTTTTTCTGTTCTCCAGTGTATATGTGTCGCTAGTGAGGAGGAACAGAACGTTATGTCTGGGGAGGAGTTTGAGTATCCTGCTTGATGTGGTATGTGTGTATGTTCTTCTGTATTGTTAAGAATGAAGAGGCTGTTTAGTTGTGTGGCTATGTTGGCGCCTCTGGTGTTGCTTTGGTTGTGCAGGTACCAACTAGTGTTTTTAGCGTTGAAGTCTCCTCCTAAGATGATATTAGTGAGAGGCCAGATTGTGTAACTGGATTGTAATTGGCTGGCACCTGAGGTGAACTATCTGGTGGGATGTAAATGTTGATTAGTGTGGTATGTTTTGCGCGCGTTTTAATGTTAACTGCCTGTATTTCTATCGTATTATCTGCATGGATTGTGTTTGCAATGTTTTGGGTGGCATCAGTGCAGCTAATGCTTTTACGTATGTAAGTGATGAGTCCACCCCCGTGACCCCCAGTACGATCTTGACGGATCGCCGTGAAGTCAGGGATATAGATATACAGTGTGTGTGGTGTGGTGTGTGTGTGATATATATATATATATATATATATATAACCGGATTAAATATTAAGCTAATAAGGCTGTAGCCTTAGGCCCTCATTTTTTAGGCCCTAATTTTTATATCATAAACCCTAAATTTTGTCACAAGGATGGTTAAGTAATATCATATACGAGTATAACTGTATAATTAAATCTTCAGAGGTGGAAAATAAGTTTTTTTAATTTTGGTTAAGAGTTTTATGTCATTTCACTACATCTGATGGTGTATTTTTGTCGATATGTATGTATGATTTTCATCCATTTTTGTATAATTAGCTTCAAAGGGTTAATCTGTTTCCAAAACTGTTTTTCAGACGTTTGGAATTTTGGCCTAGTGTAATTAATGATCATTCAGCATGTCAAAGAAAAGGGGATGTTTTGTTTGATATCACAGTTTAAAGCCAGGAAGGAAGAAATCACACACTATTTGAACTGTATGCTGTTTTTGCCGTTTTTTTTTCTTAATGTACATAACTTTGATTTTTATCAGTTGTTAATGAAAATGAAAATGAAAATAAAAAGGTTTATTGGCAGACTATAGTCCATATGACAAATATTATTAATACAATGACAGTTCATATACTAAGGATAGAAATATACACAATTGATTAGAAATAATACTGCACTGTCGAAGTTAAGTGGAGCTACAGACAGACGTTTTCGTACCAAGAAGTCCATAGCTTAGAGGATAAATGGCAGGACTCATGGATAGCTTGGATGATCGGGTTGGTTGATTTTTAATTCTTTGCATTAGACTGTGTTGAGCACGTCTTGTTACCTCCGGGAAGCTCGGGACATTGCGGGTAGCAAACATTTGCGAAGCTGAGCATCTTAGGGGTAATTTATGTAAGAGTCTAAAAGACCTGTTGTACAGCAAATTTAGGGTTCTGCCAGAACCTGTTTTATAGTTCACCCAGAGTTGCTGACCGTATATATTACTGCAGAAAGTACGAAAGTGTGTCTTTAGCTTCACTTGTACAGAAACGAAAGTTCCTTATGGTCATATTGGCTTTAGCACACAGGCTTCGAGATTGTTTTCTTATATCCGAGTCATCACTCAAGGAGCTGGTAATAGTTTGACCCAAATACTTAAACTCTTGTACTTCCTCAATTACTTCACCATTCATTTTAAACCTTATATCAGCTGGCTCATTACAGCTTTTAGGATGAAATTGCATAACCTTAGTTTTTGTAACATTAAAACGAATATCATGTTTCTGCGAATACACTTCGCAGACATTTAGTAGCCGATCAAGACCTTTAACAGAGGGACTTATTAACATCATATCGTCGGCATAAACTGAGTTATTTATCCTTGTGTTATCTATACAACATCCTACTGTTGCCTCATTAAGTGAAGCAATTAATCCGTCAATATACACATTAAACAGCATAGGGGAGAGCAAGGAGCCTTGTCTCACCCCGCAAGAGGAGCCAAAACACTCGGATAGTACATTGCCCCACCTAACAGTGAAAGATTGGTGGGAATACCAAAATTTCAATAAATTTAATATGTACATGGGAACCTTCCTGTCTTCTAGTTTTGCAAATAAATATTGTGGTTCACCCTATCATATGCCTTACTTTATCAAGAAAACAACTATAAATGGTTGAATTACTGTCAATGTATTTAGATATTGTTTCTTAAAGTACATAGATACACAGGTCAGTTGAGTGGAACCTTTTAAAACCAAACTGATTAGGAGATGTCTATAGGAAATCATTTAATCGGAGTAACAAGAGTTTTTCTAGTAGTTTCGAGAGGCAGGAAGCGACAGCAATAGGCCTGTAATTATTGCTGGACAGAATGTCTCCATACTTATTTTTGACCAGGGCAAGATATATACCCTCATGAACTCTGCAGGGATATAACTATGAGCGAGCATGGCTGATAGGAGCAATGATATATGCAGACATACTACGTCATTTGCATATTTTAAGTGCTCATTCGATAAGTCATATTTGGATAACTATACATTTCTATTTGTTTGAAGATTTTATGAATTATACAATATATAGTACATATAAATACCCTTCCCCCTTATTAGCCTTAGGCCCCTCACAGCCTTAATCCGGCCCTATATATATATTTCAAAGATCTATTTATTATGGTCACTTTATTAGAGCAATATAAATTTTAGAATGCCGCATTTTTTCCTTCTCTCCATGCGCCGCTTCTTTGGGCAAAGTCAGACTTGTTTTATGACGCCTGAGCGACCGAGCGCATTAAGCCACAAAGCCAGGTCAGGTATCATTTCCGATGCCTTGCATCGCACTTATGAAAAAATGAAACTTTTACGAAATTTAATGTAATTTAAAATCAACATTAGTATAGCATCTGTCAAAACAATCAGATAAGTATATAATTTTGTTAATCTATTTTTTCAAAGAAGAGAAAAGCAAGTTTTTCAGTTTACAAGTCAGGCATATTTCTAAGTGCCTAACATTACGCTGGATGCCAAATCTCATCCTCAGAAAGCTGTTTGAGTGAAAACAGAGATATGTGGCAACTATGAATTGCGCACGGCTTTCCTCATTGTCAGTTACCTCAGTAGGGTGTGTCAATTTGGGAGGTGAAAATTAATTTTTGCCAATTCCTTCACTGAGGGGTTTTAAAAATATGTTTTTGGATGTGAAGAATTCAAATCTGCTATTATTTTTGTGATTGCTCAACACTTAGGTTGGTAAATCTACGTTTGATTAAAAAGCACATAAATTGCTCTCGGAAAACAACATTTATTAATTTTAGCTTCTCAAAATGTCAGGTAATGCTATAAAAATTTTAGTTTCTCTGCATAAAACATATCCTAGTAATCATAAAACATATCCTTGTAATCATAAAACAACATTAGAAAGTAATGACATCAGTAAAAAAAAATATTTAAACAAGTTTCATCAAGTCTTGCTTTGATTCGTTCTTGGACATCAGCCGCCGACTTGCTTCTTGGCCTCTGATATAGCCCTCACGTTTCTCATGTGTATACACCCTGCCTGCTGCCTCTGTGACTTGTTTCACACACCTCTCTATTGACTGAGCATGACAGGGCCACTGTGGAACTTGCATAGGTTTGTCAAAGAACTTCTTTACTTCCGTAGTCAGTTTACATGTCAAAGGAGGTTCAAATACCCCGTCAGACCAGTCTGTCAGCTCCAACACGGAAGAAGCACTGGGGTTGATGGAAGGTGTCTTCCTGGGACGTACAGAAAGATCTCCAAGTGTGTCATCATCTCCACCCCTCATGTCAACAATCTTTTGGACACCAGCTCTCCTCTCCTCACTGTCAACTGAGCACAAGAGTGTCTGGATTATCATTTCGCTGAATGCATACCATGCTGAGCGCTTGATGGTTGGCAAAACAGCATCCACTACAGCCTTCTTTTGCAGCCTAACTAGCCGCAGCTGAAACAAGATGTGGCGTGGGCCTTCCACCCAAGAGTGTTTTACTTTGATGTTGAACCAACAGGGGTAGTACACACCAACAATGTATTCCACTATCAGTCTTAAGTTGTTGAGGGTTTTGCCTTTAAGGCCATGTTTTGAAACCCATATGCGACAAAGCCTGTTTGCTGTTGTCAACCACCTTGAATGGCTCACTGGACCAATTTCAAGAAAGGCCAGATCTGTGGGAAGTTCTCCTGTCCTTATGGCCTGTGTGATCCTATACCCGTACGCTTGATCAGTAGAGAGATCCTTTACGACATTGTCACTCAGTGAAGTAAGAGGCTCTCCAATTGAGAGTTTGGTGAATGAAGGATCAATTTCCAGTTCGGTTGCAGTGTCTAGCATCTTGCCAATGTTACCTGTCCACTTGTTGTTAGACAAGGTCTTCCCATCCAGTGCTGTGATCAAGTGTCGCAGGGGTAACTCGTTAGTGTGGAGGGCACAAACCAACCAGATCAGCTTACGGCAAAGCTTGACCTCTACCCAATGCATGGAACCACCCTCCCAGCCAGTGTTAACATTTATAGAATCACCTCCAATGGCCTGCAGGCTTTTTTATCAATGCCCTTCTTCTTCATGAAATCTACAAGATTATCAGCAATAACTTCAGCAGGTTTTTTTCTCGTTGAGCCTTTCTCAGGAGTGAAGTGGTAGAGATATCTTCCACCTGGCTCATTGCACACAGAATAATGCTCTTCTTTGATGATGCTGGGGAACTGACGATCTGAATTGTCTGCTTTCAGCATAACTTTAGTTGTATCTTGACGGCCGTCAAAGAAGATGCAGTCAATTTCACCCTTCTTACAAAGATCATCAAATTCCTGATCCAGGGATCTCATAACTTTTTCTTGGGCCCTCTTGACTTTATTGTGATCAACTACAAGTCTCTTGTCTTCTTCAGTGATCAAGCCAGCATCCATAAAGGCAGCAGTGGTGATGGCAGCTGTGGCACGCAGGCCAACACCATATCTGATGCTATGCATAGCAACATTAGATATTTCTAATGTGTTGTACTCTGGCTTTTTATTGGAAGTTGAAGACGTGCTTGGTATTTCTAATGTCACTTCATAACTTCCATCCTTTCCATCTTGAGCATCAGCTATTTGTTCTTCATTTTCATCATCAGAGAAAATTATTTCATTTGATGGCATTGAAACATCCTGCTTACTTGTCTGCTTATATTCAGCAAGCCTTCTTCTTTCGTCTTCTTGCCGCTTCTGCTTTTTGACTTGTCTGTTGTGCTCAGGTTGATCTGGCAAGCCAATCTGATGTGGTCCAACAGAACCAGACTTGTCTCTCTGACCTTTAATGAAAGCAAGTTCCTTCACAGGGATCTTCATCTCCCTAGGGCATGTACAGTTAATGTGAGTTTCGTTTTTGCAACCAGCATCTGCAAGGCAGCCAAATTCAGAGCAGAGAACAATTTTACACTTGCAACTGAGGATGTCAAAAAGCTTGTCAAGTTTTGCAATGAAAGCCTCTTTGACATGTAGCTTTCCTCTCCCAAGAGATATGTTTTTGGCCTGCTCCCAGCTCTCTTGGATCTTGTTTAAGATTGTGACTCGTGAATTTACAACGGGGGCTACAAAAGAACTGTTTGCTTGCTCATTCCCACTTTTCAAGCACTTTAGGGTAAATGTCCTTTGCAAGACTGGCTGCTGGGTAGTTTCTCACATCCTCACCACTTTGTTCTCTTAACAGTAGCCCATATTTCAGAACGTCTCGCAGAGTTGGGAGTTCAGAGGGCAACAACTCTCTACCAGTTCCAATTAGGTTGCTCATATGTGTGAATGTCCCCAGTCTTGTCCTCCTTTTAGAAGCCATTGTAGGTCAATTCCCACTGGTTAGGATGGTAGCACTGACGGACAAGTAATCTTCAGCACACTGATGAATATGTTTCAACCTGTGAAATAAGCAAAAACAGCAGTGTATTATATATACAGCATATATAATTATTAATATAATAATTATTATATAATTCCACAAAAAAGTCAAAAAAGTCACTATTTTTATGTAGCTTCTTACCAAGCAAAACTAAATTATATTAAATTAACAAAAATATCTTTAGAATTCCTAAGTCATGCTGCAACTTTTTAGCACCCCTCATATTTGGAATTTGAAAGTTGAAAAATTCGACACACCCTATTACCTCAGGGATCGTGTCGTATTCGTTTCAATGCATTTGAATTTTTTTCTTTTGTGCTTTTTGTGTGTGTGTGTCAGTTTTTTTTTCTTTTTTTACTCGACCTTAGATACCCATTTACATTGAAGTACATTTATAAAGATCCTGATTTTACTGCCTGCAAAAATGTCAAAGAACTGCTAAAATTATGCATTGACTTAGATTTAGAAAAAGCTTTTAGCGAATCTGCGAAACTGTTTAGATTGATTTTAACTATACCAGTGAGCAGTGCATCCACAGAGAAGTTTTTCAACATTAAATCGAATTAAGACGTATGTTTAGCAAGAATTGCGATAGAGAAAGAAATTGTGGTTTCCCTGGAGAGGCAAAAGATTCTACATGACAAGGTCATCGAAGAATTTGCATTGAAACCGAGGAGGTTGGAGTTTATGTATAAATGACTCATGGTAGATTAAATATGATGAAGACATATATTCTCTAAGGACATAATAAAATACAAGTAAGTTATTATAATTATTAAACAATTTATTGATTTAGTAGGCTAAGTAATTTTTTAAAACAAAAGCAAAATTATTTAAAAAAACAAAATTTACATATTCATTAATATGAATTCTATCGAAGTCATATCAAGCCCATAATGCTTGTGCCTGACCTATGTGAAAAGTCTGGCGTCGCCCCTGAGATATATATATATATATATATATATATATATATATATATATATATATATATATGGATATTAAGTTTGAATTTTGTCCAGTAAAAAAGATGATGATGTGATTAGAGTAGACGATGGTTCCTTCGTAGATCTAATGGAATGAGTAATCAAGTGGAAGGAAGCTGATGGGAGGCTGAGAGGTTTGTAATTAGTCTAAATTGCCACTTAATCGATTACAGTTAATTAGATCAAAGGTAATAGTATATTTTCTTGTTATTGTCTTAAGTAGGTTGAAACGTAATTTTAGGAGCGAGTTCAAAGCACAGCTCATTTTCCTAATCATTATATATATCTATACAGTATATATATAAGAAAGAAGAAGAGGGGTACACCATAATTTACACATGGGAAAATGATCGAAAAACTGGTACCAAACCTAAAACTAAACCCAATTACCATTCAAACAACACTGAAAAATAGGAAAGGCAGAATGTGTAGTGTTCCCAAATTAAAGGCCCGACAAGGGACCTCCTCAACACTGAAGGAAAATAGCTTGGTTGTCAGGGGGCAAAGACATTTTTAACCAGCTTCCAAAGGACCTTAGAAACGTTACAGGGGTCAAAGTTGAAGTCTTCAAGAGAAGACTAGATACCTGGCTCAGGACAGTACCAGATGAGCCGGGTGTACCTGGCTATGTACGGTAGAGAGCGCAAGAAAGCAACTCGCTCTTCCACCAAGCCAGACCTAGAGACGGGGCCACCAGCTTGACCTTCGTGTGAAGAGAGACCAACACACGGAACAGCAACAAGGTACAAAGTATATATATACACGAGTGCTCACAAAGTCTTGGAATGTTTTTAAAATTTAGTAAATTTTTTAACGATTATTTAAAATAAAGTTAGACAACCACCAAAGGTGTTCAAATTATTAAAGTTTTTGTACAGTTTACAAATATTGTTTATATCTCAAAAGTGTAACGTGGGCGTGAACCGAAAACCGAATCCGTATCGCAAGTGAAACTGTCACTCCAGAAGTGCTGAACCGAGGATGGGCAGAGGTAGGGTATCACCTTGACATCTATCGTGCTGCCAACGGAGCTCACGTTCATTTGCATTGAATTGCATTCTCCTGTACCACTTGAACAGTGCAATATTAATTGTTATTCATTGTCAACATTTTATCTGTAATCTAATTTAATATGAGGTAATCGTTAAAAGTTAAAAAACTTAAAAATATTCAAGACTTGTTGACAATGAAGTATTGTTGCAAGTTAATACAGAATATCTTATTTTGGCTACACACCAGTTCACAATTGGAAATATACGATAACAAACTTGTCGTTAGCAATGGTGAAAAGCTGAGGAAATTACATTACGTTGAGTTGTACCTTGTTTTCTGGTCAAAGGAAGTTAATGACTTTCGTACAAACCAAGGTTTCTTAACTTGTGTTAATGATGCAGAGTAAACTTAGCTATTTTTCCGATATTTTTAAGCTGCAAAGCTTCTTCCGACGAAAGAAGTCAAACTTTTCTCTAAAAGATTAAACATTCTTAAAGAGGTATGGAGCAATGGACCAACATAGTAAGTACCGCTTCAGTTGAACCCATTTTAATATAAAAATACTGAAGGAAATAAACTGTGTCAGAATGAATAAGCAAAATTTGGACATGCACCTTTGTATTCGTTACAAAATTATACAGTATGCTTACACTTCCAATGTAACTACAACAGAAAACCTTTAAAGCAAGGATGGAAATTTGATACGAGTAAATTATACCGTTTGTAGGATGACTGTAATGGACCCATTACTTTCATTATTCTCCGATTTCAGACTTAGGAAATCTGACTTCTTTTCATCATTTGATGAAAACGACTTTGTTATAGTAAAGGGTGATCCAGAGAAATGGGACCCAAAAGAAACCCCTGTAACTCTTAAAGTATAAGTCCTTTTATAAAATCATACGCATCATTCGAAAGAGGATAGTTACAAGTTTGTACAGGATTGTACAGGTTTTGACAATACAAGACAAGATAAGATACAAACAAAATAAAAGTGTTAGTTAAAACTAACCCTTCAAGATGACTGCATGGACTGTGGAACAGCTGCGTTTCATAACTGAGCAATATTATGAGCATGGAAGAAGTGTAGTTTCAGCTCTTAGAAGGTGATTTTGACATCTGAAAATTTGTCTTGAAAGATCTTTGAGCTGAAACTACACTTCTTCCATGCTCATAATATTGCTCAGTTATGAAACGCAGCTGTTCCACAGTCCATGCAGTCATCTTGAAGGGTTAGTTTTAACTAACACTTTTATTTTGTTTTGTATCTTATCTTGTCTTGTATTGTCAAAACCTATACAATCCTGTACAAACTTGTAACTATCCTCTTTCGAATGATGCGTATGATTTTATAAAAGGACTTATACTTTAAGAGTTACAGGGGTTTCTTTTGGGTCCCATTTCTCTGGATCACCCTTATATGTAGATGAGCCTTTCGATCCACTTTATGGGGAAAGTATTTTCATTAAAATTTAACGATAAAAGTGTTAGATACATGAATTAATTTAACTGGTATAGATGACTACAGTTTGAATCAAAGGAACTGATCTATTGCCAAGGGAAAGTAAGTTAATTTTCGTCTAAACTAATTTTTTATAGCGAAAAAAAAAAAAAGACCTTTAAACCAATAAACTGAGCACAGAAAGAAGTATTCTATATAAAATTAATGCTTATAAAAAGCAAGGAACGGTATTGCTACACGCTATCCGCAGGAAGTACTCTTTTAGGTTCTTGCCAGACACGGGTAAATTCTTAGCTATGTCCCAACGCCGTTTCCCATACGTCAACGAAGTTAAACGACACTCGGTGTGGATAGTAGTTAGATGGGTGACCGTCCTCTGTCTCCAGATGATGTAGCGATTCGTGGTTTGGATCCCACTTAAAGCTGTAGGTCTCCTCCGTCACACGACCTTTACTGGTACGGAAGAGATTAAACAACCCCCAAACCAAACGCCACCACAAACATAAAAAAAAAATTCACATCCAGAACCATTACGTCAAAATTCATGAAGCTGTATTTAAAATCTAAGTAGATCGAAGAGATATAAATAGGCTTTGGTATTGCCACATAACTTATTCAATGACGGGAAAAGGAACCCTTCGTAGGTTTTTTTTCATATGGGGTCGGGGGAGGAAGACCATTTCTAAATTAAACTCTTCATTCCCTATTCAGTGGAAGACTCCAAGGAAACATTAAATTTAATGGCAAGACTCTATTGGAGTAACGATTGCCTAAACCACTCTTTTAAAAATGATGAAAAGGACTCTTATTAAATCGTTTTATAAGAAAGCACTCTGTAATTGATGATTTTTGGCTCTATAGCTTTCGATGGGGAAAAGGGGAAAAGGGGAAAAGGGGGAATGGAGATGAAAGGGAAACTGACATACGATTTATTTTTTTACAGTGAGATATGAAAATATGTTCTAAAAATTCAGTTATCCGCATAATTTTACATGTTTTTCAAAGGAAGGCAAAAGAGCATATATATATATATATATATATATATATATATATATATGCAGTAAAATCACAGAAAAACACGTGATTTTTAATAAGCAAAGAAACACAGGGAAAAGAAAAAGTAAACACGAAATCCAAGCGCTTTCGTGATATATTCACATCTTCAGGACAAGATATGAATATACAGTATCACGAAAGCGCTCGGATTTCGTATTTACTTTTCCTTTTCCTTGTGGTTGTTTGCTTATATATATATATAAATATATATATATATATATATATATATATATATATAATATATATATATATATATATATTATATATATATATATATATATATATATATATAGTGTGTGTGTGTGTGTGTGTGTGTGTGTGTGTGTGTGTTTTAGTGCAATAATCACACTTTTTTAAGACTTCGTAAGTTTACTAATATTTCATCGGGTTTGAACGATCTCTTTTTGGGCCTGGAATGTCAGGTTGAGTTAAGGCAGTGCGCGGAAATTCCAGATAATTAATAGTGAAGCCTTTTCAGAACGGAAATACAGCAAGAAAAAATTTACGAAGCTCCAAAAATTTATCTTCATAAAATACTTTGAAACTGTTTCTTTTGTTCACAGTGGAATTCCCAATTCATAGATACAAAGTTTTTTTTATCATGCGGCGTGCGCGCGCGCGCGCGAGAGAGATTTTTAACTAAAAGATATAGGTAGTTTGAAACCATAAGACTTATACATCAAAACTCTTGTGCACCCCTTTTGCAGCGCATCGCGCACTCCCTCAGAGCCGTGCACCCTAGGTTGCGGACCATTGACGCGTACGGTTGTTTACATAAGTCATTTGGTGAATAAGGTACACAGTCTTCCTGGCGACCCAACATTGAAGTCAATTCCGCAAAGGAGTGTTCAGGAATTTACATACTAAATGTCGGGAGGACTCGGACCCCAAACTTGTTCAAGGAATCATTTTTCGGAGGGGGTTGTTTGGCCTTCTTTGCAACATTTAATTTAGGGTCATATATGACATAGGGAACCTAAAACTTTACATGGAATCCGGACCAACTGCATCATCTGAACCCAGTGGACAGTCACTAATCCAACTACTTACTCGGATTTAAGAGAGAGAGAGAGAGAGAGAGAGAGAGAGAGAGAGAGAGAGAGAGATACAAGGAAAAGAAGTACCTCAAAAGGCCTTGCGGCCCATACCGAGAAGGTACCAATGGCAACCGGTGCCAAGGAAAATTTTCTATACACTCAAATACTGTGCAAGATTTGGTCTAACCTTTTCTTGAACTGATCCACAGAGGAACTGTTCACAACTTCTGAAGGTAACCTGTTCCACGTGTCACAGATCTTATACGTAAAGTAATTCCCACACACACTAGTCCTAAACCGTTTCAAATCCAACTTCCAACCATTGTTGCGAGTTGGGTTATCATTTAAACTAAACATGCTTCTAAAATCGACATCGTTGAACACGCGTAAAAGCTTGAAAACTTCGATCAGTTGACCGCGCAGCCTCCGAGTTTCCAGCGAAAACAAGTTCAGGGCGCGTAAGCGTCGATTGTAGCCCATATGCCTAACGGAAGGGATTAACTTTGTGGCCCTCGCCTGCACTCGCTCCAGCCTCTCAATATCTTTCCTGAGGGTGGGCGACCAGAACTGCACTGCATACTCCAGGTGCGGCCGAACCAAGGAATTCTACAGAGAGAGCACAATCTCCTTGTTCCGAAACTGAAATTGCCTCCTGATATAACCCAACAGCTTCTGGGCTTCCTTTTCCACCTCTACGCACTGTTTGGTAAACTTAAGGTCGCTGCTAATTAGCACACACAAGTCCTTTTCCAAATCAGTCACCTCGATATTACTCCCCAACATCGAGTAGTCCGACTTGGGATTGGCATAGCCAATGTGCATCACTCTGCATTTACCCAAGTTAAACGGCATTTGCCATTTTTCGGACCACTCTCCTATCCTACCTAGGTCCGCACGCAGTTCCTCGATCGCTTCGGGCGTCCCAACATTGGCCCCAAGCTTGGTGTCATCAGCGAATTTGGCCATCAGACTGACGATGCCACCGTCTATATCATTTATGTAAATGATAAACAACAGTGGCCCCAAAACGGAACCCTGAGGAACCCCACTAGTGATCGAGGCCCAACCCGAACTGGCCCTTTAATTACAACCCTCTGCCGCCTATTCTTCAGCCAGTTTTCAATCCACCTACCTACTTCCCCACCGATACCCAGCGCGCGCACTTTCGCTATTAACCGGCGGTGAGGTACCTTATCAAAGGCTTTCTGAAAGTCGAGATAAAGTATATCAATCGCCCTACTCTTATCGTACTCATCCAACATGACGTCGAAAAACTCGAGCAAGTTGGTGAGACACGACCTATGCCGTCTAAACCCATGTTGGGAGTCCCCAAGCAGCTTGTAGGAATCCAAATGGTCAACGATCCTATCAGCTATTATCCCCTCTAATAATTTACCTACAACTGAAGTGAGACTAATGGGACGATAGTTCCCTGGACTTTCGTGATCCCCTTTCTTAAAGATAGGGGTCACGTTGGCTTCCCTCCAGTCACCAGGCACCTGGCCCGTCTCCAACGATTTGTTGAAGACTGTAGCCAGGTGGGGAGCCACCTGGTCGCGCACCTCCCGCAACATTCTGGGGAGAAACTGGTCTGGCCCAGGAGCCTTAAACGCACTTAGTTTGTCTATTCTATCGGCAACGACTGTCGCGGTACATCGAACACTATCCAGGCCAGCACCTTCGTGCCTCACGCCTGGCTCGGGGATGATGCGGGTGTCCTCCCTGGTGAACACTCCCGCAAAGTACTCATTAAGCACATTGGCGAATGTCCGCGTCGGAGGTCCGCAGAACGCCGCTTCTAATGGGCTTTCTACTATTAACATAACTGAAGAACTCCTTAGGGTTCCCCTTGCAGAGGCTTGCCACCCGTAGTTCTTCGTTACGTTTCGCTGGCCTAACCTTCGCCTTCACTTCCCTACACAGGCAGACATACGCTTCAGTGTTCTCATGGGAACGATTGGCCTTCACCCCCCCCCCCTATACGCTACTTTCCTATTTCGGATAGCCGAAGCGATGTCACGATTGAACCACTTAGGCTGCGTTGAAGCAGGGGTGACCGGTTTTGAGGGTATGGCAGCAGACTGCAGCACCATAAACTCGTCCCGGAATGCACTCCACACTCCCTCAACATCGCCGCCGACCTCGAACCCCATCTCACCTACGCTATCCCTGAGGCTAACAAAGTCCGCCCGCCGGAGATCGAGCTTACTGCCTCTCGAGTTACTACGCTTCACCCGAGGGACGCACACACAGAACCTAATCAGACCGTGATCACTCCCGCCCAACGATTCTTCAACGGTGAGGCCAGTGACGAGGTTGTCTTCGGTCGTGAATACTAAGTCTAGAGCGCTTTCGCCTCGTGTAGGCTCATTGACCCACTGAGTGAGGAAGTTCTCATCAGCAAAGTCAACTAGCCTCCTCCCTTCAGCATCGGCAGTCCTGTCTTCCCACTTTATGCCGCGACAGTTGAAGTCTCCTAAAACTACACACATCCTATCCCCTAGCAGGCTACTGAGCTCGGTGTACAGGGCTGTATCCTCCTCGAGGAGGAGAAGCAGAGGTCTGTACACCAAGATTAACCTATAGTTCGTCCCTCCCACGTTCAGATCGACGCCAAGCAGCTCCCGTTCCGACCGGAACTGGCATTCAACCGGACTCAACGTGTCCCGGACGTATATTAGTACCCCACCCCCCTCCCCACGGGTGCGGTCTTTACGAAACATTCTATACCCGGGAATTTCGAACTCCCCAACGTAGTCCCTGCGATCAGTATGAATCCAGGACTCGGTGATAGCAACGATATCCTGGTATTCTGATGCTAAGAGTGCCCGTAGCTCGCAAAACTTGTTCCTAATCGACCTAGCATTAAAGAGCATTGCACGGAGGGAGCCCTCCCTATTCTGACCGCCCCCTAGCACGACCCGTTTCCCGAACAGCCAGGGCTGTCGGGAGTTGAAGAGCCCCTCACTAACGAGGAGGCAACTTCCGCAGGAGCCTGAGCCCCCTCCAACGTAGAAGGAGGGTCACCCACCTGTACCTGGACGCACCCTTCAGTTGAAGGTACGTCCGCCACCGGCTCATCATCATCTCTCCCCGGTGGGGCCCCATCATCTCTCCCCGGACTCGACCTCATCATTCTGTATAGGTGCCGGTCGAGCAGCGCGCCTAGCACACCTTTACCCTTGTTATTGAGGTGGACACCATCCCTCTGGTAAAGGTCCCACCTACCTGAAAATGCGTCGAAGGGATCAATAAACCTCATGCCCAGCGGGACACACAAGTCTTGCACCCTCTCGTTGATGCCAACGAGAGAGAGAGAGAGAGAGAGAGAGAGAGAGAGAGAGAGAGAGAGATCATCCAGCTTAAAGTAGTATCCAAACAAAATCTGAACGTGGAGGAAGGTCACCCATCCAACTATACCGCAAACCCAATGTTGCTTAACGTCATTTATCTTGCGAGAAGCGATATAACGACGTAGCCAAGACGTAGCCCTAAGTGAACATAACGCTCACATAATTCTACAGGGGTCTTAAACCCCGTTTTAGAAAGGTGAAACGCGATCTCACTGTTTGTAACTTCGCTGTTATTGATGTAACATTATTTTTACGAAAGAGTAATTTCAAAATTTATTTCTGAACTTTCTTCAACTGTAAACGACTAAAAGTATTAATCTAGAATCCATGACATAACCCAGCTACCGTTAAAAGTATATTAATTGCATTTTTTCTCGAGAAATAATATATATATAATATATATATATATATATATATATATATATATATATATATATATATATATATATATATATATATATAGTGGCGCTCATAAGTATTCGTACAAATAAATATTTAAGTTATATTCGTTCTTATTTTTTGTACCACGCATACGATAGTTATGAAAAGTTTACCATTCGTTTGGAAAAATTTAACAACTAATAAAAACCCATAGTTCAACCCCAACATATACTGTAAAACATCAAAGAATTTGAGGAAAATAAAAAAATTAAAATGTAAAAGTTTCCATATATTTATTTAGAAAATTATTTAATATTTTGTATGTCCACCTCAGGTTTGAGAAATTTAAAATTCTTATCAGTAGTTGGGTGTTTACTGATTAGAGATTGTTGGCAATTCTGAATTCTAGAATTATTTCTGTGAATCTTCATGGAAGACGGATGACTGTGCGAGCAATTAGTAAGCAATGGACTCTCGTGGTAAAGAGCTTTCTACAGATCTTAAGAGATCTGTTATCGCGGCACACGAGTATGGAAAGAGTTATATGAAGATATGAGAAGAACTTAGAATTCCATTTACGACGGTTGATGCGGTTATAAAGAAATAGATAGACTGGAACAATCAAAATTCTACAAAAGTGTGGACGACCTTGCAAGATTTCAGAACATACAGCTAAATGAATTGAGAGAATGGCTACTGCGAATCCACGAGTGACTGCAGGTGATATTCGCCAAACATTATGACTGTCTAAAATTGATGTCCATCCCTCTACTATAACGTCGCATATTGAGAAAGAATGATCTACATGAAAGAGTTGCACGAAGAAAACCTCTGCTACGAAAAGTGCGTAAAGAAGCTCGTTTAAAGTACGCCAAGACTCATCAAAATGATAGATTTGCATTCTGGAAAAAGGTTCTGTGGACAGACCAGACCAAAATTGAATTATTCGGGAACAACGAGCAACGGTATGTTTGGCAAAAGTCAAATACTGCATTCGGGGACAAAAACATCCTTCCTACGATCATGGTGGTGGTAGTTTGCTTCTTTGGGGAATGTTTTAGTGTCTAGGAAAGCCAGTTGTTATCAATGAAATCTTAAATTCGAAGAAATATTAGGAAATTTTAGGAGAAAATGTATTACCTTCAGTTCGGGAGTAGCGAATGGGTCGCAATTGGGTACTGCAACAAGATAATGATCCAAAACATAAAATTAAGAGCACCATGAAATGGCTTCAACAAAAGAATTTCAAGCTTCGAGTGGCCCAGTTAAAGCTCTGATCTCGATTTAATCGAGAATTTATGGTTTGATTTGAAAAAAAAGGTGTCCGCAAGAGAAATCCATCGAACCTGAATGAATTGCAACAATTTTCTTTAGAAGAATGGACTAAAATTTCTACCGAGAGATGTCGAAACCTTATCGAAAAATACTCATCATATACGAATCAGTGAAGTTATTCAAGCAGGTGGTGGCCGCACAAAGTATTAAATAATTTTTGTTAGTAAATGTACGAAAACTTTTGCCCTTTAATTTATTTTACTTTTCTGAAATTCTTTAATGTTTTACATTATATGTTGGAATTGAACTTATTTTTTTTATTTGTTAAATTCTTCTAGACGAACGGTAAACTTTTCATAACTATCTTATGCATAGTACAAAAGAACGAATATAACTTAAATATTTCTCTGTACGAATACTTATGAGCGCCACTGTGTATATATACGCCTTTCCTTTAACTTTTAGCTATTACTTTAAATTGTATAATTATAATATTCTGTCAAAAGTTATTTGGAGTATCTGGAATCATGCTTTATAATTACTTATTTCGTATCGTATGCTACGTCGTGGCCAGTGCCGTAACATCGCTTCCTGTCGATCAGCGAAGTTAAGAGACATTGGGTCTGAGTAGTAACTTGATAGGGGGGGGGGGTCATCCTCTGCGTGCAGATGATGTAGCGACCCATGTCTCCTCCGTGATATGACCTTAGATGTTGCGAAGTTTAAAGAACCCCCATCAAACAACAATTTCACACCGTTATTTCCTTTCTGCCTTATTGGTCTATTTGTTTGTCTATCAGTCTGACTGTCTATTTTCCCGGACTAATCCATTTGTTACTTTTCTTTCTTGGCTCTATTTTCATAGCTACGTTTAAAATCTTGGTTTTGAGCGTTTTTTGCTATCTTCCATTCTTGTTTTCTTTCTCTTTGACGCAAAAATCTATATGAAAATATTGGTGTAGCTGTAACATACAATATGATTCCCATTTGTGCTAGAGAGAGAGAGAGAGAGAGAGAGAGAGAGAGAGAGAGAGAGAGTTACAAGGAGTTACAAGGAAAAGAAGTACCTCAAAAGGCCTTGCGGCCCATACCGAGGAGGTACCAATGGCACCGGGTGCCAGGGAAAATTTTGTAAAAGTTTATTTTTCTTTCAACTATCCTAGCAGTAGTAGAAAACTGGATAGAAGAGTAGAAGGCTCTCTCCCCACCCTCCGCTCCCTCCCTGCCAGAGGCAGGTACGGAAAAAGGTTGAAGAAAATACCTTGACCCTGGAAAATAGCCAAGGAAATTTTACAGGAAAGTGGAGAATATTAAATAGCTCTATATTTAGTTTGCTCACATGAGAGTATTCAGTACTTTGTCTAGCCTATTTTTAAACACATTTACACTTTGACTGGAAACAACCTCTGAGGGAAGTTGGTTCCAGATATTAACTATTTTATAGGAAAAGAAATTTCCGCAGACTGAGGTCCTAAATGTCTTTACACACTCAAATAGTGTGCAAGATTTCGTCTACCCTTTTCTTGAACTGATCCACAGAGGAACTGTTCACAACTTCCGAAGGTAACCTGTTCCATGTGTCACAGATCTTATACGTAAAGTAATTCCCACACACACTAGTCCTAAACCGTTTCAAATCCAACTTCCAACCATTGTTGCGAGTTGGGTTATCATTTAAACTAAACATACTTCTAAAATCGACATCGTTAAACCCGCGTAAGAGCTTGAAAACCTCGATCAGTTGACCGCGCAGCCTCCGAGTTTCAAGCGAAAACAAGTTCAGGGCGCGTAACCGTCGATTGTAGCCCATATGCCTAACGGAAGGGATTAACTTTGTGGCCCTCGCCTGCACTCGCTCCAGCCTCACAATATCTTTCCTGAGGGTGGGTGACCAGAACTGCACAGCATACTCCAGGTGCGGCCGAACAAGGGAATTGTACAGTGAGAGCACAATCTCCTTGTTCCAAAACTGAAATTGCCTCCTGATATAACCCAATAGTTTCTGGGCTTTCTTTTCCACCTCTACACACTGTTTCGTAAACTTAAGGTCGCTGCTAATTAGCACACCCAAGTCCTTTTCTAAATCAGTCACCTCGATATTACTACCCAACATAGAGTAGTCCGACTTGGGATTGGCGTAGCCAATGTGCATCACTTTGCATTTACCCAAGTTAAACGGCATTTGCCATTTTTCGGACCACTCTCCTATCCTACCTAGGTCCGCACGCAGTTCCTCGATCGCTTCGGGCGTCCCAACATTGGCCCCAAGCTTGGTATCATCAGCGAATTTCGCGATCCGACTGACGATGCCACCGTCGATATCATTTATGTAAATGATAAACAACAGTGGCCCCAAAACGGAACCCTGAGGAACCCCACTAGTGACCGAGGCCCAACCCGAACTAGCCCCTTTAATTACAACCCTCTGCCGCCTATTCCTCAGCCAGTTTTCAATCCACCTACCTATTTCCCCACCGATACCCAGCGCGCGCACTTTCGCCATTAGCCGGCGGTGAGGTACCTTATCAAAGGCTTTCTGAAAGTCGAGATAAAGTATATCAATCGCCCTACTCTTATCGTACTCACCCAACATGACGTGGAAAAACTCGAGCAAGTTGGTGAGACACGACCTATGCCGTCTAAACCCATGTTGGGAGTCCCCAAGCAGCTTGTAGGAATCCAAATGGTCAACGATCCTATCCGCTATTATCCCCTCTAATAATTTACCTACAACTGAAGTGAGACTAATGGGACGATAGTTCCCTGGACTTTCGTGATCCCCTTTCTTAAAGATAGGGGTCACGTTGGCTTCCCTCCAGTCACCAGGCACCTGACCCGTCTCCAACGATTTGTTGAAGACTGTAGCCAGGTGTGGAGCCACCTGGTCGCGCACCTCCCGCAACACTCTGGGGAAACTGGTCTGGCCCAGGAGCCTTAAACGCGCTCAGTTTGTCTATTCTATCGGCAACGACTGTCGCGGTACATCGAACATCATCCAGGCCAGCACCTTCGTGCCTCACACCTGGCTCGGGGAGAGAGAGAGAGAGAGAGAGAGAGAGAGAGAGAGAGACGTGCGTGTTTATTTACCTCACGACATTAAAAAAGTAAAAGAAAAAACAAAGCGTAAATACGAAGACGGCGAATGGTAAAAAATGATTAAATACAAGGTAGAGCCAAAAGCTCTACAACACCCAACCTTAAAAATTTCTCTTTCGATTGCATGCGGAACATTTTACTACACTTGAATATTTTTCTCTCATTTAGCCAATAATCACAAAAAGTTTTCTGTAAAAATATGTGAAACGCTGGTAGGGAACGACTAGCAATATGCTACGAACACGGGCTGACCACTGACTTAGGGTACACCCCGTATTTTAAAAGAAACCCTAATTTTAATGATGTTAATACAACAAAGTTTGACTGAACTAGAAAACACACAATGACATACGCACACTTAATACAGAAAACACGCATATAAAAACGATGCTAGTTTTTAAAATTAAAATAAATTATATACACTTTTTATAAGTCTTCTTACAACAAAGAAATTTGCCGAAAAATGATAAAAGCAAAATTAAAATTTACTTATCTCGATGATCTGATGCTGGTAAATTTTGTGAAAAGGAAAGTTAAAATCGAACGAAAAAGCTTTTAGTTTTTTAAATTAATTAAAAAGCACAAAATAAGGACCTTGAAAAAGGACCAGTTTTATAATAATGATTTTAAGAGCACATAAAAACTAAGCTATTCACAATAAGGACGAGGCGAAGGAGGATGAAATGAATGAAGACGAGGTAGTTTAAGGACGAATTAGTGAATGAAGATCAAATGAATGAGGACTAAGTGAAAGAAGGCGAAGTGAATAAAGACGATGGCGTGGATTATTATATTGTGAGCCCAATTACCCCTCTACAATATAGCAGTGGTTCTTAACCTTTTGATTAATGTTACCCGTAGAGCTATCCAGGGAAATTAGGATTACTCCCATCACGAAAAATGGTCAAAAAAACGACAAAAGATGATCTGAAGAATGGTTTATTTAATAAAACTGAACAAATACTTATTATGACTAACTTGAAATTGAACATCCGAAAAAGGTAGAATTACCCCTCGGGGGTTAATTACCCCCAGGTTAAGAACCACTGCTCTATAGAAAGTTTAGACGTCATAAGAAAGATTTTATTCAAATTTTTATTAAAAATTTTCCGATATATTCCTTTTTCTCCAGCAATTTTCTAAATGTGTGTGTGTGTGTGTGTGTGTGTGTGTGTGTGTGTGTGTGAAAACATTTTCCATAACTGTTCGAAATTAGAAAAAGGGATGCTTTTTTTTCATTTTACATCCCAAGAATTCCTCTTTAATCTTTCTATCCTTGACCCTCAGGGGTTCATTTCATGAAAAACCGGAAGCTTTCTATTTACATATGAGCAATCCCGCATGAATAATGTAATAAAGTGCAGTGTAAACACACTTACTATCTCGTTTGGGAATTCTGTAATATTTCAAAAAAAAATTTAAAATTCGAGAACTTTTTTTTTTTCCCCTGCAAGGAGAAAGCGAGTGGGCGCCAACTCAACGCAAGACTCACTTGAGCCCGAGCACTCAAAAGCACTGGACCAACGCCAACTGCAGCGAAGATGAGAGTCGAACGCGGGACCTTTTATGTTTTGAGTCCAGTCTTCAACTAAACAAACCACGGGAGGTCGGAAGAATTTTAGTATAAATTAATAATAAACGTTAATTCTCGTTTCTACTTTATTACGAAAATGTAAAATTATTAATTTTACTTTGCTACGAATACTCCTTACATAGTCTTTCAACTCTATAAACCAGCTTAAATGCGAGACCGAAGATAACTCATAACTTATTCATCTGAATTCATACTAAATTCGACTTTGTAGGCAATAGCTCAATATACACTCGGCATCACTTAAACGAGTATCCAAAGATCTTCGAAGGATCTTGTCATACAAAACTTTGAGGGGGGATGGGGAGTTCAAGATCCTTTCATGTGTTTACATTACCGGAATGAAGCATATTTATTGTTTACCGATAAATGAGGTCAAATAGGGCTTACTCAAAGCAGTTTTTCGAGCATTATGAAGAGAAAGACCAAACTTTTGAAATAAAGAAACGAAACAACAGCCTAAACTCAGTCACAAACAATGAATTCTCTGAAAAATTAAATCCTCCGCTCATACGTGAACAATGCAAGAGTATAACGTTCTCAAATATTATTTCCTGCAAGAGGGGCTCGAATAAAGTATTACTGCATAATAATATTGAGCATTTTCCGCTTGTATAACCAAATAGGGTGAGTAAAAAATCCTGCCTCAAAAATAACTATAGAACAAATAAGTGAGCAGGACTTCTAACTCACCATATATACTGTAGTACAGGCAGAGCTGGGCATTTGCGTTTTTTTGCCCGTTTTTTTGCGGTACTGCGGTACTACTACCGCACTACCAAACCGGTACCGCATAACGCAGTACCGCAAAGGATCGCTGAAAGTACAGCAGTACCGCTACCGCATTCAAATTTCCCGCGGTACTTTCCGCGGTACCGAACACGGTAGTACCGCAGTACCGCAAAAAAAACCGCAAGTGCCCAGCTCTGAGTACAGGGCTATTCAAAATGATTCATCCGATTTCAACAGAGAATACTTCCGTACCTATCAACCGTGCATCAACTGGGCATACACCACATGAGAGGAAATCTCCGAGTTTTACAAGATCACCGCGAGAGGGCTCCAAAGTCACGCCGTGGCCTAGCCTAGCAACAAACAGTCAGTGTGAAAATGGCGTCCGCACAGCAGAAGGCGTTTTGTGTTGCAGTTTTCGAGCTGTAAATCGGTAGTCACAGTGCAGCGTGAGTTTCGTCGACGTTACAGAACAGATCCACCGGGTGCTCAGAGCATCCGTCGGTGGTATCGGCAGTTCGAGGAAACAGGATGTTGTGTAAAGGCAAGTCCACAGGACGACCGCGCGTGTCTGAGGATAATGTGCAAAGAATCAGAGTGTGTTTCCAACGTAGCCCGAGGAAATCAACAAACCGCGCCAGTCGAGAATTGGGACTTCCTCAGACGACTGTTTGGCGTGTTTTGAGACGGCGCTTGCATATGAAGCCATACAGGTTGCAACTGTTGCAGGCTCTACGGCCGGGGGACAAGTTAAAACGACAGAACTTTTGCGATCTTATGCAGGAGGCTATGGAGGATGACGAATTTGCTCCCCGCCTGGTGTTCAGTGACGAAGCAACTTTTCATTTAAGTGGCAAGGTGAACCGTCACAACCTTCGCATATGGGGCACGCAACAACCACATGCAACAATCGAGCACGAGCGCGACTCACCTAAAGTTAACACCTCTGTGCCATTTCCCGGGCAAAGGTTTACGGCCCCTTCTTTTTCATTGAAAACACAGTGACTGGTCACTCCTATCTGGATATGCTGCAGAACTGGTTATTTCCCCAATTGAACGAAGATTCCGGCGACTACATTTTCAGCAAGATGGGGCGCCGCCTCATTGGCATTTGGATGTTCGCCGTTTTCTCAACGAAGTGCTCACTCGCCGTTGGATTGGTCGCAGTGGGCCCCATGACTTGGTGCTCCACAGCTGGCCCCCTAGGTCGCCGGATCTTACACCGTGCGACTTCTTCCTTTGGGGTACGTTAAGGATACTGTGTACGTGCCACCGTTGCCCACATCTTTGGATGAGCTCCGAACTGGCATTGTTACTGCCGTAGAGTCAGTGACAACGGACATGCTGGAGCGAGTATGGGAGGAATTCGACTATCGTGTCGACGTTGCTCGTGTAACTAGGGGAAGTCACATAGAGCATTTATGAGGTGAGAGACAAAATTTGGACAGTTTTTCTTTTGGTTGATGTATCACAAATCACTCTGTATTTGTAACATTAAAAAATATTCTCATTTGAAATCAGGTGAATCATTTTGAATAGCCCGTAATATATATATATATATATATATATATATATATATATATATATATATATCACCAAATAAGTATAAAATTACAAACGCAAATGGTAATACAAGATCGGCGGAGAAGTGTGTTATGACTCAAAAAAAAGTAAGGAGCATTATTATACTAAGCAAGCCCTCTTTCATGTCTTATTTACGTAAAAATTATGGATCACTTAATCGTACGGATTAATGAGATTGCAAATTAGATCCAGCCTCAACTCGGGGTTCATGAGAGCATTGCCTCTAAGCTTATATATATAAACGATCGTACGTTTGAAAAGACTTATTAAAACTGTGGTAAACACCTTCGTATAATAAGTTACGGTAATAGCTCTTATTTACCGCAGTTTTCCCTTAAAAATTAATTTTTAGGCGTAATCTTTAAATTCATTCCTTAACGGAGGGTAATTTTTGGAATTAAGCCTCGCGTCATACCGTTAATAAAAGAAGTACAACAAAAATTTAAATATATGGCCCGTATTATCTGAAAATAGACTTCTAATAATCGATGTAATAGCTTATTATTGATGATGTTGTTTGTGTTATTTGTCTGTTCCATGTTTGTTTATACACGCCTAAATGGTTAGGGTAATCTGCACCAACTTCAGTATATACTCGTACATTATGGAAAAACCAGAGAAGGTTTTAGTAACACAACCGTTCCTCCCAGTGTTCCCCTACATTGTTTTTCGGGAGGATTTTGCTGGACAGGACACAGCGGTCATTCTAGTCTAGTGGATTGTGTGTGTGTTGTGTGTGTGTGTGTGTGTGTCACATGGTCCAAATTTCCCGTTCCCGAATGAGTTTATCCATAACAAAATATACAGTCATTCAGTAACATTATTAATTATTTTTAATCTACAATCAAACTAATTACATCATCGCTGAGCGTCCATTAAATTTTTCCCCTTATATGGCTTAAACCACTTACCACATATTTCATAGACCATCCCCGCCACGATGCTACAACATAAATGCACATAACAAATTATGTGTCGTTCAGATCCAGTCACATTACGTATTAATCAGTTCACACCACCACTATCAGCGTCTCGACGAAAGTTACTCTCTTTATAACCTACATTATTTTTTCTAATGTAATATTAAAACTTTATTTATATATAAAGTATGTATTGATATACAGTATAATTTAAAACGCTATATAATTCGAATCCCCTAAACTGACCTCTTTCCAACGATATAAATTTTAACTAATATTCTAAGGATTAAGCCCTTAATTAATTTTAGGTAAAACTTTCCCTTAACGATAGGATTCCATATTATAACCTATTTCTCCGTAAATCAGCACCCCTTAAAAGGAATCCAAATCCTAAAACCCACGCAGCCGACAATCTGACTCCCTTCATTTCATAAATTTTGTATAGCTGTTCAAATATTGGCCAAGTTTGCATTTTTTTCATTTTTCATCTTCACTAGTCGTTCCCAAAAACTTCTACCCAATTCCAATTCCTAACCAAAATCCTTATAAGCTCCGAGACCTCGCCAAACCTTAAAGGAATGCATTCTAATAGGCGTTCAAGAGGAAACATTCTCCTCAGTGGTCTGGTCATAATTTAACATAATTTCTCCACCTTCCGAACTGATAAAAATCCTCGGAGCAATATTTCATGCAAATGTGGCATTAATATCTTGTGGTCTAAATACACTCCATGACAAACGCCACACTATTTTCCTTACAAATATAATTTTGTTGTGATGGAAGTATTAAAGAAAAAGGAAGTTTTCCTCGTCTGCACTTGTTACCTATATATATATATATATATATATATATTATATATATATATATATATATATATACTGTATATATATATATATACTGTATATATATATCCTGGGTAGCCTAATGGTTAAGACGCTGGGCTGCTAATCGGAAGGTCGTGAGATCGAGTCTGGGAGAAGACTGTAATTTCTGAACACCTGTGGTGGGTCGTAGTTCGGATTCCACGTTAAGCTGTAGGTCTAAAATGGAGAAACAAGCTTGACGTTCGTCAGCATGAACAATTCGGGCAGAATCAAAACGAAGGTTAACCAATACATAAAACCTTTGGTTTGCTTCCGCCGAATTGTTCATTCTGACGAAGGTCAAGGTTGTCACTCCACCTTAGACCTACATTTAACGTGGAATCCGAACCACGCCCCACCAGGACCCCAGCGTCTTAACCACTAGGCCACCCATTTATCAACCAACCACTTTCTTTTATTGTGTGGAAGGATGAACAGCTGGGTTTTGCTGCGCGTCAGCTGGCGTCACCGGGTTTCGATCCCGAGGCCGATAGATTCGTAGTCAGCGACGCTAACCACTACACCACCGAGGCGCATTATAGTATATATAAGGTGTGTGTATATATATATATATATATAAGGTGTGTGTGTATATATATATATATATTAATATATACACACACCTTACCTTACAAAGGTTCCGCGCGATGATTCCTCATTTCGCGAAGGTCAAGCTTGTCGCCCCTCCTCTCGAGTTGGCCTGGTGAAGTAGTGAGTTGGTTTCTTGTGCTCTCCACCTCACATAGCCAGGTACGCCCGGCTCATCGGGGATTGTTCTGAGTCAGGCGTCTAGTCTTCTTTTGAAGATGTCCACTGCAACTCCCTTCGTGTTTCTTAGGTCTTTGGGCAGCTGATTAAACAGTTTTGGTCCTCTCACAAAACTATTTTCTTTCAGGGTTAAAGATGTTCCCTGTCTCGCCTTTAATTTGGGAATACGACACAGTCTACCGTTTCTACTTTCCACCGTTGTTTGGCGAGTTACAGGGTTCAGAGTAATAAGGGACTAGTTTCTCCATTATTTTCCAAGTATAAATAATGGGGTGTCTCTCTCTCTTCTCCTTTCCAGTGAATATAGGTCTAGTTCGCGTAACCTTTCCCAATAATTTAGTTCTTTGCACCCGTTGATCTTGGCTGTGAAGCTTCTCTGAATCCCTTCCAGCTGTCTAATGTCTTCTTTTTTATATGGGCATGTTAGGACCGAGCAATATTCCAATTTGGGTATGATCAGGGTTTTCAGTAGAGGAATCATTACATTCCTATCCCTTCGTTTAAAGGTTCTCAATATCTGTCCCGTTACTCTCTTTGCTCTGTTTACTGCTATCTTATTTTGTGTTTCAAATTTCGCATCATCTGTCATTGCAACTCCTAAATCTTTTGCTCTGGAATTTCTCTGAATTTCCTGTCCATTTGGGGTATAATATTCCATGGATTTTAGGTCTTTTTTTCCGTACCGTAACAGCTGAAATTTCTCGGTGTTAAACTTCATATTGTTGTCTTCCATCCACTCATAGATTCTGTTTATGTCGGTTTGTAGAGATCCTATATCTTCTGGGTTTCTTATTTTTCTACTGCTCTTTGTGTCATCCGCAAAGAATGTTACTGTGCTGTCTCTGGTAACATCCCCATCTATGTCAGTTAGCATGATTCTGAAGAGTAGTGGAGCTAATACTGTTCTTGTGGTACTGAGCTGAGGACCTCTGATTCTGATGAAGATACTCCTTGTACTGTTAGTAACGACTTGCCGCCGCTCACTAAGGAAATTATATATCCATTTCCCTACTTTTCCTTTTATTCCCATATATTTCAGTTTATGTATTATGATTCCATGGTCACATTTGTCGAACGCTTTAGCAAAGTCTGTGTATAGTACATCATAGTTTTCATTACTTTCAAGTGAATCAATAATGTTGTTGTAGTGTTCCATTAGTTGTGATAGGCATGATTTGCCTGACCGAAACCCGTGTTGGTTATCATTGAATTTTTTCCGAGTTTCCAAAAAGTCATAAATTTTCTCTCTAACTATTCTTTCAAATATTTTAGCGAGATGAGATGTAAGCGACACTGGCCTATAGTTTTTGGCTTCGGATCGATCTCTTCCTTTATATATTGGGACTACGTTCGCGCTTTTCAGGATGCCCGGTATTTCTCCCGTGTCTAGTGATCGTCTCCATATCCAGTATAGGGGCTCAGCGATTGCATTCTTGCAGTTTTTGATCAGTGTGGCATTCCATTTATCCGGCCTGCCGCTGTGTGTGTTTTTAGTTTCCCTATGGCTTGTGTAATATCATCCATCGTAAAGTAGAAATCCGTTATACTTTCCCTTTGTAGTTCTTCTTCAAAGAACGCGTTTCTATCGCATATCAATTTGTCAGTTTTTGGGATACTGAAAGATGATTCGTACTGAGCTATATATATATATATATATATATATATATATATATATATATATATATATATATATCGTTAATTGCCGCATTATTCAACGTGTAATAATTTTAATGCTTCACTGTGTATATACTGTAATTATTTGCTAGAATGCCCTTTAACTAAATGTTCATTTTAAGTCTAATTCTAATTGAAGAAAAATTTAAACACTATTCCCAAATTAATTCCCATTAAATTTTTAATATGAATATAAATTAACAAAATTGAATGTGACAAATTTCGCAGTTTTGGTATCAAACCTGCAGAGTAACGTACTAAAAGAAAGCTTTTAAAAATAATTTAGTTACCCCAACGAGTGTGTAATTAAATCAGTGCATTAATGCCACACAACAAAACTCTTAGCTGTGACGTCACGGAAAAAACTACTCGCCATACCCCTCCATCGGATCTCACTGGTAACACGATTGAGACATAGCCGCACCCCTATATATATATATGTATAGAAACGACGTAAGTATAGAGGAGCGTTCTGCACACGAGGAAGAGAAATAACGAACAAATGAAAAATGAGGTGAACCGCCCGGGAATCGAACCCAGGGCCTTCCGATTACCGGTCGGATGCGCTACCATTACACCACGGACCTCGATCAGTCATAAGTCGAAATTCTCCTACATAGGGCAGAAACCAATGCCCTGAGAGGGCACCCTCGCAAATCGTGAATATGTACATTTAACGCTCCTCTATACTTACGTCGTTTCTATACATTAATATACTGCGTGGTCATTGCAGTTAAATGTACATATTCACGATTTGCGAGGGTGCCCTCTCAGGGCATTGGTTTCTGCCCTATGTAGGAGAATTTCGACTTATGACTGATCGAGGTCCGTGGTGTAATGGTAGCGCATCCGACCGGTAATCGGAGGGCCCTGGGTTCGATTCCCGGGCGGTTCACCTCATTTTTCATTTGTTCGTTATTTCTCTTCCTCGTGTGCAGAACGCTCCTCTATACTTACGTCGTTTCTATACATTAATATACTGCGTGGTCATTGCAATTAAATGTACATATTCACGATTTGCGAGGGTGCCCTCTCAGGGCATTGGTTTCTGCCCTATGTAGGAGAATTTCGACTTATGACTGATCGAGGTCCGTGGTGTAATGGTAGCGCATCCGATCGGTAATCGGAAGGCCCTGGGTTCGATTCCCGGGCGGTTCACCTCATTTTTCATTTGTTCGTTATTTCTCTTCCTCGTGTGCAGAACGCTCCTCTATACTTACGTCGTTTCTATACATTAATATACTGCGTGGTCATTGTAGTTAAATGTACATATTCACGATTTGCGAGGGTGCCCTCTCAGGGCATTGGTTTCTGCCCTATGTAGGAGAATTTCGACTTATGACTGATCGAGGTCCGTGGTGTAATGGTAGCGCATCCGACCGGTAATCGGAAGGCCCTGGGTTCGATTCCAGGGCGGTTCACCTCATTTTTCATTTGTTCGTTATTTCTCTTCCTCGTGTGCAGAACGCTCCTCTATACTTACGTCGTTTCTATACATTAATATACTGCGTGGTCATTGCAGTTAAATGTATATATATATATATATATATATATATATACAAAGGTGGGCAGGACCGAGTTCCAAAAGGACCGAACTCCAGGAACTCGATCCTTTTTAAGGACCGTGAGGGGGAAAGTCGGTCCTTTTCTCAGTGAGGACCGAAATGAGGAGGTCCATTTTTAAGCAATTCCGGACGGTCTTTTTTAGTGATTTTAGTGTGTTTAGTGATTATTTGAAGTTCTAAAGAAGATGGATCGTTTCCTCCAGAAGACTCAGAAAGAGACTGAGACTGAACTGAAACTTGTTTCAACACCTGGAGGAGACGAAGAATCTACTGATGTTAGTGCTTCAACTTCAAGTCAAGCAACTGGAGCTCCTAGCGGAATTATAATTTACGTTAATAAAATTAAAGATTTCCGGTGTCTTTAATTTCATTTTTCATTTTAATCAAATTTTTCACTTATATTATATATAAGGACCGAGGACCGAGTCGTTCCTAGGTCCTATCTTCAGAAAGGACCGTGACCGGGACCGTCGGTCCAGTTTGAGGCAAGGACCGGGACGTTTGCCAACCGGGACGTTTGCCAACCGGGACGTTTGCCAACCGGGACGTACGATAAGACTCGTAAAAAAGTAAAGTAAAAAAAAAAAAAAAATTTTCTTTCGAAATAAATAAAACAACAGTGCCATTTTCGTAATCCTGCACCTTCCCACACCCGTATTCCGAGAATTAATTTTTTCATCTGTCCACACCTATGATAAAAAAAAAAAAAAAAAAAAAAAAAAAAATTTCTAGCTCCAAATTTCATGCGTTTCAGAAAAAAATCAAAATATAAACTTAAGAAAATCCTACGGACTTTTCAATCCTAATTCTTAAATTACTTTGTTCTACTCGCTGCACACACACACACACATATATATATATAGTACCGTGCAAATTATTATGGATTTTTTTATTTTTGTAATTGAAACGTTGAGATGATTTCAATGCCATTTATTTTCATAGTTTTCACATAAAATTACACATCAGTTGTCTTGGTACTTTGTTTGAACTCCTTTGGCTTTTAACAGTGCTTTTGTTCGTCCTGGCATCCCAACAATCAAAGATTGGCACAAATCTTTGATTTTGGGCGAATGGAACCAAACTTTGATGAGACGTGCAATGAGTTCAGTTTTGGTAGTAATCGGTGTTTGGTGGCTCTCGTCTTTCAACACATTCCACAAATTCTCTATCGAATTCATATCTGGTGAATTTCCAGCCCAAGGGAGCAGTGCAAGACCATTTTGTGTCATCTATGTCTTGACCCTTCTTGCGGTGTGACATGGGGCTGAATCTTGCTGGAATATGCATGGTTCCTCACCAAACCAATCTCTTATTTGTGGCATCAAACGGTTTTCTAGCACGTGTATGTACTTGTCCTGGTTCATGGTGCCTTCAACAATGTGTAAGCGGCTTCTCCCATGTATCGACAGAGCTCCCGACACCATGATCTTCTGTGGGAATTTTATTGTTTTCTTCAGACATTGAGGCATAAATTCCATAAATTCCTCTCCTGGTCGTCGTCTCACAGTTTGGATACGATCATCGAGTACTGCTATGGTTGATTCGTCCGAAAACACCACCTGAAACACATTAAGACATTACAGATGAGTCGGAGCGTAGTGCAATAAATAGCAAAGTTTGCACCGTGTAAATAAAGTTTAACATGACTACAGCGGTAACATGGCAACACACCCTCTATTTACAGCAATGTTATTGTTATTAACTTTATTATCAACAAGATTGTTTCTAAAATCATTTTACCTTCTTCCAGTCATCGACAGTCCACTTTGCATGTTGCTTGGCCCACTCAAAGCATGATTGCATCATTGCTTGAGTAAATCGCGGCTTCTTTCTAGGGCGATATGCTCGCAGTCCAGCTTCCAGTACCTTCCTGTTTATGGTTGTGCGATGTACAACAACGCCCTCTGCTGCCAATATACTTCCTATATTTACGCATGATGTTCTCCTGTCACGTAGGGCGATTTTTTTAATTAATCTGTCCTGTCTGGGTGTTGTTTTTCTTGTTCTACCACAGTTTCCGAGTCTTTTAGCGACCACAGTTTCTCCTTTTTCTACCTTTTTCTTAATTGCACTGACAGTTTGAGTTGATACATTGAGTTTTTTCGCTATTTAGTTTTGTTTGAGAGAGTGTGTTTCAGTAAGACTTGAATTTGTCCACGTTTTCGAGGACTCACATCTTGTCTTTTGCCCATTCTTTTAAATTTAGTTATTTCAAGTAAATCTGAAAAAAAGAGCACAATAGCATATCAAAGCACGTAATGGTACACATCAAATCATGTTGCAACACACATGCCACTCACACACGTGTGTCTAGGCCGAAGACAAAAGCATAGACTACTTAGTTGGCGCCGCAGAACCACTAGGCGAGGGAGGGAAAAAGCGGGGAGTGGAGGGCAGGCGTGGGAGAGAAAAGTGTGGGAAAGGAGGCGAGGGGAGGAAGGAAGCGTATACCAGTGCATACTGGTTTCAAAAGTCTTAGAATTCATAAATTATCGTGTCATGGAAGTATCTTGGAAGAAAATGTTATTTCAGAAAAAAATCCATAATAATTTGCACCTGTTGAGATGATCTTGAAAGTATTTAGGTTGATGTGTTAGAGGTTCCTCAGTCCTTTTGGCAGCATGTTAAAGAGTTCTGGGCCTCGCCTTCTAATGGTATTTTCCATCTTCGTTTCCATGGTCCAATTGGTCCATGTCCCACCGCAGCTGGGATAGTACAGAATCCCCCTCTTCTCTCATTTCAGTGTGTTTTTATTTCATTTCTAAAGTCTGGGACACATCCCTCGAGTATTTTCCATATGTATATTACTGTGGATTGTTCATATGTTCTTTCGAAGGAATAGAGTTTCAAGGACTGTAGGCGTGACCAGTTGTCAACATCTTTTCGTTCCCTCAATCTTAGACAAAAAAGTTATTTATATGACTTTTATGTTTCCAGTGTCTCGTTTTCTGTATGGGTTTGTGAGCACTGAGCAATAACTCAATTACTGGTAGAACTAAACTCTTCCATGATTTATGATGATGTTTGCTCTCCTGCTGAGGAAGCTCCTCCAGGTAATTCCATTATTTTTCTAGGTGTTCTAATTTTAATGTAGTTTTCTTTGCATTCTGCATCTGATGACATTATTCCTCCAAAATCTTTGACTTGTAGATTCAATGTTATCTCTGTGTCTTGTACCCTTTATTGCGGTGCTCCTTGTCAAATGTTACATATTTTATGAGTTAGAATTTTTCTTCGTTGAACTTCATATTTTATATAATATACTCGTCTTAACTGCGTCCTAACATACGGGTATGTAAACTGCTCAGAAACTTCTGTTCATTCCGATACACGTGCAATATCTGCAAACAATAATTATAATATTTAGGGTTGTTCAACCTCCATCGTAACGGCAAAAGTCACGCGACGAAAGGACCTACAACTAGCTTTACGTGGAATGTGAACCATCTACGAGTCACTACATCATCCGAATGCAAAGGAGGGCGGCCACCATCTAACTACTGAACAGACACGACGTCGCTTAGCTTCGTTGATCTAATGGAAAGCGATGTTGCAACGTGGCCACTATGTGGCGTCCCCGACCCATCCTACAATTATTATAAATTCAGAAAAGCTCAAAATCATAACTCTCTCATCTACGATAACACTTTACAAAAGTGAATAAAACAGAAAGAGTTCTTTGCCTTAAATTATATACGAACACGTAACAGTTAAGTGTAAATCTATTAATTCAATAGGTTTTTCCTTCGGATTCGACAATGCACAGCGAATCAACGACGCCTCTGACGTCATTCCTGACAGAATAAATATCTTTGACATCATGCAAAAAAAAAAAATACTAAAGGTTTTCAAGGTCGTTATTCAAATTCCTTTTGCAGGACTGGAATGTAGAATTATTGGAAGATACTGAACTTCATCAATAAAACATTAATTTAAATTTAGCTTCAGGATTATTGGATATATATATATATATATATATATATATATATATATATACAGGGTGGGCGGAAAGTAGCTCCCTATTTTGGATTGGTAAAAAAATACGTATATTATCCATTTATTTCAGAAGAAATAATATGAAAAGGTAGGCATACATGGTAGGTTTTCTCTAAAATTCAATGTGGGCTCCAACTCTTTCCACCAGCTTCTGGAGCCGCCCAGAAATGGCGTCCACTGACTTTAGCAGGAACTCGGCGGGATGGAGGACATGACTTCCCGAATTCGGTCCTCCAGTTCTTCCAATGTCCTCGGTTTGGTGCGGTAGACTTCTTCCTTTACCCACCCCCAAAGAAAGAAGTCGCACGGTGTCAAGTCGGGGCTCCTGGCTGGCCATTGATGTGGACCATGACGACCCATCCAACACCCAGGGAAGTGGGCATCCAGCCACTCACGGACAACAAGAGCGAAGTGCGGAGGGGCGCCATCTTGCATAAATATCAGATCTTTGGGGGTGGGTAAAGGAAGAAGTCTACCGCACCAAACCGAGGACATTGGAAGAACTGGAGGACCGAATTCGGGAAGTCATGTCCTCCATCCCGCCGGAGTTCCTGCTAAAGTCAGTGGACGCCATTCCTGGGCGGCTCCAGAAGCTGGTGGAAAGAGTTGGAGCCCACATTGAATTTTAGAGAAAACCTACCATGTATGCCTACCTTTTCATATTATTTCTTCTGAAATAAATGGATAATATACGTATTTTTTTACCAATCCAAAATAGGGAGCTACTTTCCGCCCACCCTGTATATATATATATATATATATTATGCGTAAATTCCTATGGAGCACCAATATTAAGCCACTTTTTTACTAATTAAGTCGAACTTTGTAAATAAGTCGGATTTTCTTGTATGACCTACTTTTTGTAGTTAGGTTAGGTTTTCTTGGGTTAATCTAATCTAACCTAAAACAAATCAGAGGGTGTGGTAAAGGCTGAGGAACCATGAACGACTACTTATTTGAATTGAATTTTTTTAATTAAAATCCTAACGCGGGTGAAAATCGAAAAAATAATTAATCATTGTAGCATACAGTAAAAAAAAGCTTTTTGTAAACGTTCTTATATGTTGGAGTTAAACTAATTTTTTTATGTTAAATTTTTCCAAACGAACGGTAGACTTTTCATAACTATCCTATGCTCAGTACAAGAGATAAGGACGAATATAACTTAAATATTTCTCTGTACGAATACTTATGAGTGTCACTATATATACTTTTATTTTCACTACTGCTTTGTGAAATAAAAATATCTTCCACTATTTTTCTTTAGTTATGTTATCCAGTCATAGATGGTGTAAACCACCTGGCAGTCTAGCATAAGTATAACGATTTTCGTGCAACGATTCCTCATCGCATGGGGCTCAAACTTCTGCCATTGCCCCCAAATTATACAGATGTTCACAAAAGTAAATAGACACCACGTTGACTGTCCTCGACAACAAATGGCAAAGCTCATCAATGGAATACAAGGACGCGTGTCTCCTTTACATAATGGAAAGGGGAAATAAACACGATTCTAAATATATTTATTCAATAAATCTGTTATTATTTATTAATTTTAATTATCAAATCGAAAACTATTGAAAAACCAGAGTGGCGCAAAAGTTGTTCACTTGTTTGTGGGATCACCTGAAGCCTGTGGTTTAAAAGTTACGGCCACGCACTACTGAAAATCTGACAATTAACTTTCAAAACGAGTGTGCCAACGTTCTACTAGAATGCTAAGTAATGTCCATAGTAGTTTATGTAAAAGAACTGACCAATATAAATAGCTTCACTGCCCAAACTTTAAACATTTAAAGAATTACACACACACACACACACACACACACACACACACACATATATATATATATATAATATATAATATATATATATATAACGAGAGGAGGAGCGACAAGCTTGATCTTCGTGAAATGAGGAATCATCGTACGGAACCTTTGAAAGGTATATAACACTAGGCAACAAATTTCAACTTTTTTTTTGTTACAGACACGTGAACTACTGATTCCTACTAAAGCGCTGATGCTGATTTCAGATCTGATATCAAAATTTCTCTATCACGTCCAGATTTTGTGAACCGAAAACCCTATTTTCATTTTTTTTCTCACCCGCTTCTATTACGAAAGCCGTCTAAGCTACTTTTCCGTGCCACGTTTTATGTTAAGCATACTTAAATAATAATTAGTGAACAGGGATGTCTTTCCTCCTTTATTCTGGCTTAAGACAGACAGCGGAATTCCGCTGGCGGAGTTACCACCCCTGCGCCCAACCATCCACCCAAAGCACGTTAGTATTTTGTTGTACTACTGAAAGGCAAATTCCTGTTCTTAAGTGAAACTTTGGTGTGTGTCCTCTTCTTTTGTCGCTTGTAGGATGACGAGCTCTCCTTCTGCAGGAACCAACAATAATCTCCCATCATATTTGGGTTGAAATTACCTTGGTATCTGTTTTCCATAACTGAGATCTGTTGGTGGAAGCGCTCACCATGCTCGTCACTTACAGCTCCAAGGTTGGCCGGGAAGAAGTCAAGATGAGAATGTAAAAAATGAATTTTCAAAGACATTCTGCATCCCATTATTTCATAAGATTTAAGCATGTTTTCTACGAGTTTACGGTGGTTTTCAGCTTTGTGGTTTCCAAGAAAATTTTTGACAACTTCAACGAAAGATGTCCATGCTCCTAGTTCATTCTCATTTAGGTTAGATGGAAACGATGAGTCGTGGATGACACTGCGGATCTGTGGTCCAGTGAAAACTCCAGCTTCTAGCTTAGCATCTGTCAATATTCCTTTGAATTTATCCTTTAAATATTGGAAACCACTACCTTGATGATCCATACCCTTCACAAAATTTTTCATAAGGCCAAGTTTAATGTGAAGTGGTGGAAGATGTACTTTCTGAGGGTCAATAAGTGCTGGGTGTTTCACATTGTATTTACCAACAACATGTTCAGTTCTAGATGGCCAATCATGTTTTTTGTAGTGGTTCTTGTCATCTCTGCTGTTCCATAGACACAAAAAGCACATATGCTTTGTGTAGCCCAACTGTAACCCAAGAAGTAATGATACAACTTTAAGGTCGCCACAAATATTCCATGTGTGGTCCTTATATTTGATGAGTCTTAGCAGCAGTTTCATCGATTCATAAGTCTCATTAAGGCCAGTGGCATGTGCTACAGGTATTGAAGGTTTTCATTGCCGTTGTGCAGTAATACAGCTTTAAGGCTAGCTTTACTAGAGTCAATGAACAGTCTCCATTCTTTTGGATCATAGCGACAGCCAATCCCTTGCATCAGACCACTGATATCGTGGCAGAAACAAACGTTTCTTCCTGTAAGTAAAATGATGAAAACTGCAAATGGCGATGGCGGAAATGGGAAACTTTGGTGTGGTTGGAGAAGATTCCATTCTTGAAGTCTGGAACCAAGCAACTCTGCCTTTTCTTTTGGTAATTCCAAATCGCGCACTAAGTCATTTAACTCCGCTTGACTTAACAAATGTGGGGAAATATTTGCATCTGGAACATATATGCCATCTTTCCCTGTTTCTATATCACTAGCAGAATCTTCAGATGAACTGCTGTCTGTTATCGTTGCTGGTGGAACTGGTGGTGGATTTGTTTCATCATGTGGTACTGGTTTCATTGCTGATTCGCAGTTTGGGTACGTGATCTTTGATTTGTTTTTCTTTGTGAAACCAGCAATCTTTGTCAAACAAAAATAACAATCATTAAGTGATTTTTCGGCTCACGCCAAACCATGGGGACTGAGAACGGCATAGCTTTCTTTTACCATTCATCCAAGCTATTAACATTGCATTGCACTGTGCACAGCAAATATGTGGTGCCCAGTCCCTCTGTTGGTCTCCTAACTTACAGTCAAAATAACACTTGTAGGCAAGTTTAATCTTTGTTGTTATGTTTCTACGTTGTGGCTTAGGTGTATATTGTCCACAGACAAAGCAGAAGTTATCTGGGTGATTTACACAAGCACGTCTATTTGATGCCATTTTGAATTACCATACAATATCTGAAAAAACGTAGAAAGTAATTATTACGATGTGCAAAATAAAAAGAATACACACCGTAGTACAAAATTTGTATATAGTTGGCAAAAAAAATTGCTTTAACCTTGAAAGCAAGTTTCATATTACTGGCATTAAGCCGATTAAAACCAAAATCTGGACGTGGTAGAAAATTTTACTAAAAGTGATTTGCATTTTACACAAAATCTAGACGTGATAGAAAAAATCTAATTATAGATTTGAAATCAGCATACCGAAATTAGCTAGGAGCACCTATTTGGTCTTCTGTAACAAAATCTTTGTTGCCTAGTGATAACACTAGGCAACAAAGATTTTGTTACAGAAGACCAAATAGGTGCTCCTAGCTAATTTCGGTATGCTGATTTCAAATCTATAATTAGATTTTTTCTATCACGTCTAGATTTTGTGTAAAATGCAAATCACTTTTAGTAAAATTTTCTACCACGTCCAGATTTTGGTTTTAATCGGCTTAATGCCAGTAATATGAAACTTGCTTTTCAAGGTTAAAGCAATTTTTTTTGCCAACAGTCAGTCGCTACGTGACAGTCAAGCAGAACGGTTGTTGAAGCTCTCTGCTGATGAGCAAGTGACAGGTTGTGGTGACTTGTGTGTTTTTATAGCATTTGTTTTGTACTAAGGTGTGTATTTCTTTTATTTTGCACATCGTAATAATTACTTTCTACGTTTTTTCAAATATTGTATGGTAATTAAAAATGGCATCAAATAGACGTGCTTGTGTAAATCACCCAGACAACTTCTGCTTTGTCTGTGGACAATATACACCTAAGCCACAACGTAGAAACATAACAACAAAGATTAAACTTGCCTACAAGTGTTATTTTGACTGTAAGTTAGGAGACCAACAGAGGGACTGGGCACCACATATTTGCTGTGCACAGTGCAATGCAATGTTAATAGCTTGGATGAATGGTAAAAAAAAGCTATGCCGTTCTCAGTCCCCATGGTTTGGCGTGAGCCGAAAAATCACTTCAATGATTGTTATTTTTGTTTGACAAAGATTGCTGGTTTCACAAAGAAAAACAAATCAAAGATCACGTACCCAAACTGCGAATCAGCAATGAACCAGTACCACATGATGAAACAAATCCACCACCAGTTCCACCAGCAACGATAACATACAGCAGTTCATCTGAAGATTCTGCTAGTGATATAGAAACAGGGAAAGATGGCATATATGTTCCAGATGCAAATATTTCCTCACATTTGTTAAGTCAAGCGGAGTTAAATGACTTAGTGCGCGATTTGGAATTACCAAAGAAAAGGCAGAGTTGCTTGGTTCAAGACTTCAAGAATTTAATCTTCTCCAACCAAACACCAAAGTTTCCCATTTCCGCCATCGCCATTTGCAGTTTCCATCATTTTACTTACAGGAAGAAAACGTTTGTTTCTGCCACGATATCAGTGGTCTGATGCAAGGGATTGGCTGTCGCTATGATCCAAAGAATGGAGACTGTTCATTGACTCTAGTAAAGCTAGCCTTAAAGCTGTATTACTGCACAACGGCAATGAAAAACCTTCAATACCTGTAGCACATGCCACTGGCCTTAATGAGACTTATGAATCGATGAAACTGCTGCTAAGACTCATCAAATATAAGGACCACACATGGAATATTTGTGGCGACCTTAAAGTTGTATCATTACTTCTTGGGTTACAGTTGGGCTACACAAAGCATATGTGCTTTTTGTGTCTATGGAACAGCAGAGATGACAAGAACCACTACAAAAAATGATTGGCCATCTAGAACTGAACATGTTGTTGGTAAATACAATGTGAAACACCCAGCACTTATTGACCCTCAGAAAGTACATCTTCCACCACTTCACATTAAACTTGGCCTTATGAAAAAGTTCGTGAAGGGTATGGATCATCAAGGTAGTGGTTTCCAATATTTAAAGGATAAATTCAAAGGAATATTGACAGATGCTAAGCGAGAAGCTGGTTTTCACTGGACCACAGATCCGCAGTGTCATCCACGACTCATCGTTTCCATCTAACCTAAATGAGAATGAACTAGGAGCATGGACATCTTTCGTTGAAGTTGTCAAAAATTTTCTTGGAAACCACAAAGCTGAAAACCACCGTAAACTCGTAGAAAACATGCTTAAATCTTATGAAATAATGGGATGCAGAATGTCTTTGAAAATTCATTTTTTACATTCTCATCTTGACTTCTTCCCGGCCAACCTTGGGGCTGTAAGTGACGAGCATGGTGAGCGCTTCCACCAACAGATCTCAGTTATGGAAAACAGATACCAAGGTAATTTCAACCCAAATATGATGGGAGATTATTGTTGGTTCCTGCAGAAGGAGAGCTCGTCATCCTACAAGCGACAAAGGAAGAGGACACACCAAAGTTTCACTTAAGAACAGGAATTTGCCTTTCAGTAGTAACAACAAAATACTAACGCGCTTTGGGTGGATGGTTGGGCGCAGGGGTGGTAACTCCGCCAGCGGAATTCCGCTGTCTGTCTTAAGCCAGAATAAAGGAGGAAAGACATCCCTGTTCACTAATTATTTAAGTGTGCTTAACATAAAACGTGGCACGGAAAAGTAGCTTAGACGGCTTTCGTAATAGAAGCGGGTGAGAAAAAAAATGAAAAATAGGGGTTTTCGGTTACACAAAATCTGGACGTGATAGAGAAATTTTGATATCAGATCTGAAATCAACATCAGCGCTTTAGTAGGAATCAGTAGTTCACGTGTCTGTAACAAAAAAAAAGTTGAAATTTGTTGCCTAGTGATAATCAGTGGCGTGCATTCAGGGTAAGCTAGGTAAGCGCCGCCTACCCTAAGAAAAATCTTATTAAAGATATTAAAAGACAGTATCGTGTTTTTCAGAGTAGGCTACAGTACATACCCAGTTATGAAGTTCATTAGCTACTATAATTACTATAATTATATAATATGTACATATAGTGCGTGTGCTCGCACGCAATACCGTTTACCCTGTAGACGTACCCACCGCATGCCACCGATATATATATATAATATATATATATATATATATACATTCAACTGCAAAGAACACGCAGTATAAATAACGTAAAGAACGACGCTTGTATAGGAGATATTCCGCGCAAGACGAGAGAGAGAGAGAACGAAACAAATGAAAAAATGAGGTAACCACCTGGGAATCGAACCCAGGATCTTCCGATTGCCGGTCAGACGCGATACCATTACACCATGGGCCTCACTCTTCCAAATGCCGTAATTCTTCTACATACTCGCAGAAACCAATGCCCCAAGGGGGCACCTCCCGCATGCCGTAACATTATATACATTCAACTGCAAAGAACACGCAGTATAAATAACGTAAAGAACGACGCTTGTATAGGAGATATTCCGCGCAAGACGAGAGAGAGAGAACGAAACAAATGAAAAAATGAGGTAACCACCTGGGAATCGAACCCGGGATCTTCCGATTGCCGGTCAGACGCGATACCATTACACCATGGGCCTCACTCTTCCAAATGCCGTAATTCTTCTACATACTCGCAGAAACCAATGCCCCAAGGGGGCACCTCCCGCATGCCGGGGCATTGGTTTCTGCGAGTATGTAGAAGAATTACGGCATTTGGAAGAGTGAGGCCCATGGTGTAATGGTATCGCGTCTGACCGGCAATCGGAAGATCCCGGGTTCGATTCCCAGGTGGTTACCTCATTTTTCATTTGTTTCGTTCTCTCTCTCTCGTCTTGCGCGAAATATCTCCTATACAAGCGTCGTTCTTTACGTTATATATAATATATATATTAAACACAAACCGTGCATGGAACAAGGAACTCTTCTGGGAAAATTAAATCCACTATAGTCCAAATAAGTAATGGTAAATGACAAATACCATAGTTTTTCTTTTTCATGATGCAAGCCCGACGTGGGCAACGGGTCTCTCGCAAAGAGATCCCATAAATATAGCTTCCCTCACCAGCTATCTGCAAAACAGACAGGATCCAGCTTTGGGACATGGATCCTGTCTGCTTTGCAGATAGCTGGTGAGGAAGCTATATTTATGGGCCCTGTTTGCGAGAGACCCGTTGCCCACGTCGGGCTTGCATCATGAAAAAGAAAAACTATGGTATTTGTCATTTACCATTACTTATTCGGACTATAGTGGATTTAATTTTCCCAGAAGAGTTCCTTGTTCCATGCACGGTCTGTGTTTAACATATAAGTTTCTCAGGGGACCATTCTGAGTTTATGTGTATATATATATATATATGATACACACAGACCGTGCATGGAACAAGGAACTCTTCTGGGATAATTAAATCCACTATAGTCCGAATAAGTAATGGTAAATGACAAATACCATAGTTTTTCTTTTCATGATGCTAGCCCGACGTGGGCAACGGGTCACTCGCAAAGAGGTCCCATAAATATAGCTTCCCTCACCAGCTATCTGCAAAGCAGACAGGATCCAGCTTTGGGACATGGATCTAGGGTTTAAAGCAGCCTAGCCCTGCTACATTTAGAACCTCAATATAAGCAAAAGACTCGCTGTCTTCACGTCAGATTGAATACATCAAAGAAAAAGGGTAACTATTATATTTTAGCCAAAAACCAAAACTTAAACCTCAACTGGTAGAATTGAGCGTCCACTTTTCAAGGCACATAACATGTCCGTTTCAAGATGGGAATGAACTCAGAATGGTCCCCTGAGTTTTTTATGATACACACAGACCGTGCATGGAACAAGGAACTCTTCTGGGATAATTATCCTGTCTGCTTTGCAGATAGCTGGTGAGGGAAGCTATATTTATGGGACCTCTTTGCGAGTGACCCGTTGCCCACGTCGGGCTAGCATCATGAAAAAGAAAAACTATGGTATTTGTCATTTACCATTACTTATTCGGACTATAGTGGATTTAATTATCCCAGAAGAGTTCCTTGTTCCATGCACGGTCTGTGTGTATCATAAAAAACTCAGGGGACCATTCTGAGTTCATTCCCATATATATATATATATATATATATATATATACAGGGTGGGCCGAAAGTCTGGATCCATAGGAAAATATTTATTTTAATACATAAATTACAACAAATGGTAAATACTTAAAATGAATATCAACTTTAACTCGTAAATGCGTATCCGTGATACTGTACAGTAGTTCGTACTCCAGTATAAATACTCAAATACTTTTTTTATTTCAGCCCAGAAATGGCTTCGAATCTAACAACAGAAGACCGGGTAGAACTTGTGCTCATGTACGCAAGACAGGGCGCTACACACAGAGAAGTTGCTACCGAATTCAATAGAAATCATCCTGATAAGCATCCAGTAACACACGCGACTGTTGGCAAGTTGTTTAAACGTTTCAAAGAAACAGGAAGTGTACATGATCGACGGCGTTCTGGTCGTCCAAAAACTGCAACTGATGAAAATACCTCTGCAATGGTATGTGAAACTTTAACGAATAGTCCAGTAAAGTCAACAAGAAGATTATCAAGTGAAACACGCATCTCGAGAACGTCAATTCGAAGAATTATTAAAAATCATAAATTCCACCCCTAAGTGTCTCGATGTCAGAGGCCGCCAATTTGAGCATTTGTTATAATTTGTTGTTTATACTGGAGTACGAACCACTGTACAGTATCACGGATACGCATTTACGAGTTAAAGTTGATATTCATTTTAAGTATTTACCATTTGTTGTAATTTATGTATTAAAATAAATATTTTCCTATGGATCCAGACTTTCGGCCCACCCTGTATATGCTGGACCGAAAAAAAAATACATTCACCCACTCGCCCTTGGCGAATGAGATTTTTGACCGGGCGAATGAACATTATAAAAGATATTTAATTGTCTTTGGAACAAAACTAGAAATTTTTTTTTACATATAATATAACATATAATTACATTTAATATAATTATAATATAATTACATATAATTACGCATAACATATCATAAATATATTTCTTTTTATTTTAAACTCGATTCTTAATAATGGACTACAATGCATTATATTACTGTAAAATAACAAAGACCATTTAATTTAAAGACCAATTCTAAAATTAATTATTTTTTTTTTTTAGCGAAGGGGGAAGGGAATAGAGAATTTTCTTGGCTTCCTTCTTGGTGAGTACTTCTGGTCAGCGAATAAAAGGTCAATGTACTTTTCTAGCTCCAGTATATATATATATATTATATATATATAATATATAATATATAATATATATATATAATGATAAAAGACTAGTTTACCCGAGTAGATTTTCACACAAAGATATGTATATGACATCTGATATATAATGTATATGACATCTGCATCGATTTAAACAAAAAAGCTTTTACAACTGTGAAAATACTGATATCAGAATACAATAGTGAGAAAGCTTTATGTTAACAGAAACAGAGAAACACTGACACTTAATTCCTTCACTTCCTTTGAATTTACGAATATAATCAAACAGCTGGAGAAGTTCAAAGTAATCAAATTTGAAAGTTGAAGTATATTGTATTTACATATACGAGGGCCACTCAATATATTTTGCCCCAACTTTTTTTTTCTTTCCAAATTTCCTTGTAAGTTCCAGAAATTTTGTACACAAGTAGTTATCACTAGCGGAGCGACCCGGCGTTGCCGGGGTGGATGTTGAACGCTATATATTATATATATATATATATATATATATATATATATATATATATATGCCCGGTTAGGTAAACTGAATGCCCGGTGTAGTGATCGCCACCAGATGTAGTGTTCGCCTTTATTAATTTAACTTTCCTTCATTATTTACGCTTCTTTCTACTTTACTATATCTCTATTTATTCTCGATCGGCTCTTTCTTTCATTGATCACTTTGTTTCTCTACACTCTTTTTGCCGTATCGTATAAATATCATGGTAGCGCGCCTAGACTGAAACCGTTACAAAACGAAGGGGGGAGGGGGAGGTATATTGATACTCTTTATTAACACTTATTACGTTTTATTAATTCCGAAAATGGTTTAGTTAATTAGGGGTATGCGAGTATGAAATTCCTATATAATAATTTAGGTCGGAGAGGAACACAAAACAATTTGACTTTAAGATCACATGGCTCTAAATTTTACGCGTATCGCGTCCGCCTCAAGACTGAGTCTTTTTGTGGGTTCCGCTCTGTCGGCCTCTCTTCAAGATTGCCAACTCTTCCCATTTTAAACAACTAACAAACATGCTTTATCGTAATCATCACAATTTTTAGTAAATTTAAACAATTAAACATTAATTAATATTCTTACTAAGCATTACTACACCGGTTAGGTCAACTGAATGCCCGATTAGGTTAATTAAATGGCCGGTTAGGTTAATTAAATGGCCGGTTAGGTCAACTGAATGCCCGATTAGATTAATTGAATGCCCGGGTACGTTAATTGAATGCCCGGTTAGGTTAATTGTACACCCTTGACGATTAGTTAGGTTGTCATGATATTTTCGTTAAAGCCAACGAAAATATCACTACTTAACCTAACCAATCGTCAAGGGCGTACAGATGACCTAACCTGGCATTCAATAATTTTACCATAGGTTTCGTAATGATCTTGATGACGTCATTTAATGTTTTAAAATTAATTATTTAATTTATTAACACCCACATGCACAACCTCGGGACCTAATCAATATGTGTGTGAAGTTTCATGTTTGTAACTGCTTCCATTTTGGAGTTATGGCTGATGGCTGGAACAAACACACACACGTCTTTTTATTATTATTATTATTATTATTATAGATAAACAATAGACTGGTACAAATTTATAACCGAAAGACTTCCGAAAATCAACAATTTTTGATAAAGAAAAGGGGAAAATTGGTTTTGTAGGCCTAGGTGGTCCGAAATTTTCATAAAATGGAAAATAATTGCTATTTTCTTACTTACAGCGACAGGCATAATGATATTAGGATACCTAATAGAAATTTTTTAATATTTTAAAGTGGGGAAAATAAATAATTTTCTAAAAATGATCTTCAACTATAAAAGCGCATCTAATCAGATAACTAATTAACGTATTTCTATGACAACTAAAAAAAGAATGATAAATCAATATCCTATCAAATTGTTTGTGTATAAGTAAAATTATTTGTACAAAAGCCACAGTAATAAAACGCACAAAAGTCACGGTAAATAATTTCGAGTGTGGTTCGTTTAACTTTAAACTCGTGTTTATTTAAATTGCCCTTTTTAATTATGTAATTTTTTTGTATTGAATTGATAAAGAAGTCTTTTGCGAATCGAAAAATGTTAAAATTATAACAAATATCAAAATATTTTGTATAAAAATCATTGAATTTTAAAAATGCATGTTTGTTTTTAGTTTTTTGCAAAAAGGTCTTTATGAATTTTAAAAATACAGGGTGTACATAAAGTCAGGATCTATTTTTGTGAAGCACTTGGAAATTATATGGAATTCAATCATAAAATGATAAAGTGGTAACATTTATTAAATAATTAAGAGTAGGATTCGACGTGACGCCCATCAGTATCCCTGCACAGCTCAAATCGTTCCGCAGCATTTCTAAACACATTCTGGAGCATTTGCGGGGTTATATTATCTGCAGCAGTTCGTATACGTGTACGTAAGTTTTCAAGACTCGTAATCTTCGTCTGATAGACGTGCGACTCGATAAAGCCCCATGCAAAGAAATCTAAAGGGGTTAAATCTGGTCATCTCGCGACACAAGGTCTGTTGCTTCCGCGTCCGATCCAGCGATTTGGAAAACGTCCATTTAGATAATCCTGAACAATTTTGGCATAGTGACAAGGAGCACCATCATGTTGATAGACGACGGTACTAACAATCCTATCCCCGTCGTCTATCAACATGATGGTGCTCCTTGTCACTATGCCAAAATTGTTCAGGATTATCTAAATGGACGTTTTCCAAATAGCTGGATCGGACGCGGAAGCAACAGACCTTGGCCAGCGAGATCACCAGATTTAACCCCTTTAGATTTCTTTGCATGGGGCTTTATCAAATCGCACGTCTATCAGACGAAGATTACGAGTCTTGAAAACTTACGTACACGTATACGAACTGCTGCAGATAACATAACCCCGCAAATGCTCCAGAATGTGTTTAGAAATGCTGCGGAACGATTTGAGCTGTGCAGGGATACTGATGGGCGTCACGTCGAATCCTACTCTTAATTATTTAATAAATGTTACCACTTTATCATTTTATGATTGAATTCCATATAATTTCCAAGTGCTTCACAAAAATAGATCCTGACTTTATGTACACCCTGTATATACACTCTTTTTAAATTGAATCGATAAATAAATCTTTTGTGAATCGAATGATATTAAATGTTTAGTAAATATTGACTTATTTTGTGCCAAAATTATGATTAAAAATGAAAATTTAAAAAATGCGTGTACAGGCATGGGAAGAACTGTACCCTAAAAAGGGGAAGGAATTATGTTAGGGAATTTTTTTTAGCATGGGCACTGCACAATAAAAAGACGCATCGAATGGTGAAAACCGCATTGTTCTACACCAATTGTAGCGACCTGTAGGTGTGCGCAAAAAACTTACACACACACACACACATATATATATATATATATATATATATATATACAGGATATGACTTCATTTCTGAAATAGTATATTAGACTAGCAAAAGGTCGGCGCTACGCGCCTATTTTGCTAGACCTGCGGTGCTTCGGCTGAATTGTGGGCCTACGGCGTATTTTATTTTGAACATCAGTAGCCCTTTATCTGGATATCATTCCTATTCCTCTCACCTTGGGCCTCAGTAATTGGGGTGCCTGGCAAACCAATTATTCATTCAATAAAACTAAAGAAAAGAACGCAGCCATGAAAATTTAAAGCTTCACAAATCTTAATACAATGAGCTCGGATTTGAAGCCTAAGATTTTCATGACTGCGTTCATTTCTATAGTTTTATTGACCAAATAACTGAACCGACAGTAATTGGGGGCCCTGCGGCCCGCCAAATCATAGTTTTCATTGTTTCGAGTGCATCAATAATATTGTTAGTGTGTTCCATTAGTTGTGATAAGCATGATCTTCCTGACCGGAATCGATGTTGGTTATCATTTTTTTTTCTGAGTTTCCCCATTAACCCCACCCCCTCCCCCATTACCCCACCCCTCTCCCCAAATACCCCTCCCCCACCCCTCTCCCCCATTTACCCCCACCCTTCCCCCATTACCCCCAAGGGGGGAAGGGGCTGGCACCTTGCAAAGGATTTACTTTAATTTTGTTTGGTTACATATATATATCGCATCTATTTTCCGAGTTTCCCCATTACCCCCACCCCCTCCCCCATTACCCCACCCCTCCCCCATTTTGTGCCAAAATTATGATTAAAAATGAAGAAATGGGAAGAATTGTACCCCTAAAAGGGGGGGGCAGGATTTATGTTAGGGAATTTTTTTAGCATGGACACTGCACAATAAAGACGCATCGAATGGTGAAAACCGCATTGTTCTACACCAATTGTAGCGACCTGTAGGTGTGCGCAAAAAAACTGTTACATATATATATATACAGTAAGGCTTCATTTCTGAAATAGTATAATAGTATATTAGATACATACCTTTTTTACAAGTTTTTATTTTTCCACAGTCTCCATCCTTTTCTACGGCTTTCCTCCACCTCGAAACAAGGGCTTTTATTCCTTGCTGGTAAAAGTCCGCTGGGTTCCGCTCGAGCCACCTCTTAACCTCCTCAACAACCTCGTCATCACTCTGAAACTTTCTTCCACGAATAGCATCCTTCATTGGCCCAAACAAATGGAAGTCTGAAGGTGCCAGATCCGGGCTGTATGAAGGGTGGGCTAACACAGTCAAGTGCATTTTTGTGATGGCCTCTCTTATTTGAAAATTGTTGTGTGGTCTTGCGTTATCGTGCAAAAGAAGGACGTCTTCCAGTTTTCTCTCCAGTCGAACTCGCTTTATACGTCTCTGGAGTCTCTGTAGGGTAGCAATATATGCCTCTGAGTTGATTGTTTGTCCTTTCTTCATAATGTCCACCAGAATCACCCCTTTCATCATGTCCCACAAGATGGTGGCCACAACCTTTCCTGCAGAGGGAGCCATTTTGAACTTTTTCTTGCGTGGGGAGTCTGCGTGATGCCACTCCATGGATTGGCGTTTTGTTTCAGGTTCAAAGTGGTGTACCCAAGTCTCATCCCCAGTCACAATTCGTGAAAGGAAGTCATCCCCTTCTGTCTCGTATCGACCAACGACTCAGAAGCAATTTCTTTTCTTTGGGCTTTGTGATCTTCAGTCAGTTCGCGGGGAACAAACCGTGAACACACTTTCGAGTATCCCAGTTGCTGAATTATCGTATTCACACTTCCTTCACTAATTCCTAGCTCCAGTGATAGCTCCTTGTATGTGACGCGCCGATTTGATCGAATGATGCTGTTAGCACGTTACACAGTGTGAGATATCACAGCCGATGCCGGGCGACCGCTGCGTGGCTCATCATCGAGGCTGGCTCTTGGGCTACGTCGAAGCCAATGTCGTAACACCGCTTCCCGTTGATCAGCGAAGTTAAGTGACATTGGGTCTGGGTAGTAGTTGGATGGGAGACTGTCCTCCGCGTCAAGATTATGTAGCGACCCGTGGTTCGGATCCCACGTAAAGCTGTAGGTCCCCTCCGTCATATGACCTTAGATGTTGCGAAGGAGGTTAAACAACCCCAATCATTATTACCCTCTCTCTCCAATGATCTCACATGCTTAGACCAGCGTCCAACTGTGCTTCGATCAACAACAGCATCTCCGTAAACGTTTTGTAGACGTTTGTGAATATTTCCAACTGTTTCCTTCTCTGCGGTTAAGAACTCGATAACAGCTCTCTGTTTACGACGCACATCACTGTCAGACGCCATTTTCGAAACTGCGTTAACCATTGGTTTTATACAAGGGCGTTTAAAAGCGGTTTTATACAAGGAGGGGAGGTTCAAACTGGAAAAATCCGGCTATGTAAAGCACAGAAAGTTCAAACTTACGGCCCGAAAGACATTTCAGCCCCATGGTCTATTATTTAGCTAAGAAAAAATGGTGGGGCAAAATATATTGAGTGCCCCTAGTAGATTGTACGCAGGGCGTTACCCATGGACTGATTTTGTCTTCCTTTTTATTCTTTTTTAAAGTAAGCGAAACTGTTTAACCCACAAGTAACAGAGAAGTAATACGTTAAAATAAACGCAATAATCATGAACAAGTGAGGAGCAGGTAACTTTGCAAACCAAAACTTTTGACCACCGACGCAAATTCTCAACATATCAATAAATTTTTCTAGAATGAAAAATTTCTCAAAAAAAATGTTTGGACCTCCGCTAATAAAGACGACGAAACAAAATTATCAAATTAAACCTAACGAAATTTAATTTAATCTAACTTAATTTAACCGAACTTTACCTAACCTATAACGTTAACTAACTAAAACCCAACTCAACCCAATCCAACCAAACCTAGCTGTGCTGATTACAAAGATTACCATTAGAAATTTGTTTGTCAGTAAAAATTTCAATATTTTTCTACAACATTCAGAAAAATCCATATCTAGTTTTTGTTATCATTTAAAGTGAACAAATTGTTGGACAATCAGTATGCACACAAAAACACATTGCCACACAAGCTACGGCGCATATTTGAAGAAGAACCATGTAAAAAATTTAGGGATATTAATATTAAAACTTGTAAAAAAAAGTAGTGGTTAACTTACGTGGATTTCAAAACCTGTGGAAATTCTCGGTACGTTTCTTTTTTTGTAGCAAATAACACACACTCGTACATCTGACAAATCTGCAAGGAGAAACGGCGATATAAAAAATACAAGAAAACGTATTCATTATTATTAAGGAAATATTTTATTTCAGAAAATTCCTTATTTAAAGTCCACATATGACGAGAGCTGTCGTATATTGGTTTTTTAATAAGAAATTTAATAATGATTAACAAGAATTTAATAATATTTTTTAGAGTGTAATAAACATTAAAATTGTGCGAAATCAACATGCGTAAAATTTAATAATTTGAAATATAAATCACTAATTGGCAACCAGTTAAAAGTGGAGAGAGAGAGAGAGAATGGGAAATTGTGCTGGAGGCATATACCCAGGAGTCTCGAACACAGTGGGATATAAGAAAGTCTTTTATTTGGCTTAGATGTAGTTATGATTTAAAATTAGTTTGACTTAAGCTCTCTCCACGATCCTATGTTAAAAATTATTCACACTCGCCTTCCCCCTCATGTTCATTGTCATAATTAAAAATAAAATGGTAAATAGTGATAAATCGTCGTTATTTAAAAATCCTTTTCTTTGTTCGTTCCGAGTTCCAATGGCGGCCACGCTACCCCGTCTGCCTTTTTATATGAAATTTGAAAAATGAGTGTAAGGCAATGAAAAAAGTACAGATAAAGTAAGACTAAAGAAAAGCAAATAAAAAATAAATTTTACTACAGAGAATTCGTGTGTGTATATATATATATATATATATGTTAAACACAAACCGTGCATGGCACAAGGAACTCTTCTGGGAAAATTAAATCCACTATAGTCCGAATAAGTAATGGTAAATGACAAATACCATAGTTTTTTCTTTTTCATGATTTTAGCCCGACGTGAGCAACGGGTCTCTCACAAAGAGATCCCATAAATATAGCTTCCCTCACCAGCTATCTGCAAAGCAGACAGGATCCAGCTTTGGCTAAAATCATGAAAAAACTATGGTATTTGTCATTTACCATTACTTATTCGGACTATAGTGGATTTAATTTTCCCAGAAGAGTTCCTTGTTCCATGCACGGTTTGTGGTTTAACATATAATGTTCTCAGGGAACCATTCTGAGTTTGTGTGTATATATATATATATATATATATGAAAATTATTTCACGAAGGTAACACGTGAAAAATATTTATGATGAATAAAACCACGAAGGAAAGGAAACACAAATGGTGCTCAAGCGCTTTCGTCTAATGACATCCTCAGGAACACTGAAGTACATAAAAAGGTTAAGCCTATATATAGGTTACAGAAAGAAAAAAGAAAAAATAAATAACATACATACACACACACACACATATATATATATATATATATATATATACACATATCTATATATACAAATACATACATACATACATACATACATATATATACAATAAACAGAGAAGTAAAAATAATAAAAAATAAAAAATTAAAACCTTAAAGGATTACCAGTGAGGCGTACAGATTTGTAAGGAAAAATATCGATTTTTAGCACAAGATCAAATGGATTATAAAAATACAAATTTATACTGGAACTCTGCCGGGTTTTAACACAATGCTGCCTATGGTCAGGTTTCGATATATATAAAAAAAAATAAAATGCAAATTAAAGTTAATCGATTTTTAGCACAAGATCAAATGGATTATAAAAATACAAATTTATACTGGAACTCTGTCCGGGTTTTAACACATTGCTGCCTATGGTCAGGTTTCGATATATATATAAAAAAAAAAAAAAAAATGCAAATTAAAAGTTAATAAAGTAGAAGACAAGTTTACCAAAGATTTAATGTTTTACACTTCTTATCTAAATCTGTTTTAAAGGAATTCAACATAACAGGATCGAGTTGAAAAAGACCTTTGCTTATGTTGAAGTTATTTGAAAGTTGGATAATGGCAGACTCAAGAATATTTCTATTAACAATGTTGCTTGAATGGAATAAAACTGAAGCATTATTCCAATCAATACAGTGGGCTAACTCTGACAAATGGACAAAAAGGGCACTGGACAACTGTCCTGTTCTAACGGAATATTGATGCTGTTTTATACGTGTGTGCAAATCCTTTCCCGTCTGACCTATGTAAAAGGAATCACATTGTTTACAACCAATTTTATAGATACTAAGCAAACTTAGTATTTTCATATAACAATATTGTGAAAAATATCATAGTAAAAAATAGCCCTACCAATAATTCAGGCATTATCTATAAAATTGGTTGTAAACAATGTGATTCCTTTTACATAGGTCAGACGGGAAAGGATTTGCACACACGTATAAAACAGCATCAATATTCCGTTAGAACAGGACAGTTGTCCAGTGCCCTTTTTGTCCATTTGTCAGAGTTAGCCCACTGTATTGATTGGAATAATGCTTCAGTTTTATTCCATTCAAGCAACATTGTTAATAGAAATATTCTTGAGTCTGCCATTATCCAACTTTCAAATAACTTCAACATAAGCAAAGGTCTTTTCAACTCGATCCTGTTATGTTGAATTCCTTTAAAACAGATTTAGATAAGAAGTGTAAAACATTAAATCTTTGGTAAACTTGTCTTCTACTTTATTAGCTTTTAATTTGCATTTTTTTTTTTTTTTTTTATATATATCGAAACCTGACCATAGGCAGCAATGTGTTAAAACCCGGACAGAGTTCCAGTATAAATTTGTATTTTTATAATCCATTTGATCTTGTGCTAAAAATCGATTAACTTTTAATTTGCATTTTATTTTTTTTTATATATATCGAAACCTGACCATAGGCAGCATTGTGTTAAAACCCGGCAGAGTTCCAGTATAAATTTGTATTTTTATAATCCATTTGATCTTGTGCTAAAAATCGATATTTTTCCTTACAAATCTGTACGCCTCACTGGTAATCCTTTAAGGTTTTAATTTTTAATTTTTTATTTTTACTTCTGTGTTTATTGTATATATAGTATGTATGTATGTATTTGTATATATAGATATGTATATATAATATTATATATATGTGTGTGTGTGTGTGTATGTATGTTATTTATTTTTTCTTTTTTTCTTTCTGTAACCTATATATAGGCTTAACCTTTTATGTACTTCAGTGTTCCTGAGGATGTCATTAGACGAAAGCGCTTGAGCACCATTTTGTGTTTCCTTTCCTTCGTGGTTTTATTCATCATATATATATATATATCTTTCACAGAGGGACAATAATAATAGTAAAGTATAGAACAGATAAGACTCTCCCTCCTCCGTCAATCACTATTGACAGAAAATAGTTGTGCAAGAAAATTTATAGGAAAGTAGAAAAAGAAGAGTTTCAGAGTTCATTCACACCATGCGCACACTTATCTCGTGTACCCTATTACGCATTACAGGACAGTGGAAATTAAAGGATAGCACGAACCGCTAAACAACTTAATCTAATCTACACCTCTTGATCAGAAATGAGAACAGTTTCAAAATGTTTAAGACCTATAAAGGTGTCTTTACCCTTAAAAGAAATTTCTATTAACGAAAAAGATTTTAAAGAGAGTGGATTATACCTTTCAAGGTTAAAGAAATATGAAATTATGAGTAATACTATCATATCCAGCAAGAAACCAATAAGAAGAGCCATGTGTACCAAAAATGTACTTACAACTTTTTGTGGTAATACATGGTTAGCAAACTTTGTTGTCGCTGGAACATGGTTAACAATGGTAATGGTCTAAACCGGTGTCCAGTAAAAATGCCATAGGTTCAACATGTCACATGATAAAAATACCATAGGTTAGGCTAGGTAAGCCTAACTAACTACGGAGCAAGTGTAGTTTACGTCCCCCTGTGGTGTCTAGTGTAGTTTACGTTTCCCTACATTATCCTAGTGTAGTTTACGTTCCCCAACTTTGTCCGCGTATACCTAATCAACTAAAACGTTCAAACTAACGAAAATATTACGACACCTAACCAATCGTCATATATATATATATATATATATATATATATATATATATATATATATATATATGATGAATTTCACAATTAACACGTGAAATGAATGAATGATGTAAACCACAAGGAAAAGAAAAATGATTCCAAGGCCTTTTGTGTATTCAGAAGTACACCTCGTCAGAGAAATGTCGTGGTGTACTTCTGACGAGGTGTACTTCTGAATACACGAAAGAGCTTGGAATCATTTTTCTTTTTCCTTGTGAGTTTACATTCATTCATTTCACGTGATTAATTGTGAAATTCATTCCATATACTGTGTGTATATATATATATATATATATATTAATGAAAATGAAAAGGTTTATTGGCAGACTATAGTCCATATGACAAAATATTAATACAATGACAGTTCATACACTAAGGATAAAAATATACAATTGATTAGAAATAATACTGCACTGTCGAAGTTAAGTGGAGCTACAGACAGACGTTTTCGTACCAAAAAGTCCATAGCTTAGAGCAGTGTTTCCCAACCGGGGGCCATATGGCTCCCTGGGGGCCATGGCACATTTGAAGGGGGCCACAGGAAAATGTTAAGATTTAGAGGGGCCACAGACTCCATGAAGGGGGCCACAGGACTCAACCTATTGAAGCCTAAATTATAGTTAGGCCAATAGATAATTTTAATTTATGTAGTTGAATTACATTTTAAAAAATTATTAATAATATATTTTCCTTTTTTTAGATATTTTATAATAGAATTTGAATTTATCTGTAAACAAATATTTTGCATCTTCCAAGTTTATTGTGCGGCGCACTCCATTGTGCGCTTGATCGTTATGCGCCTGGCAGCGTTGTTGACTTGATAAAAATACTTCAGGTTGAAATCCTTACAGTCTGTTTACCACGTGGATCGTCGCTGTAGTGTGTAAGTAGCTCTTATTTGTTTACCCTAATATTGCGAAGTTGTAGTAATTTTACTAGTTTTTTAATTTATAATAGATTGCTATAAGTACAGTATTTCTTTTGATTATATTTTTTATACTTAATACATAATATAAGTAAATAACTGCAAATTTTTGTTAGCCACTGTTTAGTTTTTGTTATGTTTATAGTCCAATGTGACAAATAATATTGTACCTGAATACAAATAGTTGTTTTAATATCCTTTATATATATTTGTTTTTGTAAAATAGAGTTAATCTGCATATTACCTACTGAAAATAATGCTTATGGGGGCCACAGGAAAAAATAAGGTTCCTAAGGGGGCCATAAGCCAAAACCGGTTGGGAACCACTGGCTTAGAGGATAAATGGCAGGACTCATGGATAGCTTGGATGATCGGGTTGGTTGATTTTTTAATTCTTTGCATTAGACTGTGTTGAGCACGTCTTGTTACCTCCGGGAAGCTCGGAACATTGCGGGTTGCAAACATTTGCGAAGCTGAGCATCTCGGGGGTAATTTATGTAAGAGTCTAAAAGACCTGTTGTACAGCAAATTTAGGGTTCTGCCAGAACATTTTTTATAATTCACCCAGAGTTGCTGACCGTATATATTACTGCAGAAAGTACGAAAGAGTGTGTCTTTAGCTTCACTTGTACAGAAACGAAAGTTCCTTATGGTCATATTCGCTTTAGCACACAGGCTTCGAGATTGTTTTCTTATATCCGAGTCATCACTCAAGGAGCTGGTAATAGTTTGACCCAAATACTTAAACTCTTGTACTTCCTCAATTACTTCACCATTCATTTTAAACCTTATATCAGCTGGCTGATTACAGCTTTTAGGATGAAATTGCATAACCTTAGTTTTTGTCACATTAAAAGAATATCATGTTTCTGCGAATACACTTCGCAGACTTTTAGTAGCCGATCCAGACCTTTAACAGAGGGACTTATTAACACCATATCATCGGCATAAACTAAGTTACTTATCCTTGTGTTATCTATACAACATCCTACTGTTGCCTCATTAAGTGAAGCAATTAATCCGTCAATATACACATTAAACAGCATAGGGGAGAGCAAGGAGCCTTGTCTCACCCCACAAGAGGAGCCAAAACACTCGGATAGTACATTGCCCCACCTAACAGTGAAAGATTGGTGGGAATACCAAAATTTCAATAAATTTAATATGTACATGGGAACCTTCCTGTCTTCTAGTTTTGCAAATAAAATATTGTGGTTCACCCTATCATATGCCTTACTTATATCAAGGAAACAGCTATAAATGGTTGAATTACTGTCAATGTATTTAGATATTGTTTCTTTACGTACATAGATACACAGGTCAGTTGAGTGGGACCTTTTAAAGCCAAACTGATTAGGAGATGTCCATAGGAAATCATTTAATCGGAGTAACAAGAGTTTTTCTAGTAGTTTCGAGAAGCAGGAAGCGACAGCAATAGGCCTGTAATAATTGCTGGACAGAATGTCTCCATACTTATTTTTGACCAGGGCAAGATATATACCTCATGAACTCTGCAGGGATATAGCTATGAGCAAGCATGGCTGATAGGAGCAATGATATATGCAGACATACTACGTCATTTGCATATTTTAAGTGCTCATTCAATAAGTCATCTACCCCTGACGCAGAACCAGTCTTTAACTCTTTAATTAACCTCTTTACTTCAGAAAATGATATCAAAATATTTTCCCTTGTCCCTCCCACAATCGTTTCGCTGCAATCTATCTTAAGATTATCCCTACTCACACTATTAAGAATGTTAGAGTAGTGGTTTTTCCACAGCTTTGCAATTTCATCGTCCCCCGACACACCATCGATTGTCGGAGGGAGGACATTTTTGACACCCGTTTGATTCTTAACAAATTTCCAAAATTTGTTGTTATCGTTATTTATGCGAGCTTCACAGGCTTTTGATGCTCGAATAGACTCTTCTTCCTGTTTACATCGCCTTATGGCCGCCTTATACTGACCCCGACTTCTACACATATTTATGTATACTGGTCCTAATCTGGGTCTACCATGAAAGCACCACAAATCGTAGGCGTCTTTCGATTCCCTCCTCAGGGGGGCAATAAAATCATTCCATCCAGGAATAACCTTAGTATGATAGTTGTAAGATTTAATCAAGGGGCTTCCTGCTTCTCTTAACAGGGATATTATCTTACTATAATACCTATCTATGAGTTTACAGTGAGAATCATTTGAGCAAGGATTATTACAGCCAAGGTGCAAAATTTCTAAATTATTAAAGAGGTGACATGTTCTGTCTTTGTATTCTATTCTCTGCTGCATATTAACATTGGACCAATCGACGCGATTATTCTTACCTACTGAGTTCTTGTTAAGTCGTGTTGCGCATAAATTGGTAACGTTAATTAATATTTGTAATGGTCTATGATCAGAAAGAAGGAAATCATGCAAAATATGAACTCTAACAATTCGATCCTTTAGATTATTACTAGTGAGACAATGATCAAATCCACCTGGTGGTACCACTCATATCGCTAACGTATGTAAAATTACCACTGGCTACCCCTAATACATCTACATCACTTATACTTAAATTGGCCGACTCGCACATGTTACCCAATTCTCCAAAGAATTCCGAGTTCACATGTGCGTTAAAGTCCCCCATTATTATACAGTGAGAATATTTGGGGTTATATGATAATGACTTAATTTTGTACAGCAAATCAATGTATTCATCTAGATTACTGCCGTTGTTGATGGTAAATAGCAGTTTACAATTAATATGCAATCATTGTTCACTTGTAATTGAATGCCTAACAACCTTACGTTATCGCTTGTTAAAAATCTTATATGTTTTGACAAATTTTTCCTTAATAAGAAAGCAACACCACCAAAAGGCCTACCGTACATTAATTCATCTGACAAGTCTACTGCTGATGACGCATGGTACATAAAGTCATCATGGATGGTAGAGAGGAATTTTAGCTCTTGCTTAGGTAGCCAGTGCTCCTGCAGGAGTATCAAATCTGCACTGTTGCAGATTTTATGAACATCTACAGTTGAATTCCTCACTGACCTTACATTATATGAGACTATTTCAACAAGTTATCCGCCATGACTGATAGAAAATTTATTATTAGTAAGATTATTATTATTATACACAGTACAACTTTCAGGCATTACCGTTAGGGCGCCTATTATTATAATTATTATTATTATTATATTATTATTTTGCCTGTTATCAAATCTCCTGGAAAAGTGAATAAACTCCTTAACAATAATACCGTCGGGCCATGACTCATATTATACGGGTTGAAATGCACATTTACACCTTTAATTATTACTTTAAAAGAGTTATAATATGGAGATTTCGTGTTTAGTTTATTAACTATCACTATACTGTGTTCACCAATGATTTCTTCTATCATGTGTCGAATATCGCTTGCCTCGTTCGAGAGCTGAATTCGCGACACAAATAGGGTGAGATTCTCCATCGGTGGCCTCGCCGCGGAGACCGGTTGAGGAGACCTTTGGGACTGGCGCCTATTAACAGTTATCCACCCTTCCTGCTCCCTCGATCTCCCTGCGGCAGGGTTCGCCTGCCTGGGGGGTGGGTGGCACAACCTTTGGGGGATAGGAGGCCCCTCCCTTACTCTGTGGCTTGGTGAGGGTCTGTTAGCGGTGTTTATACCCTGACGGCCGCGCGTGCCTCTCCTTCTTCGGTGGAAGGGGGGAGAACTGCGTACCGAGCGAGGTGTAATCGAACACCTATATATATATATATATATATATATATATATATATATATATATATATATATGACGATTGGTTAGGTTAAGTCGTAATATTTTCGTTAGTTTTGAAGTTTTATTTGATGGATTCATTTAAAAAATTCCCTAAAGATCCTAGTGTAGTTTACATTCCCCAACTTTGACCTAATTGTAGTTTCTGTCTCCTTTGCGTCAGGGAGACGTAAACTACGCTTGCTCTCTAACTAGTACTATATCAATAATAATATAATATTAAGACTATAAACTATGACATTATTACCTAGGATCACCTGAAGATCAGGGCCCCCAGCCTCAATTACCAAATGATATCTTCGCTAAAACTAACGAAAATATCACGACTTAACCTAACCAATCCTCAAGGGCATACAGTTGACCTAACTGGGCATTCAATTTAATTTATTATTATACAGGGTGTACATAAAGTCAGGATCTATTTTTGTGAAGCACTTGGAAATTATATGGAATTCAATCATAAAATGATAAAGTGGTAACATTTATTAAATAATTAAGAGTAGGATTCGACGTGACGCCCATCAGTATCCCTGCACAGCTCAAATCGTTCCGCAGCATTTCTAAACACATTCTGGAGCATTTGCGGGGTTATGTTATCTGCAGCAGTTCGTATACGTGTGCGTAAGTTTTCAAGACTCGTAATCTTCGTCTGATAGACGTGCGATTTGATAAAGCCCCATGCAAAGAAATCTAAAGGGGTTAAATCTGGTGATTTCGCTGGCCAAGGTCTGTTGCTTCCGCGTCCGATCTAACGATTTGGAAAACGTCCATTTAGATAATCCTGAACAATTTTGGCATAGTGACAAGGAGCACCATCATGTTGATAGACGACGGGGATAGGATTGTTAGTACCGTCTTCTATCAACATGATGGTGCTCCTTGTCACTATGCCAAAATTGTTCAGGATTATCTAAATGGACGTTTTCCAAATCGCTGGATCGGACGCGGAAGCAACCAAAGACCTTGGCCAGCGAGATCACCAGATTTAACCCCTTTAGATTTCTTTGCATGGGGCTTTATCAAATCGCACGTCTATCAGACGAAGATTACGAGTCTTGAAAACTTACGCACACGTATACGAACTGCTGCAGATAACATAACCCCGCAAATGCTCCAGAATGTGTTTAGAAATGCTGCGGAACGATTTGAGCTGTGCAGGGATACTGATGGGCGTCACGTCGAATCCTACTCTTAATTATTTAATAAATGTTACCAGTTTATCATTTTATGATTGAATTCCATATAATTTCCAAGTGCTTCACAAAAATAGATCCTGACTTTATGTACACCCTGTATTTGGTACTGTAAAGCAAAAAACAAGAATACATCGGGGGCCCTGATCTTCAGGTGATACATTACCTATAACATTATTACGTATAATCGTCCAAACCACTTATTTTACACGAAATTTTAATATTAAATTATATAAATCAATAAATTTCGTATACAGTATATTACCGTTTAACGTCATAGTCATACATGATAAATCCGATACACAAGAATAATAATACCTCGTTGCAATAACCATAATACATAGCTCACTACCTGAAAACCAATCCAAGTGGTATATTCAATTATATGCAATAATTAACGTTAACCACATCGACCTTTTTGGTAAACTATATGACTGGTTCAATTAATCAACATTTTTTTTTTTTTAGCATTACGATAATTGTTGTTCTTCAATCCAACATATTATTCGGTATGTTTAAGTTGTATTCATTTCAATTTAATTTTTAACAAACACGGTATACAATATACACTTCATTGAAAACTTAACTTTTACAAATCCAAAATTTCCGTTTATTTCAATAAAAAAAATAATCTTATTTCATAAAAGAAATTTAGAAATCTGAAAATAAAGTTAAATTGTGTGACGAGAATTATATTACTTCTTTACGGATAAGATTTTCTTCGTAACAGAAAAAAAAATTTTGTGATTGTGAAATGTTAAAGAATCAAGAAATGTCAAACAACTTTATACTGCAATTTCATTTTTATTTACTTTTCATAACAATTTGCAAAATTTCGTTTTGATGGCCAGAATCAAGAATACACACACACACACATATATATATATATATATATATATATGGAAATAATTTAAACACAAACGTGCATTTCTGCATATGCAAAATTTACCCATCACCACTTTTATCCTATCATAGCTAAGGTCAACGCCCGAGTCTCCAAGTCAGAGGACCCGAATTCGAATACTGGTGTTGAGGAATAATTTGGCACATATGTATATGTTGTCACACACACACACAAATATATATATATATATACACAAACTCAGAATGGTTCCCTGAGAACATTATATGTTAAACACAGACCGTGCATGGAACAAGGAACTCTTCTGGGAAAATTAAATGAAAAAGAAAAAACTATGGTATTTGTCATTTACCATTACTTATTCGGACTATAGTGGATTTAATTTTCCCAGAAGAGTTCCTTGTTCCATGCACGGTCTGTGTTTAACATATAATGTTCTCAGGGAACCATTCTGAGTTTGTGTATACTAAACGGACGTGTTTCGTGCCTTGAAAAGTGGACGCTCAATGTCCCGGTTGAGGTTTAAGTTTTGTTTTTTTTGGCTAAAAATACAATAGTTACCCCCTTTTTCTTTGATTTATTCAACACGACGTGAATGCAACGAGTCTTTTACTTATATAGAGGTTCTGAATGTAGGGATCTAGGCTTGCTTTAAACCCTAGATCCATGTCCCAAAGCTGGATCCTGTCTGCTTTGCAGATAGCTGGTGAGGGAAGCTATATTTATGGGATCTCTTTGCGAGAGACCCGTTGCCCACGTCGGGCTAAAATCATGAAAAAGAAAAAACTATGGTATTTGTCATTTACCATTACTTATTCGGACTATAGTGGATTTAATTTTCCCAGAAGAGTTCCTTGTTCCATGCACGGTCTGTGTTTAACATATATATATATATATATATATATATATATATGTCGCTTGGTTTGGAAATTAAATTTCAGGGCAGTTACTCAATACATAATTAATAATATAAAATCTATTTACTGTCAATATTAACTTGCAAATTTGATACAGATAATTGACATAAAATGAAATATGATATGCAAAGAAAAAAAGCCTATATCAGTAATAGTCATTAGTCACTGGAGAGACAGATTTTGTTTTCACAAAACGAAAAAAGATTGGGATCACCTGAAGATCAGGGTCCCCAGCCTTCTTTAGTTACCTTTATAAAGCCTGGGGGCCCTGATCTTCAGGTGATCCAAAAATTGCTAATGAGAACGCCTTTTTAACAAAATTGGTGCTACTGTAGTATGCGGTCTACCGACGATTGGTTAGGTTTAGTCATGATATTTTCGTTAAAACTAACGAAAATATCATGACTAAACCTAACCAATCGTCAAGGGCGATTGACAATGGGATGTAAACAAACAATTAGTAAACAAGATAAGAAGCTATAATTAAAAGGTAGACCGCCCAATCGTAGGTAGACCGCATACTACAGTAGCACCACAAAATTTTAATTTTATTCAACAGAATATTTTTACTTTGAATTCAATATCTATTAATTCTGTTAACATTTTTGTACAAATAATTAATTTGCTGAACCTGATGCGTACTTCTTTAATTCCTATTCCTTCAGTTTCTAAAATTATTTTTTTAAGTTAAACACTTTCAGTAGCTTAAGGAAATCAAGAAGAAGTTTTAATTATATATTTAAACTACTGAAAAATTACGATTTAAACTTTGTGGCAAATTAAGTGTTAAAGATTTTGGATCACCCGAAGATCAGGGTCCCCGTGTATTCTTGTTTTTTGCTTTACAGTACCAAATAGTGGCAAATATAATAATAAATTAAATTGAATGCCCGGTTAGGTCAACTGTACGCCCTTGACGATTGGTTAAGTCGTGATATTTTCGTTAGTTTTAACGAAGATATCATTTGGTAAATGAGGCTGGGGGCCATGATCTTCGGGTGATCCGAGATTTTTATTCGTATTTCAAAGGAATGAAGCGTGACTATAAATAATAAACAGAGAAAAACGTAAATTACGCACATATTCTAAGTTATAGACTGATGAATAGTCTAATTAGGCCTACATTCATGAACACTAACCTGATTACAAATCCAGATTTTATGAGTAACTAATTTTAAGTCTTAAAGAGGAAACTAGATTAAAGTCGGGCGATGTTTCATAAATAAATGTGAAGACTTACAGTATTGGCTGCTTATTCATTGTAACTTCTTTCAACCGTGGTTCCATTACGAGTATGAGAGGCTACATTACACACACACACTTACAAAACGTCTCAGTATTCTCAGCTGGACGAAAGACGCAAAACAGGTTAACCAACTACACACACTTTTTGTTCAATCACAACAGATAATTTATGTTGAGGACAAATACAATCTATCTATCTATCTATCCCCATTATAATAATAGCCAAGTTTTGTTTGTTTGTTTATATGTCTGTCTGTTTGTTGCAGAATTGTGTCACGCTCTGAAGGAATTAGATAGGAATAATTAGAAGCTATGAATTATTGTATTACGGGCGGAAATGTGAAGCTCAAGATTTTCATGACTGTGTTCTTTTCTGTAGTTTAGCAATGGGTGAAGGGTGAGGGGGGGGAAGGGTTGGGGTGGGAGGAAGGGTGGGGGTGGGAGGAAGGGTGGGGGTGGGAGGAAGGGTGGGGGTGAGCGGAAGGGTGGGGGTGAGCGGAAGGGTGAGGCAGGGGGGAAGGGTGGTGGTGGGGGTAATGGGGGATGGGTGTGGTAATGGGGAGGGGTGGGGGTAATGGGGGAGTGGGTTAGCCCCCAAGTTGTATGAATGGTGAGGAGGTTTTGGGAGATACCAGATTCAGAAATGTTGACACAATGTGAAGCTCAAAATTTTCACGGCTGGGTTCTTTTTTTGTAGTTTAGCCTGTCTAACCGTCAGCGAAGCGACGGGAATAATAATAAATATATTTTATAATGATCCTATCCTTTTTTATACTAACAGTGTTCAAGGTATCATTCCTGACTTAATAAGCTTGCTCTTCTCCTACGTTGTCGTTCTCTTGCCAATCGTCTTCTTATTTCTGCAGCAGTCTCCATTTTCGTGGTTCATATATATTTTGCCGTCATTCTTGACGGCACGGGTACACTAGTACTATAATAAGAGAGCTGTCCGTCTGTCCGTCCGTCCGTCCGTCACACTTTCAGAAATTGTATTACGGGCGGAAATGTGAAGCTCAAGATTTTCATGACTGTGTTCTTTTCTATAGTTTTACTGACCAAATAATTGAACCGACAGTAATTGGAGGTTCAATTATTTGGTCAGAGGAGTTTTGGGGGATATCTGATCAGATTCAGAAATCTTGACACAATGTGAAGCTCAAAATTTTCACGGCTGCGTTCTTTTCTGTAGTAGGGGGGTGAGGTACCCGGGGGTTACCTAACCTTAACCCGGGCAACGCCGGGTACCTGACCTAGTATAAATAATATTTCTTAATTACAGTTTTGGTACTTTTGCATTATCCTCCCAACACTAATTTTTTTTTATAATGGAAGGAAAATAAAGTACGTTAGCAAAACACTTTTAATTTTTAATCGCTTAACCTAACCTAACTTGAAGCCGACTAACGCCTGCGGCGGGCTGTTTTTAACCTAACCTAACCTAACCTAACCTAATCCCAACACTAATTTTTTTTATAATGGAAGGAAAATAAAGTACCATAACCAAAACCAAACCAACATTATATAAAAAAATTAGTGTTGGGAGGATAATGCAAAAGAACCACAGTTTTCAACAAATTATTTTACTGTCAATCATGTTATTAATTCAGTATCTGAATTTCGGGATCACCTGAAGATCAGGGCCCCCAGCCTTCTTTAGTTAGCCTTATAACTTATAAGGCTAACTAACGAAAATATCACGATCTAACCTAACCAATCATTAGGTCAACTGTACGCCCTTGACGATTGGTTAGGTTAGGTCCGTGATATTTTCGTTAGTTAGCCTTATAAGGCTAACTAAAGGCTGGGGGCCCTGATCTTCAGGTGATCCCGAAATTCAGATACTGAATTAATAACATGATTGACAGTAAAATAATTTGTTGAAAACTGTAATTAAGAAATATTATTTATATTGTATTTGTCCTCAACATAAATTACACTAGGGAACAACATTTTTGTTTCTTGAAAACTATTTGGTGTTTCTTATAGAACTTTTGATGCTGATTCCAAATATGGTTTCAGAATTTTTCTATCACCCATAGTTTTCGAGAAAATAATATTTCCATTTACTCAGCGTTTTCCCAAAATATTAGTTAAAATTAAGTGTACTAATTTAATTTTACTTTCTTTTTTTTCCAGGTTAACTATATTTAATAGTATTTTTTGCATTAAAAAAATATAGCTATTTAAACAAACAGATTTTTAATAAAAAGAAATTTTTTTTTCAAGTTTTGCTCAAATTTTAAAATTTTTCATAGGAGAAAAAATTGGTTTTTCATTCCAAAAAGTTTTCCGTGATTTCAATAATTTTCCGCCAGCATGAATCGAAACTGTATTAATCCCAGAGATACATTTTGCTACGTATGTGGAGAACTGACCATAATGGCACAGAGGAAGACGATGACCCCACTCGTGAAGAAGGCTTACGAACTTTATTTTGGATGTAAGGTAGGCGACCAAGACAAATCCTGGCACCTCATATCTCATGCATTTCCTGTGCCGTCACTCTTAGGGGTTGGATTAAAGGTACCCGCAAATCTATACCATTTGCCATACCAATGATTTGGAGAGAGCCCAAGGATCACCTAACGGATTGCTATTTTTGTATGACTAACGTTTCAGGATTCTCTGCCAAAAATAAACATAAAATTCAATACCCAAATCTTGCATCTGCCATGAGACCAGTACTACATGACGATGATAACCCAATTCCAACTCCCCAAAGTCATGGACACTGATGAAGAGTCTGAAGTTGAACCAATGGAAATTGATGACACTAAAGATACAGACTTTCGGCAACCTGAATCAAATAAACCACGTATGATAACGCAGGTTATGCTGAATGATCTCGTGAGAGATTTGGACCTTCCGAAAAAGAAAGCGGAATTATTGGGCTCCAGGTTACGTGAATGGAATTTGCTGGCAAAAGATACAAGCATATCGGCGTTCCGCACTCGCCAAAAAGATCTGATGCAGTATTTCTCCTCGTCAGGTGGTTTATGCTACTGTAATAATGTAAATGGACTGCTGTTAGCTCTCGGTGATGAGCACAAATCTGAAGATTGGCGTTTATTTATTGACTCTTCGAAGCTAAGCCTCAAGGTTGTACTACTTCACAATGGAAATAAATACCCTTCCATTCCTGTAGGGCACGCTGTCCACATGAAGGAATCTTACGAAAATATGAAACTCATCCTTCAGCAGATTAATTATGACCAGTTTCGTTGGTATATATGTGGGGATTTAAAAGTCGTCGCGCTTCTTCTGGGAATGCAGCTCGGTTATACGAAGTTCTGCTGCTTCCTTTGTGAATGGGACAGCAGAGCCAGAGATTCGCATTATTTTGTAAAGGATTGGCCACTTCGTCAAAAATGTATCCCAGGACTGAAGAATGTGTCTCATGAACCCTTAGTTGACCCCAAGAAAATATACTTACCGCCACTTCACATCAAACTTGGCATCATGAAAAATTTTGTCAAAGCAATGAACAAGGAATGAGGCATTCAAATATTTGAAGAAAAAGTTTTCACGACTTAGCGATGCAAAGATAAAAGAAGGGATCTTTGTTGGTCCCCAAATCAGAGAGCTCATGAAAGATCAAAAGTTTGATGATGCCTTGAGAGGAAAAGAAAAAGTGGCATGGGAGGCCATGAAGATGTTGTCACAAATTTTCTAGGGAACATCAAAGCCTCTAACTATGAAAAAATAGTGCAGGACATGATTGAAGCATATAGGTTATTGGGATGTAATATGTCACTAAAAATCCATTTCTTGCACTCCATTTGATTTCTTCCCTGAAACCTCGGCGTAAGCGATGAGCATGGAGAAAGGTTCCCCAGATATACTGTAGCTACTATGGAGAAACGCTACCAAGGGAGGTGGATCCGGCAATGTTAGCTGATTACTGCTGGACATTGATGCGAGAAGCTCCTAATGAAAACTACAAGAGAAAATCAGTGACAAAGAAGTTTTAAGAAGAATATTTTAATGCCAATCTGCCACTAAATAATTTTTATGAAGTATTTTTTTACTAACTTCTATACACTTTTGAATAAATATTAAAATACAAATTTCTCAGTAACCTTGGGTGATAGAGAAATTCTATGGCTATATTCGGAATCAGCGGAAAACATCCTATAAGACCGATATGTTCACGTCCAAGAAACAAAAAAAAAGTTAAAATTTGTTCCCCAGTGTTATATCTGTTGTGATTGAACAAAAAGTGTGTGTAGTTGGTTAACCTGTTTTGCGTCTTTCGTCCAGCTGAGGATACTAAGACGTGTGTGTGTGTGTGTGTGTGTGTGTGTGGTGTAGCCTCGGATCTTTTCCGTTCTACCCCAGCAACAATTTCTAGTGTAGTTTTATTTGCTGAATTCAATAATATATATTTTATTTTGGAGAAAGTATTCGTGCTTTAATTAGTTATGGTTATAATTATTAATTTTTTCTCTCTTTTGTAGATATTGTTATGGATGATAAATGGAATTTCATAAACATAGTTAAGGAAATAACGTTCTACCCCAGCCTTCTTTAGTTAACCTTATAAGGCTAACTAACGAAAATATCACGACCTAACCTAACCAATCGTCAAGGGCGTACAGTTGATTTAGCTAAACAAAGGAACGAGACATTGGGGAACATCTAGAATATGATAGATTCTTATTTATGTGAATTTCTGTGGAGGAGAAGACAAAAAGGAAAGGACATTTTTATTGAAATCTTAAATGCAATCTCTACTTTTAAATAAAATAAACGGACTATAATTCTTTTGTTATTAATTTCTCCAAAATAAGATATATATTATTGAATTCAGCAAGTAAAACTACAGTAGAAAATAATATATAATTTCTTTTTTTGTTGCTGGGGTAGAACGGAAAAGAGCCGTAGCCTCTCATACTCGTAATGGAACCATGGTTGAAAGAAGTTAAAATGAATAAGCAGCCAATAAGTCTTCACATTTATTTATGAAACATCGCCCCCGTGAGACTTTAATCTAGTTTCCTCGTTAAGACTTAAAATTAGTTACTCCTAAAATCTGGATTTATAATCAGGTTAGCTTTATAAAGCTAACTAAAGAAGGCTGGGGGCACTGATCTTCAGGTGATCCGAATTTCGTTTAGTCTCAACTTTTCGCACTTTGAACATAACGAAAACTCTATGATTCAAATGAAAACTGTCTTTTAACATAAAAAATTAATATGAAAATACTTAATTAAAAATCTTAGTTCTCATGTGTGAGGAGGAGGAGGAGGAGAAGGGTCAGAAACTGACAGCGCTCAGGCCAAGTAATGTCGCCCACATTTGCTCTAATTAACATCATAATCGGGATTCGAACCACTGAACCAACCACTGTTAGGAAACGCTTAATATAGAGAAACTGGTTACCAACTGAGCTACGGACGGTAGCCTGCCTATCTCAAAAGCTATTGTTTATATCACAGAAAGAAATGAATTTTCAAAATAAACAAGAAGGTTTATATATTCGATAAGCCAATGAAAATATTTTTGAAATCGTCAATTCGTCATGCATAGAATTTTTAGATATGAAGTTTCAATTTTTGTATATATGAATTTTTTACCAAAATACTCGTACTTCAATATATTTAGATACGAAATTTATTCAAATAAAAATTTTCTTTCAACTGTCATGAGATTACCTTTTATGCTGAAAATAGTTGATTTCAATATAGCATATATCCAAATTGCTTTGAAAATATTAAATTTATTTTCTGATTCAAACGATAACTATATACACACACACACACACACTGTACACACACACACACACACACACATATATATATATATATATATATATATATATATATATATATATATATATATATATATATATATATATAATATATATATATATATATATATATATATATAATGTACTGTGTTCCCCCCAAAAAAGTGGCTACTTTTTTCACCTTGCCAACAAAACCATAATTACAAGAATAACTAAATGAAACAGAAATCATATTAAACCCTTTATATTGTCCTTAAAATGAGAGGTAGTTTATTTAAATGGGATGAGTAGTCTTTTTACAAATTCAACTTGAACAATAGTTGGTAAAAAATAAAGTTGACAATACGAAAGTAAAAGTTTGCTAAATTCATGTCAGTGAATGGTCAAATCGTAATTTTACGGTTAACTTTTGGATCACGCGTCGATTCAGGATAGGACTAAGTTAAGCTAGTTGGTACATTGTTATGAGTTGTAGGGGTCTAAGCTAGGCAAACTAATAAGTGAAGTACGCCTAGGATTGAAGGTATTGCCGTCACGGCAATGAGATTTGATTCGGCAGCGAGCGAAGGAAGTTGGTTAAATTTGTTATTTTATACGAGTTGTTATGACATGTTTAACTGGGAAAACATAATTGGTATCAAACTTCTTCACGAGGAAAAAGGTTTCGGTGCTAAAAGAATAGTAAAATAGTATCCTAATCGATGTTGGCCTGTACGTAGTGTGTAACGTTTGTTGGAAAAAATTCGTGAAACGGAAACTCATGCACGAAAACCGGGAAGAGGATGACCACGTACAGCAAAGACTCCGGCAAACATTGAATCTGTAAACGAACTTATTTGTAGCCCCGTTCAAGTTTGAGAATACGGAGAACTGCTAATCGCACTGATATTTAAAAAATTTTAGTGCATCGTTGTGCAAAGAAAGACCTTGGTCTAAAAACATTTAAGTGCTTTCAAGTGCATCGCATATCTGTACAATCTAAAGTAAAACGTGTACAACGACGTATAACGACATGTGTATCATTTAGTTTACGGATGAAAAAATTTTCACTATTGAACGGCTTCGAAATACGCGAAACGACAAAGTGCTCCCTAACATAAAAAAAAAATATCCCAAAAAGCAGGCTCCGAGAGAGAGAGAGAGAGAGAGAGAGAGAGAGAGAGAATCACTTCAATCAGTCTACAATAGTTTCTGATGGTATTTTTCGTTTAGGAAACACATGCATTGTTTTCGTCGATAAAAACATAAAAATGAGATCATCTCGTATGTCCATTGTCCATATCTTGAAAAATACAGTGTATGTATTATCATATAATCATATAAAGAGGACAAATCCATTCCACCCAAAATTGTGAGCTATAAATGTCTTACGGGTAAAGATACCTGACAGTCCAAAAAGTTTATTTTGGCCATTTTTTTTTAGAATTTTCGATGTGTGTGTGTGCTTTCTTTTAAAGGAGGGCAGAAACGTCCTTTTCGGCTGTAAAGGGTTGAACACGGAATTTGTTTCAATTTTAGACATTTTTAGATATTTTAAAAGTGAAATCAATGTTACTTGAAAATGAACTTGGGGAGATTAAACAAATATAAAATTAGATTTACTTCAAATAATGTTTGATTTCACGTGGGATATTTAAAAATTATTAATTCAAAGTAAATATATTGGATCATCTGAAGATCAGGGCCCCCAACCTTCGTTAGTTAGCCTTATAAGGCTAACTAACGAAAATATCCTGACTTAACCTAACCAATCGTCAAGGGCGTACAGTTGACCAAACGATTGGTTAGGTTAAATCGTGATATTTTCGTTAATTAGCCTTATAAGGCTAACTAACGAAGGCTGGGGCCCCTGATCTTCCGGTGATCCAATATATTTTTGTGTATTTAATCTAAACCAAATTTATTTTCAATTAACATCATTTATATAGTTCATTCTTAACAAAAATAGAGTTCATAATTTTGAACATATGTATTTTCTTCGTCTAAAATTTAAACAAATTTTTTGTTCAATATGTTTACTTATATCGAAATAGTTTTTAGTGATTATAAAAATATATAAAATTATTTATTGCAGGTATTAAAATTACTCTAGCTGAGAAAGTGATAATATAATGGCTTCTCAATTAATTGGTGATTCGAGAGGCAACGTGTGATAGATCGCATACGAGCAATAACATTTCGGGAAGCTCGTGATGCTGGAGCCACCTTTATAACACGTTCATGGGTTGCCAAAAAGTTGCGAAGAAGTGAGGACTTCGTCAAAAGAAATTGGAATAAAACTTTGGATGAATGTGAAATGGATACAACCAAATCTGGGCGCCCAAATTTGCCACTCTCTCAGGAAACAAAGGACATCATTGAAAGCGGTACGCGTAAGCGGAAAAACAGCTGTGCTAAACTTTCTAGAGAGATCGAAGTGTTGAGAGGAAAGATCGTTAGTGGTGAGATCATTCGCCTGTACCGTCATAGGCAAGGTTTAAAGTCTTGGCATGAACTTCCAAAGCCAAGAAAAACTCAACATCGATGACAGAATGTGGTTTGCCCATTATCTTGAAGATTGGGATGTGGATGATTTCATGCATTTAGCTGTCTCCGATGAATTTTTTGTTTACGTAACACGTCGGCCTAACTACCAAAATGATCGAGTGTGGGACACAACACCAGATGAAATCGATAACAATGAACATTATCGCGAATTATTAAAAAGTCCAGACTGTGTTGGTGTGTTTGTTTTGTTCACTGCAAAGAAGCTCATGTGGGTGCTGAAGCCAAATGGTCAGAGTTGGGATGGACAGTATTTTCGTGATATTATTCTATCCTAGCATGTCATTCCTTTTCTAAGAAATCCAAACAATGTTATGGATGTCGATCAGTTCACACTTCTGCACGATAAGGCCCCCTGCTTTAAGGCATTAGCCACTCAACAGTTGTTGCGGAACCATGAGATCGATTTCTTTGGAAATGAAGAATGGCCAGGAAATTCTCCTGACCTGAACGTCTGTGAACACATTGGATCAGTTATAAAGGACAAGGTTGAATGTCTCTCGTTTCAAGAACCTGCAGCAAATCGATTTTCGAAGGATACAATAACGCAACACATTGAAACTGTTTTAGCAAATTTGCGTAACGATCAAGATCTATTCACGTCACTTAGCCTGAATTCGCTTTGGGTAGCTTGCCGTCTTGGAAGCCAATGGCGGGAACACCAAGTTTTAATTGTTTCTCATTAAATGCAGGATTAAATTCTCTTTTGTAAGGTATGTTTAGTTTTACTGTACCTTTAATGGTTTAGGCCATGGGCGGGGGGGGGGGCTAAGGTTTATTGGAGCCCCGTACATTTAGTTTAAATCATGTTCCTCAAATAACTAAAGTAATAGTGTTTGAATACATACTTATTATTATTATTACAATAATATACATGGTCATGTGGCATGGGCACGTCGTGGTCATGTCACAATACCGCTTCACGTAAGATCAGCGAAGTTAAGCGACAATGGGTCTGAGTCGTAATTGAACGGGGGAACGTCCTCTGCGTTTAGATGATGTAGTGACCCATAGTTTGGATCCCACGTAAATCCGTAGGTCTCCCTCCATTACATGCCCTTTGCTGGTATGAAGGAGGTTAAACAACCCCTAAAACACACATACACACACTTCACGTGGCATTTTTCCAAAAGATGGAGTATTCATCTTGAATCTATTCTTTGCATTTCATTCTAACCTACAAATGTTTTTCTAGCGCTATATATCAGCTATCAAAATCTGGATATACTGGATGTATCTCGACTCGTGTCACCGACTGTACCCATCTAATCTGTTTAGCAACCCATCTATTCTACACTGCTGCTGTATACGATTCCTTCATGCGTTTTCAAATCGCATACATTGAAATCTTCCATAAATTTGTCTCGGTGGAAACTGATTCAAATCGACCTTCGTCTTTCTTCCAAATTGCTTTCTTTTGTCTCTGCGAAGGAAACAAATTTGGTGCCTTCGCCAACTGCAGTGCCACTCGCATCCGCAGTGCCACGGTCGTAAATTTTGATACAATTAATTTAATTGCTTTGCGCCGTGTTCTTGCATGTTATTATTTTTCGGACGAAATGGTGGACCATCATTAAGCCCAATAGGGGCTAATAGGAGGGGGCGAAAATAAATGAAACGGGGTCGTTATAAAGGGTTATTCTTAAGTCAAGTACCATAGCAATAAAATAAAAAATAATAAGCTATATAGTATGTGGGTATGGTACCTGACTTTTTGTACATACTATATATATTACGTTTGATGTTTTCGAAGAATTGCTCAGAATCAGCTTCTCTGCAGCATATCACATTAACTGGGAAATTTGATGGAGGAGTGTGTTACTTTCTACTCTCATTTTACCCTCATAACCTATAAACATTGGCATTTGGCATTTGATTTTGAGTGAAATTGTTATCAGCGAATATTCTCAATTACGAGAAACTGAATTAAGAGAATTATTATCTCTTGAGTTTAAGTAGGCATCAAAATTCGTTAGAATTTGACTATCTTTTTTTAAGTATCGAAGTATTGGATCGACAAGACCATAACAAAGACACTCTAAAAAAACTAACAACCTACCCTAAAAACTAACGACCTAACCTTAACCTAACTTAATCTAACCCATAATATATTTGTCGATAAAATGTCAAATCTATCGGATGTCATTCCGGAAATAGTCTATTATTTAAACGTACTCTCCAATGAGTGATGAGATATTTCCTATAAGATGATATCGTAGGTTCGATATTAAAACAAAAGGGATACTAAAACAATTGCGAAACAACGTTTCGTTCCTTGTCTCTGACGTCTTCAGGCAGAAAAGATAAAAAACACATTTAAAGTTTTTTTTTTTTTTTTTTTAAATTTCCTGCAAATTAAATTTTCTTAAAAATAAAATTCTATTATAATTTAACTAATTTCACTTACAATAAATAATAATTATTAATTTTAATTATAGGATCATATAAGGTAAAGATAGTGGATTAACTGGTCAGGAAACATTTTTCGGTTTTTTGTATGCCCCTCGGTGGTGTAGTGGTTAGCGTCGCTGACTACGAATCCATCGGCCCCGAGATCGAGACCCGGTGACGGCAGGCGGCGCGCACCAAAACTCAACTGTTCATCCTTCCACACAATAAAGAAATTGGTTTGTAGATAAATGGGTAACCTGGGTGGCCTAGTGGTTAAGACGCTGGGCTGTTGGAGAGGCGTAGTTCGGATTCCACGTTAAACTGTAGGTCTAAGGTGGAGTGAAAAACTTGACCTTCGTCAGAGTGAACAATTCGGGCGGGAGCAAACCAAAGGTATATCATTTAAAAAATGAAAACAACAACAAATACTAAAAACTACAAAATAAAAATCTGTTAAAAATTTCTGAGTAAAATTAAAATGACTTAAAAATTATATATATATATATATATATATATATATATATATATATACAGGGTGGGCGGAAAGTAGCTCCCTAATTTAAATTACATATAAATTATGTATAAATTGTGATTGTATTGTTATATTGTTATGGTGTGTTCTCTAAAGTGGTACAATTGTAACGGTAATCTTTTTTTCTCTAAAGTGTTCTCTTTGTGTTCTCTAAAGTGGTACATTGTAACGTTCATTTTTTTTTTTTCATTTCAGATTGAAGGGTAACATGGCTGAGCGTTTAACACTGCAGGAGCGTGCCCAGTTGGCGGCACGGTACGAAGTTTGGCAATCTGTCGTTCGAGTTCAAAGATGGTGGCCGGCCATTCACGGACCACGTGCCCAAGTGGACCCGAAAACAATCAAGAACTGCCACTCGAAGCTCATGACCACGGGGTCTGTGGCAGATGTTCGAAGATGTGGTCGCCCTTCGACATCCAGGGCCCAGGAGACGGTGCAGGCAGTTCAGGAAATGTTCGCACGGAGTCCACGAAAGTCAACTCGCCAGGCAGCTCGGGAAAGTGGACTCTCCCGCTACTCAGTGCGAACTGTGCTGAAGGAGCTGAACTGGCGTGCATGGAAGCCGCATTACTGCCAATCTCTCTCGGACGAGGACTGGACATTCGCATGGAGTTCGGGGAAATCATGCTGGCTTGGCATGAAGACTGGCCCCATCTCTTCCGCAACATCCTCTGGAGCGACGAGGCGGTGTTCCACGTCGGAGGCTTTGTCAACCGCCACAATTGCCACTACTGGGCAGGAGAGGATCCCATGGTTACCGCTGAAAAACGGCAGAATCGGTTCAGTGTAACGGTGTGGTGTGGTATGACCTCAGATCAGGTTGTGGGCCCGTTCCTTCTGCGCAACACCATGAATGCTGAGCGGTACCTTGCTATGTTGCGAAACGAGGTCTGGCCGGTTGTCAGCACATGGGAGAACATCGACGATCTGATATTTATGCAAGATGGCGCCCCTCCGCACTTCGCTCTTGTTGTCCGTGAGTGGCTGGATGCCCACTTCCCTGGGCGTTGGATGGGTCGTCGTGGTCCACATCAATGGCCAGCCAGGAGCCCCGACTTGACACCGTGCGACTTCTTTCTTTGGGGGTGGGTAAAGGAAGAAGTCTACCGCACCAAACCGAGGACATTGGAAGAACTGGAGGACCGAATTCGGGAAGTCATGTCCTCCATCCCGCCGGAGTTCCTGCTAAAGTCAGTGGACGCCATTCCTGGGCGGCTCCAGAAGCTGGTGGAAAGAGTTGGAGCCCACATTGAATTTTAGAGAAAACCTACCATGTATGCCTACCTTTTCATATTATTTCGTCTGAAATAAATGGATAATTATACGTATTTTTTTACCAATCCAAAATAGGGAGCTACTTTCCGCCCACCCTGTACACGTATATATATATATATATATATATATATATATATATATATATTAGACTAAATCCCCAAGTAGCACCAATAGGAAACGACATTTTTTACCCACTAACTCATTTTCCAAATACGTATTGTAGGTCGAACTTTCTTGAAGGTACTCTTTGGTACTGTTTTAGGTCAACCTAACCTAAAACAAATCACTGGGTGTGTAAAAGCCTGAGGTAGCATGAAGTAAGTTATTTGATTTCGAGTTTTTTAATTAAAATCCTAACGCAAATGAAATTTGAAAAATAATCATTGTATACGGCAAAAAAAAATGCATGGAACTCCCCTCTTCCCTACCTTAACACAAGCATAAGTGATTAAAAATATGAAAATACATGATCCGTAGGAGCTAATGGGCAAAAATTGAGCACGGATAAAAAGTAATGCAAAAGTTGAACTGAAATGGGCATTTATGACTATATATACGAGGGTGGGCTGAAAAGTAATGCCTCCGCTTGAATAATTCTGGATTGTGTAGAGGTAGCCAGATAAAACCGGTTTTGTGTTGTAACTTGATATCCCCACCCTTTTCCAGATTGTGTAGAGGTAACTAGATAAAACCGGTTTTGTGTTATAGCCTACACTTATTCCAGACGTTGGTTCAGTCTCGATTACAATGGAAAGGAGTAAAGACGTTCGCTTCAAGCAACGTGTCGTAATTGGATTTTTGACTGCGGAAAGTGTTGCTCCCATAGACATTCATCGGCGAATGCAAGCTGTGTACGGCAAACAGTGTTGATGCGAGTACCGTTCGACGTTGGGCGAGGCAGTGTAAAGAAGGAGAAGCAGAGCAAGATTTGCGAAACAAACCGCGAAGTGGAAGGCCTGTAACGGCAACCGACGAGTCTCGTCGGAACTACGTTGACGAACTGATTCGTGGAAATCGCCGCATTAAACAAAATGAAATTGCTGCAATGCTCCATATCTCCAAAGAGCGAGTGGGACACATTATCAGTATTCTCGGTTACTGAAAGGTTTGCGCCAGATGGGTGCCTCGCATGCTCACTGTCGAGATGAAAAATAGAGACTACGCATTTGCCAAGAAAATCTGCAGCGCTTCGAAAATAAAGATGAATTTCTGCACAGCATTGTGACAGGAGACCAGACATGGGTCCACCATTATGACCCTGAAAATAAACGGCAATCCACGGAATATCGGCACAAAAATTCAGCGTAACCAAAAAAACTCAAAGTTCAAAAATCGGCTGGAAAAGTAATGGTGACTGTTTTTTGGGGTATCAATAGTATTGTTCTCGAAGACTTTATGGAAAGAGGGACAGCAATCAACTCCGCACGTTATATTGTGACTCTGAAGAAGATGAAAAAACGGATAAGGAGGGTTCCCACACACAAAAACGCAGTCATTGTTCACCATGACAACGCATGGCCTCACGCCAGTGTTCAAACGCGAGAAGCAATTGAGAAGCTGCAATTCACCGTCTTGCCGCATCCACCATATAGCCAAGAGGGTAATAACTCGTGGTAATAACCAGCTTTCAGTTGAAACTATCTGGTGCAACGCTGAGGTTCCATAAATGGAATATCACGTATGAATCCGCACAATTTTTCACGATGAAAAATTCGCTTCCACCATGGTTCGAACCCACACCCTCTTGAATAGAAGGCGACAAGTTGCGTTAACTTTTATCCCATCGTAATGTAGTGGCTAGAGCTCTCACCTTCTATTCAAGAGGTTGTGGGTTCGAAAACTAGTGGGGCGATTCTTTCATAATGAAAAATCGCGTGGATTCATGCATATTTCATATATTAAAATGGAGATTTATAAAACCACCAAAAAACGATTACTTTTTCAAAATTAAGTTCTGAAAAAGATTTCTTTTTCTTAAATCTCAAACGACTTGTAAAGTTTTATAATTTCATCCACAGAATCTAATTTTTAATTAACGAAAAAAGTCCGAGGGTCTGATTAACAAGACGATGAATATAAAAGCGGGAAATGGTAAAATATTTTATATATATTTATATATATATATATATATATATATATATATATATATATATATATATATATATATATATACACACACACACATGACTCCAGATTTGAAAAAATTTACTGGAGCACAGCTCTGAATTTACTTTTTTTCCCCTTACACCACTAGATAGGTTAATGATAGTAAACTCTTGAATTGACGACATACCAATTACAAATTGTTTTAGCTAAACATAATAATACAATAATGTACAGTTTATAACTCACCTTAAGTTTATTTATTCACTGCAGCAGCAACAGTGGATGATGTTAGACCTTGCATGTAGGCATTTGTTGTGAATTTACCGCCATGTATGCTTGGCCACTGATCAATGGCTTTCTGTGTGATCATTACAGCAGATCTAGTGCCTGGAGCTGGACCCTCCTTCACAATTCTGCACAGCTTAGTCAAATGAGATGGCTTAATGGATCCTTTGTGTTCAACAATGTAACCAAGAATGGAGAATGTCCCTTCAGCTGGTGCTTCACTCCAGGCAGTTGATCCATCTTTATCAAAATGCTTTAATCTCTCTGTGATTCCTTTCCACAGCTGTTCTATATATTCTGTCAGCCAATTTATCACTGAGTCTTTTGTAAAACTACTTTCAGATCTGGTTCTGGATGGTCTAGCAACTTCAGCAACCTGGTAGTATCAGAACGTTTCTTGATGTATTTGTAAACTTCATTTAGGATGTAATCCTCAGCTGTTAGTTCCTTTTGCTGCCCTGTGGTATCGTGCTTAAATTCAGAAACTACATCATTTGCATTTCCTCCATTAGCTAATTTGGAAATTGTTTCCATCACTCTTAACATAACAGTTTTCCCTCCTTCTTTATAAAATATATTTTCTACAAATTCTGCACTAACTGTGGTTTTTTGAGCTACTTGCAACATAATCTTTGTTACATAGGAAATCAATACATAGAACTTGGCACTAATTTCTTTCTCTTGTGGATGATCAAAACACAATTTTCCACAAATCTGTCAAATTGATCAAATTCGTAATTAACCATGCGAGTATCAGATTTGAGTTTTGGTCTCTTAAAACCAATGATATTGTCAAGAACCATATTGGTATAGTCAAGGCCTGATCTCAGATTTGAAGAGTGATTCTGAATAAAGTCTAAAAGCTCACTTAGTTTACAAATTTTCTTCAATGCATCAACGTGGGCTCTGTTCACAAGATGCATTAAATCCCATCGAAATTTGAAATTTTCTCCAAACAACTTTTTCATTTCGTTTTTAAATGGTTCGTTGTCCTTACAAAAAGCCCCATCTCCAACCATTCCAGATACCTTGGATTTAATTGCTTCTTCAGATAGTTTCAAATGATTAGGAGACTTCAACACATCAAAAATTTCATTGGCCAAATAAACTCCTGATTTGCTGCGTACTAAATTTATCCCAGCAAGTTTTACAGTCTTATCTTCTTCACTCATAACTAATACAACTAGCATGCTTAATCCCAAAATTGTTCCAATGTCAGCTGTTATTGTTACTGAAGTTTGTTCTAAGAACCACTTTACAGTTTGTTCTTTAAGTTGATTATCTAATAGCTCACAAATTGTCTCGCACGCATGTGTGCTATGATTCAAATTTCCAACCTCACAACCTGACCTATGTAATACAGCTAGAAGTACTGGATATAGAGCCCATGCAGTGTTTGTTTTCATTATGTAGTATAAGATGTTGCCACATAAGTCTTCTATGCGTTTAGTAGTGTTCCGAGAAGATGTTTTCATCACTTCATAAACAGCAGCTCTTTGATGATGCTGAAGTTTAATTAAATGTCTCTTCAGGTGGGTTTTCAGATTTCTAAACCATCTCTCTTGATTTTCTCCTTGTTTGCATACATAGGTTAAATCTTTAACATTGAAGTAACCTTTTATGTTAGAATGTTTGTCTGAAGCACATGCTTTGGGGTCTGTGCAAGCTATGCAATATAATGTAAACATTTTATCATCAGAAGCATCATGAATATCTTCTTGATTATCATCATCTTCATCCTCAACAGCTATATCTACATCAGGCATATTAGTGTCACTATTTGCAATGTTTTCCATTATATCACTTGGTACCTGAAAATGAATCATCAGCATGCCCTAGATCCTTCTTTTCCACCAATTTGAATGTAGATTTGATCAAATCATTGTTCAGGATTTCTTGTATTGATTTACACTTGCTTAAATGGGCTATGGAAATGTCAAATTTGTTGCTTTTTGCTTTATTAGATTTGGATGCAACACTTGAACTTGAAGGCATATTTTGACTCTTCTCTTTATTAACCACAACAGCTTGGTGAGTTTCTTTTGTTAGGCGCAAATTGCATTCAATGTCTTCTGGATTTGGGAATTTTCAAATTCCTCTAAAGCAGTTTTGTTAGTCTGATGCGCAGATTCCTCACTTACCTTTTGTTTCTTAGGTGGAGGAGAAGCACTTTCTTCAGTCTGTGAAACATCTAGTGAAAAAGTTTCATTTTCTAGATTAGCAGTTGATGAAGTTGGTTCATTTTTCTGAGGTCTAGCACTAGCACATTTTGTGAACAAACTAAATGACTGCTTTGCCGTATCTCTTTGCTGCACTTCATCCTGGTATTTCTTTACTGCAATATCTAAGCTGTGGGCCCAAACTCTGGGACCTCTTGTATTGTAACAAATATTTTTTTTGGAATTAAAATGTTCCTCCCAGTTTTGCTTCTTTGAATATTTGTTCTTGCATTGACCACAAAAGTAACCCCTTTTAACACCCTCACTTTTCTCTCCAACTTCATCAATATTAGGATCCATTATTGATTATTGACTACCTGAAAAAATACAAAATAAGTAAAAGTTAGTAAATATAGTATGGTAAAAGTGAGTAAAAGTAAGTAAATATAGTACAATGAAAGTAAGTAAAAGTAAGTGCTTTAAACTTAGTAAAAGTAAGGAAGAGTAAGTAAAAGTAGGTAAGTTAAAGTAAGTAAAAGTAAGTTTAAACTTAACTAAACTTTTCAATTCTAGAGTCATGGTGGATTACTTAAAACCGCACAAGTAATTATCTGGCCATTTTATCAAACCTGGCCGAGATCAATGGAACATAGTCCAATCCTGATAATTTTATATTAAAAAAATATACGTTTTAATAAAATTTTAATTATCAAAACATTGAAGCTTAACAAAAAATAAAAATAATTGTTAAATATGGAATTACCAACTAAACTTAAAATAACTAAATTTGTAATTTAAAAAAATTGGTTTGTACAAGAACGTATACGCAAAAAAATTGCATAACGTCTAGCGGATGAACAAAACCCAAACCCAAATTTACTTTTTCTCATGGTCAAATTTACTGGTGCAATGCTCCCAAGATCCCAGGAATCTGGAGTCATGCACACACACACACAGTATATTGTGTATACACGCCAAAGTTTTTGATAGCGTGTTGACGAATTAAGCAAGTCATAAACCAAAAAAAAAGGGGTTTTACTGTTTTGTTTGGTTTTTACCAAGTACCACTCTATCCCCATATACCCATTCAAGGTACCAGCAACTCGCAGCGTCATTGGCAGGTATATATACAACATATATTCAATATCAACTCTAAAATTCTCACGCCGAACGCTGCCTTTCACTTCAGTTTCAAAGAAAGGTTTACTAGTTTCATTATAATTACAAACAAACTAATAATAATAATAATATTAATTATATTTTACACATTTATACGATAAATAAAAATCATAATATATATATATACTGTATATGGTGTCCCTATTTTTATTTGCTTGTTATTTTATAATGGAGGTATATTTTGTTATTGAGGGTTTCTTCTACAGAAAGGTAACAGAGTGGGGTTTTATTCAGCATATACCTATACGTTACACACAGACCATGCACGGTCTGTGTGTAACATAAAAGTTTCTCAGGGGACCATTCTGAATTGTATCATATACCTATACATTTCTAATGGCTGAACCCTTAAGCAGTGATGCCGCGTTTGCAGCTGGAACAGAAAATCAAGATCGTTGAGTGTTTTCATGTGATAAATTCTGTGACGCAGGTGCAGAGGAACTTTTGTAGAGAATATAGATGCAGAGATCCACGCGATAGAAAGACACTATCACGAATTGTTAGAAAATTTCAAACAAAAAAGATCTTTTCGGTTTGACGGCCGGCGGACCCCCCCACCCCCCGCTCCCACCCTAAAACCCCCAGCTTTTTTATTTAGTTAATGTTCATTACATTTCAAAATAATACATTTTAGTTTAGAGAACTCAAAAATAGTACCAAGAAAATAGAACTGAAAGTGGAAAAAATAGCATAAAAAATAAGACATTATTAAAATAAGAATTTGGAAATATCATTTAATATTTTTTGAAAATGGTTTCCCTCTCTATTTCTTCTTCGCCACATATATTTACAAAGATAAAGAGTCAATCATTTGCCGATGAGATCCACAGTGTCGCTCATTTTGACTTTTAATCAAGTTCCATGTGCTCTCTATTTGTTGGGTATGGGCACCTGTAATAGGGTGTAGTGGTGGTAATTGTAGCTTTCCAGTTAAAACATTAAAAAAAATAACAGGTTAGATTAGGTAACCTAACCTAACTAATCTAACCTGTTATTCTGTTTAAGTTTAAGTTTGGAACATTGTATGAACATGTGCGAACAAGAAGAAGGACATCAATTTGGAGATTAGTTTTTCTTCTAATGTATTAGGTCATCCCATAAGTAATGCGACATTTTTTTATTTTTTTTTTTCCATTTTTATCATTATTTTACGGATAGAAATCAAACAAGTCTTTGAAGTTATTTATATTTAAATAAATATTTATTTAAATATAAATAACTTCAAAGAGTTGTCTGATTTCTATCTGTAAAAATAATGATAAAAATGGAAAAAAAAAAAATTAAAAAATGCCGCATTACTTATGGGATGACCTAATATTACTTTTGTAAATTTAATTTAAAATAAATTTCCTAATGAGATCGGACTTATGGGACATATATATATATATATATATAATATATATATATATATATATATAATGCAAACCCACAAGGAAAAAGAAAAAAATTCAAGGTCTTTCGTGTAATCAACAGTACACCTCGTCAGGGAATGAAGGGAAAAGGCAAGATGACCAAAATATATACCTACTAGCTGTTATGCCCAGCACTTGCTTGGGGTGGGCTGATTGTATTAAATTTTAATTATGCAAATCATTTTTATTTTTCGTCGTATCATTTTTTAGATTATTATACTATATATATATATATATATATATATATATATATATATATATATATATATTACTACTATAATTTACAAAAATGTCTGTCTGTCTGTTTGTCTGTCTGTCCACAGAAAAACTTTTACGTTTCTGAACCGATTTCGACCAAACTTCGTATGGTGGATGGGGGTGAGTAATGAACGAAAATATATGTGTGACCAGCCCCCCCCCCCACACCAATTACTGGGCCAGAAAGCCCCAGCACACGATAAAACTATAGAAAAGAACGCAGCCATGAAAATCTTGAGCTTCACATTGTGTCAAGATTTGTAATGCTTAAGATTTTTATGACTACAGTATAGCTTTATTGACCAAATAATTGACCCCCCCAAATAATTGACCCCCCCCCCCCAGTAATTGGGGGCCTGCGGTCCCCCAATTACTGGGGGTTCAATTATTTGGTCAATAAAACTATAGTCATGAAAATCTTAAGCTTCACAAATCTTGACACAATGTGAAGCTCAAGATTTTCATGGCTGCGTTCTTTTCTATAGTTTTACTGACCAAATAATTGAACCGCCAGTAATTGTGGGCCCTGCGGTCCCCGAATTACTGGAACCCCACCTCCCCCAGTTACTGGAACCCCACCAACCCCAATTATTGGATCCAACCCCCCCACCCCAATTACTGGCATCACCGCCCGTCGGGCCCTGTTTAACTAGTTCAGCTTTTTTTTAGAGACCCAAAAGTTAACAAACGGACAGACAGACAGAATCACACAGAACTTGCTTTTATATAGATGTACATTAAAAAAAAAGTGAAAAGATATTAGCACAAGCTTAACAAGCACTGATGAAAGGCAAAAGACATTTTAATAAAATATTGTCAGTTTTATTCATTCCCGAACTGTTATTGAAATTATTTTTAAAATGGATGAAAGCACATCCTAGAATATCCCTTTCAATTATATTTGTGTTTTTATTGAGAACTTTGGAACTCTCCCTCTTAATACCATTATTACATCTAAATTTGGAAATGAATTGTCACGCGTCAAATGGGAAAACGTGATGGGGACCTCTAACGCAAAAATAATGTGGGAATCGTTTGAAGCAGTGTTTAGGATTATTAATGAAGTATGTCACGTAGGATTGCCAGGTCTCCGGTTTTGGGCCGGAATCTCTGGAAATTGAGCTTTGTAAAAATGTCATTAAAAGTAGAATTTGCCTCTTTTCTTACAGATTTTTGGCAAGATAATTATTATTCTAAAAAATGAGGAAGTTTATATATCGGTTTAGCTACATAAACAAATAATGATGAGCTTCGTAAGTAAAATCTCCGGATTTGGAAACAATCTGATCTGGCAACCCTACGTACGTGTACCGTACAAGATTAAGCATGCGAAAGTAAATAAGCCCTTGTGGTTTACTTCTACAGTAGGGAATATTATAAAGAGTAGAGATAGGGCTTATAGGTGCAATAAAGACAATTTGTGGTTACAAAAAACTATACGGTATATCTTAACCCTATATGGACAACTGTTACAAATTTCTAACCTTTCATATACACACATTTATAACTTAACCCTACAGAAAATTCTGTCCATAGAGGGTTAAAGACGTAAAGCGAAAAGAGTAATAAAAAAGTCCAAGCGCAATTTGAAATTTCCAAAGCTCGTGACGGCAAAGAAATCCCCAAGCGATTTTACCAATGCGTCAACAATAAGAACCCGGTAAAGGGCAGTGTTAGGACCATTGAAAAAGTCTGACGGTGAGCTAGTTTCTGAGAACAAGCAAATGGCTTCTCTGCTAAACATATTTTTTACGTCAGTTTTTACAATAGAAGATGTTACGAATATCCCTACAGTCACAGACATAATACCTTTCGATAATGGTAATACTTTAGATAATATTGTGGTGAGTGAAAGGGAGGTACTGCACTATATTTGTAAAAAGAAGGAAAAATGCTTAAATCACCGGGGCCGGATTCCATATATCCCATACATCTAAAAGACTTAAAAGAAAGCATTGTTGTGCCGTTAGCAAAGTTTTTTAATGCGTCTATTTCTGAAGGGTGCCTACCAGATAATTTCAAGTTAGCAAATGTAACTCCTATTTTTAAGAAAGGCGATAAAGGTGTGGTGGGAAATTATAAGCCAATCAGTTTAACGTCGATTGTAGGTAAGCTACTGGAATCGATAATTAAGGATCGTATAGTCGAACACTTACAATTGCATAACTTGATTAGAAATACGCAGCACGGTTTAAGGCGAAAGAAATCTTGCTTAACTAATCTTTTAGAATTTTTCCAAACCGTAGTTGAAGTTTATGATAGTCATCGAGCGGTAGATGTAGTGTATTTAGATTTTCAAATAGCGTTTGACAACGTACCGCACAAAAGACTTTGAAAAAACTAAGGCTCATGAAATCAGGGGTGTAGTAATAAATTGGATAGAAGAGTGGTTGCGAGGTAGGAAACAGGGTGGTCGTTCATGGAGCAGATACTCGTCTTGGACGAAGGTAACGAGCGGCGTTCTTGCTTTTTCTTATACAGGGTGTCCCATAAGTCCGGCATCATAGGAGAAATTCATATTTTTCTATTTCTACAAACCATAATTCATGTTTTTCTCTTTCTACAGGCCATAATGTCTGTGAGCAAGGAAGAACGAATTCAGATAATTCTACTCATAGGAAATCGGAGTCAAAGAGAGGCCGCTGCTGAATTTAACATACTGCATCCAGACCGCGAGCCAATAACACAGAGTTGTGTTAGCAGACTTGTTGCAAAGTTTAAGGAAACAGGATCCATAGAAGATAAACCACGCAGTGGACCTTCAAGGAGGTCCACTGACGATGATACAGCGATTGCTATCCTGGCTCATTTTAACAGAAGTCCAAATAAGTCTCTTCGGCGATTGTCCGCCGAAACAGGAGTGTCGAAAAGTAGCATACATCGCATTCTTCAGGCTCTCAAATGGCATCCATATAAACTTCAGATCCTACAGAAATTAAGCGAAGATGATCCCGACCGGCGGATGGAATTTTGTGAATGGGCTACGGAACAATATGCTCGGGATGCCACTTTCCCGTCCACCATTCTGTTCAGTGACGAGGCTGTTTTTTATGGAAATGGTGAGGTAAATCGACAGACCACCCGCTACTGGTCTCAAAACAACCCTCACTGGTATACCTCTTCAAAGGAACAAGGTGCATCTCGGGTGATGGTATGGTGTGGCATTTGGAAGGATCGCATCATAGGCTCCCTCTTTTTCGATGAACATGTCACTGGAGGCACCTACCTACGTATGCTCAAGGAAGAAGCATTTCCCAGTGTCTTGAACGAAGAAGGAAATTTCCCAACATGGTTCCAGCAAGACGGCGCTCCTGCACATTACAGCACCCAAGTAAGGAATACCTGTACCAACAATTCCCTGGTCATTGGATAGGACCAGCTGGAATGGCCAGCTAGAAGCCCGGATCTCACGCCACTAGATTTTTATCTCTAGGGCCACTTGAAAGCGCTGGTATACGCAGAGAAAATTAGGAGTGTTGAACATTTGCGGCAGCGCATTATTGGGGCATGTAACACCATTACTCCTGACATCATTCACCGTGTGCTTGCTGACTGGGTATCACGTCTGAATTTGTGTATTGAAAACAACGGTGGACATATTGAGCACGTTCTGTAAATAAAAGCTTTTGTTTTGCCTTTTTTTATTATTTTTCCTATGATGCCGGACTTATGGGATACCCTGTATATATTAACGATTTAGATGTCAGCAGTACAGTTTCAAACTTTACGGATGACACGAAGATGGGTGGTAGGGCGATTAATGACGAAGATTGAGGTAAAATCCAGGAAGATCTGAATAAAATCGTAGATTGGTCAGTCACATGGCAAATGAGATTTAACGTCGATAAGTGCAAAATTTTACATATAGGTTTGCGTAACAGGAATTTTGCGTATAGTATGTCAGGGAAGGAGTTGTAAGCGTAAGAAGAGAAAAGATTTAGGAGTTATAGTCACTGTGATTTAAAAGTAGCGAAACAAAGTATAGCAGAGGTCAATAAGGCGAACAAAGTGCTAGGTTTTATAGCGAGGAATTTTGAGTACAAATCGCGCGACATTATTGTTCCTCTTTATAACTCATTAGATAGACCCCATTTGGATTACGCGATCCAATTTTGGAATCCATATATGCACAAAAATATAGACAAAATCGAACGAGTTCAAAGACGAGCATCTACTCGTAAGATGATTCCGTCGCTTAGGTCAAAGTCGTATGAGGATAGGCTTAAGGAATTAAAATTGACTATACTCGAAACTAGGAGGCTAAGGGGTGACCTAATCTAGGTTTTTAAAATTATGAATGGGTTCGATAACGAAAATAGAGATAGCTTTTACGAAACAGCACAATGTAGAACTAGAAATAACGGGAGCAAGCTGACAAGAAGAAGGTTCGAGACAGCATTTGCCAAAAACGTTTTTACGTATAGAATAGTAAATAGCTGGAATAGTTTTGCCGGTAGAAGTAATTAGTAGCATGTCTATAAACATGTTTAAAAATCGGTTAGATGCATATTTTGATAGGTTCGGTATAATTTAAGGTAGTAAAATTAAGGTTTTTGTGGTTCGGAACCCACGTAAAATTGTAGGTCCCCTCCGCCACCACGGAGGACATGCGCAATACATAATTACAAACACAATTCGGTACACCAGCCCACAGGGTCCTTGTTGGTCTGAAACATTACATTATAACATCTATACATATGGTTAAACAATGCATTAGAGTTATTTGCTGTTCTATACGCATATTTATGCTGTTTTTCCCGTTTGACCTATATAAACTGAGTTACATTGTGTACATCCGATCGAATACACACAGCCAACAGCATTATCCGAACTATTCTTTATTAGGCGCGATAACGCCCGGATAATGCTGTTGCCTGCGTGTATTCGATCGGATGTACACAATGTACTCCGTCCGTACGTCCATCCGTCCGCTTTGCTTTGTTTCAACTTTTTACACTAGCGCGTAATTGACACCCCCAATTACTGACGGTTCAATTATTCGGTCAATAAAACTATAGAAAAGAACGCAGCAGTGAAAATCTTTAGCTTCATATCCGAACCCATTGTATCATGATTTGTAAAGCTTAAGATTTTCATAGCTGCGTTCTTTTCTATCGTTTTATTGACCGAATAATTGATTTCCCAAGGCCCCCAATTACTGAGGCCGAAGACCCCAGCACCGCAGGTACCGCAGGGCCCACTTTTGCTGGTAATTATAATTACTCCTTTTGTTTACACTTAAGGACATTATTGTTGGTTTTTGATCATTACAATTTCAACCTTGTAAACCAACCAAAAGTGTTTTAATACCAATGGACATACATGTTCTGTTTTTAATACGAATACAAAATACTGTGAAGTAATTTTTGATCGAAACTGGTATATTGTTGTTGTTGTTTAGCCGATCAGCCCACCCTGATCGAGCAAGCCGGCGGCACGCAGGTAACCAATCGCCTTTTCCGGAGCGGACCAGAGGTTCAGCGCACTAGTGATGTTGTGTTGTGTTCGTTGTTGTGCTAAAGCGGTACAGTCTGTCATAATGTGTTCAATTGTTTGTGGTGTGTCCTGGCACAGGTGGCAGGTGTCGTCTGTGGAGTTGTCTAGTTTGTGTTTATATGTCCGAAAGTTGGGGTGATGTCCACATCAGAAGCGTGCTAAGTTAACTCGATCCGATCTGCTCAGGCTGATCTCTGACCTGTTAATGGGTGGCGGCTTCGCACCTAGGATCGCATTCGGACCGAGTCGTGACAGTGCTTTGTGGGTTAGGTGTGTGTGTATGTGTTTTCTGTACTGTGTGATGTCTGTGGGGCGTGGTATGGAATGGAGTATTTGTTTACAATGTCTCTCTGGTGTTACCTTAATGGTGCGAGGTGTCGGTGCATGATTGTACATGTAGTGGCAAGGGTGTTGTGGGTTAGTTGTCGCTGCTGCCATGAATTGTGTTCCTCTCATGTCTAAATGTTCCCTAACTTTCAGTATTTTTGTTTCTGTGTGCAGGCGTTCTATTGGTGTTGTTTGAGTGCATCCTGTAAAGATACAAAGTGCGTTGTTTTGTATTGTCTGTAAGGTGTTTATGTGTGTGTTTGAGATAATGGGTGCCCAGCATGGGTTAGCATAGTCCATAACTAAGCGAATATATTGTTTGTATTATGTATATGAGTGATGTTGTTTCCTGCTGGTGTCCAAAGTTTGTGCCTGTTAGTACCCTAAGCGTGTTAAGTCTTGACGTACATTTGTTTTTAATGTCCTGAATGTGGTTTGCAAAAGATAATGATGTATTGTATGTGACCCCAAGTATTCTGTCCTGTGAGTGTGTGGAATGTTGGTGTTGCTTAGTGTAAGCTGTGGAATTACCTGGTGTTCTTTTGTGTTGCTTGTAAGCAAGGTGATGGTTGATTTTCTGAGCTCTACTTTGAGTCTATTGTGTGTGATCCAATCTTGTATACTGTTTATGTATGTTTGTAGGTTATTTGTAGCGGTGTCGATGTTGTTGTGGGTGGATGTTAGAGTGATGTCATCTGCATATGATGATAATGTAAGCTTGTTATCTATGGGTGTTGGAATGTCATGCATGTATAAGTTGAACAGTGTTGGTGAGAGAACAGAGCCTTGAGGGACCCCGTTCGGAAAAAGCTTGTTTTTGGATGACTTGCCATTAAATGTGACATGTATCTTCCTGAAAGATAGTTGCTCAGCCATCTTTTAGTGTTATTGTGCATGTTTGTGTTGAGTATTTTGTTTATGAGAGGGAAGCGTAGGATAGCATCAAATGCTTTACTAATGTCTATTGTTGCTAATCGTGTACGTTGAGCTGGTCGTCTGGAGTTGATGCCATCCATGATGTGCTGCCTGACGTTAGTGAGTAATTTCTTGGTTGAGTGGTGAGGTCTGAATCCATGTTGAGTAGGCGATAGTGGTATGTGTGGGTTCATGATTTGTAAGATTAGTCTTTCTGTTACTTTGGAAGGTGTGCATAGTAAAGTAATTGGTCTATAGGAAGCTGGTTCTGTTGGATTTTTGTTTGGTTTGAGTAGTGTAATAATTTTACCTTGTTTCCATACGTCAGGAATAATACAGTGTTGGTATGAATATGTGCTGAGATATGTGAGAGCTAGTATTCCCTGTGGGCCCAAGTGTTTAAGGTGTATGTTAGATTTGTTGTCTGGTCCAGTAGCCTTCGAATTCTTAATGTTTTTGATGATGTTGGTGGTCTGGTCTGTATTGAAGGGTGTAATGGTCATGTCAAGTCTGTAGGTTTTCTTGTGCCTGGCTGTTTGTCTGTCTTCGTGTTTCTGGTTGTTGTCTCTGTTTAAATGACTTATCTTTGCGTAGTGATTAACTAGAATGTTAGCTTGTTGTGTATATGTTGGGATATTATTTTAGCTGCGATAGATAGTCGCGTGTGAGGTGTGAATGCCGCTGTTAGAGTGGATAATGCTGTTTATAGTCTTGTATAGTCTGGATGTATCTGTGGAGTGGTTTAGTGTTGTTATGAATTCCCTAAATGTTTGTTTGTTTTTCTTTGAGTTTGTTGTTTATTTCTGTGTTGAGCTGTTGTATCTGCTGTTTTATGGTTTCTGTGTGTGGTGTTTGTGTGTTATGTTTGAGGTTGTTACGTTGCCTTATGAGGTGGACTATTTCTCTAGTGTAATTTGGGTTGTATTTCCTAATGTTGCCCTCGAGTATGTATTTGTTTGCATTATTGATGATCTGATTAAATGTCTTGAGTGTTGTATTGATGTTTATGATGGGTGTGCTGTTTAATGTGGTGAATTGTTCCTCAGTCTGTATTTTGAACTGTTCCCAATCAACTTTCTTGTAATTTCTGTAAGTGTCCCTAAGGCTGTTGGGGCAGAGTGTAGAACGTGTCGTAATGATGATGAGCAGGTGGTCTGATGACAGTTGTTTTTCTGTTCTCAAGTGTGTATGTGTTGCTAGTGAGAGGGAACAGAACGTTATGTCTGGGGAGGAGTTTGAGTATCCTGCTTGATGTGGTATTTGTGTATGTTCTTCTGTATTGTTAAGAATGAAGAGGCTGTTTAGTTGTGTGGCCATGACTCCAGATTTGAAAAAATTTACTGGAGCACAGCTCTGAATTTACTTTTTTTTCCCTTACACCACTAGATAGGTTAATGATAGTAAACTCTTGAATTGACGACATACCAATTACAAATTGTTTTAGCTAAACATAATAATACAATAATGTACAGTTTATAACTCACCTTAAGTTTATTTATTCAGCAGCTCTTTGATGATGCTGAAGTTTAATTAAATGTCTCTTCAGGTGGGTTTTCAGATTTCTAAACCATCTCTCTTGATTTTCTCCTTGTTCGCATACATAGGTTAAATCTTTAACATTGAAGTAACCTTTTATGTTAGAATGTTTGTCTGAAGCACATGCTTTGGGGTCTGTGCAAGCTATGCAATATAAGGTAAACATTTTATCATCAGAAGCATCATCAATATCTTCTTGATTATCATCATCTTCATCCTCAACAGCTATATCTACATCAGGCATATTAGTGTCACTATTTGCAATGTTTTCCATTATATCACTTGGTACTGAAAATGAATCATCAGCATGCCCTAGATCCTTCTTTTCCACCAATTTGAATGTAGATTTGATCAAATCATTGTTCAGGATTTCTTGTATTGATTTACACTTGCTTAAATGGGCTATGGAAATGTCAAATTTGTTGCTTTTTGCTTTATTAGATTTGGATGCAACACTTGAACTTGAAGGCATATTTTGACTCTTCTCTTTATTAACCACAACAGCTTGGTGAGTTTCTTTTGTTAGGCGCAAAATTGCATTCAATGTCTTCTGGATTTGGGAATTTTCAAATTCCTCTAAAGCAGTTTTGCTAGTCTGATGCGCAGATTCCTCACTTACCTTTTGTTTCTTAGGTGGAGGAGAAGCACTTTCTTCAGTCTGTGAAACATCTAGTGAAAAAGTTTCATTTTCTAGATTAGCAGTTGATGAAGTTGGTTCATTTTTCTGAGGTCTAGCACTAGCACATTTTGTGAACAAACTAAATGACTGCTTTGCCGTATCTCTTTGCTGCACTTCATCCTGGTATTTCTTTACTGCAATATCTAAGCTGTGGGCCCAAACTCTGGGACCTCTTGTATTGTAACAAATATTTTTTTTGGAATTAAAATGTTCCTCCCAGTTTTGCTTCTTTGAATATTTGTTCTTGCATTGACCACAAAAGTAACCCCTTTTAACACCCTCACTTTTCTCTCCAACTTCATCAATATTAGGATCCATTATTGATTATTGACTACCTGAAAAAATACAAAATAAGTAAAAGTTAGTAAATATAGTATGGTAAAAGTGAGTAAAAGTAAGTAAATATAGTACAATGAAAGTAAGTAAAGTAAGTGCTTTAAACTTAGTAAAAGTAAGGAAGAGTAAGTAAAAGTAGGTAAGTTAAAGTAAGTAAAAGTAAGTTTAAACTTAACTAAACTTTTCAATTCTAGAGTCATGGTGGATTACTTAAAACCGCACAAGTAATTATCTGGCCAATTTATCAAACCTGGCCGAGATCAATGGAACATAGTCCAATCCTGATAATTTTATATTAAAAAAATATACGTTTTAATAAAATTTTAATTATCAAAACATTGAAGCTTAACAAAAAATAAAAATAATTGTTAAATATGGAATTACCAACTAAACTTAAAATAACTAAATTTGTAATTTAAAAAAATTGGTTTGTACAAGAACGTATACGCAAAAAAATTGCATAACGTCTAGCGGATGAACAAAACCCAAACCCAAATTTACTTTTTCTCATGGTCAAATTTACTGGAGCAATGCTCCCAAGATCCCAGGAATCTGGAGTCATGTGTGTGGCTATGTTGGCGCCTCTGGTGTTGCTTTGGTTGTGCAGGTACTAACTAGTGTCTTTAGCTTTGAAGTCTCCTCCTAAGATGACATTAGTGAGAGAGGCCAGATTGTGTAACTGGATTGTAAGTGGCTGGCACCCGAGGTGAACTATCTGGTGGGATGTAAATGTTGATTAGTGTGGTGTGTTTTGCGCGTGTTTTAATGTTAACTACCTGTATTTCTATCGTGTTATCTGCTTGGATTGTGTTTGTAATGTTTTGGGTGGCATCAGTGTAGCTAATGTTTTTACGTATGTAAGTGATGAGTCCACCCCCGCGATCCCCAGTATGATCTTGACGGATCGCCGTGAAGTCAGGGATGGTGGGTGTTTTGTGTGTGCGTTTTAGTTTTAGAACATTAAGTCTCCCATCCAACTACCAGTTTGGACTGTTTGGATGTGATAGAAGATTGAGGGAAGTCTTTGTTTTCTGTGAAACAAGTTTATTTATGCAGAAACTTGAAATATATTTACAGTATTACGTCGATACAATATATGAGAAAGAGAAAACTTCATCAACTTGAGTAGTCTAAGCATCAGCATCCTGTTTGCATATACGTTTTGTGTTTCGTATTTATCAATTATTACGAAAGAAATCTTTTATAACTTGAAGAGCCTAATCATTTTCATTAATCAATAAAGTAACAAATAACATCAACTGTTGTCGCAAAATAGAAGTCAACATCTTCCTTCCTTGAATAATCAATTTTGAAATTAGAAAGAGCCGTTTTGAGCAGAAAACTGAGATTTGTTTATAAAAAACCTCTGAACAGTTAGCTAGAACAACGTGAAAAAAGTGTTAACAGCTGACGAGGAAGCTTCTGACAGTGGCTGTATCCTCCAGCGCGGAACATGTCAACGCGAAGAAGAGGCGACGTCAAACCGAAACATCAACGCGCTGGTGGCCAAACTTCCTCAAATCTCCGTGCAGCGGGCTGTCTATGGTTGGCCAGACTGGCAGTCGACAGCCTGTTGCGTGGCACGGTCAGAGTGCCGATCGGCTTCCGGGGCCGGACCTATTCTCAGAGTGCTATTTTTTCATTTACGGGGAGCAATTGCGTGCTCCCCGGACTACTCTTACTCTCCGGCGACATTAAGACTAATCCAGGCCCCACTACAACTTACACATGTCACCATACACAAAGACATAGACACAATTGCACCATGAGACACATACAGAAGTATAATATTAACATATTACAGTACAACGTAGATGGCCTCACAAACAAAATCATACAGCTTATTGAATTTATACACAAACAAAACATTCACATAGCACTTATACTGGTATATTTGATGTGCATTTACCGAGACATTAAATTAATCTGGCTATCAGATAGTCTTGAATCCTCCTCCTCACACACCACTTCATTTTAGATATTCCTAAATTTAAAAAAAAAATTATATCGAATGTTTATACTACATGTAACTAAACTAAATTGATCCATCAGTATTCAGTCAGAAGCAGTTGGACCTGTGGTCAAGTTTATTTGAATTTTTCCTAAGCCAAGAGCTTCAAATTGGATCTGAACTGTTTTACGCATCACAATTCTATTCCATATTTATTACTAGATTCCATTCTCAGTTTATATGACGTTAATTACACGTTAATTTTTGAGAACTATATGTTAAAAGGATTTTGTAAACGAGTGTCAGATAGCAACCTATCTTGATCCAACAATTAAGGTCAGATTTCTTGACGAGAAGGCTAAAGATGAAGCGATAAAAGCTATTGGAAAACAGTAGCATCTAACTCTAGGCAACAACAAGAAGTAGTTGAAGAGGAGAATAGCGAGATGAAAGAAAGGGAAAACGAAGAGGAAAATCAGAAAGATACTGCTACAGGTCGTGATTACCAAATCATATACAGATTTTCTGAAAGTGACGAGAATGACAGCGAAACAACAGCTAATCCAGCAGTACATTCAGAAATTACTATGTATCCAAATGAAGTGAAAAATTTTCATGTACTCCATTCGAATACTGGAAATAAGTTCAGTAAGGCTTCTTTTGCTAGGAAAAATGGTTAAAATTTATTTAAGTGTCACAGCTACGTCAGCCGATAATAAAAAACGTTTTTGATAGGCTGGAGAACTGGTCACACCAAAAAAAAAACGCGGCTGAACTCTTATTAAGTTGAGGAAGTCGTTTTTTAATAAGAATGGTGTACATTGCTCATTTATACCTCCAGATTAAATGGTTCAATTTCTTTTATTGAAAATATATAGAATGTATGTCCAAAGAATTTTTTATTTTTCTTAATTTAATGAAAAAGCAAATATTACATTTTAAGGAACTACAACGTTTATTTGTAATCTTTTAGTTTTATCCTTCGACTTAGTATATATTGAAAACCATACTTTAAAGTTTTAGGACAAATTTTTAATGTTTTAAAGTTTAATCACAACATTTTATGTTTTTATCTATTTCTATTATAAATAATAGATAATACATTTGTGACTTGGATCGTGAACAGCTTTTATTGGAGTCAAGTGGAGTGTGAACCGCATTTACTGGAACGGAGCGGAGCATGAACGAGAGAAATAATAAGAATGAAGCGGAGCGGAGTGTGAGCAGCTTCTGTTAGAGAAGAACGGAGCTGAAGCGAGGGAACATGGAATTTCAGCAACACTATTCTGTGTCATTTCCGTATCGATCAATGCTGATTAATTCACGAAAACCTCATTGAAGGCGCTACTCAACCGGGATGTGGCGAGTGTCTCGTCCCTCCTCGCAGAGTGCTTTAAATATTTTGATACGTATCGCAAGCTGATCGATCCGTATGGTTCCTCTCGCCTTCAGATTCTAACCGACTTTGCAGCATTCTTTATAAAGCACTTTGTTGCCTTCGTTGATTATAATCTTTCTAACCGACATCCGCTGCGATATGATTCACTGGAGTTGTAGAGGGGGTGAATCCCTTACTACTATATATATATATATATATATATATATAATATATATATATATATATATATATATATATATATATCTGGCGATTGGTGACAATTATGTATAGGGAAGCATGCATAGCTTATATATATATATATATATATATATATATACAGGGTGGGCCGTAAGTTTCCATACATAGGAAAAATTAAACGTTTGTTTTTATGTTTCAGATACCCTAAGAATATGCGTTTGACGTAAGATCTTGTTTACTGATGAAGCAAATTTTTACGTCAATGGAGAGGTTAATCGGCAAAACATACGTTATTGGAGTAATGCTAACCCTAACTGGCTGAGTCCGACGAAGATGCAAGGTGCTGGTAAAGTGATGGTGTGGGCCGGGATATGGGGTGACAGAATTATTGGACCAATTTTTGTCAGTGGAAATCTTAATGCCGAAAGGTATCTTAACATGTTGCAAGAAGAGATTTTTCCATCCCTGCTAAACGAGGAAGGTAACTTCCCAGTTTACTTCCAGCAAGATGGAGCTCCACCTCATTATGGTCTTCACGTGCGTCGGTATTTGGATCAGCAGCAGTTTCCGGATGCTTGGATTGGTCGGCGTGGTCCTGTGGAGTGGCCTCCCAGATCCCCAGATCTCACCCCCCTTGATTTCTATCTTTGGGGGCACTTGAAGGCCATGGTGTATCAGGAAAAGATACGAGACATAAATCATCTAAAGGAACGTATCACCAACGCCATTACAAGCATAACGTCAACTGTGCTAATGCGTGTTCATCAACAGTGGGGAACACGTATTGAAATGTGTTTTCAAAACAATGGCAACCATGTAGAGCATATTATATAAATAAAAATGGTTGTCCATAAAAAATGTTTATTTTTCCTATGTATGGAAACTTACGGCCCACCCTGTATATATATATATATATATATATATATATATATATATACACACACACACTGTATATTACATATATAATTATATATCGGGTGGTCAGATTTCAATATTTTTTCCACACCATACAACTAAATAAATTTCCTATACGGTGAGCAGATTTCAAAGAAAACTAAAGAAAATTACGGATTTACTGAACATTTCTTTCTGCCACTGGAAATTATATTTGAATTTGTGCACATGAGGGGGGGAGGAGGGGGATGAGCAGTTGACGGACAACATTAACCTCAATATAACAACTTCACTTTGATTTACTCATAATTAAGCGAACTCTAATTACAATTAGCTCGTATTTCTTCTTCTAAAAATATATTTGGTAATAATTGCCAGTTATTTAGTCATTTAATGTTATAAGCTCATTAATTAAGCGCTTTAAAAGGATTCTGTTAGCTTAACAGCAGGAATGAGCAACTTTCTAAGTTGCTTCTAAAGTTGCTTCTACGATCCACGTTTTGCCTAAAGAAATGAATGCGTTATGGGTCTGTGTTTCCATCGGTGAATATTTTTTATTCTTTTAAGACATAATATTAATTCATCCCCAAGTATAGCGCTCAATGATTTTACTGTATATCATTTATTACATTTATAGTATCGTATAAGCAGTGAAATTATCGGTGAATTGGCACAATTTTTATAAAACACGAATATAGTAAGTCAAACAAAAGAAGCAATTCTGAAGGTTGCTTCCACTGGCGCCCGTCTCGAAGTAACAAAATTATAATTATCGCTCTCCCCCTCCTTTTTCAATGCACTGATTTGGATTTCGAGCTTTTTGCATTAAAAAAAATATTTGAAAGGAGTATGCCTAGTGATAATTTATCATAATTTTATCGTCATTAATATTGTTTAACAGCGCTTCTAATTATTTAAGTGGGGAAGCAATGCTTCCATTGCTTCCATGGACCGAACGCCACTGGTATATATATATATATATATATATAAATATATCAGAGAATATTCCGCGCAAGATGAGAGCGAAAGAACGAAACAAATGAAAAAATGAGGTAACCACCCGGGATCTTCCGATTGCCGGTCAGATATGATAACCATTACACCACGGGCCTCACTCAAACAAATGTCGTAATTCCTCTACATACGCGCAGAAACCAATGCCCCAAAGGGGCACCTCCCGCATGCTTTACGTTAATTATACTGCGTGTTTGCAGTTATAATGTATATATATATATATATATATATATATATATATATATTAGAACTAATGTACATAATATTGAATTAAACACAAATACGAAATGTGTATGCAAGATTAAAAAAATGTTAGCAGATGCAAAATACTGTATACGAGTATATAAAATGGATGTCATATTTACACTTGAAAAATAAATGAACATTTCGCTTGAAAATAAGTGTGCATAACTTAATTTTTAATGCAGATTCGTGTGGATTATTCAGAGGTCAAACGTGCTCTCTATTTCATCAAAATATAGCATAACAAATATTCAGCGTAAAATATTACAGTAATAATATATAGCTATAATGTGTGTGTGTGTGTGTGTGTGTAAGCTTTAACCCTTTATAGACGAAAGGTACACATTTGTAACGTTTCAAATACACGCATTCATGACTTAACCTAACAAAAAATTACATCGTTAAAGGGTTAATATTTTCATTAGATAAATAACTGATCACGTCTAAACTGGAGTTAACTTCGAGATCTCGTAGAATTTAATAAATAATCAAAGATAAGAACCAATGCAGTTACGAATATGTGATTCGTTGTGTGCATTATTAAATTAAAACATCTATTTCGTTGTTCCGATAATATAAATCCAATATACAGGGTGTTCATAAAAGATCTGAACGATTTCAATCTTTATTGATGTGATAACCCAATAACATAAAAACAAACAAGTTTGTCCATGTGACTCCGCACAACTAAAAGTTTTACGTACATGTTTAATAAATTTCAACATGTACGCCATTGGTCGCCCGTACAACATTCAATCGATATTCAATTTCTCGCCATGCGCGTTCAAGCATCGCCCATCGCTATTGCTTTCCTGATCCTGATTCGTAGTTCACCGATGTTGACAACCTTGGTCTTGTACAGAACAAAACTGTATTAGTTGCTCTATCACTTACACATGCTTAATCCTTTATATCTTATTTAGTATGAAAAATATTAACGAATCAAATCGTTCAGATCTTTTATGAACGCCTTGTATATCCAACATAAATCCTATATAAATCTTATATAAATCCTTACGCATAATCTTTCAAAATAAACAACTGTGTTCAGCTTTTAGAATTATTCTTTCAGAAGCATAACTCGTTAGCGTAATGTTTTTACAAAATAAATAAAATAAAGAGAATTAATCATTGAATTCGATCCACCTGAAAAAAAATATATAGGCCCCTACTCGTGTATATATATATATATATAATATAATATATATATATATATATACAGGGTGTCCCATAAGTCCGGCATCATAGGAAAAATAATAAAAAAAGGCAAAACAAAAGCTTTTATTTACAGAACGTGCTCATATATCCACCATTGTTTTCAATACACAAATTCAGACGTGATACCCAGTCAGCAAGCACACGGTGAATGATGTCAGGAGTAATGGTGTTACATGCCCCAATAATGCGCTGCCGCAATGTTCAACACTCCTAATTTTTCTCTGCGTATACCAGCGCTTTCAAGTGGCCACAGAGATAAAATCTAGTGGCGTGAGATCCGGGCTTCTAGCTGGTCATTCCACAGGCCCTCGACGTCCTATCCAATGACCAGGGAATTGTTGGTACAGGTATTCCCTTACTTGGGTGCTGTAATGTGCAGGAGCGCCGTCTTGCTGGAACCATGTTGGGAAATTTTCTTCTTCGTTCAAGACACTGGGAAATGCTTCTTCCTTGAGCATACGTAGGTAGGTGCCGCCAGTGACATGTTCATCGAAAAAGAGGGGGCCTATGATGCGATCCTTCCAAATGCCACACCATACCATCACCCGAGATGCACCTTGTTCCTTTGAAGAGGTATACCAGTGAGGGTTGTTTTGAGACCAGTCGCGGGTGTTCTGTCGATTTACCTCACCATTTCCATAAAAAACAGCATCGTCACTGAACAGAATAGTGAACGGGAAATTGGCATCCCGAGCATATGAATTATTGTTTGTAGAAATAGAAAAATATGAATTTCTCCTATGATGCCGGACTTATGGGACACCCTGTATATTATATATATATATATATATATATATATATATATATATATATATATATATTATATATATATATACAGGTGGGCCGAAAGTCTGGATCCATAGGAAAATATTTATTTTAATACATAAATTACAACAAATGGTAAATACTTAAAATGAATATCAACTTTAACTCGTAATGCGTATCCGTGATACTGTACAGTAGTTCGTACTCCAGTATAAATACTCAAATACTTTTTTATTTCAGCCCAGAAATGGCTTCGAATCTAACAACAGAAGACCGGGTAGAACTTGTGCTCATGTACGCAAGACAGGGCGCTACACACAGAGAAGTTGCTACCGAATTCAATAGAAATCATCCTGATAAGCATCCAGTAACACATGCGACTGTTGGCAAGTTGTTTAAACGTTTCAAAGAAACAGGAAGTGTACATGATCGACGGCGTTTTGGTCGTCCAAAAACTGCAACTGATGAAAATACCTCTGCAATGGTATGTGAAACTTTAAATAGTCCAGTAAAGTCAACAAGAAGATTACACTGGTCAACACTCATTTTATTGCCAATCATATTAGAGTGATTTTGGAGTAACTTTGTGGTGCTGATTCCGAATATGACATCGGTTTTGCTAGATTGGCTCTAATTTATGAAATAATTGGTACCCCATTGAAACACGTAAAAATGCAAAACATTTAATGTTCAGGCGGAGCCTACTTACAAATCGCATTGAAATTGTCTCAAATCATACAAAAGTAAACACATGAAATACATAATGGCATTTTATTCGGTCTCACCATCTAGAATGTTCCGGTAGTTTCCCATATGCACGCGTTATGGTTACGTTTCCTATTAATTGAGGGTATTCATTATCTCAAGAACTAGAGCCAAATCGGAAAAACTACTTTCATTTTGGAATTCAGCAACCCCAAAATACCCTAAATTCGTACGAATTTCCTTGGCAACGAAAAAAATTTTTTTGTTGTTGAGCTGTGTTATCAAATGAAACACGCATCTCGAGAACGTCAATTCGAAGAATTATTAAAAATCATAAATTCCATCCCTAAGTGTCTCGATGTCAGAGGCCGCCAATTTGAGCATTTGTTATAATTTGTTGTTTATACTGGAGTACGAACCACTGTACAGTATCACGGATACGCATTTACGAGTTAAAGTTGATATTCATTTTAAGTATTTACCATTTGTTGTAATTTATGTATTAAAATAAATATTTTCCTATGGATCCAGACTTTCGGCCCACCCTGTATATATATATATATATATATATATATATATATATACCTGGTACAGGGGATACCATGATCAAGAAGGTGGTTCCCCCAGGGCGAGGCTCGTCACTGCACTCCGGCGATGCAGACCCCAGCGATTGCCCCAAATGTGGGTAACTCGAGTGCGTAATTTTTTATGCACCTCGTCGGTGTAGTGGTTAGCGTCGCTAACTACGAATCTATCGGCCACAGGTTCGAGACCCAGTGACGGCAGGCGGCGCGTAGCAGAACCCAGCTGTTCATCCTTCCACACAATAAAGAAAGTGGTTGGGAGATAAATGGGTACCCTGGGTAGCCTAGTGGTTAAGACGCTGGGCTGCTGGTGGGGCGTGGTTCGGACTCCACGTTAAACTGTAGATTTAAGGTGGAGTGAAAAGCTTGACCTTCGTCAGAATGAACAATTCTAGCGAAAGCTAACCGAAGGTTAACCAAAGGTAACCAAAAGTTATATATATATATATATATATATATATATGGGATGAATTTCACAATTAAATACATGAAATAAATAAATGATGCAACCAATAAGCAAAAAGGAAAAGCGATTCCAAGGCCCTTCGTGTATTCAAGTACACCTGAAGGGTGTTAAATATACAGAATACCTTAAATCGCTTTTCCATTTTTCCTTGTGAATTTGCATTTTTATATATATATATATATATATATACACACACAGGGTTTTATCAAATTATGTTTCATAAGTTAGTATACATATTCAGGAGGTCAAAGTGAACAAAAAAGTTCCTATGAACATAAATCCGCAATCGCTTCGTTTCCGGGATACATTGCTTTTTTGTTGAGGACGATCGAATTAAAATGAAAGTCATTAAAGTTTATCAAAGTTTTTTTTACAGCAAGTGCTCAAAATCCTCACCGGTAAGATTGAGTGGCACGGTCCCGTCGCGTCGCTTGGCTACCCAGGTCTCCAGACCTAAATGCAGTCGATTTTTTCTTGTGGGGTTATTTAAAAATCTTGTTTATGCAAGAGGAGTTAATAACATGGATGAATTGTGGCAACGTGTTCAAGATTGTTCAGAAACAATACGCAACCATGTAGGTGTTTTCGAACATATGCGGCAAAATTTTCAACGACGCGTTGAAGCATGTACTCCGATGCGGGGAAACCATTTTGAGCACTTGCTGTAAATAAACTTTGATAAATTTTAATGACTTTCATTTTAATTCGATCGTCCTCGACAAAAAAGCAATGTATCCCGGAAACGAAGCGATTGCGGATTTATGTTCATAGGAACTTTTTTGTTCACTTTGACCTCCTGAATGTGTATACTAATTTATGAAACGTAATTTGATAACACGTTATATATATATATATATATATATATATATATATATATATATATAGAGAGAGAGAGAGAGAGAGAGAGGAGAGATCGAAAGCTACTTTCCCCGCTGGAAAATTATTCACTTTCCAAATAATGTAATTTTTTGCTACCTAACCTCTTTTTGCTTTAACATGAATTTTCAATTGCGTACATCGACACTAGACGAAAATTTCGGCACATGATTCGATTAACAAAAATTCCCCCCCTCCCCCACGATAAAAAAAATCTTTTAATACTAATTAAAAAAATTAAATTTTGGTGTTTTCCAGACGAAAAGAATGTAATAAATGAGCTCATATTGTTGTGTGTTCCAAAAATGGAGATGAAGAAGAAAGCCGATTATTATAGGGATCATTATTAAACTTTATTAGTATTAGCCAGCGGGTAGCGGAACCAAGTCGATCCGCACAATGTCGATACTAAAACTTTATTTTAAATTAGTTTACGTTAAGTTATATTATGCCAGGTTAGGTTACGATTGGTTAAGATAGATCTAGTTAGGTTAGGTTAGTAATTTTCAATGAAAATCTGAAATGTATATTTGAAATTTGAAATCCATATACTCGCATAAGGTCGAAAGTCGACATCATGAAATTCGATTTTGTTCATGTAACAAAGTAGGGTGCTGGTTAAGTGTGCGGTCTACCTACGATTGGTTAGGTTTAATCATGATATTTTCGTTAAAACTAACGAAAATATCATGACTAAACCTAACCAATCGTCAAGGGCGATTGACAATGGGAAGTAAACAAACAATTAGTAAACAAGATAAGAAGCTATAATTAAAAGGTAGACCGCCGAATCGTAGGTAGACCGCACACTTAACCAGCACCCAAAGTAGCACTATTGAGTATTTAACCAGTATTAATGCTTATTAAAATAGTTAATTAATTAAGTATAAAAGTATTAAATCATTAACTATTAAAAAGTATTAAACGATTAAAAAGTATTAAGTATGATAAGTATTAAATATTAACCACTTTATAAGAGTATGTTTATCTTTAAACAAAAATTTAAAGACTTTAAAAATTACCTTTAAGCCTATTTTAAAACTTTCAAAGCTTTTCAAAATTCTCTAAATTCTAATGTTTCATTATGAGTTTTTGGAGAAATTCTCTTAAAATTCTTTTAAAGTTTAAAGTTTTATTAAAGACTTTTCTTCAAAAGTTCTTTTAAAGTTCTTTTGAAACACTTTTAAGATTCTTTCAAAAAGTTTCAGGTTTCCCAAAGTTGTTTTAAAAGGAGTTTTAAAGTGTTCTTGGAATTACTTACGATTTTAACTGAAAGTAACCCGTATACATACAATTCAGGCCTTAAAAGAAAATTACTACTCTAAACTAGCGTAACCTAACCGGGTATAATGCAACCTAATTTAACTGAACCTAACCTGATCTAATATAAACTAACTTAACATGAATTTAACCGACATGCATAAGGTCGAAATTTCTGACAATAGGCAAGTTAGGAAATGTGGAGTCGACATCATACATGTCGATATTGGGCAGATCGACGTTGCTCCACATCGCAAATTATCGCAGTTTTCATTATTATTAATTATATATTTCCGATAATCTTTATATTTATATAGAATATGAATTAAAAATTTATACATATATTTATATATATACAGAGTGTCATAAGTCCGGTCTCATCGGAAAATTTATTTTAAATTAAATTTGCAAAAATAACACTGGGCAACACGTATTTTATTGAATGATATCTGACACTTGATTCTAGGTAATTTGGGTGCGCTGAATACAAATTTCAACTCGGTTTGGCTCTATCAGGTCCTGATTCTTGTCGACAGCCTATGTGCCATTTTCCAGATTTTTCAAATTAGGACTAAAAAATTGTCGTGTTAAATTTTTTTTCAAGTTTCATGAATACAAGCAGTTCAAACTACAGTAAAATTACATTATAACGATAGAAATGACTTAAAATAAAAAACAAACAGATATGAAGCTTTCACTGTGGCAAAAATTTTCTTTTGTAAGACTTTCTAGCGTATTTGCTTGTTGATGGCAGGTCTCTTTTCAAGCACCAGCAGTAATCAGCCATCATGTGGGAATCCCAGCGGCCTTGGTACCGTTCCTCCATAATTTTGATATCTTGGTGGAATCTCTCCCCTTGTTCGTCACTTACATCACCTAAATTACTTGGAAATTGGTCAAGATGGCTATTCAAAAAATGCATTTTTATGCTCATATTGCAACCTAACTCTTTGTAGTCCCTTAAAAGTTTTTTACGATTTCTTCGTAGTTATCTGCCCTATAATTGCCTAAGAAGTTTTCTATCAAGTCCACGAATGAGAACCAGCCATTTTTTTCGCGTTCATTCATGACATTAGGAAAATTGCTGTCTTTAATCATTGTTCTTATTTGTGGACCGTCGAAAATTCCCGCCTTGATTTTTTCATAACTTAAACTTGGAAATTTTGAAGTTATGTATTTGAAACACTCGCCGTTCGTATCTAAAGCTTTTACATATTGTTTAATGAGGCCTAGTTTTATATGCAGAGGAGGAAATATGATTTTATCTCTGCTCACTAAAGGTGGATTAATTACGTTTTTTTCTCCGACAGTAAGTGATGTTCGTGCTGGCCAGATTTGTTTGAAATAATGTTCTTCCTTGGCTCTGCTGTCCCATAAGCAAAGGAAGCAGGGATATTTAGTATACCCTCCTTGTTGTCCTAGCAGAAAATTAACCATTTTTAAGTCAACACATATGATCCACTCGTGCTCCCTATATTTGATAAGATTTAAAACCTTTTCTATATGTTCATACTTTTCTTTTAATTTTGTTGAGTGCCCAATCGGTATCGAGCCGTATAGATTGCCATTATGCAACAACACACACTTAAGACTTCTTTTCGAACTGTCTAAAAACAAGCGCCAATCATTTGCATCGTAAGACTCAACCCCCATCTTCTTTAACAAACCAACTATGTCGCAGCAATATACTAAACTATCCTCTGTTCTAAAATATTTAACAAGTTCTTCTCTTTTCTGTAAAATGAAATGTATGTGTTTGAAGTAAGCAAGTTTTCCTCTTTAAGTCTTGAAGCTAAAATTTCCGCAGCCTTTTTTGGCAAATTTAGATCCCTGACAAGATCATTCAACTCGGCCTGGTTAAACTTTTGCGGATCGTTTTGACTTTCAAATACGCTGGGGTCAAAATCGGTGTCTGACTCCTCAAAGTGCATAACAATATTTTCAGGAACATCTTCAACTAATTCTTGAGTTGGCAGACCCTTAAATTTTGGAATGGGGATCTCATTTGAATGTAGCACAGGTCGTATCGCGGTGTCGAAATTTGGGTACTCGATACAATGTTTATTTTTCTTAGTGAAGCCCGAAGTCTTGACAAAGCAAAGGTAGCAATCGGTCTCGTGGTTAGTAGGCTCTCGCCACACCTGATATGGAAAAAAATTGTAAAGCGTTAACAAAAGCGACGAGAGACTTGTTTTTGAATTTTATCAAAAGTTATCACCCAAACATTTAACATTTCTATGTGTTTCAACCTTATGCAATATTTGAGATTCTTATAAACATTTTCTGTAAATTTTTGTTTATGTACCTAAGTTACAATTACATTTAGGTAAGTTACAGTATACTAGTGATTAAATTACGTAGTTTTATGAAATCATAAACTTACCATCGGAACTCCAAAAGGTATTTTTGAATCCGAACCCTTCGTCCAATGTCGCAGTCTTTCAATGCATATAGTGCAGGCTTTATGTGGAGCCCATGATTTATCTTGGTCCCCCAGTTTAATGCCAAAATAAGCTAAGTAAGCTCTTTTTACGAAGTCAGTTATATTTGCTCGTTGATGTGGAAGTGTAAAATTTCCACATATATAACAGAAGGAATCAGGGTTGTTTTTGCATTTGAACTTTCTAGTGCTTGATGACATATTGCTTGATTGTTCTGCCAATTTGTAAAGGTATTTAAAGCCCTTAATTCATATAAATTTAAGAAAATCTGAAATATAAACACAAAAATTAGTTTAAATAGGTACTTATTATGAAATAGGTACTTACAATCTATGAATTAAACTAGAAACACGGATGAGTAGGTACAATATAAATTACGTCTAATTAAATCAACTATATTAAATCACGATGACAAAATTACTCACTAAATCATATGCCAATTCAAAATTATGTTAATGCCCAAACTTAATTAACTAACTCAACTGACTGACTGACTGACTGACTGATTGAATTGACTGATTAACTCTGGAAACGAGTCGCTTTTATATATTTTAGTTGTCCCTCTAGAATACTCTACAGAGAACAGGAACGGAACGCTCGAGAAAATTTTAGAATTCTATGATATTTTTAGCTTAATTTACTAATATTAAAATGGGTTAAAAATGACAAAATTAAAAATATTTTTAGGGTGTTACATATAAAATATACATAATACACACACAATACCATAACAATAGGTACAAATACCTAGATAAAAACCTAGTTGCATAATGTGTAACTGCAAAAAGACAGCGAGTATTGAGAAAAAAACCTTTTTATGAATACGACGAAAGAGGAGGGGTGTTGAGCAAAATTAGGACCTGATAGAGCAAAACCGAGTAAAAATTCGTGCTCAGCGCACCCAAATTACCTAGAACTAACTGTCAAATCTAATTCAATAGACAAAAAGTTGAAATTTGTTCCCCAGTGTAATAGATTAGAACTAAAACATATGTTTAAATTGATGTCTTGTTTTGGGACCCTTTTTTTTTGTTGCGGTTACAATAACACGCAATGGCTAATATGTTATAATGTTGTATTGTTGTAGTGTTGTAGTGTTTCAGACCAACAAAGACCCTACGATCCACTCATGGCTGGTCTATCTAACAGTGTTTGTAATTGTGTATTGCGCATGTCCTCCGTGGTGGAGGAGGGGACCTACAATTTTACGAGGGTTCCGAACCACAAAATCCTTAATTTTACTACCTTAAACTATACCCACTATGTCAACATATAGATCTAATCGATTTTTAAACATGTTTATAGACATGCTACTAATTACTTCTCCCGCAAACTATTCCAGCTATTTACTATTCTATGCGTAAAAAAAGTTTTTGGCAAATGCTGTCTCGCACCTTCTACTTATCAGCTTGCTCCCGTTATTTCTAGTTCTACTATATTGTGCTATTTCGAAAAAGCTCTCTCTATTTACGCTATCGAACCCAATCATAATTTTAAAAACCTGAATTAGATCACCCCTTAGCCTCATAGTCTCGAGTGTAGACGGAATCATCTTAGTTGCTCATCTTTGAACTCGTTGATTTTGGCAATATCCTTGCGCATGTATGGATTCCAAAATTGGATCGCATATTCCAAATGGGGCCTAACTAATGATTTATAGAGAGGAACAATAATATCGCGCGATTTGTACTCAAAATTCCTAGCTATAAAACTTAGCACTTTGTTCGCCTTATTGACCGCTGCTGTACTTTGTTTCGCTACTTTTAAATCACCAATGACTTTTTCCTGATCTACGCTTGCCAACTCCTTCCCTGACATACTATACGCAAAATTCCCGTTACGCGAACTTATATGTAAAATTTTGCACTTATCGACGTTAAATCTCATTTGCCATGTGACCGACCAATCAACGATTTTATTCAGATCTTCCTGGATTTTACCTCTATCTTCGTCATTTATCGCCATACTACCCAACTTCGTGTCATCCGCAAACTTTGAAATTGTACTCATTAGACCAACATCTAAATCGTTAATATATATACTGTATAAGAAAAATCAAGGGGCATAATACAGAACCCTGAGGAACGCCGCTCGCTACATTAGCCCAAGAAGACTCCGCTCCATCAATGACCACCCTCTGTTTCCTATCTCGCCACCACTCTTCTATCCAATTTATTATTACACCCCTGATCCCATGAGCCTTAGTTGTTTTAATGAGTCGTTTGTCCGGTACGGTGTCAAACGCTTTATGAAAATCTAAATACACTACATCTACCGCCCGATGACTATCGTAAACTTCAACCACACTTTTGAAAAATTCTAAAAGTTAGTTAAGCAAGATTTGTTTCGCATAAAACCGTGCTGCGTATTTCTAATCAAGTTATGCAACTTCAACTGAGTTACACTCCCGAGGAAAACGCCTCCGCCTTTTCTCATGAGTGTAACTCACGCGTCATTCCTTCTGTAGTGAAAAATGGATGAATGCGCAATGTCAAAACGAGTAAAATGAGTATATTATTGTATTAAACATAGATGCACATTGCATTTAGAGGTAGCGGGACAAAGTCGATCCGCATAATGTCGATATTAAGAAATTAGTTTAAATTATGTCTGGTTAGGTTACGCTAGATTAGGTTAGGTTAGGTTAGTCTGGTTAGGTTGTTAGTGATTTTCATTGAAAATCTGGGAGCAAGTGTAGTTTACGTTCCCCTGTGGTGCCTAGTGTAGTTTACGTTCCCCTACATTATCCTACGTTCCCTTGCATTAACCTAGTGTAGTTTGCATTCCCCAACTTTGTCCGCGTATACCTAATCAAATAAAACGTTAAAACTAACGAAAATATTACGACTTCATGATCCTAACCAATCGTCAATATATATATTATTGACGATTGGTTAGGTTAAGTCGTAATATTTTCGTTAGTTTTAACGTTTTATATATTTGATGGATTCATTTAAAAAATGTCTCCTAAAGATCCTAGTGTAGTTTACGTTCCCCCACTTTGACCTAGTGTAGTTTGTGTCCCCTTTTGCGTCAGGGGGACGTAAACTACACTTGCTCCAAAATGTGAAATTGGTTTGAAATGTGAAATAATAATAAAGTCGAACGTCGACATTAAGAAATTCGATTTTGTTCGTGTAATGCTGCATTTATAGTCGTAAACTATATGGTGATTTTTTTTTTTATCCGAGAATCCTTAATAACAGCGTTCATGATTTCGCGGTTCACGAATAAAAAATCACCCTCTATAATTCATCTTTTATTATTCATAAACAAAAAGAAACAAATAATAAAAATACAAAATGAAAGGATTTTTCAACTTTGCTCACACACACACACAATTATATATACTGTATATAATCAATAATCAATAGAAAAGCAACAATACGTGTGACGGGGATAAGCACAATATTACCAAGTTACAATCCATGGGTCTCATCCCTCAAAAAGGTTGCGAACTAGTGTTCTAGAGTACATGAAGGTCTATTTATAAGGAATTACTGTATCTTATCTTTTTAAATATAAATTAGGAATTCACACACACACTCGTGCGCATCTCTACACAAACGAAGTACTGACTTTTTTAAAGCTGTATAATCTTGGTTAACCTTGGTTTTGCTTCCGCCCAATTGTTCATTCTAACGAAGGTCAAGCTTGTCACTCCACCTTAGACCTACAGTTTAAAGTGGAATCCGAACCACGCCCCACCAGCAGCCCAGCGTCTGAACCGCTAGACTACCTACCCAGGGTACCCATTTATCTACCAACCAATTTTTATTGTGTGGAAAGATGAACAGCTGGGTTTTGCTGTGCGCCGCCTGCCATCACCGGGTCTCGATCCCGGGGCCGATGGATTCGTAGTCAGCGACGCAAACTACTACACCACCGAGACGCATTAATAAATAAAAAATAATTAACCAAACCTAAATTAACCTAATCTAACCTTAGTGCCATCGCCCCGAGAAGAGCGTGATAAGTGTTTCGGACGCCATTGAGTGCTTGAAGGGTGGTTTCTGTTAAGTCATTAAATAGTGACGTACTAGCCAATCTAGCCCGACCTAACCTAACTAAACTTTAACTAACCTCACCTAGCATGACCTAAGCTAATCAGGACGAACGTATCTTTTTTTCCGACAGTTAAAATGTTTGTAGAATATTTTATATAAATTCTTTAATATTCCAAGGTATCAAAAGCGTTACCTGATAAAAAAAAATTATCTACTCAACCTCACCTTTACCTAGTTGACTACACACACACACACAGTATTGATAGTTGATACATTAGAAAGTTTGGACGAGTATTAAACAGTTTATCGAGCAAAATTTCTTTCGGATGTATTAAATAAATATAGGTTAGGTAAGATTATGCTAGGTTAGGTTAACGTAGGAACATTTCTTGTTGATGAAATGAGGTAGCAGCAGAAATTTTCCGTCAAAAAAATGTCCAGCATTCGAAAGACCTTTGCGCACTTCGTCGATGGGAATTATTTCAACACTCTAATAACCTAACCGAACTTAAGCTAATCCCCTTTATCCTCCTCCGAAAAGAAAACACCGTCAGTAAAACGTCTTTGTCGACGAAATATCGTTATTCGACGTTCCAAAGACTCTTCTCCCTGGTCGTTGGAAGAACAGAATCCCAGATTCATTTCCACTAATTATTCATTAAGTAAAAATGTAAACGTAGAAATTGAAATAAATTAATGTCATTTTATTGAATTAATTCATCCATTAAATTTGTCTCGAGTTAAAAAAAAAAAAAAAAAAAAAAAGTTTTGAGAAATAAAACTAATTCTGGAATTTTTTTAAATAATTTTAATTTCAAACCATTTCTTTTTTAAATACAAAAAAATATTTATAACTTAATTGTCTAATTTACAGTGTACAGGGTACCCCAAAAAGGTGTTCCAAAAGATAATGTGCAATAAATTGTTTTTCGGAACACTTTGGTGGGGGGAGATCACCCTGTACATATTACGAGTTATATTATAATTTACATGTACGGCAATCCCTTGTCAACCGCGGTTTCGAGTATCCACGCAAAAAATTTCTGCACACCGTTTTGGCTACCGCGGGCTACAGTTTTGCTTAACCACGGTTTTTTGTGTTCCACACCGTAGCAATCATTTATTATTTCGTTTATATTTGCGTTTATAACTGTAATTATGGCCTCTAAGCGTCGAGTTGATGTTGATAGTGAGGTGAAGGTCATCCCATCATTATTAAAGGTAAATAAAAGTATTCTTATTCACTATTAATATTTAATGTTGTTTTGTTCGTTAATGTTCGTGTTAATGTTAATATATATATATTAATGTTGTTTTGTTCGTACAGGTACATATTTCTCATGTTTACCGAGTGAATAGGATGCGTAATTAAGGAAAAAAGTGAGTGTCAACAACGGCCGTGGAACCTAACCCCCTATTTCCCATAAGCCTTTAGTTTTACCCACCGCGGTTTTGCCAACCACGGGGGTTTTCAGGAACGTAACCCCCGCGGTAGGCGAGGGATTGTTGTATATAATTCTTGACGGGCAAAAAGTAACTTTAGAATCGAATAACATTTTTATGATAATTTAATGAAAATTCTTAGAGTCTAATTTTTATCAGAAAAGATTTGCTTTCACTTACCTTCAGTATAGACGGCTGACAAAAGTAAATAGACACCCTTGGTTTTTTTTTTTTTTTTTCCATAGTTTTTGACTTGATAATAAAAGTCAATAAATTATCGTGTTGCTTTCCCCTTTGCATTATGTAAAGGTGACACACGTTCTGGCATTCCTTTGATGAGCTTTGCCATTTATTCTTAAAGACAATCATCGATCTGGTGTCTATTTACTTTTGTCATCCTGTGGGTCAAGTTAATTTGTTACACTTTGCTATATTATGTTAGGCTAGGTTAGGTTATTAAGAATGTCAATGAAAAGTCTCATCTAGAAAATATGTATATTGGCTAGTACATGGTTTTAATATTTACTGAATACTAAATTTCTATGAAAAGGAATTAAATAAGGTTAAAATGTATATACGTAAAGAATTACACTTTCATAATAGCCCTCACTGGACCCTATTTATTAGTTGGAGGTCTTATTTCTCTCGCTCGGCGTCGATACTGCACTCTCAATGACCCTCCTGAGTAGAAAAAAGAGGAAAAGAGAAAATACCAACCAACTATTACTGGTGTTGCGTTTACGAGAATGAATAAAAAATTAAGTAAATAAATAGAATTTAATAGAATTTTTGAGGAACCAAATCACTGAAAATTACGACTATCCTTTTCTCTGACTCCATTTATGAATTTGTACACACAGTCATCGTATATTAATATGTACTACCGGATTTAAGGTGTACAAATATTTTCTTTCCTCCGATTGGTCAGCTTTTCGAAAAAATGAAACAATGTCCCTGATTGTAATTCATAATCTGTAACCCATTTTTTCTTTGAACGTTTATGTTTTTGGATGGAACCACACTGAGCAGACAAGACAAGACTGTTCGGACAAGACACGACAAAACGTCTTGACTGGCGCTTGCACCCACATTGAACAAACAGAGCAACATAGAACTTGGCCAGTCAGTTGTCGACGAGCAGAGTTCCGAGTGGGGATACGAAAGTATCATTTGGATACTTTATGATATTGGTAGTACTATCTTACACCGCTGAACTAAATGATACGAAATGGGTAAATTTTCAGTTTTGGGATACTTTTTAAACTTATATGAACCGTTTTCTACATTTTACTACAGTGATGAAATCCATTTTGCCTTCGTTGGGGTCTGCTAACATGCCCAATGCTTGTTGATTGCCGACAACTGTTGTTTTTAAAAAGCCTAAGGTGAAGCAGCAATGGTATTATTGCATCAGTGATTAGATATGCCAGTTGTTATGGTGAACCATATGAACATTCGGCATAAATATAACTTGGTGCAGATGGACTTTGACAACTGTACAGCTGGTGATATCAAACATTGTTTGCGTGCCCACTTGGCCAGAATGGTTCAAATGCCAACATCGGTGACCTAATCTTTGTGTTTCTGTGCCATAGTTGAACTTTTTTGTACTTGTGCCTCTGTATCTGTTTTAATGAATCTGGTTATTTTATTTGTATATATAGGTGTGCTTTTGATATGTACCAGGCACGCCTGTGTATGAAATAAACATTATTATTATTATTATTATTATTATTACTTATTTACTGCCCTAAATATATTTTTTATATGCTTGTCATATTAAATGAAAGAATATATATATATATATATATCAAATAGAATGGATACTTTTTGTGTCTTTGGGTACGTTTTGGCCCTGTTTGGGATACATTTTTTTTTTCCACTGGGAACACTGAAAAAAGGTCGAGCTCCGCCAGGATGAAAATAAATTTCAAAATTTTATGAATTATAAATATAAATAAAAATTTTTATATATATATTTATATATATATATATTTTTGTTTTGTTTCTCCTTGAAGATGTGAATATATCACGAAAGCGCTCGGACTTCGTGTTTCCTTTTCCTTTTCCCTGTGGTTGTTTGCTTATTAATAAGATCACGTGTTATTCTGTGATTTTAGTGCATATATATATATATCTGCTTACCGAATTAAACTCTTTTACGGTATTTAAAGCAGAAAGAGACTACGAGAAGAGAATGAAAGAGGAAAGTGGAAACAAAGAACAGTGGAAAACGGAAGAAACGGAGAAAGGCGAAATAGAAAGAATTCAAATACCGTCACAAAATGAGGCCGAAAACACACAGGCGACAAAGAGTGTAAAGACAACACACAGCATAAGGGCAACGAAGGACACAAACACAACTAGCACAAATAGCACAAATAGGACAAGACAAGAGGGCAGTCAAGTAAACGAAGTAAAACTGTCCCCCAATAAGGAGCAAAAAACAAAAGCCAAGAGTAAATATGGGGAAGGAATTATATGCAGGTATTATATAAAAGAAATTGCAGATTTAAAAGAGGACAATGTATATATGAACATCCCCCAATATGCAATTTCTTCTATAATAATGGTCGTTGTAAATTTGGAGACGGATGTAAATTCTACCACCCGGACATTTGCAGAACTTACGCAAAATACGGAACCTGCAAATTCGGGAATAAATGCTACTATCAACATCTCCCGACGGACTCAACGAACAAAGGAAAAAGTTTAAATGACAATAGGAATAAAAATAACAATAGGAACAACAATAGGAACACAATAAGCGAACAAGAAAATTTTTTCAACATCTCAGACACCTTACGAATGCTAAATGTCATCCACATGCAGTTGACACAGCTGGAAACCCCCGAGCCAAATCGCTACCGGGCAAGAAGCTACCAATACAAGTAGGAGGAAACGGATCTCTTTCGGAGGATCATAGAGCAACGAATCAAGCGATATCGAAGGAAAACGAACTTGAAATGCACAAGGGGCAACGAAAAACAGAGAACATAAAAATTGTCCTGGCTAATATTCAAGGAATAAGACCAAACCAATCACTCAATAAGGTTTCGTACCTGAAAGGATTTATGGACGAAACAAGGGCGGACATCGCATGCCTCACAGAAACTCATCTTAAAGATTGCCAAGGAAATTGTGAAAACTGCGAACATTGTATTGATAAGAAAGAGATAAATATAGAGGGCTTCAACTTACTAAGAGCGGATAGAACGACGAGACGGAAAGGTGGCTGTGCTATATATGTACAGGAAGGTCATATGACAGAGACGATAATAAGTAAATCAAACAGCTATGTGGAACTCCTAGCAGTGAAAATAGAAAAACTAAACTTGATAGTAATAGTCATCTATAGACCTCCAAGCACCCCAACCGAAAAATTCTCGGAGGCCATTGATGACATTAGAAAGCTAATAAAGGCCATAAACCCTCCATCCCCCAATATAATGATCTGCGGAGACTTTAACTTCCCATTTATAAAATACAAAAAGGTGAATAGGAATATATATATTCACCAGGACAAGGGGGGCACAAGAGAAGATCAGGAACAAGCAAAAATGTTGATGGCTCTCACAAACGAGTTTATGCTGACACAGGAGATAACAGAAAATACCAGAAAAAATAACTGCCTGGATCTGGTATTCACGAATAACACGAACTTGATTGCTGATATAAAAATAACCCCAACCATTATCTCAGACCACAACTTAATCGAGATATCAACAAATATGATGGCAGCATTAGAAGACAATACACATATTGTGGAAAGAAGTAAATTCGGGGCCTTTAACTTAAACTCGAAGACTATAAATTGGGAAGCAATCAGATCGCACATGGCCCAAATAGAATGGAGAACAATTTTCGAGAATAAAACAACGGAAGAAATGCTAACAACTTTGGAGGAAAAAACGCTGAGAATTTTAGAAAAATATGCTCCGAAATCACAGCCAAAAGGAAAGAGGAGCTGGCTAGAAAGGCAAAAGAGAAGACTATTCCGCAAAAGAAAGAGAGTGGAGGCGAAGTTAGGAAACTGCGGAGATAATGGCAGGAAAATAATAAAAGAAAAACTGGAGGGTATCGATAGGGAAATACAAGCCCTGATTAAGGACCATACAGAGAGGGAAGAGGAAAAGGCGGTAGAAGCAATAAAGGAAAATCCAAAATACTTCTATAGCTATGCAAAAAGGAAAACAAAAACGCGCGCCGCTATTGGGCCCTTAAGGACGGGAAATAATGAACTAACCGACGATCCAAAAGAAATATCTGATACATTGAGAGCTCAATATGAATCAGTTTTCAGTACCCCAAAAAGTGACAAAGCGATACCTGACATAAATGCATTCTTTGAAGAGGAATTGCAAGGAGAGTATATAACAGACTTTGAGTTTACACCAGAAGATGTAGCGAGAGCTATAGAACAAATGAAACTACATTCAGCTGCAGGTCCGGACAATTGGAACGCATTATTGATTAAAAACTGTAAAAATGAAATAGCTACACCTTTATACTGGATATGGAGAAGATCCCTAGACACTGGGGAAATACCGAGCATCTTGAAAAGAGCAAACATTGTCCCTATATATAAAGGAGGGGACAGATCTCAAGCAAAGAACTATAGACCAGTGTCATTGACGTCCCACCTCACCAAAGTATTTGAAAGAATAGTTAGAGAGAAAATTTATGATTTCCTGGAGACACGGGAAAGATTCAACGAAAATCAGCATGGATTCCGATCAGGTAGATCATGCCTATCACAACTAATAGAGCACTACAACAATATCCTAGATGCATTGGAAGGCAATGACAACTACGATGTTATATACACAGATTTTGCTAAAGCTTTCGATAAATGTGACCATGGTATAATAGGACATAAAATTAAAGACATGGGAATAACAGGCAAAGTGGGAAAATGGATCTACAACTTCCTTAGTGATCGTCTGCAGGTCGTCAAAATTCAAGGTATATCATCATCAGAATCGGAAGTACGCAGCTCAGTACCACAAGGGACAGTACTGGCCCCACTCCTGTTCATTATCATGCTAACAGACATAGACAGCGGAGTAAACAGCAATAGTATAGTAACATCCTTTGCAGACGATACAAAGATCAGCAGAAAAATCAGCGATGTACATGACGTGGAGGCCTTGCAGAGGGACACGAACAAAATATACAAATGGTCAGAAGACAACAACATGTCATTCAACGCCGAGAAATTTCAGCTCTTGAGATATGGTAGAAAAGAAGAACTTAAACAGACTGCATATTATGCTCCAGATAGACAGGAAATTCAGAGAAGCATGAAAGCGATTGATCTCGGGATAATAATGACAGATGATGCGAAATTCGAAACACAAAATCAGATAGCGATAAATAAAGCAAAAAGAGTCGCCGGACAGGTTCTAAGAACGTTCAAGAGAAGGGACAGGACAGTAATGATTCCCCTGCTAAAAACACTGATTATACCAAAACTTGAATACTGCTCAGTTTTGACGTCCCCATATAAAAAGGAAGAAACTAATAAACTAGAAGAAACGCAAAGGCATTTCACAGCCAAGATTGATGGCTGCAAAGAACTCAACTACTGGGAAAGACTACGTAAACTAAATCTGTACTCACTGGAAAGAAGAAGAGAGAGGTACATCATAATCTACATATGGAAAATGATCGAAAAACTGGTACCAAACCTAAAACTAAACCCAATTACCATTCAAACAACACTGGAAAATAGGAAAGGCAGAATGTGTAGTGTTCCCAAATTAAAAGCACGACAAGGGACCTCCTCAACCCTGAAGGAAAATAGCTTGGTTGTCAGGGGGCCAAGACTTTTCAACCAGCTTCCTAAGGACCTCAGAAACGTAACGGGGGTCAAAGTTGAAGTCTTCAAGAAAAGACTGGATGCCTGGCTCAGGACAGTACCAGATGAGCCGGGCGTGCCTGGCTATGTACGGTGGAGAGCGCAAGAAAGTAACTCGCTCCTCCACCAGGCCAGACCTAGAGGCGGGGCCACCAGCTTGACCTCCGTGTGAAGAGAGACCAACACACGAAACAACATAAGGTTCATAAGGTAAGGTGTATATATATATATATATATATATATATATATATATATATATTATATATATATATATATATATATATATATAATTAACATTATATATGTAAAATGAATTATACGGTATAACAAAATTAAGCAATGCAATGCAACAGTAAAAATACAACAAACAATGCGATACATGAAACAGTAAGCGAGGTTTCAGTTGTGACTACAGTAGACTAGACAAAGGGCGAGCAGACAGCACCAGTCATGACTGGTCGTGTTTTTGACGCGTCTTGTCTTGTTCATTCAGTGTGGGCGGCCTCATTTAATTCTTTACATTTTTGTGCACACGACATGTAGAGGACTGTAGGCCCACCGAGAGGGTGGGGATACCGTCGAAAAATCCCCTGGGCCCGGACCTCTAGGGGGCCCGGAAAGAGGGGGCATAAAATCTAAAAATATTAATAAGCAATTGATTAAATAACAGAGAGGAAATATAATTAATGAACGTATATTTTATAGAGATTATCAGAGTCAAACTGAAACAGATAAAATATTATCCGCGGTCCACCAGTGCCCAAGACCGACTGACAGATCTGGGAACCATCAGAATCATTTACCACTTTGCTAGTGAGAAGGCAAAGAAAGTACACTTCTAATTATGAAAATCTTGCAGTAAACAATTGTCTTGCCCGCATGGACTGGTACTGCATTTGTAAATTGTATGGTGATAGAATTAATATATTGATTCAAAAATAAAATGGTCATTTTCTTCCGAGTTGTTATTCATACTGTATGTTTTGAATAGTGACTTGGACATATAATCAGTTTGCTTGTTATGTACACAAAAAACATTCATAATAAAATACTGAGTAAACGGGGGGGGGGCCCATATACCAATCCTTCCCCGGGGCCCGGAGCAGCTCTCGGCGGCCCTGCAGACGTGACTGTAGTATTCCGAAGTCTTGTCTTGTCTGTTCAGTGTGGTTCCAGCTTTAGGGTTGTTTAATTTCCTCCGTAAGAGGGTCATAGGACGGAGGGGACTTAAAGCGCTACGTAAGACCGGAACCTCTGGACGCAAAGGATGGTTCCCTATCCAACAGCTACTCAGACACAATGTCGCTTAACTTCGCTGATCAACGGAAAGCGGTGTTGCAGTAATAGCAAAAATGTAGTGCCAGTAGTGCCATTTTTTTTAATAATGGCAAATGTTTTCGGAGCTGATTCTCTTATTATTCCGTAACAAAACAGATATATATACACGTCTCGGTGGAGTAGTGGTTAGCATCGCTGACGACGAATCCATCGGCCCCGGGATCGAGACCCGGTGACGGCAGGTGACACGCAGCAAAACCCAGCTGTTCATCCTTTCATACAATAAAGAAATTTGTTGGTCGATAAATGGGTACCCTGGGTAACCTAGTGGTTTAGATGCTGGGCTGCTGGTGAGGCGTGGTTCGGATTCCACGTTAAACTGTAGGTCTAAGGTGGAGTGACATGCTTGACTTTCGTCAGAATGAACAATTCGGGAGGAAGCAAAACCAAGGTATGTGTGTATATATATATATATATATATATAACAGGTAGGGGAACAAAGTCAGTCTGCACAATGTCGACATGCGTAATGTATATACTAAAAAGTTAGTTAAAATTAGGTTAAGTTAGGTTTAGTTAGGTTAGATTAGACATTTGCAGTAAAATCCGAAATGTAATTTGAATATCTGGAGGTAGAACGTCGACATTATGAAATTCAATTTTCTTCATGTAACGTGTGTGTATATATATATAATATATATAATATATATATATTATATATATATATATATATATATATATATTATATATACAGTGCCCGCGAAAAGTATCCGATCACCCTTGAAATTTGTATTTTTTACATAAAAAACAATGTTTAAATGTATCTAACCTTATATTAGTATTTTGTCATCTGTCCTTTGGTTTGGATGACTTGTTCTAGACGTTTTGGCATGGATTTAATCAAGTTTTGACAAACTTCCACTGATATTTCCTTGCACCATACCTTTTTGATGGCCTCTTGTAATTTTTCGACTGAGCCAGTGTCGTGGCATTCAACCTTATTTTTTATTATTAGCCACAGATTTTCTATCGGATTGAGATCTGGACTATTACCAGGCCAATCCAAAATATCAAATTTATTGTCAGTAATCCATTTTGTCACTATTTTGGCCCTGTGACATGGTGCACCATCATGCATGTATGTTTTTGTCCTTTGGATTGCCATTGCCATTGGAAGTTTATCCTGTAGCATTGCTAAATACCGTGCACCATTCATAGTTGTGTTCTTCGGAAGAAAATATAAGTTTCCACGCCCATAGTACCGAAACAACCCCAAACCATCACACTTGGAGGGTGTTTCATTGTCTTTAGGGTGTATTTAGGGTCCATCCTATTTGAGCCAATAGGCCGGCGAACCTTTTTTGGACAACTTCTGAATGTCAAAATGTCGACTCATCGCTAAATAAAACCTTCTTCCAGTCATCAACAGTCCAATGAATGTATTTTTTACAAAATGCGACACGTTTTTTACGCATTTT